>BMAU01001464.1:0-750000 GCA_019973935.1 Trichonephila clavipes | reverse complement strand
AAACGAGAACATTTCTGACCAACTCAATGCAAAATGATTCTTTAAAACGAGAAAAAAACCTAAATTAATATTCAAAAGTACAAAATGTGGAACAAGTTTAAAGAAAAATCATGCAATAATGTTTGGAATAACTTGAAAATACTGAATTCTCTGATAAGACATTGGTATTTTGCTATTACTTTCACTTTCCCGAAAGAAGTATAAAATACAAGGATAGTGTTTGTCACATTCTCGAGATATATTACAAAAATTTCTCATGCTTGGCTTGATAAAAAATATTTCATTACATTATAAAACTTGCCCTTTTTGTCTCGAATTAGTCATTCCAAAATTATTGTAAAATCGTTTATCTGTGACTTTTCTAATTAAGATTTGCATAGATAATTTGTGAATGAAAATAAATGTCCCAAAATTTCAGAACATTAGTCGAATGTAAACACTCGAAAGGAATAAAATGTATACGTTTTATAAAAATATAATTGGAACAAGTATTTGCATTCTCAAAACAGAAATTACTTGGAAACGTACTTTAGATGAATATTTTATATCAAATCACTTGGATGATGCAGGTGATTACGATAAAGAAAATCGTTCCCATTTTAAATAATCATTTGGAAGGTTTTTGCACGGGGATGGGGTGTGAGGGAAGAAAGCCCTTTCTGAAAAGATAAAAATAAATCTCTAAATATAACCGATTCTAAATATTAGTCAACAGTTTAGAATTTTAATGGATGTATTTTACATTTTAAAGGCATATTTCAGAAGTTATTTTAGAAATGTAGTAATTTTGGCCTTCCAATATACGCAAAGAGTCAAAAACTGAATCGAAATCATCAGCTTGAATAAGATTCGAAGTATTCGGAATACATTCCACTCATCTTGGAAAAGAATTTCCTTATGATATTTTTTTTATTTGAAAAAAAGTATAATAATTGGCAAAAGTAACTTTTCAATTCAAGTCGTACGAAATGAAAAGATAAAAAACAAATTCAAAACAGTTCCCTTAATGGAGTCCCTTTCTGATTCGAGCTCATTCCATTCCATTCATACGAGTCAAATTCTTTCCAAGAGATGACAATATAATATGGATCACTTAATTGAAAAACAAAATTGTCTTCCGAGAGAGGGAATTCACTAGAACGCGGTCATTTGGAGCCAATTGAACCTCTCCTAAATTGCACACCACACCAACTAGAGGATGTTGGAGCCTCAAGATATGTCGGCAAAAGTACGAGAGCCTGAATTATAAACGCGGAGAACATTTTCAGACAGAAAAATGCCTCAATTTTTAGGAAAATTTGCAA
Source organism: Trichonephila clavipes (assembly GCA_019973935.1). Classification (NCBI taxonomy): domain Eukaryota; kingdom Metazoa; phylum Arthropoda; class Arachnida; order Araneae; family Nephilidae; genus Trichonephila; species Trichonephila clavipes. Next base: position 748,696 of record BMAU01001464.1, on the reverse strand, counting down.
CATTATAACTTATACATCTGTTAACAATATAGCGTTTCTAAAATTTCAAAATATTACTTGAATATTATTTTTTTCATTTTAACACGTGAAAGGACAGCTCATTTAACATTAGGGTAGAGGAGATAAAACGTGAAACACATTTGACGCTAGAAAAAATGGCTCAACTGTGTCAAAAAAGTCAAGAATGATAAAATATGCTGTTCTCTAAGATATAGCGAAGCCAGAATATAATATTCAATTTTTTTCATTTCTTTTATATCTGAAAAAATGTACCTAATTCGGGTCCTATTCTTTTAACATTAACCGAAAACAGCCTTAACGGTCCCTCTGCACGTCGGGTCTTGAGCATTACAAGGCTCCAACTTAACAAGGCTCCAACCAGCCACGAGCCCGTAACCTTGTCCATGAACTACCGCGACTAATTCGCAAAAAGCTCATGTTAAACACAACTGTAGTAAATATCAATTGAATGTAAATAAAGTATTAGTAACTAGTCACGCAATAGTTTGATTTTTAAATCTATGTACTATTTAAAAATATATGATAAAAACACCTCTTAAAGTTTTTCATTTCAAATAAGAAATGGAGTAACATGTAAATATTTTCGCTCAGATTCGGAATTATTTTCTTAATAAAATAAAATGGTTTCTCAATAAAATCAAATTTTTGTTTTTTGTTCTGTAAAAGTACATATTTCATTGACACTTGGGCTTAGAATATTCAGAAACTGCTTATTGGATAGAAAGATTTCAAAAATCGTCTTTTTTATTTTTTCCTTTCTATTTTGTACAATTATTTCACAGGTTTATTTAGGATTTAAAATATTTTTTTATAGAAATTTCCTTCAATGTATTATTTAATTTGTAATGAATAAAACTGTTAATTCATTTCATAATGTGAATGTACATTGATTTCATATAATTTAGGAATTCTTATTTTACATTAACACACTCGAAAAACCAGCACTCATTTACAAGTTTTAATACAAATGAATGCGCAAAAATTCAATTTCCAAGATCATTATTAACTTACAAATCAGCTTTGCATATTTATGATAAATTTTATGTATTATCATGTAACATTTGTTATTTACATCAGATTTTCGATTATAAAAGATTGCAGAGTTTATTATTACTCGATTATAAAATAAGAGTTTCATGTTTTAAGCATTTAAATAGATAGTGATATATAAGTTATGTATATGATAATAATGAATAATAATTTCAACAAAATATTATTAATTTAACAAGACATAAAAGAAAACAAATAAAATATTATTATCTTACGTGTATATACACTGGCCTCAAAAAGTTAAGGTACAACATGTTTTTCGAAGCTCACCATAAAAAAAATGGCAGTAACAATAAAATGCATAGTTTACATGAATGATAATAACGAACTTTAAAAACATTAATGCAAAAACGATTGTTACAACTTTTATTTTATAGAAAAGAACGTATATTTATGAGTGAGAGAAAAATATGCAAATATCAAGCTTTCGTACTTTTGTGTGTAAGTTGTGTTGATTTTCAACAGTTGTTGGCAGTTTCGGTGACAATAGTCAATAGAGTTTAGAAAATGTCTCAGAGACGTCGTTTACCCAATTCGTTAAAGTGGCGGGCAGTTGGATGGATGGAAATGGGATTGTCGCAGGCTGATGCTGCTAGACGTCTCAATGTGTCTCGTAGTGTTGTTCAGCGACTTTGGAATCAATACCAATCCGAAGATTCTGTGTCCAGAAGACCTGTTCCAGGCCGAACACGAGCTACAACACCTGCAGAAGACCGTTTTCTAGCTCTTTCGGCACGAAGGAGAGAACCACTACTGTGCCGCAGCTCGTTGCAGACCACTTTCAAGCATCAGGAAGAAGAATCTCCGCTACTACGGTGCGAAATCGTCTTCACAATGCAGGTCTGTATGCAAGAAGACCAGTTGTGTGCGTTCTCCTTAACGGACGACAGCGAAGGAACCGCTTATGCTGGGCAAGAGAACATGTTTCTTGGACGCAGCAACAAAGGGCTTCTGTGCTGTTCACAGACGAGTCCAGATTTACAATGGAGAGTGATTCAGGGCGTCTACTGATCTGGAGGAACAGCGCACTAGATACCATCAATCCAACACTGTTGAAAGACACAGTTATAGAGGTGGTGGAATCCTGGTTTGGGCAGGGATCTCGCTCGGTGGCCACATTGACCTGCATGTGTTCCATGGAGGAACCATAACTGGTCTTAGATATCGGGATGAGATCCTTGATCCATATGTCCGCCCATATGCTGCTGCTATTGGTAACGACTTCATTCTGATGGATGATAATGCACGACCTCACCGAGCTCGGATTGTTGAGGAGTATCTGGAGGATAACGATTTGGAACGAATGGAATGGCCAGCTTGATCTCAGACCTGAATCCGATAGAACATCTTTGGGACTATCTTGGCAGAGAGGTTGCTGCTTTAAATCCTCCTCCAAGGTCGTTACATGAGCTGAAGCAAGGCTTACTCTGTGTCTGGTCTTCGCTTCCTATTCCGGTGTCCGACAACTTAATAAACAGCATGGGAAATCGATGCCGCCAATGCATTCAAGTTAGGGGTGGACACATTCCTTATTAGAACCCATTTTTGTATTGTTTTTTTGCCATTTTACCACATAACACTGTGATGTGCTGTTTTCTCAAGAATGGACTTTTCCGCAGAGATTGCTTTTTTGTTATAAATCGTTTTTGCAATACACTTATACAAATTTCTATGACGCATTCAATAAAAAACTATTTAATGCACATATCCTCCAAATTTTTTGTTTCTACATTCATTCATTTGAAAATTAGACACAAAAACCTGGTTGTACCTTAACTTTTTGAGGCCAGTGTATATATATATATCCCGTGTTTGTTATTTAGAGTTAAAAATGAATGTACACACACATTTTTTTAAAGTATACATGATGATTAAAAAAAATCAACTAACCAAAAACCAAATCAACTGGAAACAGGAACTTACTTCGAAAACAATATTTATTAGAATTGTTTAACTACTTTTGAAGTAATAGACATATTTGGTATCACAATCAAATCATAATAAGAACGCAATAAGAGATTCAATGCGTGAAATTGGCATTCAAAATATACCATACATTACCAGCTTGCTTTTGCATTCCTTCTAATGGAGTTTTTATGGTTATTTTATCGATCTAATAAAGGGAAACAGTCATTCTATTTAATTACACAGGGTTCTTGAAATATTGCTATAATAATTTTAAAAAAATCGATCTTATAGCTATTAAAATTAGACACAATATTACGAATACATTACCTTTAAAGCATATTTTATGTGTTGGCATCAAAGTGTTGAATGAATTGGAATCATCATTCTTCATCTAAAGACCGTTCAAGAGAAATACAAGGGTTTGCTCTATATGCAGCTGAAGGGATCTATCCAACTTTGATGAGATTCGTAGCTATTGCAGCTTTCTAATAAAAAATGGTAAATTTTATGGAGGGCGATTTCAATAATTCAGAACAGAGATTCACAAAATGTCAAAGCATCAGAGAAATTCCCGTCAAGTGTTTGATTATGTAACGTGGTTTACTGTTACTGCTGTGGAGTCCATCGCCTTGACAGAGATCATGGTCCAATTCACTTGCCACCGATTTCTAGAAACTAAAGTGCTTTTGTTATTCAGCTCAGAATTTATTTGATCACATGGTGAACAAAAACAAATCAATCAATGTTTCAATTGTTTATTCATTCTGTGTGCTTCATTAAATTTTGCGTTTTTTCAGTGCAACGCATCAACTTGTACACAATTTCTCAAACTTTTCTTTCTTTTCTATTTGAAACTTCTTGAATGATTTTTGTGCAAAATTCGTATATCAAATTGGGTGGCAATCCATTCGTCCTATTTACCTACTGGTGAGAGTTATATTTATCCTTTATTTACCTCATTATGATTTACTGCAGTTTTTTTTTCATGCAATATTTTTTTAATCACCACATTTAAAATTAAGGGATATACATAAACAAAATACTCAACTTTGGGAAATTTAATCCATTAGACGTAACTAATTAATTAAAGATATTCAACTGTAAAATTAATTATATACATTGTTCACTTAAAGAAAATAGTCAAATCGTTTATTAAGGTCTTCATTAACATAGGGAAAAGTAAGGCACTTAAACTTTGATAATAAGTACTTTTTCGGGCCAAAAATGATAACCTTCGCAATCCGTTGAAACCGCCGTCAGCTGAGAACGCAATATCTGCTATAAAACTATTCGCCTTCCCCGCTATTATACTCACCATAGAACCCCTGATGCCATATCTTGGAAGAGTGGATTTCAAAGAATATTCCTGCTAAGTATCGTCAGATTATTAGTAAAAATGGTGATTCTATGTAATTTAAAAGTGAGTGGTACTTATATGCACCGTCGGTAGAAAAAGGGTTAACGTCACATTATAAAGCAACCACGATAGACCTTGCCATTTTGAGCCTAGTTTAAGTGACGAGGATGACATCTGAGCTAGTACCACACCCTTCAAACTTCCACTCCCCGCCAACGGGAGGCCTCAACAAATTGAACGTGAGTCTGCCTTTCTTTATTGTGAAGATCGAGAGAACTGGAAATCACGAGACCGAGATAACATCGAATAGTACAAATTCCTTTCTTAGGTAGAATTTCGGGCGGAGTTTTATTCTATATTTAAACTGTTTCCCCGATAAGCAAAATAAACTGAAATGTCGGCAGAAGAAGCGCTTCTAAAAATTACAACTATTAGTTTAATTATTAGTTATTTTTCTATCAATCTATTATTAGGGTTTTTTTATTAATAGCAAGCGAAATATCACTTGATATTAAGCTTATTTACTCTTACAAGATATCCTAAGTACATGGAAAGCATGGAACTATTTGGAGAAAAAGATTCTCACCGTGTATTACAATACATTTTTTCGATAATAATTTATTTTAAAACTTTTTTCGAGTTCATATATTTTCTAATTATTTATTGTTCAAGTAGTGTGAAGCAAATGCATTTTATACTAATAATTTATTTGTTTTAAAAAAAGTTTATTTAAATGTTCATGATTCAAAAGTGAAGTGCTGCGAATTTGTAATCTCTCTCTCTCTCTCTCTCTCTCTCACATCATTTCTTAGTTTTTTAAAATTCTGCTCTTAAACGTTATCGATACGGTTTTTTTCCAAATAATTCTATTAATTATCTATTTGAATTCTAGTTCCACATGATTCAATTAAGAAGCAACTGTACAATGACTTGATTGATTTTTTAACCCGCTGAAAGCTGAACTAAGTTTTTATTAAGTTTACAAAGGTTTCAAAACAATATTTTATTCCGAATGTGTCAGTAAAATGTTCTTTTAGAGTCGGACAGAAAAGACACATTAGACAGAATTTGTAAATAACTAGAATTTTTTAAAAAATTCAAATTTCCTGAAATTTTTCTTGAAATTATTTATGCATATTAATAACTTGAAAATATTCAAAAGAGATTTCTTTCATGTACATTTTCTTGGGGTATTTTTTTAATGTTTAATAGAATGGTGCAGAGAACATATACACAGGGGAAACACCTGTTATTTAGCGCCCAATACACTTAAATAATATTTAAAATCTATAAAAGAGATATTACAAAGGCAAAAAAGCGAAATTTTTACTTGGGCAATTCCATGATATTTAGTTGAATCCATTTGCAGTCATTCCAACTTGAGGAGACTAATTTTCCATTCATTCAATAAAATTGAGAAATACCCAATTGCTGATTTTTGCACACTTCTCACCTGACAGATTCCAGAGCATTTATTGATTAAATATGCCCGGTGGTTAATGTCAAATGGGTTTCCATAATGAAGGATTCAATTGGTTTCTGCGGTGAATTTCACTTCGAGGTGTCAAGATTTTTTTTTTAAGAAAACCATCCGATCAAAATAAAGATCGGAAATTCTGTTTGATTTGAAATTCAACGAAGTGAAAAAGATAAGAAATGCATCCAATTAGTCGCTTGATTCAAAAACTTTTATTAGATTACGAGTGACTGTTAATGATCATGAAAACATCGGATAACATTCAACAAACCAATAGCATTTAGAAATCCATGACATTATGCTATGAGTAGGATTGAGTTGAGGAAACTAAATGAGGATAGAATTCTGTACCCCAGTAAGCTTCGTTTACCAGCATATATTTATTTTATTTATTTATTTTTATTTATTTAGTTTTATTTATCCAATCTTGACCAACAAGCAGAAATGAAAGTGAAACCTCATTGATTATTTGGAAGGACATGAAACATTCTATTTTTCTATTAAAACAAAATTAATGCGTTCAAAGATAAACATTAAAAATATTTTACGATATGATTTTACTTATGTATTTATTTTGGCTAACATATTGAAATGTCAAAAGCATTATTCAGCAAAAATGAATTTTAAGTTTTCATAAATTAAAAATTCTAATCGCAAGGTTGAATGAATTTTGAAAATAAAATATATTTTCTGAAAAAATACAGATTATATGCAAGAAAAACTCTTGATTTATTTCATTATTATTTAACAATTAGTATTTTGTAACAAAATAATCAATATTTTGTAACATACATTACAAAATTAAGTCATTAGAGGTAATCCGAATGCAAGACTTAACATAAATAATATAGAAAGAAATCATTTGAAAAATCAATGGCTTTCATATTTTACGCAACCATAGCAAGAACTGAAAATAGTTCACTCACAACCAGTTTAAAATTCTTATTAATAGAATTATCATTATTTGCTAGAAATTTATCATTTTGAATCAGATTGATTCCTATGTTTGTGTGAATCTTGAAATACATTTAGTCTTACTTAAAATAATGAAATTTATGCTCAAAGCTTAGATATTGGACGTATTATTAAATAACTAATAAATCAACACTTTATACGTGTCATTTGAAATCTGTATTATAAAGCTTTATGATTCTTTTTAAAACTGACGTCGGCAATTGGATAAATGCTTGTTATATTAAATTCTTTTCTTCTTTTTATACATCAATTAAATATTATAAATTATAATAATTTTTAAATCCGCATTTAGTGAGTCAACCATTACAACAGACACAATGTTAGCACAATTTTAATTAAAATGATTTACATATTAAATGACACAAATGGTGCAGAATATAAGAATGAATTGATTTGAAAATTAATATGCACAAAGGTCAGTAATAAAATGTTTCATATTAAAGGGCAAAACACACACAATCCAACGGATAACTAGGTTTTTGAGTTGACTGATATCTTATTTGAAAGAAATTATTCATTTCAAGCGAGATAAAGCCCACTCCTAATTTTCACGCCTCTGTGCACAAAAAGGTAAAGTTTCCAGTTTTAATAAATGAGATTTCTTTAGCCTAGTCCCTCCTACCTAAACTAGTTTAACCCTTCCCTCAAGAAAAATTTCATAAGTACATTAAAAAAAAGAGTTTTGTCAAATTGGAGTTGTAGAAAAATTACAGTTCAATATCATTTGGAATAATTCAGAAGAGTTCGAAATAATTTCATTCATTCACTCCTTTTATAAATGTAAAAGTAATTTTTAACTGGTATAATTTGCAGTTCGGTGTATTTCTTGGCATTTTTGAAAATGTGGAAACTTTAAAAGGTCCACAAAAATAATTCACAAATTAAAAAGAATGAATATAAATTTTTTCACATTATTTAGCAAATAAGGAAAACAAAATAACATACTCTTGAGAATACTCTTATTTCCTATATCAACTTGAAATAAAAACGCCATTCAAAATAGAAAATGACTCAAAAAGCTATTTTTACAAAAAACAAATCAAATCAAAAAATTTTTCGGGCCGTTTATTTACTGATTTTTTGTTATAAATCTGGCGAAAACTCTTCCAGAAGTGAGTAGTTAATATCCGGTTCTAGTTAGAATCTAGGTTCTAGTTTCAAAAAGGGCTACCTTTCGACCATTTGTCCTGAAACGCAAAATGGAACGGGCTTCATGAAAAGGAGTAAACTAAAAGATTCAAAGAAAAGTTTGCAACAAAACAGTTGGAAGAGTTTTGAACAAGAAAAGTTCGAGTCGAGTGAAAAAGCTGCTGAAAATTATTTCATGCATAGAATGAAATGATGTTAACATAGATATTTTCCTAAGAGATAACATAAAAGTTTCTCATACTAAATTATTTTAAAAGAATTTTTAAATAGAAATAGTACTCAATTCTTACTGAGATTGGGAAAAACTCAGATCCAATCAAAAGAAATCGCGTCTTTCACCTCATGTCTTAAGAGAATTGAAGACATTCTAATGATGAAAATGATTGTTTTTGAGCATCTTTGAGCTCTCGAAGTGCTTTATATATGAATCAGGTATGGTTATACAAAATTCACTTGAAATTTTATAAAAGTATTAAGACGCTCTCATTTCATCATCTTTACAGTAGAAGTAAAATTTTCTTTCGTTACTGAGTACTTGACCTGAAACACTCAATTGAAACATTAGCTATTTTTAAGGCAATGTTCTTGGACATATTCAATTAGAAAACATAAGTCTAAATTTTTGCTTTTACATCATTCCCTTCAATTTCATTTTTAAATCATAGGAGACTAAACATTAAAACATTTAATAAACGTATTGTTCTTGGCACTTTTTAAATGATTATTATGTTTGAGTTGCCCTGACGAGACAATTTCAATAGAATATTTACATTTTATTCCATCCGTGCACAAATTGTCATAGTTAAAAAAACAATGCATTACAAAATAATAGAGAAATGTATCCTTATCAACACAGGATGCGTGATTTCGAGAGAGAGACAACAGATATTTCTATTCTACAATAAAAAGAAAAAATAGTTTCATTCATTTTATAACAGAATATGTTAGTCAGTTGGACCCAATGATACTAAATCTCTGTATTGGATCTAATAATAAATAGTTTTCAACCACCCATCAAACCAATTCACTTCTGTACTTGAGAAATAAAGATGTAAGAGCATTTTCTGAAAATTTGTGGGGTTCCAACTAGAAATCATTAGTCCCAAATTTTGTAACGTAAAACAAAAGACATCTTAACTGGATGGATTAATATCATAATCAAACTAAATCAATAGACAATTGACTCGCTAATTTCTATTCAAGTTTAAAAAAAAGAAAATCATCCACCAATTTTGAGTTTTGAACTTATAATAAAATTTCAATAACTACATAGTCAAAAATATATTTATCCACAAAAAATAAAAACAAAAAAGGAATTAACAAAAATAAAAATGCGTCCTTTTTCAATGTGGATTGCATACTATACATATATATCTCTATTGTATTCTTTTAACCGCATGCATATAATTTACAAGCGTCGTCTTTTCTAAGGAATCTGTGCCATTGGACTGCTCATTTCTATAGGTTTCGGACTGGGAAATTCGGTTCTTTCCACAATTAGTTAACGGAATGGCATCTTATCAAATGAAGAAGTTAGGGATGAAAAGTTTCCATTTTTGAAAAAAATTTGCTTTAACCAAAATATAATAATCTTCACCTAAATGATGCAAAAAATAGATCCAAATTTTTTACTAACTGTAGATAATTCGTTTATGTAAATGTTGAATAAATGATGATTGATTTAAATGATAAAAAGAGCGATTACAATCTACAGAAGTACTCATTGTTTATTAGAAAAATACCTTTCATTCGAAAATGTCCTTTTTTTATTTTCATTGGATGAGATTCATTTACGTTGAGAGTAGAGTTAAAATGTTAAAGAGCAAATGAAAGCTAGATATTTGGACTCGAACAGTTTAGAGAAGAAAAATATTGACAAAATAATCCAAAACTAATAAAAACATTAAATCTAACAAGATTTACTCTACCAATTCAAACATAAAGCCATAAAAGGAAAATTCTATTACTATTTACAGTCGAAAAGATACTTTTTCATAAGTAGAATCTCTTTAGATCGGGGTCAAAATTATCGTAAACATATTTTTCAAAGGAATTACTCAAATAATTAGAAAAACAGGAAAATAATATTTCTTGGAAACAGTCATTAATGCTAAAATTTTTCCAAATAATGTGCAATATAATAAACCAGACTGTTTTGCTCCTGTATTATAGAAAAGTTGAACTCTTTATTGGACAGATTTCAATGATTTATGTAGAAATACGCTTTATTTCAGTTGTATCAAAAGATTTTGTTTTCCTAACAGAAAAGCATTTCATTTCGATGATTTTCTGTATTGGTTCAAAGTGCTTATTTGTGTAATGTGCTTTCGAAGGATTGTGTTTTAAGAAAATGGTTTTTCATTGGATCGTTTGGTCCCTATCGAGTTCGCTCTAGGAGGAAAGATACTTGGAGATTTGACTCATTTCAGTAAACTGTTTTAGATTGAATTCAGTTGCCGCCTATAAAAATTGTAATATTATTAATGAAATGTAACATTTCAAACTATTAATTACTTTGTTTTTTAGCGTGTTGTAATGCAAGAAAGTTGGTTCGTCCATCAATGAATTTCTTCTACCAAATTTTATGAAATTGACTGTTTCCATTAAGTGAAAATGAAACGCCATCGTGTTGAAAATATCCCAGATTAAAATTTTAGGCATTTTCTTTTTACCAACAGTAAATGAAAGCGGTCGAAATCCGTGTTCCAACCAAAGGTAAGGTGGGCGTTTCTACTAAACTATCGAAATGACTGGTGAAATAAAAATTTAAAAAAAAGATAATAAACATTGATAGAAAAAAGACAATCAACAAGTCCTTACCTCCTGTTGATTATCTTATTCTTTTTTTGTCGAGCTCCACTGTTGATAGTAGTTGGTCCTAAATGGAAAGCAGGTACTTTTCTTCCAAAGTAAATCAAAGACAGAAGGATGGTAAAAAGAATCACACGAGATTCAGAGTCGTTGCGTGTGAAAAAGAAAAGCGCGGAAAAGTTCAAAACGGATGCGCTTTTCCTAAGCACTCGCTTTGAGAAAAGCGGGTCGTCGAATAGTTCTGGGCTTTATCGAGACTGTCGAATGAGGAGTGCGATTAGAGGAGGGGGACCTGTGGAGCTGCATCGCATGGCACAGGTGGGCCCTCTACCGGCTCAGCAGAGAATTACCACTCCAAACTCACAAAAAGTGGACACAAAAATACTCTAATCGATCCACTCACCAGTGGACTTACCTTCGATCCTAGTTCTTTAAGGAGATTCACCTTCAAGGAAAGAGCATTTCTATACAAATATTACCTATTCAAAATGCGGGAACAACTGAAAATAAAAAAATGACTATTTTATAAAATCATTAAATATGTTTTTATCATGTTTAGTACTTTATTCGTACACCAATGGGTGAGGTGAGTAAACAAATAAGTGATTTTTAGTGGCATCTTGAAATATTCTTATCCGATGGCTCCGTCATCAAATACCTGACATCTAGGTATCGAAAAAACAAGAAATGCTGCGATAAACAAACTACAGTTTGAATAAGATTTCCGTAAGATTCTTTTAAGCTTGAATTCAAATCAGTCGATGCCAATTCATATTTCAAAGAAATGCGAGATATCAAAATTGGCTCGTTTCCAAATGCGCTTTTTAAAACTGTTGCTTATCTCCCACTTTATTCCTGAGGAAAATGCTTCAATTGTTTTTAAAAAAAATATGAACATAAAAATCTTTACATACTTTAAAAAACTCTTTGATTAAGTTAGCCTTCGAAGACCTAAACTTCCGCTAATTCCATTCCTTTTAAAATTTTCGAACCTTGTTCTGCAAAATTTCGAAAAAGAAAAGAGCACGATAGTAATACTTATCTTATTTAAGACAAATATTTTTTTTATGTATATAATTTTTCTCACGAAGACAGAATCTCTGTTTTGTTTTTTTTTAGTTTCATCAATCGAATGGAATATTCCGGTTCGAGATGCAATACTATTATTAATGCTTTCAAAACATTAGTTATTAATATAGAAGACTTCTCAGTCTAGAGCTCAGGTCCTATGTAGGAACTTTTTCTTTCTCTCTCCATTTCCATCGTTTGATTATTTAGAAACAATCTTTAGACAAATGAATTTAGAAGGATTTGGGGAATTCAAACAATCTGGAATTGAATGCCTTTCTGTTGCACACGTATATTTTCAAAAAATATACGGGCAACAGAAAATAGTTATTATGGATGCAGTTGGTAAGGTAAGTTGAGAAAACAAAAATAAGAGAAAAGGAAGTTTTGATATGAAAGCCGCAGATATTTTCAATGTAATTTTGACTTTGGTTATTTTGATGATGGAAGGATTGTGTGTGAGGAATGCAGCTGTTTTCCAATTGCTTATTAATAAAAGACTCCGAAGCTACACGAGAAATCTGATCCTTATGAGCCTTGATTAAATGACGACCCCAATGGCACTCGAAATGAATGCGCCTCTTTACACGGCTCAACGTGTTGCAATACCGAAAGATCTTTTCAAAAAGACTACATTCTTTCGAGTCCATCTCACTCTAGACTGTCAATGATGAAATTTGGTTCAAGGGTGGAATTCATTGGAATCACCTATAATAAAGCAGTGGATGCGAGGGGATACAAATAGGGGGGGGGCGCACTGCACGATGGCTTTAGCAACGTCGTTTGGAATCATGGTCAAGTGACGAGGAGCTGGAACCCCCTATCCTAACTACCACACCACGCCAACGCCAAAAAGGGTTGAGATGAATGGATTGGAAGTATTCAAAAAATATGATGGTAAAATTGTTCATTTCTGAGCAATCGATAGATTCAAAAACCAAATTTGAATGGGCGGTTCTTAACCCAAACTCAATGATAATCAAAGATTGAACGCTAGGTTACTCATCAAAAGGTGCGGCATCAAAGCAATGTTAGTTTGACCTCAGAGTGACATTTCCAAAAAGCAAATAACTTCGACAAAACAAACAATATCCATCAAGACAATGACAAAAGGTTTAGACTGGAAGGATTGCATAGTATCGTCACATTTCAAAGCAAAACGAGAGTTATTAAGAGGGTCAACTGATGAGGACGACTTCTGTGCTGACACATAACTCCCAAAACCTGCTAACCTCACCAACGTGAGGACTTTATGAATTTTGCGTGAGTCTGCTCGTCAGATGGCACCAGGATTCGAACCCATATTTCAACAAAAATAACGCCGGCCGAAAATTTGCAACTCTCATCAACCGCCAAGATCAGAAAATGCTGGGGGAGTGAAAATTTGAGGGCTTAGGACGCAAGAAGAAACGCTGGAAGAATATTTTTTAGGTGCCTGACTAGTGCAAAAACGTCAATTTTCGTGAAAATGGCAAATTTTTCTACTTTAAATTTTATATAGTTGAATTTTCTGCTTTCTAAAAATACCTTACTTTTGTTTTTTACTTCAATTATTTACGAAGTTATAACAGTTTTTATGTCACGAGACAGGAGCAAAAACGAACCGGAAGTGTGTGCTTGCATTTTAATACTTTTTTTACTTTTTTTGGTGTTTATCGAATTTATTAAAAAAATATTAACTTAGATAAGGTAATGACAGGACATATATATGGTGATATTTTTTTAAAAATAATTTATTAGTTTTAAAAGAAATTTGGCAAATAAATTTATAAAATTTTTGTCATTCTTCGATTTTCTTATACCCTTGCTTCTTGATATTTTACTTTATATTTAACTTTTTTATATATTTAATACAAAACTCTGTTCTTATAATGACAAAATGTTAATTAATTATGCCTAAAGCAAGGTCTGGGATGTCTAAGGAATTTGCTTCATCATATTGGTGCTAGAAGTAATTGGAATGTTGACACAGAGCTAATCCCAATAATACTTACTCAGAGGGTGACAAAAAATGAAATTTATTCATAAATGTTTCGAAATTTACTCAGAAAGCCTTTTTCAGTAACATCTTATGGAGTATTTTACTTAAAGATGCAATTATTACACTTGAAACATTTCGCTTAACTGCATTACTAACGTTAATTCCTTTTAATTTTGTGATATATAGGTTTATTATCCTCATATATATATATATATATATATATATATATATATATATACACTGCTGGACAAATGCTAAGGACGGATAACACTATCATCAATAGCAACCACAAAATGAAAGGAAGCAAAATGTGGAAAATTAGAATAAGTGTGGGATATTAGTAAGAAGAAGTATGAGTATGCAAATTTTTTTCCACGTCTATTCATCACGTGATAGCGTTCATAAGAGCTTTAAAGGTTTTGAATCGTGTGGACAGTTGTTGTTTCAAATCAAAGTTTTACAGGAAAGATTTAATAGACGAACTTAAAATTTTTGGCATGTCTTCCCGACATCCCACAGATGATTTTATGCGTGGCCGAATTATTGGAAAGATCGAAGAAGGGTGAAAAATAACAGATGTTGCCAGGGAATTCGACATTGCTCACAGCGTTGTTTCACAGATGTGGAAGTCATTTAAAACTACTGGAATGTGTAGTAGACGGCACGGAGGAGGTCGTGTTAGAAGTACGACGCCTGCAGAAGACAGATATATCATCCTATCAGCAAAAAGGAACAGGCGCACCACAGCTCAGCAGGTGGCAAATCAGTTTCTTGCTGCCTCAGGAAATCAGATCTCCCGAAAAACTGTTGCCAGACGTTTGAGGGGAGGAGGACTATACGCACGCAGACCTGTTGTGTGTGTCCCTTTGACCAGACTGCACCGTACTGCCCGTTTGCAATGGTGTCGTGAGCATCACAATTGGACTGAACAGGACTGGGCACGCGTACTATTCTCAGATGAGAGTAGGTTCAGTCTGTCATCGGATTGTAGACGCCAACTGATCTGGCACGAGAGTGGTACTGCTTATCGCCCCGAAAATATCCAGGAAAAGGACCGATATCCGACATGCAGTATCATGGCGTGGGCCGTCATCATGATCAATGGCCGCACAAACCTGCATGTGGTTGCGAATGGGACTATGACGGGCCAACGATGCATTGAAGAAGTTCTACTTCCTCATGTTCGTCTTTTCCGTGGTGCTGTCGGTGATAAATTTGTTTTTATGGACGACAACGCAACATGTCATCGAACACTCGCTGTTCAGGATTGTCTAGACAGCGAGGGTATTCAACGTCTCGTATGGCCAGCGCGTTCTCCAGATCTAAACCCCAGTGAAAATGTGTGGGATGCTTTGGGGAGGCAAGTTGCTGGTCGAAACTATCCTCCGACAAACAAGAACACCCTCATCCGTGCACTCACAGAGGAATGGGATAAATTGCCTAAACAGCTGCTGGATAATGTTGTGAAAAGTGTGGTACGACGTATGGAATGTTGCATCACACTCCACGGTGGACATATCCCGTAATGATACCTTTCTTTAAGGTGCTAGCTGACTTTTAGATACATTGTTCCATTTCTCCGTACGCAGATCAAATGAACATTTTTTTTCTTTCAGATGTTTCACAGCTTTTGTACTTTCCAGAACAATAAATATTCTTTATTCTAATGTCTGAACAGTGTGGCAACTATATTTTATCTTACTAGGCCTCATGTCTCGCTTAATGTTATGCTACATAGCAATTTGTGATCCGTCCTTAGCAATTGTCCAGCAGTGTATATATATATTTATATAATTAGAAATGCGAATACTTCCCTTCCTAAAATCTTGTACATAGATTTGTAAAATTTGATCTGGAACGCATTATAACTTCTGTGGGACACCATTTAGAATGTAGAAAATTGTCTCGGGAAAAAAAGCCGGATAGAAAACCAAATTACTAAGGATGAAAACAAAATCAAATGGAGGTTTCAAAAACTGTTCTTTCTGTGCTTCTCATTACAATTGCTTCGAATATTTGTTAGGGGTGTCTAACCCAAATGACCTTGTGGGCGACTTGGAAAAAATATTATAAACTCGCAGGCTATATATAAAAATATGTACATTTATATAAACAAAAAACGTTTATTGGAGTGAAAATTTAAAACAAAATGAATTATTCTTATGGAATGATTTATTCCTTTTAAATTGATCTTTCGTTACTCGTTGTTGAAATTTGATTGTGCTGTCATTCTCAAACGATTAAGTATACATTGACTTTTATCTTAAAGACCCTGAATAATTTTTTTTAACTTTAAAAAACATCTCTGACTGCTTCTTGCTTTTTGGACACTCCAAACAGAAAAGGAGGAGAAATGAAACTCGCTCACGCAGAGAGAATCATGTACCATCCATAGTAAAGGATATGCGTAATGCAATTCGCGGAATTTATTAAAAAAGTAGATTATTATAGTAAAATGAAACGTAACTGTTTGATAAAATATAAATCTATTTTAATCTAAAGGACGTTTCTATTATCAAAAAGGATTTATTTTAAAACAAGAACAGTTAACAGGAAAATGCATGTAGATTTATATATATATATGTGTAAATTTCCCTTAAATAAATTTCAAAATGAAAAAAAAACTTTAAAAATCTGATATTTAAATTTTTTTAAAAAGAGTCGGTGGGCCGCAACTGAAATAATGGCGGGCCACGTGTTGGACACCCCTGATCTTTGTGATAAGCAATATTTTTAAAAGAAATTTTCGGGAATATTTTTACTGACAAAATAACACACATTAATATATTTTATGTTACATATTTCTTAAGCTCTAAGATACTTTGTGGAAAAATATAAAGCTTTTCTCCGTATAAAAAGTATTATTTTTAACGTAATAAAGTTTTTCTAGTGTGCTTTTTATATCTCTGACTTGTATTTTAAAAAACTATGCATTTAGACGTTAGGAAAAGATTTTTGGACACTATAAAATTGGTAACAAAATTTAAAAAAAAAGAATTTGAAACAAATATATAATACTGATATGGCCTTGTAAAAAGTTTATTCGTTTGATATAAAGAGGTTTTAGGTTGTTTTACCTGCATATTTTTTTAAGATTTAGATTTTAAATCTTTAAATGCGTTTTTCTCCGAAACAGATTTTTCCATATTTTATCGCATGGCAAACATGATATCTCAAAAAGTCCTTGAGATAATTGCACGAAATTTAGCATCTTTGTTTATTATTATAGTATGAATGTTGTGCACAAGAGAATAAGAAAAAACAATATATTTACCTTTTTTATGATTGTTTTTCTTTGGGATAAATGCAAAATTTTTGAAAAATTTTCGTTTTGTGCACTTTTTGACCCCAAATTTTGTGATAAATTGAAATTATTCTTAAATGATAGAGTAAAGTATAGGTAAACGCTTTCCGAATAAAATTCTTAGAGCTTTTTTTATCTTATGCATTAGAATTTATTTTACAGTGTTAGCCGCACTGTGCAAAAAATGCCTAATTGTAACATAAAATTGTCCATTTTTTAACAAAAATATATTGAAAATTTTTTTTCTTTGTTATTTTTATAAGTTTTCAGTTACAATCAAACAAAAAAATGAGTTTAAAAATGAACTTCCAGCATTATTTCAAAATATGTTCCCGCAACTAGTGAGGCACCTTAATAGTTGAAACTTTATGATACCGCCTTGTATAACATTACGTACTAAGATCAAAATTTTATCTGCTAATGACTAATCAAACTTATATTTCTCAAAATATATTCAATAATTTTAAACGTATTGCGATAGAAATTCTCCAAGATTTTTAAGAAGAAAAACTTTCAATCGAATTACTTTGATTAGTGTTTCTCAAACTGGGGGGCGCGAGCATATTGAAAAGTCGAAAACAAAAGGTTTTTTAAAAAAATTATTAATTTACTGAAAGTAAAGAAACGAAATACTTTGTGATATAATACACACATTTCCACTGATAGAATACACTTCAAAATGTATCAGTACTGTACAAAGTATATTTTAGTAGTAGTTTATCAGTACTAATTTAAGAACAAATTTCAAAATTATCCGTGATGGATTGATTATTAACGTCGCACTGTTTTAGCTACACGAGGGCTTTTGGCGACGTCATTTGGAACCATGGTCAAGTGACGTGGACGACACCTGAGCTGGCACCCCCTCTCCTAACTACCACGGGAGGACGTTTCAGCTCTCGACAGATTTATCGTGCATCGCTACCCTACACGGCGGGTCTTTAGTGGTACGGGGCTCGAACTCGTGACAAGGCAAGCCACGGTCCGATACCTATACCACTCGGCTACCGCGGCCACGAAAATTATCCGTGACCTCATGGGCTTATATTATCTTGATAGTTTGCTCGATTTATACTTAATTCCTTAACTGCCGATTTAAAGTTACGTGATTCGCTTCCTAATGCCACCGTTTTCCATGTAGATGCGCTTATTTTGATGTTTTTTCAGGGGGTGGGAAGGAGAGAAAAGAAATAAATAAGCAAATCCTCTGAAATAAGTAAATCCCTCGCAAACACTGTCAAGATCCTCTTACTGCATTCCAAAGCCTTCAGAATAATTTTATGAATAGCCCTGCACAGAAGAGATCTTACTTTGGAAAGTCGTATATATACATCCACAAAATTAATGCTTTGGCTGAGCGAGACTTCGGGGACACATAAGAGGTTACCGTCGTATTGTAGCTTTAATGTCAAAGCATAGTATGATTGAATTCAATACAGTGTTGTTGTATAAAGGGGGGCTGGATGAAAACGATGATTGAAGAGCGTCTATTGAAAGTTTGAGAAGCACACTGACTTAGACATATTTCTTAAGAGTTCCCTAACAGGAATCCATAGAAGCTTTAAGGGAAGCCGCAAGAAAAAGTGTGTTTCGGGAGTCCATGAAATGAATTCATTATAAAACAGATATATATATATATATAATAATAACAATGATGCAAAAAATACATAATGTCCAGAAAATCCTGCTTAGAAAATACTCATATCCTTAGTTAAAGGAGAAAGACCACTATTTAAGCACAAATTATGAAGAGAGAAAAATCATGTGTACTCAGAAATCGTATTTCATTCAATAGTGAGTGGTCTGTGAAATGAATCGATTGTGCTATTGAACGTTACTTTACTACAGAAATATTATTCCATGTATACTGAAAAGCAATTGCGACACTGTCAATTTTTTTTAAAATTTCATAAAAAAATTTTTATTTTATAATTTTCTTTTCAATGTTAATTTTCTATTTTTTTAATTCAGTACTAAAATGTAAATTCATTACATTATATCATATATATACACACCCCTGCATATAAACAGGGTGATTACATTCATGAAATAGACATCAGGTAGCAGTACATTCGTGGGATAATCACATTTTACTGCTCTATACATCATTTTGAAATCATCACAGAAAAATGTTTTCAGACAACTCAAAACAAACAAAAAGGGGTGACAAAGAGCGTCTGTGGGCAGTGGTGTAACATAGAATATTAGGGTAGCCCTGCAAAGTCAGGTTTGGGGCCCCAAGCCGGATCTTACAACGGGTACGTACTTAGCATCAGACTAAAACTTTGGGCCCCCAACAATCCCGTTGCGGAGTGTACGTTACGCCACTTTCTGTGGAGATTGGTGTATGAACAAGAACATGCAAATTTTATCCAGGCTTCACTACCAAGTTTGATAGTTTATCAATTGTTAAAAATAGCAAAGCCAGTTTTATAAAAGTATAACAAGTAAGATAAAGTGGTGGCGCAAAAGCCAATTTTGGCCAACCATTCGTTAAAATATTCAAAGTGTAAAACTGTTAAAATAAATGATTCAATTAGTTTTAGTTAAAAAAAGGTAAAATCTCTCTATTGATATATAAAAGACAATATCTATAAAATAAAAAAACAGAGTTTTTGTGGGGGAGGGGGTCCAAGTTCGACAAATCTTATTGAGAGAAAATTCTAGACACAGGATTTCTATTGGTGTTTCACCAAAGAAGATGTATTTTTCTTTTAATTATGTCTTCCTCATCAGGTATGTATTGTACAGATTTCGACTTTTTCTAGGTTTATGTGGATTGATTGATTGATAGAATATTAACGTCGCACTGTTCAGCTACACGATGGCTTTTGGCGATGGACCACGTAATTTTGAACCATGGGCAAGTGACGTGGACGACACCTGAGCTGGCACCCCCTCTCCTAACTACCACACCACACCAACGGGAGGACGTTTCAGCTCTCGACAGAGTTAACGTGCATCACTGCCCTACATGGTGGGTCTTTAGTGGTACTGGGCTCGAACTCGTGACAAGGCAAGCCACGATCTGATACCTATACCACTCGGCTACCGCGGTCATTAGATTTATGTGGAGCCGTCTGTTTTAGGTTGAATTGATATTGCAGTGTTAGTATGGTTTTCGAAGGACGTGTTTTTACGAGGTTTTGAAGACTGGGATATAAAAGGATGTAATTGTAGCAATTGGATGAGGAGGTTCAAGAGCAGAGGGACAGTTGACAAGGTTGAAAACATGGGACATATAGAAGGGGAAAGTGTTGGATTAGATGAGAACAGTGAAAAAAGTAGAAAGTGGATTTGAAAGTGGAGAAAGTAGTAGTAAACAAAGGAATAGGTGGATAGGACTGGAATAGGAATTGAAACAGAAGACGTGGATGGCAAAACTTGAGCCTGAGTAGATGAAGATGACGTGGAAACTGGAGGAACTAAGGAAAATATAGTTGGCTTTGTGGAATAGGTATCACTGGTGAAAGGAATTTCAAAAATGGGCATAATATTTCCATGATAATTTCCTCTGTTTGTGTGGAATCGTTTATAGATGAGGATTTGGCAGTATGGGCGTAGATTTGGGGTAACTGAGGAACTATAAATTTTTGAGCTTTTTCATATGCTATTCTTATATTTATTTTAATTTCATGGATTAGTTCCATCCAAGTCTTCCATCTCGGGCATAATTTTTGAATCGGTGGAGTTAGATTGGGAACAATTCGCATGTCCAACATATGCACACCTAGAGCATGTCAATTGTTCACGACAGGAAGTTTGCGAGTGTTCGAATCTCTGACACTTGAAGCAACGCAGAGACAAGAGGTATATATGGATAGATTTTACAGTTTAAGTAACTTGCTTTTTTTGGTCGGGCTATTGAATATAAAAATTATGTGTTGAGTTGAAAAAACAGCTGCGTCTTTTTTAATTACGATTCACCTTACCTGAATTACACCCTAATCTGAAAACCTCTCGAGGAATTCAACTTCAGAAGTATACAACAGGTCAGTTTCAGAAATGACGCCTTGGTTAGAGTTAAGAGTTTTGTGAGGACTAACTCTGTAAGTGGATAATCTAGAATTATTTTAGCACAGATAAATATGATTTCGATAGTGTACAGCAGATTTTGTTTACATTAGTAAATCCCCAGTCTCTCATTTTCTTGACTGATTTTGGTTCACCTATTCCCTGTAGAGCTTCCTGTATTACAAAAATGATTATCTAGACATTTCACTACTGGGTACGGAAAAAATGGGAAAAAAAACGCGCTATCTGATCAATTGTTAAATTGGGTCAAACGAGACCTTTACACGGGCACAGCCGATTTGGATCCAAAAGCACGAAACAAACTTCCTTTTAGCATGCCTCCACCCACCACGGAGTCCAACAAGGGAGAAAACATGCCGTCAATATACAGGATCACCGCTTACCTGGAACACACACAGGATATAGCACTACTGCATGAGGGTGAGGATCCGATGGGTCAACCCAGCACTAGCCCTACAGAAATGTCTGCGAAGCAACAGCCAACTGACAGAAGTGGGCTCCCCGAAGCTAAAAGTACAACACTTTCGGACGCCGCACACGGCATGCATGCAGGTTGGCAAAACCAACGGTGTTAGTAAAAAACAAATAACAAATAAGCAATACAAAAATTGTAATAATAGGGAAAATTTAAGTAAATCTAAATTAATTTAAAGCAATACAAAATGAAAACCAAAATACGTTAATAATTATAGGTAAGTAATCGAAGTAAAACAAACTAATTTAATTTTAAGCAAGTATACTTAATATATTTTAAAACTGTGATCTAGACCGGAAAAGAAAGAAAGGAAGAAATGTATGTCAAAAGAAAGAGGCCCGAAAATACAGAAGAATTACTAAGGTATTCCGGGGACGTGACACCCGTGTTTGCTAAAGACAATAAACCCCTTGGGAAAAGAAAAAAGCTTACTAGGGCACCTCGGGATTGTGACACCCGTACTCCTCAAAAGAAGATGAGCCCCCTGAAGGAATATTAAAAAGAGAAAATCAATTGATATGTGACGTATGACGTACCCGACCTCCCATGAAGGACGCGTTCAATTCCCTCCAAATAAAAGATGCCTATGAATGAAACGTGTATGTCCAAAGCCAAAGCTAGTTAGTTTGACGTCAGTTGTTTACATTGGAATCACAGGTCATGCCCCTATTATAGGTTTCATGTGGAGTGCAGTTTGTTATTCCTCTGCAAACTCCATAATTCCTGTCATGCTGTTTCGAAAGGATGCAAGATGATACATTTCGTGTTACACAACTGAACTACTAGTGGCAAAGGGTTCGTTGCTGACCGAGGAGTGAATATCGCTAGCTCGTGGCCTATGATACCAACATGTTTGGTATCCAACAGAATTTGCCCATGTCATGCAGTTGACTCGTGATGTCAGACATCACAGGAGGAAATGACTCGTTGTAGCTTTGAAACGCCTCTAAGATATTCCTGCTCAATCAGTAGAGTTTACGAAGGGTCTTTTAAACGGAAATCATAGTAAATGGTTCAGTAGTAAAAAATGCTTCCAGGAACGTTCAAACGGAAACTGTGCAAAATAGGTTCAATCCATCTACAGAAATGAGTGAAAACTGACTCTAATGATAATCAAAGAAGCATAGAAAAACCGCAAACCCACTCATCATCCCAATCACTATCCCAACCATCACTAAATGAGCCCGGCCATAGGAGTCCATGTTAAATTGTGTGCAGAAGTTTTCTCAAAAACTACTTACTTTTCGTGGATAAAATTTATACGGTAGGTTACATGTACTATCAATAAATTTTAATGAAGGGTTTTGTCTTCTTGTAAAAAATTAAAGTAATTAGGAATTTTTTAAGTGTCCAACTTTTCCCCCTAAAATTTAGTTTAAAAACACCTTATCTAAAAAAGTTTTCTGGATAGACCTCATACCTCCATTCAAATGTGTAAACATCTTAAAAGTATACTCACTGAAAATTTAAGGATTATATAATTAGTAGTTTTTGAGAAAAAGGTACATAAAGTGAAAAGTATTACACATTGAGAAAACAGGCTTTAAAGGAAAAATTCGTAATTTTTAAACATTCAAGTTTTTTAGTACTTTCCAGAATCCTACGTGCATCTAATTTTTTGAAGCATGACACACAGTTCTAACTTGGTTCAATATCACAATGTTTTCAGATGATTCACTCTTCTACATAACTCCTATTGAACTGTGCCATATTTACACCTAATTTTAGAGTTTCACAAATGTAGTGTTACGAATTTTGGGTAAATAGTGTAAATAGCTTGTATTTGGGTATTTAATGCATTTATATTACTCTATGTTATATTTATTTCATGTTAAAATTGTACTATTCACAAGCCATGCCGCCCCTTACGTTATAATGGCGATTCAATGAGAACTCGGCAAAATCTTGGCAATAGAGCTAAGTTGGCATCATTTTTGGCGACGAAGTTGGCGGCCAATTTGGTGATCATTTTGGTGTCATTGGTGACCATGTTGTCGAGATCGGAACCATCTGGATTCTTCTAGAAAGTAGTGGATCTCTCCATTAACGTTACGCTCGATGACACGAGCGGTTATATTTCTGGAAGTTTCTGTCGAACCTATAAAAAGATGCTCGCTGGTATGGCGAGCAGTCTTGATTAAGCCAGCGAGTAGTGATGATTGTTTGGACTAGTGATTAGCGCGGCTGTGCTTGTGAATAATCTTCACTTACGTGTAATTTTAAACACTGATTATTGTGTTTGATTGCTGTTGAAGGTGTGAAGACCTTCGGATATTTATCCTGTGAACATTGCCGCTGAAGCCTGTACTGAAAGGATTAGATTTTTGATAATAAATTCGCATCGCTCATAAAGAACTGTTTATTTACATTGTGATTGTTTTGCATAAAATCATCGAAACCGGATTTACGTAATAGTTTGGTGTCAGAAGTGGGATTTTATGCTAATAACAAGAGCGAGGGATGAGTAACTGAAGGCTCTGTTGGAAGCCATCGATGCTTGGAAAAACAGCCAAGATGAGACTAAGCAAGAAATGCAGAAAGGTCTAGAAGACATGCAGAGAAGCCAAGAGGAAACTAAAAATGTGTTAAAGGAGAGAATGCAGAAGAGCCAAGAGGAGACCAAGAAAGGTCAAGAAGAGCTAAAGAATTCTCTAGAAAATAAATTTGAAAATGTTGAAGAGAAAATGAATAGTGTGGAAGAGAGAATGGCTACATAAAAATGGAAGAAAAAATAGCAGTAGTTGAAGAGAAGATAGAAAAGAAATCAGGGGAAGAGATAGAAAGAATTAAAGAGCAAGTTCAAGAAAGAATTAAAGAGTAAGTTCAAGAAAGAATTGAAGAAGTAGCTGGAAATTTTAGCCAGCGATTTGAAGATCTTGAAAAGAAGCTTCTAGCTTGCGGAAAGACGACGAACAAAAACAAGTTTGTGCCTGCCGCTGCAGTTACTGTTCCTGCCCCACCAGTATCAGTGAAACTGTCCACCTATGATAGAAAAACAACTGGGAGGTTACAAGATTCAATTTTGTATAATTTCCGAAGCCAATGGATGGACGGAAGGGGTCAAAGCTTTTCACTTTCAGCATTCCTTAGAGGTGAAGCCGCTGCAGACTCTTCCCGACACAAAGCGACTGAATTTCAACACCCTCTATAATGCTGTGGATCTTCGGTTCGGCTAGAAATACTCCAAGGACTACGCACGCCTGCAAATCAAGACAAGACTCCAGAAAACTGGAGAAAGCTTGCAGGAATATGCCTCCGAAGTAGAAAGGCTCGCCAACTTGGCTTACTCCGACCACCCAGCCACTGTGAGAGAAGTAATCTCTTTGCAGTATTTCGTGGAGGGCCTGAAGGAGGGGGAAATCAGAAGTCTGTGAGAATGGCACATGTCCAAGATCTTAAATCTCCCCTGCTATGTGCCCTGAAATTGAAGGCCGCCAATGAAGCCAGTTGCAGAGACCGCCATACCGTCAAAGGAGCTAGAGCGACAGCAGATGCGCCCTGTGAATCTCGATGAAGGAAGGAGATGGAGAAACTGAGAAAGGAAATTCAAACTTTAATAGCTCAACGTCAGAATCTGAGGAGACGTAGAATCACGTATTGGGGGTGCGGTGGAGCAGGGCATCTGAGAAGTAGCTGCCCTCGAATACATAAAGAAGATCGGAACATCAAGTGCTGAGGGTGAGGTAGAACTGGGCATGTAAGAAGTAACTGCCTTCAAGTAAATCAAGAAGATCCTTGCCATACAAATGTAACAGAATCAAAGAAAGTGTGTAGCAACCGAAAAGGATCAGCAGATGAAAATGGAGATGTCCGTTCGAAAAGACCCTGTTCGGAGAGCAGCAAGAATCTCTCAAACAGCTTGAGAGTCTAAAAGAAATTTGGCATGATAGATCCAGTAGTCCGCCAGGTCACGACGCCATCAACATTGGAATTAGACCCGTAGAGTGATGACAGCGTCCAAAAAGATCAATTGGCTGATCCTGAAATAAAACCAATCATAGAATTCAAAGAGCCGTCTGACAGAGAGCCCAGCTGGCAAGACATAGCCCCTTTCCATCCTACAACGAAGCGTTTTTGGGCTCTTTGGAACACTTTCCATCTGAGAAATGGTGTTTTATATCGAAAATGGGAGTCTGACGATGGAAAAAAATTCAGGTGGCAATTAATACTCCCAAAGACAAGAGTTTCAACAGCTTTTAAAGAACTTCATGGCAGTCCAACTGGAGGTCATTTTGGGGTGTTATGAAGACCTTACAGAAAGAACGTGAGCGGTTCTACTGGAACTATGTGCGGAGAGACGTGGAAAAGTGTTGTCGCATATGTGATCCCTGTGATGCACGCAAATGTCCCAGAAAACGCACTAGAGGAAGACTGCAGCTGTATAATGTAAAAGCATCTTTCGAGATAATAGCTTTTGACATCCTAGGTCCACTTCCGAGATCATCAGATGACAACAACAACATCCTGGTTGTCATGGACTGCTTCACTAAGTGGCCTGAAGCCTATCCTATTCCCGACCAAGAGGCCTCGACTGTTACGGAGGTTCTAGTTCAACACTGTATCTCACGATACGGGGTCTCTCTACAACTGCACTCCGATCAAGGGAGGAACTTCGATTCTTCAGTTTGCAAGAGACTGTGTGAAATACTCGCCACCGACAAAACCAGAACAACAGCTTTACATCCAAAGTCTGACAGCATGGTAGAGAGGTTCAATAGAACCATTCTGTACAGTCTCTCTCTCCTGGTATCCAGTAATCAACAGGACTGGGACAAGAAATTGCCCTTTTTCATACTTGCCTTCACGAGACCACCGGCAATTCCATATCCCAGATGCTCTTTCTGACGTGATCTTCGTCTGCCTGCAGATCTTCTGTTCAGCCGTTCACGAGATGCACCCTTGGAGCTTGAGGAGTATACTGAGAAACTCCAGGCACGGATGGAGAAAATGCATCATCTGGCTAGGGAAAGAATCGGCATGGCTTCCGAGAAGATGAAGACCCGATACGACGCAAGAGCAACCGGACTCAATTTCCACGAAGGTGACAAAGTATGGTTATGGAATCCGAAACAACGCAAAGGACTCTCTCCAAAGCTGCAGACCAATTGGGAAGGTCCTTACGCAGTCCTAAAAAACTGAATGAAGTTATGTTGTGGATACAGAAATCACCACACTCAAAACCAAAGGTAATACATTACAATAGGGTAGCCTCTTATCTTGGCCAAGAAGAATAAGATCCTTAAATTCAGACCATGGTCATTAATTATTTTGTATTTCTATTTTCAAACTCCTTGGTTTTGTTATAGTATTGTAATTTACTTTTGTATTTTGAATTTATTTGCATTGTATTTGCTGTGGAATACAGATTTGCTACTTTATATGTGATTATTATGTGAATAGTTTCTGTCTGTAGATAGATTCCTCTTACTCAGGGATTGTACTGCCCAGGACGTGCAGTCTTTGAGAAGGAAGCTGTGTTACGAATTTTGTGTAAATAGTGTAAATAACTTGTATTTGGGTGTTTAATGCATTTATATTACTCTGTATTACATTTATTTCATGTTAAAATTGTACTATTCACACAAGCAATGCCGCCCCTTACGTTATAATAGCGATTCAATAAGAACTTGGCTAAATCTTGGCGGTAGAGCCAAGTCAGCATCATTTTTGTCGACCAAGTTGATGGCCAATTTGGTGACGTTGGCGAGTTCGGTACCCTCTGGATTCTATTAGAAAGTAGGGGATCTCACCATTAACGTCACGCAGGATGACACGAGCGTTTATATTTCTGGAAATTTCTGCCGTGACTATAAATAGGAGTGCCAGCCGCAACGGGTCAGTCTTGATTAAACTAGCGAGTAGTGAGGATTGTTTTGACTAGCGATTAGATCGGCTGTGCATGTGTGTGTGAATAATCTTTTTCTTACGCGTATTCTTAAACACTGAAGATTGTGTTTGATTGCTGTTGAAGGTGTGAAGACCTTCGGAGATTTACTCTGTGAATATCGCTGCTGAATCCTGTATTTAAAGGATTGGATTTTTGATAATAAATTCGCATCGCTTTTAAGGAACTGTTTATTTTCTTTGAGATTGTTTTGCATAAAATCATCGAACCCGGATCTACGTAACAGTAGATTTTGGAATCACTGACATGGGGAGAATAACTAAATCATTTGGGTCTTTCCATGGAAACATTTCTAATAACATAGGATCAGCTAGATCTTTAAAAATTGGGTTCATTTAATACATTAGAGTACATGGCAGATGTTTATGTGCTCTTTTCATAACATTCAGCTTCTGCCTTTTGAAACCTAACTGTATACCATGGTGAGAGGGCTCTTGTTTGAAAAGAGAAGAACAAAAGCTTCCATGCAATATAGATCATTGATATTATTTCTAATATCCATGCTATTTTTATTGATTTCTGCGAATTGCCCCCGAAAGCTTTTTAGTGCGGCACCCTATATGCAGATACCAATCGCCGCAAGTAATTTTGAGTTTAGCCCCTAGAAGGAGAACTTTGACGATCAGAACCTATACCAGGATTAAATTTTGATCCTAGCCAAACAGACACTCTTGGGATATGTCTTATAATCATACGATTTGGCCGCTGTTAATTTTGTGCATCATGAAAATCCACTGACTTGGGCAGGGGTCCAACCCTCACCCTTGGGTGCAGAAGATGAGCGACAACTGTATACTATCTATAGCTGTATTTAAAGATATTATAGTCATATTATATAATACAGTGTTTCTCAAACTGAGGGGTGCGCCCCCTGGAGGGAGCGGTAACCCTGCGAGGGGG
The DNA here is from genome assembly GCA_019973935.1 of Trichonephila clavipes. Classification (NCBI taxonomy): domain Eukaryota; kingdom Metazoa; phylum Arthropoda; class Arachnida; order Araneae; family Nephilidae; genus Trichonephila; species Trichonephila clavipes. The sequence goes on along the minus strand of BMAU01001464.1, from coordinate 720,280 downwards.
GGCGCGAGCATATTGAAAATAAAAGGTTTAAAAAAATATTTTTTTGGAATCAAGTAAAACAAAATGCTTTCTGACATAATAAAAAAACACACATTTACACTGATATAATTTATTTTTATCATCTGGTGATCATCAAAAATAAAAGATTCCACTTCAAACGCTCATTAGCCATCTTCGATCCTATAACCAAATTTTAAAAAAATGTGTTTGCGTTGCGGTCAATATGAGAACGATGAGAGAGATTTTTTTTACGTTTCTTTTAACGATATCAAACGCTGATAGTTTTTTTTATTACGTTTCTTTTAACCTAAAATATTACTTTAGCTGACCTTCGAACTTACTGGTATGGTTATCTCCGTCTTTTTCTTAGGGAAGCTGTAAATATATATAATATATTTCTGTTTCATCTTTTTCCATGTGAAAGAGTTTTATGATATATGAATAAGCATGAGTATTTGAAACATATAATGCATCATAAAAAACGTTTTACACAATTATTTTTTACAACATGCTACACTTTCCCCATGAACAATTTTGTAGTTCTGATTGCTGTGTTGTACGACTTATTATGGTTTATAAATGTAAATAAGCAGAATATTAAAAAAATGGGTATCTGTGATCCCTATTGAAGGAAGTTGAAACTGATCAAGCAATTGAAGAACCTACTGAAATAATGCATATTAATCACGATAGCGAAAGTAAATATCAGAAAAGCGTCAGACATGAAACGTTTGAGTTGATTTGAAATTTTCAAATGCTGCCTAAAGATCTCTATGAAGAAAACTATGAAGCCGTAATGTAGCACTTTGCCTTATCAAAAAGACAGAAAGAAGAAAAAGTTCAAAATTATATTTGTAGATCATCAAACAACAGCAAAACTACAAAAACGTGAACAAAATATGACAGTTTAGCTTGAAAATAACGTTGCTGTATTGTTAGCGAAAAGTGTCTGTGATTTATGTCCTTTATTAAGCACACGCACATTTGGAACATTTTCTTTAGTTTTATTGGATTTTTTCTCAAATTTTCTAGGAAAAATTGAAAAGTCCTTGAAAGTAGGTAAGTATACTTTCTCTTAATTAAATTATTCACTGGAATTATGATTTTTATCGTGTATAGTAAAAATAACTGTAAAATAAATTATAGTTTTAAAACAAACTATAAAACACGCTTTTATAGTGAATCGAACTAAAAAGTAAAAAAAAATATTACTTTAAAGTAACATATACAAAATTTAATACTTCTCTTGTTAATTTGCACGGTTTATAATTCTGATCGTATTGTAGCTTTAGCGTCAAAGTGCGTAATTATTGCATTCAATACATTCTTATTTTTAGGGGCGCGATAAAAATTATGATTGAAAATTGGGTCGCCAGTAGTGAAAGTTTGAGAACCACTGATATAATATCTTTGAATGTTTGACATTAAAATTTCGGTACATCGGCTTGTATATACAGTCACTCAAAAAAGTATTGGGACACTTGGCGTGTATAATTGTAAAGCCATTTATAAAAATATTTATCACATTAAAACAAAAAACAAAATGAATTAAGTAATATTTTAACTTTTAGTGTACAGTATATAAGGAAAATTTTATTAGTATTATAGAATTATAATTTGATCTAGCTTTTCAAATATAATCCTAAAGCACGCTGGAGTCAAAAAGTATTGGGACATTTTTGTGAAATGAGAAATTTAACAAATATAATGCGCATCAATAAAATTTAATTTCACGCTACTTTTTTTTAGACTAGAAGTTTAAACACAAATGTTTCAACGGATAAGATTACTTATAGAAAAAATGGCGAGAAACAAAGATGTATCGGTTGATGTGCGAAATCTCGTAAAAAAAACATTATAAAGAGGGGAAGTCAATTTGCTGTATAAGAAAAATATTGAAATTGAGCCTCTGAACAGAGGTCTGAGCTATATACAGGCAAAATATTATTCTAATAGAAGCATTTTTCACAAAAGGAGAACATTTGGAAAAAAATTATTCTAAGTTAATTTCTTGCCAAAATATTGTATTTAAATAATTTTTTTTGTCAAACTGTCCTTAAAACAATTTTATTCTAATCTATGTGACACTAAATATAATGAAAATGATCCATTTTTTAAAATCATGGTTCCGAACGTAGTGGGATACCTTCAAGAACCTTCGGATACCTTCTTGACGCTGCTCGAGAGGATTGTTTGAAATAAGACAAAGCAATTGGCTAATGTTGAAAGAAGCTGAATAGAAGGAATCCATTTTTTAAGGAAATCGAACACTCCTCAATGTTAAAGAGGAAAAAATCTCAGATGACGATTGATATAAACATTCTATTCAAATTATCACGTACCTCTTTCGCTACCATAAGATTGATTTGGAGATTGTATACAATAAGATAATATGGAATGAAAATTCCACAATTCATCTTCGAAAGGAAACTTTCCGAATTTTACATGCGTTGGATTGTCATTCTCATCAGAAAACCTGATTTCATCTCTCCTTTCAATTTTCTTTCGAACGATTCACTTGATCTTTTTTTAGATACTGTTCAGTAGACTCGATGCATTTCCAAAATTAATCCAAGCAGTTATTGAAAATTCTGGAAATATTGTTCTAGAAACTTCATACGTCTATATTAATTCATCCGATTTGTCTTAATTCTATTCTCTTAAATTCGTTCTTTAAACATATTCAGTCCCGTTTAAAGTAGGTTCTGAAATTTTTTCCCTCGAGATGTTTCTATGGAAACAGAAGGTTAGATTTGCGTCATCTTAAATAATTTTTCTTTGAATTTTATTTCAATACAAGCTTTTTCTAACAATGATTTCGTTTGAGCAGAGCAAGGGAACGTAGAATAACTTGCAATATTTTTTTTTTACATTTAACTGTGTACTTGCTGATAATCTCGGGAAAAGAAAGCCACATCATCGTTGAAAAAGGCTCAATCTTAAGATCTTATTCTAAACATGTGTCGCAATCTAAGCAGATTTGTATTCCAATCTTGCGATGCTTCAATTCAATCCTTCTTCTTTTTGTTCATTTGTCTCTCTCTTGGAAAATTCTTTCAGTTAAATAAGTCAAGAAAAACTGAAAGGAAATGAAAGGCAAGCACAATATCAAGTTAGTCAAGAAAATAATTTTATTAAATACAACATAATCCTGAAAATTCATGGTAGTTTGACTATTAAATTTACTCACTCAAAATAAAATGGGATTAACACTTAAGAAATGCCGTATTTCGAGTATTAGAGATGCCAAAATTACATCATATATATTATTAAGAAAAGAGAGAAATTGAAAATTCAAAAGGTTTTTTCAATTTTCTCTTCCACAGTTAAATTTTTGAGGATTCCTTCAGATTTTGAGAAATAATTTGTAATTTTTGAAATCCTCTTGAAGCCATTCTAGTAGATGAGAGCCATTTTTCATTTCTGGAGAACAATAGGATACATTCCTTTGCTTTCCTCCTGCTTTCGACTCCTGCACCGTTGGAATGAAGGCATTGGAAGGCATTATACGAAAAAAATTATTCCATTGAGAAAAGAAAAATCATGTTGATTATTTACAAATGTTGAAAAGGATAAGAAACTTTAACTACAAAAGATTTTCGGAAAGATTTTTGTGAATTTTTGGTTTCTTTTAAAGCTTCGCTTGAGAGGGATCCTAATACAGTTTTGTGAACTACCAAAATAGTAAAGAGAGCCATTTTGAAGAGCATCTTAAAAAATGAAAATTAATTTTCAAATTTTTAATTTTTTTTACTTCTATGACTTTTTTCAATAAAAAATAAACCTAAGGCCTAATAATTGATCAACCTTCACCAAATACGTGTTAATTTTCAAAAAAAAAAAAGGTGTGATCAGAAGAAACATGTATTGATTCAGGAAAAGAAAACAAAAAAGGGAATAATTAAGAAGACTGAGACGCATGATGGAAAAAATAAACATTAGATGTACCTTATAGTTGAAAATAATCCATCAATGGCACACAAAAAAATTCAAAATTATGTTACATAATATAGTGAGCAAACAAATGTTTGGAAATATAAACCGAATAATAATTATATATTTATAGTTCATTTAGAATATTCATTTTAATAAAATCAATATCTCTTTTAAAAACTCAACATAAAAAATTGACAATTTAATTCCTGAGAATTCTGACTATGATAACAGATACATTTTTTTTCTTTTGATCGTTTCTGTTTTCATATCCCAAACCACTACTATTAAAATTGCCTTTAATAAACTCAATGTATATATTTATTTGCAAAATAATTGTTCTTTCCCTAAATCTTCTAAACGTTGATGAAACTGCTCCCCAATATTTCAGATCTCGCTCTGCTTGAACCAAAAATGAGAACTTAAAAGCGAAGAAATTTGATTTCCGTCTTAAATAACAAATGTTATCCCTTTTCAAAAGCTTTTTATTTCACCCAGAGACTCTCAAACTAAGAAACAATATAAAGAAAGATATATATATATATATATATATATATTCCAATTTAATATTATATGACCAAGAGAGTTTCTTCCTCTTTATAACAAGTGATAATTGGAAAGACAGAGTTAGTTATCTGACAAAACAAGAAATGTTTCTCTCATCCTCGTTTATTTTAATTAAAAACAATAAACTTAAAACCACTTCAAAATGAATGTGGTTCTACTTGCGTGTTTGCATCATAAATTTCAATTTGTGCTACAGAAGCCACAAAAAAATGTTGTTTGGAGGAAAGACAAGAAACATTTTCTGTCAGAGCTGAAATCCTTGTAGAAGACAAGTTTAGGCAAATTAAATATCTATACACGTTGGAGATAGTGAACGAGAGAAATAAATCCGGATTTAACTTGTTAATTGCTGGAACGAATGTTGAAAGGGATTGACGGAAGTATTTCGACAAAATAGAAAAAGAAAGTAGAAATTAAGTAAATGAGCGACACACAATTACAATAATTACAATTATCACATACCGTCGGCCAGAATGCTTAACTCCTTCTGGGGTGCTAATTCGATACAGGAATGCAAGCTATTGTTCCTGTTCGCCAAGACAACAGTACAATATGATCCCCTTGATATTTTTATCGTGTGGTAATGTGGCTGTCATGCGGATAACGTATATTAGATTTAGTTTTTATTGTTTATCCCCGCGAAATCCCTATTCATTTCAGACGATTTTAATTTGTTTTCTTTAAAAATTTAATCATTTCATTTGCATTTGTTCTTCAAGTGATTATTTCAGTCTTCTGTTGTATTTTGTGCCATTTTCGAATATGGATGTTTATAATATTATTTGTGAGTACCAGGATATTTCTTTTAAGGAATGAGTGCTGGGCTTTAATAATTCTTATAAATCGCACATTTACACTTTGTTTTACTTTTCAATAATACTTTTTTGAACGTTCCTTGTTCAATGAAACTTATTGAAGGAACTCACAATTTTTAGAATATTGCAAGTTATCGACACTTATTAGTTGATATTCATTATTAATTTTAATATATATTACTACATTATATTATTTTATTTATAATTTAATACAAAATAATAATTATTATATATAATAATTGTTTTTTATATTTATTTATAATAATGATTTTTTTATTTAACTTTTTTTTATAAATATTACATGTTATTTATTTATAATTATTATTATATTATATGAGCATTATCACATATAATAATTATACTCCATGAATATTATTATATGTAATATTTATTATTATACATAAATTATATGAATATAATCATATATCATAATTACTATTAAATTATATGATGTAATAATAATATATTACATAATATTATTATATGTAATTTTTATTATATTACAATCATATTCATTATTGATTGATATTGGTTATTTTTAATCTATTCCTATATTCTACATTTCAAAACAGTTATTTACAATTATTTTCCTGCTAATTTGTTACGCTAGGCCACCATCTTGGATTCCACGTAACTCTACAAAAACCGCTGCTTGGCACGATTAACATGTCACGAGTTCGAGCCCAGTACCACTAAAGACCCGCCGTGTAGAGCAGCGATGCACGTTAAATCTGTCGAGATCTGAAACATCCTCCCGTTGGTGTGGTGTGGTAGTTAGGAGAGGGGGTTCCAGCTCAGGTGTCGTCCACGTCACTTGACCATGGTTCAAAACTACGGGGTCCGTCGCCAAAAGCCCTCTTGTAGTTGAACAATGCGATGTTAATATTCAATCAATCAATCAATCAATTAGCACGATTAAGGAAATGCACCAAACAGCTCTTGGCTCGTAGCACTCCTATATAAAATTTAGTTCCCTTGTGGAGTTACGCATATTATTGTGGAGGTCAAAGATATTACAATAGAGGTCAGATCAAAAATTATGCACTCAAGAAGTGAGAACTTACCCCATCCTTAAAATTCAACAGGCTTCAGGTTATAACTTGTATTATGTATTTGGACAATTTTGTAGGTAATAAACAATTTAATAATGTGGAAGAACTGAAAAGTTAAGAATTTTTATAAGTGTTTGTACTTTTAAAAATTTACTTTATGAAATAGCTCACACCTAGAAAAGGATTCTTAAATATGAAGGAGATATTTTGATGAATGTTTTTCTAGGAATAAATGTGATTACAGGGTTTTTTTCCTTTCTCAGTTCTAAAAAGAACAAAACTTTCCATGTGTATAAAAACCACAAGAGAGATTTAAAGTACAATAATTACGAAAGCTATCAGTGTCCATCAATTCATGTGCATGGCAGCTTGAGGAGTAAAAATGTTACAAGAATCTTACATATAATATCTTCGATCCAAAGCCAACGCAATCCGATCTTTTAGATTCATCTGTGAAGATGGGATGACTACGAAGAAAAACGTTGGGTGCATTGAATGTACGTAGCAAAAGGTTTGATAAATGCATTTCATGCGCCGAATTGTTTCTTTGAAGGATATCTCCGTTAGTTAGATCGAGCTATGAAATAAAAACTTTTATCCTCTCTTTAAATGACCAAATATTTGACTACCAAGCGTCATAAAGTCTCTTTATGCAAATACTCAGATATACATCTATCAAAGGATGGGAAACTATTAACAATACACACTCGGAACTATAATGCTCAATTCGCACCCCGGCAGGTGTTGGATAAAACCTTCAAAAGGTTGAGGAATTTTTCACGCTTTTTCTTGACCTAAATTAGTCTTTGTAGCCTAGTGGTTAGGGCCACAAACTCGAGGGCGTGTATTATGAGTTTGAGCCGTATTGCCACCGAAAACTCACCATGTAGAGCTGCTAATGACCATGTGGCGCGGTGTATTAGTTTGAATTAGGGTATTCCAGCTCAGGTACTATCCTCGTCGCTTGACTGGTTCAAAAGGACGTCAACAATAAGCTCATGCTGAGTTCTAGAGCAAGTTAATAAACACTCACTGACTCCGCGAATATAAAAAATGTGGTAGGAAAGTGAGTCAGTGGTCGAATATTATTCAAGCGTCCGATAGAACGGGAATGCGAGTGTTATGAATTCCGTCGGGGTTAAGGTGAAGATCACGTTTCCGGCAAAAATGCACCCTGGAACTTTTACTAGCAGAAATACTGTGACAGTTTACTTCACTCAATTTAACCAGATTTTGCGAAGGGGCTGCTTCAATTCCATGAGCATCTAAACCTTCCCAACATACCTTAAAGATCGCCAACATCTAATGAGACCTTTTAAAAAGGCTCAAATTGTAAGCAAAATGGGTGAGAGATAAAGAAAGTTATACTCGGAACACTTTCATAAGCTACTCCCTCAGATTGAATGAAAGAAGTAGAGATAAAATATCTAAATGAACTTTAAAATCAATCGAGTCAGATTGCATACATTTACATCCACAGTCAAAAGTCATCTCAGAGTGCAAAATACTATGGAATGTATTCTCGATATAAAAAAAGGGAAATGAGATGGTTCCTCCGGACAAAAACGTTTCTGATTTTGCTTTCTATCAATATGATGTTGTCAACAGTGAATTTTATTTGCCACTCTGGGACACAGGAATGCATCGATTATTTTCTAAATGACAAGCAAGTCGGGCATAAACTGTACGTTCTAATGTCTTACAAATGGCTTTCCTCGGTACTATCTGTTGAAAGCTGAAGAGGTTCTTTGAATCTTTGCCAGGCTTCAGAATGGAAACTACTATGGCTTCTTGTCACCGATTTGAATACACCTCTTATCTCCATGTACGACTGAATAGGTAAAGGAGACATAGCTGGGAGACCTTCTTCAAATGATGAAACATTTCATGGAAAATTCCAGTATGAACTGTATTTGTGTTAAGGGGATAAGAGGCCCTTTTCGATTCTCACATATCAACAACACAGTTATAAGGGAGAGATTGTTGGAATCTCAAGTAAAAGGCTGCTGATATATGGATTGATTATTAGTAGCTAGGAATTTTGCGCTGTAAGAGTTGGAGCTTGCCACTAGCAAATGTTTGGCCAAGCAAATTAACTACAGGTGACGAATGCATGGCAGTTGGAGTATCCAAAACCAAAAGGGTAAAAAGACCGATAGTGGACATTTATTGCTTTGTCCTTTCACCTTAACTGTTGACTGGTACGATAGAATTAAAGTCATATTGGGTCCTCAATTCTTTCTGACTACGATGAAACTTTTGCATTTTTGAAAGATATGAGATTTTCTCTGATGGGTTATCTTTAAAAATACCCCAAGATCTGTGGTTTAATTTGACTTGTTGGCGAGCAGTATTACACCATGGTTTACACGGCTTCTGATGAGTCTTCGAGGCCTTGGGGATTTCTACATTTGTATCATTCATGATACTCTAAATGACATTAAAAAATTGTAGCATATAAAATTGTTTTAAGAATAGTATTACAATAAAAAATTATTTAAGTACAATATTTTGACAAAAAATTAACATAGAATGACCAATTTTTAAAACGTTCTCCTTTGATGAAAAATGCTTCTATTATAATAAAATTTTGCCTGTGTATAGCTCAGACCTCTGTACAGAGGCTCCACTAGAATTTTTGACATATATAACTTAGAAGTGGGTTTATCCATATTTTACGACAACAGTGAGGAGATATTTTAAGATAAAAACGCCGATAATTATTTCAAATGGTTGTAAGTGTGAAAATAATGTGAATTTTTCAAAAATCCTAGTTGAGCATCTGTACAGAGGTTTGAGCTATATACAGGCAAAATATTATATTAGAAGCATTTGTCACAACAGGAGAATATTGTGGAAAAAGGTTATTCTAAGTTAATTTTTTGCCGAAATATTGTATTTAAATTTTTAAAATTTGTCAAAATGTCCTTTAAAACAATTTTATACATGTATTATAATCTAAGTAACACTAAATATCACGAAAATTATCAATTTATGTGCTTTTGTAAAATCATGGTCCCGAACGTTGTCAGATACCTTAAAAAAAGATGGGAAGTGAAAATCATATACCTCCAATAAGAGATGCATTGCTGTCTATATCCCGTCGTACATAACCATAGCCACGCGCTCGAATTTTAATGATGCTCTTCAAAATTGTCTCCTGAAGAGCAACGCATGCAGGCTGGTACTTGGATAGGATAGATTTTAGATCATCAAGTCGAGTCCTCAACCCACCTCAGTTCCAACGTACACAAGTTCCATTAAATGATCTTACTCACTCATTTTAAGGAGCATGTAGTTCGACCACCTGAAAAAGATCATTCATAAAAATTTCGACCGAAGGATATTGGTCAAGTTTATCGATTTGTGATAATGCATATTTCTTTTTTTCTGCAGTTGGATCTTTTTTTTTTATTTCTGCAATACCTAGAATTCTCTAATTCATGTTTACCTTGATTTAGTTTTTGTCGAACGAGTGGAGTTGTACATGAATCCGTTGGAATACCAATTTTCAGTTTTTGATGTGTTCAATCAGTGTCCAATTATCTATTTGAATATTGATCAGTTTTTGTTGAAATATATTTTATGAATATTTTTCGCCCAACTGATGCTTAGTTGTATACAGAGTCTTACCTGCGTTAAAGAACAACACGCCGAGCCTCTGGGTAAAAGATTTGATTTATTCAAAGCTATTAGTTACTTTTTTTATCCAAGAGGGGCAAGTTTTTGAATAGGACCCATATTGCTGCTCTACAATTAGCACGTCATTCTTTCTCAATCCAAACAGTGTTATCGTGGTCCCAGTGTGATCAAGTGACTTTTGGCTGAGACCAACAGTTTGGGGAGTTTGGTATTGGAAATAACGTAGTGCATTTGGTTTGACTAATAATGGCGTTGTAAAGATCAATAGATCATACTTTCTGGTGCATTCCAGAAAAAGGAAGGCCGTTGGGAGGGAACTAGATTGTGCTTCCAAGTCCTCAGGATACATCTTGAGATCTTAATAGCTCAAAGAACACTGGGGGCCAAAATCATTGAAACCTTTTGAAAAAAATCCAAAAGTTGAAGAGTTCACAACGCAAAGATATTTGAAATACACTGCTGGACAATTGCTAAGGACGGATCACAAATTGCTATGTAGCATAACATTAAGCGAGACATGAGGCCTAGTAGGATAAAATATAGTTGCCACACTGTTCAGACATTAGAATAAAGAATATTTATTGTTCTGGAAAGTACAAAAGCTATGAAACATCTGAAAGAAAAAAAAATGTTCATTTGATCTGCGTACGGAGAAATGGAACAATACATCTAAAAGTCAGCAGGCACCTTAAAGAAAGGTATCAGTGCGGGATATGTCCACCGTGGAGTGTGATGCAACATTCCACACGTCGTACCATACTTTGCACAACATTATCCAGCAGCTGTTGAGGCAATTTATCCCATTCCTCTGTGAGTGCACGGATGAGGGTGTTCTTGTTTGTCGGAGGATAGTTTCGACCAGCAACTTGCCTCCCCAAAGCATTCCACACATTTTCAATGGGGTTTAGATCTGGAGAACGCGCTGGCCATACGAGACGTTGAATACCCTCGCTGTCTAGACAATCCTGAACAGCGAGTGTTCGATGACATGTTGCGTTGTCGTCCATAAAAACAAATTTATCACCGACAGCACCACGGAAAAAGACGAACATGAGAAAGTAGAACTTCATCAATGTATCGTTGGCCCGTCATAGTCCCATTCGCAACCACATGTAGGCGCGTGCGGCCATTGATCATGATGCCGGCCCACAGCATGATACTGCATGTCGGATATCGGTCCTTTCCCTGGATATTTTCTGGACGATAAGCAGTACCACTCTCGCGCCAGATCAGTTGGCGTCTACAATCCGATGACAGACTGAACCTACTCTCATCTGAGAATAGTACGCATGCCCAGTCCTGTTAAGTCCAATTGTGAGGCTCACGACACCATTGCAAACGGGCAGTACGGTGCTGTCTGGTCAATGGGACACACACAACAGGTCTGCGTGCGTATAGTCATCCTCCCCTCAAACGTCTGGCAACAGTTTTCGGGAGATCTGCTTTCCTGAGGCAGCAAGAAACTGATTTGCCACCTGCTGAGCTGTGGTGCGCCTGTTCCTTTTTGCTGATAGGATGATATATCTGTCTTCTGCAGGCATCGTACTTCTAACACGACCTCCCCCGTCCCGTCTACTACACATTCCAGTAGTTTTAAATGACTTCCACAGCCGTGAAACAACGCTGTGAGCGATGTCGAACTCCCTGGCAACATCTGTTATTTTTCGCCCTTCTTCGATCTTTCCAATAATTCGGCCACGCATAAAATCATCTATGTGATGTCGGGAAGACACGCCAAAAATTTTAAGTTCGTCTATTAAATCTTTCCTGTAAAATTTTGACTTGAAACAACAACTGTCCACACGCGTCAAAACCTTTAAAGCTCATATGAACGCTATCACGTGATGAACAGACGTGGAAAAAAAATTTGCATACTCATACTTCTTCTTACTAATATCCCGCATTTATTCTAATTTTCCACATTTTGCTTCCTTTCATTTTGTGGTTGCTATGGATGATAGTGTTATCCGTCCTTAGCAATTGTCCAGCAGTGTAATACCATAAAATCATGCATCTCTCTCTCTCTCTCTCTCTCTCATTGGAAAGATGATTCAGTTATATTATTAATGGATGTGTTTTTTTAAGGAAATTTTAATGCAACATGTCATAAGAAAGACATACAGAAAAAATGAGGTATACAATCTGTCAAAGTCATTTAATATTTATTTAGTTAACCCTTAGCCTTAATTACGGCCCGACTATCACTCTCCGGAATTGGCTGTCTCTTGTGCAATAAATTCACACACACTCACACACACGACCAGACAATGCTTCTCCAGGGAGTGAACTAACGTTTCAAGTTCATCAGCTGTTATAAGGGAAAACAAAAATTTAATTATTGCTTCTATTAATTCGATTTTTTCCTTAGGTTGTTTGTATAGATTCTATGTTGCGTCCATAGATTTTCGATCGGGTTAAGATTTGGGCTATTTTCTGATCATTCCAGTTCAGGAATATAGTTAATTTTAAACCATTTTGTGCATACAATAGCAACGTAGCATCAAGTTGAACCATGTTCAAATAAAAATGCTTGATTGTCTTGGAAAATACCATGAGTTAAAGGCTTCAATTTGAGCTCAAGTACTTCCTTTTTCTATTTTTGTGTGTGTGACTTTCATTTCCCTTTATCACACAAATTCTACCAACACCTTTTGATTTTATGCAGCTTTATGCCATGACATTAGCTGGGTGTTTCGTTGTAGTTGTAATGCTATTAGGATATTTTCGCCAAATGTTCGTCTTGTGCACTTTAAGCCGTCACAACGGAGAACTGGTCTCATCACTTCATATAACACTGTCCGATTATCCTGTTGTTCAATTAACATGAGTTTTAACCAAGTTTAATATTTTAACCTTTGTTTCAGAGATAAAATAGCTTTTTTCATGGAATTTTAGCATTGAAACTGAATTCATTCTGTCCAACTGTGTCCTTGCACTAACCTTTACATTACACTGTTCCATCTTTACTTGAATGTTCCCAGTTGTGAGATTTTCATCATCATGTAAGCTTAGTCTTTCAATTTTTCTATCATCAATTGATGTTGATCATCTTTTCTTACCTTTACCAGTTTTGCTTTGTAGTAATTCAGAATTTCTTCAAAAATTTCGAAATACCACTATTGCTCGAATTTCCACTTCTAATTTCTTCATAATTTTAGCCCCTCATCACGGAATGTCATTATTTGGCATCACTCTCTGTGACCAGTAAACTCTCTGTGCTCTATCTCCATAATTTTATTTAGTTTTAGACACTTACTAATGGAAAAAACACAATCAAAAAAGATAATTTATAAGCAATCATTTAACACATTAATAAATGTCCCCAATAAATTGTATCAAGAGTTGAATCCTACCGAAACCTGATTGGTCAATTGTTAGAGCAAGATAATACTTGACTGACTCGCTTAACACTCAGGCCCATTAATTACATTGAAATGAAGACAAAATCTATTTCCTATCAAATTGAGAAAGTTTTTATTTTCTTTTTCTATGTCAATTTACTATACTTTTCGACAGAATGAAGATAATGGAACAAACTTTATTGTGTGTTGTATTCTTATTTTAACAATACTTAAAAACTTTATTTCTGCTCCCATGCAGAACGTATACTTTCACATTATCAAATATTTAAAGCAATCGATAATGCCTTCGAAGAAATAAAACTAGACATGGAAAATTTTATACAAAATGGTATTTTAAACAAAAAGAAAGGAATTGACAAGTATTGTGAAAACTGTTTGTGCGGTTTTCAAAGAGAATCTACATTATCTGCACACAAAACCTTGTGTCTTAAAAATAGTGCACAAAAGGTAACCATGCCTACAATATCTATGATAATAAAATACAATTTACTAACTTTTCAAAATCTTTTTATCATTTGTCCGTGTAGTTTTTACTGATTTTGAAGGTATGTTATTACCTCTTTCAAATTCTTTACACAGCACAAGTCTTACAATTCCCCTCGAAAAACACATTCCATATAATTATAGTATTATGTGTGTACATATTGAAAATAAAATAATTTTTAAAAGGTTTTATTGTCGCGAAACCGCCGTTGAAAAATGCCTATCATTTAAAAAAAATGTGCAGTGATTCATTAGAAAAAATGCATAATATAAAACATATTGTTTCTACTACTAGATTATTAAAAGGCAGATCTCTCTCTCTCTCTCTCTCCATCTTTGTGATCAGGTATTGAAAGAAACCGATCGAATAGTTCGTGCGCATTAACGATCTGAGCAGAAACGAGTTGAGAAACTGGTTTTTCTCTGGCTGTTGACTCGTCCAAGTGAAAATGCTTGCCTGTTCATTATTTCCTACTACTGATTGCCTATGGTGAGATTCTTTAGAGGAAAGGGCAGAGATTAGGTATTAATAACATGCCAACCTGTTACTGCGTTAAATAAAAAAGAAAATAGACTGTCATTTTTTAATATTTCTTCCATTTTTCTTGTGATTTTATATTTCATAATTTTTCCCCCTCTTAGCAATATTCAGAGGTTAATTTCAAAGAAATTGAGGGAACACGAAACCGTTAAAAAATTGCTCAATCGAAGAAAATTCCAAAGGAAAAAAAAGGAATTGAAAAAGATATCTCGTGATCGAAGGAGGTGAGGGGGTCATAAATCTATAGCATAGGTCAAGATGTGAATAGGTTGAAATCAACAAATAACCCTAGATTAGTTCACAATGAGAATTATTTCCTCTACACTCCATCGAAAGGATATAATGAGGTAAAATTTTTCCTTGCATGCATTCGAACACTTTTGGGTTCGATTCATAATTATCTTACTTCTCTCTAGTCTCCTTTGGCAGTCGTTGTTTTAGGAGTTGGCTTATTTGTCGTTTTTGGATGGATCATTAAAGTAAGAGGGTACAATTCATTCACGGTTTATCAATAACCTCCCAAATATTTCGCAATCGCAATTGATGTATAATAAATAAGTTTGAAACTAACATCGCGTGATTTCATTTGGTGTAGCTAAATTTGCATAAATTGCTGAATTTGAATAAATACATTGGATCACAAATACTGAGGATATTTCTCTGATAATGATTCAAAAGACGGTTGTTGTAATAAACAAGTTTGCATTGTATTCAGAACAAGCATTCTTCCGAAAGAGTTTGGAATCCGTAGCTTAACTAAAGGGATCGAAGCTATTGATTGAGTACTTCTTAACGTCCCGCTAGAAAACAAAACGTGGGCTATCTATTGATTCGTTCATTTTGAAAAGAAACTCCGCCAATTCAAGGTAACAATAACTTTTCTTAACATGCCGTTACAGTATGCTGCTGTAACGTATGGCAGCCTCCGGGATTTTGGTGCAAATCCAGTCTCCTGTTGCTCTAAGTGACTTTTTCCATAACCACTAAAAAATTAATAATGGCAACATAAATATTATTTGGTCCCGAAACCTACCAAAAAGGAAACAAAATTAAAAATAACTTCTTAAATATAACAAGACAATCTCTGACAATTCTAAATAATTTGACTTGTGTGTGTTGAATTCTTTATTTCATGGAAATCAATCGATTGATAAAATGTTTTATATTCTGTGCGACTTTGTTCTTATTTTAAGAGAAATGTATAATTTTTATAAGATATAAGCAAACACTTAGAGAAACATGAACAAACAAATTTTCTACTTTGTAAGTTGATATATTGTTTCGATTCTTGTCATTCAAATTTGCATCAATTTTCAGTACACGAGACATTTCATTTTTCCACAATTTCTGTTTAAGGACTTCCCATACTTTCAGTTAAGGTAGTTTTTACAGTTTTTTTTTATTTATTTAAAAAAAAATGTCTGCGATATTTTTCCTGTAACAACGAAACCCTTTCGCAATAAAAACTACCCGAGAGTATCTTGATATTTGAATGTTAAAATTAGGTAGGGTAATAGCACCATAATACCCTACCGTCAGTGCCGCATACAGGAGTTTTTCAAGGGGGTCCGGGGTCGAAAGTTCACCATTCTTGTATCATGCTCCGTTTGATTGTGTCGATTTACGGGAACAAAACACAATAAAAAACTAGTTTTTGAATAAATAATTAGCATTAATTAATAAAATTAATCATTAATAGCAAGTAATTAATTAATTTTACGTACCAAGAATTATAATCAATTGGAAAAAAATGAAGGGTTTTGGGGGGGTCCGGTCCCCAGGACCCCCTTGTGTGCGCCACTGCCTACCGTTGGATTACATTCAATGTTGAGATGATATTACTTTACATTAAAAAGCAGTAGAAGAATATTTTTTGTATTTTGGGATGGATTCTATTGGTGGTTCTTCAACTAATCCTCTTTGGAAATTATACTTTAACTGTGGTTCTAGTTGAAAGCCCCTTTCACACAGTAGAGATGACTTCATTTTATGCTAAATTCTATTGAAACTCTGGCAATTGGTGCGTTCGAGTTCATCGTGGACCGAGAATCGTGAGTCATTCACCCGGAAGTTAGCATTCAAGCAACAATGGGCAATGGAAATACTTGATAAGTTGGTTTGAAGAGGACCCTAGTGGGGTTTAGGAAAGAGTTCACCAGGAATCTATCTACAAGCGGATCTTGAGATAAGTGTGCCTTGAATAATCTTATAAGTTAAATTAAGAGATTCGTTATAAGATTGCTTATTAAATTCGTCATAAATTGCTTAGCATTGAAAACAAAGTATTTCTTCTATAACAGTGTCTGCTTCTTCAACGACCTGCCACCTCCGAGTTGTGACAACTTCTAATAGGTTATGTTCCATATTCTGAATAAACAATTAATGTCGCTCATTTTCGGAAAAAATTTTTAAGGCCAAACAATCGAATGGGATCTTGGATTTCATGCCCAAATAACCAAACAGTTTTTCAACAGTGATGAGATTTACAGTGGAAAAGCAATTTTTAAATTAAATGCCGTCAAATGAGCACAATAAGTTCCAGAAGGTTCTTACATATTCCCAATATCATTGTATTAGAATGTACGTAATGAGAAAGATTACCCCCAAGCAATGACTCGGTCGTAGATGTCTTCAACAGCTTCTGACTCAGTTTCAGCAAGCGACCTTCATTTAGAGCCTTCCACAGCTTTCTCAAAACAGCTGCTTTAGTTAGAGATCATGTAATAGATTTCTGTAGTAACCACAAGCATCCATAAGATCGCCACCAAATTTGGTAGCCAAATAGTATGCTAGCTTAGCTCCAATATGTTGCTATTCCCAATGAAACGCCATTAGAATGGAAGGGCTTGCAAATGTTACAAATTTATTATAAAATAAATGCAGCAGAAAGTAATATTAACAGATTAAAAAGGCAAATTGTGAAATTATTTTAAAAAAAATTCTTAACACAAAAATGAATCTTATATTAATCATTATTTTAAATAAAATTGAAATTGTTCTCGTTTCCAGAATTTACAAAAAAAATATTATGTGATATCAGGTATCTGAATTTCAGATAATTCTTTTGATAAATTGTTAATGAAATTAAGAGGAGTAAGCTAAAATTCTTCAGAATTTTGATTTTGAGTTTTTGATATTTCTAAAATCTCCAATTCAAAACATTTCGAGGGATATAACATATTTTCCATTTTATGAGTTACAAGTATGTCAAAATAACTTTTGAAAAATCATCAGCTGAAGTGCCACGCCCTCTTTGACTGGTAAAATTGTCAATATCGACCTTTTAAACCCGTGGAGCAATTGAAAAGCCACTACTTTTTTCATTTATTTATACTCAATAAACTTAAGATAAGAGTACAAAACAACTGCATAATAACCTGTTAGATTTGCTAAGAAACTTATGCAGCCAAGTTTGAACTTTGTGGTTTGAGTTATTTGAAATTTAATTTTAATCTCTCTTGACTTATTTTTACTGATAATTATTTGTAATCCTTGCTAAAATTTAATTTTATCAGTTATTATTACTGATTATTTCAACGTGCCAAGATTCAGTAAACTGTTATAAAAACGTAGAACTATTTGCGAAATTGAAAATTTTAGAGTTGGTTCTTATTGAAGAAACAAATTCGCATGTGTTGGAATGTTGACTTGTGACCAGCATGGTAATGTGTAGCTAATATATACACTGCTGGACAATTGCTAAGGACGGATAACACTATCATCCATAGCAACCACAAAATGAAAGGAAGCAAAATGTGGAAAATTAGAATAAGTGCGGGATATTAGTAAGATGAAGTATGAGTATGCAATTTTTTTTCCACGTCTGTTCATCACGTGATAGCGTTCATAAGAGCTTTAAAGGTTTTGACGCGTTGGACAGTTGTTGTTTCAAGTCAAAGTTTTACATGAAAGATTTAAAAGACGAACTTAAAATTTTTGGCATGTCTTCCCGACATCACATAGATGATTTTATGCGTGGCCGAATTATTGAAAGGATCGAAGAAGGGCGAAAAATAACAGATGTTGCCAGGGAGTTCGACATCGCTCACAGCGTTGTTTCACGGCTGTGGAAGTCATTTAAAACTACTGGAATGCGTAGTAGACGGCACGGGAGAGGTCGTGTTAAAAGTACGACACCTGCAGAAGACAGATATATCGTCTTATCAACAAAAAGAAACAGGCGCACCACAGCTCAGCAGGTGGCAAATAAGTTTATTGCTGCCTCAGGAAAGCAGATCTCCCGAAAAACTGTTGCCAGACGTTTGAGGGAGGAGGACTATACGCACGCAGACCTGTTGTGTGTGTCCCATTGACCAGACAGCACCGTACTGCCCGTTTGCAATGGTGTCGTAAGCATCACAATCGGACTGAACAGGACTGGCCATGCGTACTATTCTCAGATGAGAGTAGGTTCAGTCTGTCATCGAATTGTAGACGCCAAATGATCTGGCGCGAGAGGGGTACTGCTTATCGTCCAGAAAATATCCAGGAAAAGGACCGATATCCGACATGCAGTATCATGGTGTGGGCCGGCATCATGATCAATGGCCGCACGCGCCTACATGTGGTTGCGAATGGGACTATGACGGGCCAACGATACATTGATGATGTTCTACTTCCTCATGTTCGTCTTTTCCGTGGTGCTGTTGGTGATAAATTTGTTTTTATGGACGACAACGCAACCTGTCATCATACACTCTCTGTTCAGGATTGTCTAGACAGCGAGGGTATTCAACGTCTCGTATGGCCAGCGCGTTCTCCTAATCTAAACCCCATTGAAAATGTGTGGGATGCTTTGGGGAGGCAAGTTGCTGGTCGAAACTATCCTCCGACTAACAAGAACACCCTCATCCGTGCACTCACAGAGGAATGGGATAAATTTCCTCAACAGCTGCTGGATACTGTTGTGCAAAGTATGGTACGACGTGTGGAATGTTGCATCACACTCCACGGTGGACATATCCCGTACTGATACCTTTCTTTAAGGTGCCTGCTGACTTTTAGATGCATTGTTCCATTTCTCCGTACACAGATCAAATGAACATTTTTTTTTCTTTCAGATGTTTCACTCCTTTTGTACTTTCCAGAACAATAAATATTCTTTATTCTAATGTCTGAACAGTGTGGCAACTATATTTTATCCTACTAGGCCTCATGTCTCGCTTAATGTTATGCTTCATAGCAATTTGTGATGGGCCGCGGTAGCCGAGTGGTATAGGTATCGGACTGTGGCTTGCTTTGTCACGGGTTCGAGCCCAGTACCACTAAAGACCCGCCGTGTAGGGCAGCGATGCACGTTAAATCTGTCGAGAGCTGAAACGTCCTCCCATTGGTGTGGTGTGGTAGTTAGGAGAGGGGGGTGCCAGCTCAGGTGTCGTCCACGTCACTTGACCATGGTTCAAAATTACGTGGTCCGTCGCCAAAAGCCCTCGTGTAGCTGAACAGTGCGACGTTAAAATTCAATCAATCAATCAAGCAATTTGTGATCCGTCCTTAGCAATTGTCCAGCAGTGTATAATGTAAGCATAAATGCTCAAAATAATTATAAAAGGAATTTTATATCAACTAATGGATCATAAAGATACCATTTGTTGTTGTACGTAATGAGGTAAAAACAAGGATTAGTAAGTATTACATAATTGTTTTTTATTAAATTATTTATTTATAAAATTTACTTACTAAAAATTTTACTTTTAAAATCGTTTGCGTTATTTTACCTAAATCTACTGCAAACATGGATATACACTCAGGAACATTGAAAATAGCGACCCAAGAAGAAAGCATCGGATTGAAATGAAATTTAATACACATAATGACACAGTTGAGAGATTCACTTGATCTCAAAAACAAGACAATTAAACGAATACAGGATGTGCAACGACACAAATACTGGGCGACTTCAATAGCGCGTTGGACCACCTCCAGCTGCAATACATGCCGCCACACGGTCCGGCATTGAGTAGATTAGACACCTTATGTTGTCCCGAGGCAGATGGGCCCACAAATCTTGAAGAACCAACTCTAAATCATGTACAACAGTGCTTCTCAAAGTGTGGGGCGCGCCCACCTGGGGGGGGCGCGAGCGTATCGAAAATTTAAAGATTTTTTTTAAAAAAAATAACCGGAAAGAGAAGTAAAACAAATTGCTTTCTTCCATAATAAAAAAAATACACACAACACTGACATAATTTATTTTTATTATCTGGCTTTTTTCCGTCATCAAATAGTTATCTTTGATCCCAAAACCAAATTAAAGAAAAAAAAACATTTTGTTTTATTTGCTGTATTTCCTCAATGAGAGATTTTTTTATTACGTTTTAACATAAAATATTACTCGTTAAAAGAAAAAACGAAACCCAGACCCTGAGAAAAATTCTAAGAAGATAAACAATTCACCACTGTAATTATTATTGAAATACTGTACATTAGTTGTAGAAAAAGAAAAGGAAGTCATGATTCACTTTTCAGCCAGGCTGCATAGTACGTTTGCTAATCATTAGGTTGACCTTCATTCTTATGGTATGGTATGGTTATTATCAATATTAGTTCCCTCCCATCTTTTATGCGTTTGCTTTTTTCGCTTAGGGAAATTGTAAATAATTGAGTTTTGCGATATTTGGAAAAGAATTGATTGGTCTAACATTTCTGTAGGATAATTGAAAAGTGTCTGATTTGCGTCCTTTATTATGGTCTTGTACTTTTGAATCATTTTAGTTCAGTTTTATTGGATTTTTTCTCAAATCATCAAAGAATTGAATAGTCCTTGAAAGAAGGTAAGTATATACTCTCTATAAATTAAAATATTCACTAGAATTCCGATTTGTATCGTGTACAGTAAAAATAATTCTAAACAAATGATTGGGGTGACTGAGTCCCCCCGCACTACCATTAGCGTTAGTATCGAGTACGCGCCTGCTCCCGGGTTAAAACATTTTGAAGTCTTCTCGCTTTAAATGTTAAAAAGTAACGCAATTATTCTTCATCGGAATTTTATATTATTTTTCATAATTTAACATTAATTCTAAATGCTAATTGTGTGAGGTTTAAAATTACAGTTCTTTTAAACAGTTATTTACAATTATAGCATTAATCTAAAAAAAAATCATTTTACATTTTTGTATACAATGTCGTGTGCCCACAGTTTTACTCTCCTTACAGTTCAGCTATTATATCAAGAATAATGTTTTATTTTTTAAAAAAGTGAACTCGTGCGAAGAGTCGGTGTTTCAGCCAGTATAGGTTTAATATATCAGTACTGAAGAAGGTATTTTATAAATAATTTCTTATTACTGAATTTGACCGCGGTAGCCGAGTGGTATAGGTATCGGATCGTGGCTTGCCTTGTCACGAGTTCGAACCCAGTACCACTAAAGACCCGCCGTGTAGGGCAGCGATGCACGTTAAATCTGTTGAGAGTTGAAACGTTTTCCCGTTGGTGTGGTGTGGTAGTTAGGAGAGAGGGGTGCCAGCTCAGGTGTCCTCCACGTCACTTGACCATGGTTCAAAATTACGTGGTCCGTCGTCAAAAGCCCTCGTGCAGGTGAACAGTGCGACGTTAATATTCAATCAATCAATCTTATTACTAAATTAAGAACAAGTTTAATAATTATTAGGGATTTCCACGGTCTTGTCTTGTAGAGGAAATTTTTTCAAAGGAAGGTTTAATATCAGAAATTGACACTTAAAGAGTTATTTTTCTATATTTAGCTGAGATCTATATTTCGTATTCAAGGCATCCACTGCAGAAAATCCGGTTTGAAAAAGGTAGGATGTTGAAAATGGTAATAGTATTCGAAGTGCTTTTGTTTTCAGTACAGATAATTCCTCATCCACCTCTACCCCAAACTCAAAGAGCGATTTATTACAAAATTGCCTTTTAATTTTTCACTGGATGTGAAATCTATGAAGATTTCTTCTTCGGAAGTTGAGAGCCCTTCTGGAGTATCTTGAAATAGATCCCTAATCCACTCGTAACTTGCTACCAAGCTGTCCTCATCCAGAAAATACTTTAAAATTCTTTGCCAACATAGCTAAATGATTTTACATGTTTTAAAAACAACTTTCACATGTTCTACAGATTTGTAAGTTTTAACACATATCGAGCTGGGGCTTTTTTCTCCATCATTTACTTCAGTAGTGGTAAATCCAAAATTTAAGTATTTTTGAGAAGATCGCCTTGATTTAATTTTCGGAACCATGCTCGTTCGTCTGTGTACTTGTTGATTCTTTATTATGGTCGAATGTTTGCTTACGACTTAAAAATGTATGTATGATATTGTTTTAATCTACTGCCGTAAATACTTAATTACCGTGAATTACAATTAACGTGGAAATTAAAAAAAATGTACATTCAAGCTAGATTCGGTAGCTATAGGAGTATAGAGTCGACCAAAACTGACTGGAATTGTACGAGGAAAAGCATTTTTACATGTTTTGCGCAGACGTCCGATAGGTTACCCAGACTCACACAAACGTACCCTATAATGCCTGATGTGATGGATATGATAGAGAGCGACATTGACTAGACTATTTTTCTACTGACATTTGTACTTTGAGAAATGAATGCTGAAGAAAATAAATCTTTAATTAAATACATCATTTTGCGATCTGTTTCAATTTAAAAATTAGAGAAAAAAATAACATAATTCTAAGTAATATATATTTTAAGTAATTTTCTTAAAATATATATTACTTAAAAGTTACAAATACACAAAAGTTAATATACTTATCGTATTAATTTGTACGTTTTATAATTAAGATCGTATTGTAACTTTAGCGTCTCTCTCTCAAAGTGCATTTTTATTGCACTAAATACATTATTGTTGTACAGGGGGGCGAGACAAACATTATGATTGAAAATTGGGTCGCCATTATTGAAAGTTTGAGAAACACTGCTTTTAATGTATGAGTGGTGCACAGAGTATTTTATGACTAATTAATTAATACTAAATTAAGAACAAGTTTAATAATTATTAGCTACTTCCATGGGTTTGTCTTACAGAGCAAAGTTTTTGAAAGGAGTTTTAAGATAAGAAATTGACCCTCTGAGTTCATTTTCTATATTTAGCTGATATCTATATTTTGTCTTCTAAGCAACCACCACATTTTGTAATATATGTTCCAATTTAAAAATCAGAGAAAGGAAAAATAACTTAGTAATTATCCTATTACTTATTTTTTTTTTGCTTAAAAGTAACATATACAAAATTTAATACTTATGTCATGAATTTGTACGGTTTATAATAAATATTGTTGCTTTATCGTAAAAGTGCATTATTATTGCATTCAGTAAATTATTATGTATAAGGGGGGCGCGATAAAAATTGCGATTGAAAAGGGGGGCGCCAGTATTGAAAGTTTGAGAAGCACTGATGTACAGAGTGACACGATGGAATCTGCCGTTTTAGCTAATCCCACTTGTGCTCTACAGGGGACAAATCAGGGAAGCGGGCCAGCCATTGAAGAGTCTGAAAATGACGTAGGAAGTCTTGAACAACTCTTGCTGTATGCAGATGAGCATTATCTTGCCGGAAAATTGCTTCTGGGAGACCATTTAGGAAAGGTCCTACATGGAATCGAAGAATATCATCAACGTAACGTTGGCTCGTTAAGGTTCCACGCATCACAATTAAAGTGCACCGGCTATCAGAGGCTATGCCCCCCGACTATTACACCGGCTGTGCGGGCAGTGTGACGTAGAACAGTGTGGAAGGAATTGTACCGCTAACCAGGGCACCTCCACACCCGTACACGGTTATCATCTGTCCCCAAAACAAACCGAGACTCATCACTAAACACAACCTTTTGCCAATCTGTGACATTCCACTATGATCTGACTTGGCACCACTGTAGACGCAGTTGCCGATGTTCCGGTGTTAAAGGGAGTGCACGGAAAGGGTGCTTGGATTTAAGATTTGCTTCTGCAAGGTGTCTGGAAATTGTTTGTGGAACAAATGCTACGCCTACGTCTGCTCGTATCGTTGAACGGGTCACTGTGGGGTCCACAAGTGCTTGCCGCACGATCCTTCGATCCTCTCTCCTCGTGGTCTTCCTGGTCGCTCCAGACCCGGTTTTCTGCGCGTGGGTACCTTCTCGTGTCCACTGATTCCAACAATTTCTAACGGCACACTCCGAACGATCCACCTGGCCAGCAACACGATGCGTCGACCAGCCTGCAGTTTTCATCCCGATGATCAGGTCTCTCTCAAATTAGCTTAACTGTGAGAAATGTCTTCTAGAAGGTTACCTGGCATGTTTCGCATACCAAAGTCTTCCTACAATCGGCGGGTAATCGTCACGTTTATGAATCTTCGAATTTGCGCTGGCTTATATAGCACCCTCTTCCTGATTGTAGTGCCACCTCGGCGTGTATGAGCATGCGTATTGGCACAAAACTTGGATCATTTGCATATCACAATTCGCTGTACTTATTTGCAAAGTTTCGCGATCGTTCTTAGCTTCCTTCTTGGGTCGCTATTTTCAATGTTCCTGAGTGTATATTTGTGTATACTGTGAAGTGAAATTTTTTTAATGTTTTAAAGCATTTAGTTGGAAAACAGATATTGTGACAAACAATAACACAATTTTTATTTTAAATTTCTAATTATGTTCTACAAAACTTATTATATTTTTTAAAAAAAGCCGAACAATTTATTTTTTGAAATTTTACTAAAGTATGAAGATAAATGTGTATGTAATATATAGACAAAATCTTAAGTCTTTATGTTTAATAGTCTCTGAAAAGAAGTCCAAAAGACGCATCAAATTCGATATTCATTGACTTTGCAAGAAGCTTGTTACATGAAATGCATAAACTTCATGTTTAAAAATATAAAAACAGTTTTCTTTTGGCTGTTTTAGAAAAATCATTTGTCCAATTTACGTAAGTGTTTAGTTTTGTCTGATATTTTTAGATATTGTGTTTGCAAGTGAACATACAAATCCTTAATGAAACCTTTCGAAATATCGTATTATCTCATATTACCAAATCATTACTTTTACATATTGATACAATATTATATGGTATTCATAATGTTTTATGGTCAACTTTGATGAGGGTAATGCATCAAAGTTGAAAATTCTTCAAAGATTCATACAAAATTTGAGGAAAATGATATAATGCTAAAAAATATCTCGTTTGACAAAAACTGAAAAACGATATGTGTACATTTTTTGGGTAATTTAAGTAAAATAAGAAACAAAAAAGCTTCAAAAGAAAGTATGAAGAAGCTAATGTTTAAAAATATAGTGCAAATACAGGTTGTAATACAAATTTTTGTGATAAAGTGACATTTTATACTAAAATTGCAGTTTTCTCGAAATGACACTTTTAAATCTGCATGCACATTTTTCTCAGAATATACTGTATGAGCCCACCGGCAATTGTTACTGATATGTAATTATATATACTGAAGTCGGCCTTTTGAGATATTTCAGAATATTATTGGACTAGAGACCAGATATCGTAACAAAAAATGACAATTTTCAAAAAAATTCATAGTGATGCTCATTATAAATTTGAAATCTCACTTCAGTATACAGTCAATATTTGAAGTCTGTAAGTTTAATAGTTTTTACTCAATTTTACATTGTCACTACAGGGGCTACCGACTTCCCGTCATATAAAACCGAGACGTTCATTAAGCTCTATTTAACTACGCTCTTATCGTACATTTTGTCAAACAACTCTTGCAATGGGATCAGAATGAACTAAAGGTAATTTGAATCTTCATGTTATTTTGTTGGATTGGACGCGATTCTTTATTAGCATCGACTCGTTCTATTAACGTCAAAATCTAACGAAATACGAATGGGGATATTGGCGACACACTTCGTAATCTCGGTCAAGTGACGACGACGATTCCTGTACTGACACCAATCTCTCTAAGCTCTATGTCCACTAACAGGACAAGTTGAAAGTGTATTGGCCCTTTCTACTCTTAATGGCATCAGGACTCAAGCCTCTGACACATCGTACTTCGAAGCAAAACCTTTCAAGTGGTGTAGAAATTTGGAGAATAGGGTACCAGCTCTTCTCATCATTTTAAAACCTGCTCAAGTTGTGATCTGTCGTCCAAAGCCCTCAAGTTGCTTCAATTTATTTTGTTTTACTTCACACAGTGAAGCAACATAAGCTGACGTCCTTTTAGGCCTCGGACAAGAGACGAGGACGATTACTGTGATGACACCAATCTCTCTAAGCTCTATGTCCACTAACAGGACACGTTTAAAGTGCATTGGCCCTTTCTACACTTAATGGGATCAGGACTCAAGCTTCTGACACATCGTACTTCGAAGCAAAACCTTTCAAGTGGTGTAGAAATTTGGAGAATAGGGTACCAGCTCTTCACAACTTGAGCAGGTTTTAAAATGATGAGATCTGTCGTCCAAAGCCCTCAAGTTGCTTCAATTTATTTTGTTTTACTTCACACAGTGAAGCGACATAAGCTGACGTCCTTTTAGGCCTCGGACAAGAGACGAGGACGATTACTATGATGACACCAATCTCTCTAAGCTCTATGTCCACTAACAGGACACGTTTAAAGTGCATTGGCCCTTTCTACACTTAATGGGATCAGGACTCAAGCTTCTGACACATCGTACTTCGAAGCAAAACCTTTCAAGTGGTGTAGAAATTTGGAGAATAGAATATCACATTTAATTTGTAACTAATTTCTATACATATTTTTCATCTGGTTCTTTCAAAAACTTCCCCTCAAATCGCGCAGCGCTGGTTAAATGTTATGTTAGTATGCTATCTACGCCGCGTTTCCCAAAACCAGATGTTCCTTAATATGAAACAATGTAACAACACATATACATACACTATATAGTTACAAACATTTTTCAAAATAAACAATTAAAACAAACAACCAAAGGAATTGTCGCATCTTAGCGAAGTCATACACAGAAGTAAACAAATGCATTTTTACAATTGTTTTCTCCATAATTATATAAAAAATTTACAAGACAAAAGTTTATTTCTCTCTTCTAGAAAAACACACTCATTGTAGTGTCCACTTTTGCTTGGCTTCTTAAATTTTATATATCCGACCGTGACTTGCTTTATTGTAATAATTTTTCCGATCACTTGTTCGAAAGAATATAAAAAGAAACGATGCAACCTGGTTCTTTTGACTTGTAGTTGGCGTTTCCTACCAAGATCTCCAAGGATATAGACTTTCTCGTACACGCTCCTTTCCTTTCCTGGTCTTGCCGCTGTTGATCACCTCCTCGTCTGGCATTCTTGTTGCTTGATCTTGTTCAATCTTTGATGTAGGGGGCTGTTGTTCCTTCCTCTGCCTTTTCTGGATCGAACTGGTCCTACCTGTGTTGTCTTCCTATCTATGGTCGGTCGGGACTCCACCCTTTTCCATTTCGTGGTCTGAGGTTGTAGCCGCTTGTGGTGGGCGTTACTGTTTCTTCCTTTCGGCTTTTCTTTCTAAATTTTGGCATATTATAATTAGTCCTATAATTAGACGACAAAGCTCTTTTAGGTACTCTATGTTCTGAACCCTTCTGAATCTTCCTTTCTGGTCCTCCCAACCTATATTCATGTGATCTTTTATAGCCTAACCTTTCATTTTTTCTTATTTTAATCATTCTACTTTTCTCAGACCAAGAACTAGGTATTGATCGGATATAAGTGGTCCGCGCTTATTGGTCTTATTTGTGTGTTTCTCACCCTGATCATTTTTAAAACTTAACCCTTTTTCCTCCAACTCACGCGTTACCTCTGACCCTTTCTTTTTACCATCTCGCGACTCATTTGATCTCCGTTGTACTCTGTCAAAACCACTCGATTCATCGCGTAAACTACCGTTATACGAACTACCAGTTCCTATCTCTGTCTCGTCACATTTCCTATGACGATATATTCTACCCTAATCTACATTAATCGTTAACCTTTTTCCCGCCTTCTATACCACCCACGTTGTTATTCTTTACATCTAATACTCTATAT
Source organism: Trichonephila clavipes (assembly GCA_019973935.1). Taxonomy (NCBI): domain Eukaryota; kingdom Metazoa; phylum Arthropoda; class Arachnida; order Araneae; family Nephilidae; genus Trichonephila; species Trichonephila clavipes. Next base: position 691,922 of record BMAU01001464.1, on the reverse strand, counting down.
TGACCTTCAAATTTTGGTTTAAATTTAGCTACCACTTTTCTTGTTGCCGAAATTAAAGGATGTTATGCTATCAAAACCCAGTCATTCACCTGAATTTGCACATCACGCCTGTGTTAATTATAATATTTCTCCCATTTTTCCTGCTTAGCTTTCGTGTTTCGTCTAGCCTCCTCAAACAATCTCCCAATATCTCCTACTGCAAATTCCGTTCCGTCTGATACCATGACTAATTTCTGAAAAGGCGTAATCAACTTTCGACCTAAAAATAATTCTGCAGGGGTTTCCCCGTTGTTTCGTTTACGGCCGTACGAATAGCATAAGAAAACTTACGTAAGAATTGGTCCCCTGTGTCATGTTGCTCGTTGAAATAATTTGCAATCATTTGCACCAGATCGCGATTTACGCGTTGTGTTCTATTTGCTTGAGGTCTATATACAACAGTCTTCACATGCCTTATGCCTAATCTCTTTCACTTAAATTCTCAAAAATATCGGAAATAAATTGGGGTCCGTTATCACTAATTAATTTTATTGGAGCTCCAAAACGCGATATATAATTATCAAAAAAAACATCTGCTATAACTCGAGCAGATGCTTTTTTAAGGGGTATGATTTCAGCCCACTTGCTGAAATGATCCGTAATTATTAATACATATCGGTTACGTCTTATTCTCGACACAGGATACGGACCCAACAAATCTAACGTAACTATTTCATTTGGATAATTTGATACAATTGGAATTAACCGACCAGCTGGTAACGCGTTTTTATAATTATTAACTTGGCACATATGGCATATAGAGACATATTGATCAATAAATTTTCTCATATACGGGAAATAACAAACATCCCTTATTTTATGATAAGTTTTTAAAACGTCCAAAATGACCTGCTAATGGCTTGTCGTAAAATTCTCTCATAATTTCATTCCTTAAACATTTTGGGGAATGTATACTCGCATTTCTCCTAATGACGTTGCATATTTCGCATAAAATAACAAGCCTTCTATTAAACGAAAATCCCGAGACCAATTCTCACATATTGTCGCATTAACTGAGCTATCTTCTGGGTTTTCCAGATATCTATAGTTATGACCTAATTCTGGGTCTGTTCTTTGCTCTTCTACTAACTGATCTCGTGACTAAAGTATCAAATCCCTGATTAGAGTGCACAATTAACTTTCTCTCCTATTATACTTTCAATTGGGTTTCTCGACAAAACGTCAGCTACTGTATTTTGAGTTCCAGAACGATGCTCTAATTCTATATTAAATTGTGCTAATTTTAATGCCCATCTGATCATTCTATTTGACAAATTTTTACCATTTGTTAAATGCGTTAATACTACTGGTCTTTACTCTTGGTTTAGAGCTGCTACTACCCCTATTGAGCTTGCATCCGTAAATAACTCAAAAGGTTTTTGAAATCTTGGAATTTTAAAACTGGCGCTTTTGTTATAGTAGCCTTGACCGCGTCGAATGCTTTCTTCGCCTCAATCGACCAAATATTTTTTTTAATGTTCGTTTAAGATTATAAAGAGGTTCGCAAAGATCGGCATAATTTTTAATAAATTTTGCGTAACATTGGGACGTTCCTAAAAATTTCGACCCCTCTTTTGAATTACGCGGTGGTTTCATTTCAACTATAGCTTGAACTTTTGTTTCATCAGTTTTAATTCCCTCCTTATTAATAATTAAATCCAAATATTTTAACTCCTCACAACCAAATTTACACTTGTCTTTATTCAATGTTAACCCGCCTCATTTAATAATCGAAAAACTTCTTTCAAATGCTCAATATAGTGAGTGAATTATGGAGAAGATATAATGACATCCTCCATATAAACATTCACAAACTTCCCTATTACGGGTTTGAGACCTATATCTATTGCTTTCTGAAAATTGGGAGCCGCCCCTGATAAGCCAAATGGCATTCTGCGAAAAGCGTAGGTACCATTTTTCGTGACAAACGCCGTCTTAACTATATCACTAGGGTTCACAGCCATTTGAAAATATCCCGACCTAAGATCGAGGGCTGACATTATCCCTGTATGGGATATGTTCATTTTTAAATCGTCTATTAAGGGATACCAAGGGTAATTTGTGATCGCATTCAATTTCCGATAATCAATAGCAAATCTATACGCTTCCGGATTATCCGGAGGTAACCCATTTTTCTTTCTAAACACAACTGGTGACGCTTACCGGGATTCAATGGGAATTATAGTTCCTTCTTTCAACATTTAATCTACTCGATAATCGAGAATCTCCTGCTTAACCCTATCATACATGTACGGCCTGGAAACAACCGGTGGGTTATCTCCCGTGTCAATCTCATGATATAAAACATTTGAAAGCCCTGGTTTGTCCGAAAACAATCCTTGAAAACTATCAAACAAATCTTGTAATTCCTGTTTCTGTTTTTCTTCTATTTTTGTCTTAGAAAGACCTATTTCTACTTTTTCTACTTCAACCGTTTTAACCACCTTATTAATCTGTGAATCCGGAATCGCCAAAGATTTTCAATCAAAGTCCAAAATTATCTTTGTTCCACCTATGAAGTCTATCCCGAGAATACATGGGTATTCCAAATTTGCCAACACGTGGAACAACCAAGGCCTTTCGAACTCCCTTATTCGAATATTTAATTCCACATCTCCAATATTTTGACATTTAGCTCCCTGTGCCGTGATCACCTGAGCACTCGATTTCCTTACTTGCTTATAAAAAAATATTTTCGATATGTCCCTTTCAATATAAATTTCTCCGCTCAAGTGTCCCATAACGCTTTCGTAAAAGTCTCGTTTATTAATATAGGAACATATGGAAAATCCACCGGAGACATGTCTATTGCTGAAAGTTTAATCGGTGACTCATTTATCGACTGCGTCTGATCACCTTTAACATCACTCACTTTCAAAACATTTAATCGTCCTATTTGTTTTCTACCGCCTCGACTAAAATTTTCCCTCGAACCCCTATTTCTTTGGTCCCCTCTACTAAAATCGTCATTTTGACCTCGATTTCTAAATTGGTATCCCCTATCGTTAAATCTGCGATCATCGTTTTGAAACCTATTCCTGCTCTCGAACCACTGATTTCCTTGACGGCTATCCTGATAGTTACCTCTATAATCATTTCTACCATTATTCAGTCTACGCACCACTTCAGAATTTCTCTAATTTCCTCGATTATTACCAACATTAGACATTCTACGCTCATTTCAACCTCGTCCTTCCACATTATCACTATTTCTCGAACTCCGTATTGCCTTACCTGAATATCTTTCCTCTAACTTAGCTAAGACTTCCAACAATTGGATCGTGTTTTGTGGGTTACGCACTTCAACATAATCCTAGACTTGTGGTTCAAGTCTAACAAAAATATGATCTACAAGGGCTTTCGCAGACATCACCAGTTCTAATTTCTTTTGTGTTTTTAATAAATTGTAGACAAAATCCGTCGGCTCCTGGTTCTGTCTTTGCTGTGACGCGTAAAAACGTGTTTCTAAATCTTTCCTATTTTCGATGGCAGGGAATGCTTTCGACAATGCTGCTTTCAGCTGCGCGAAGTCCGTGGCGGTATTTTGCACTAACACTGATCCGAATATTTGGTAGCAATCTAGGACTCTCCCCAGGAGATGACCTTTTAAATAAGCATACGATAAGTCACTGGGTATTTCAATTAATTTGATTTGATTGTCAATACCCTCCAAAAATTCAGTGACGTTCTCAGACCCAGAAAAGTACATTTCTGCCCAAACATTAAACCCTCTCTCGTTTCTCATCTTGGGGTCATATAGATTTAACCGAGTTGGGCGCCATTGTGATGTTCCTCCCCTTGGAAGAACATCTCTCGAAGTATCAGCGTGAGCTAGATGTGTAGGATTAGCGAAAGAACTAGGATCAAACATTATTTTAATATGACTTTATTAAGATATTCAACTTAAACCTTTTAACAAATTCAATTATAATAATTAATTTGAGAGAATCTACGATGACGAAATACGCAACACACAATAAGACTTAATATAATTCAGACCCCTATCTATAAGTGAACCGCCTAATATCCGATTCTAATATTAAATAATCAATCCTACCTTATTACAGTTTGGAGTAACGCTCAGTCTTGTATGCAATAGTATGCAGCTTGGCGGGTTCCTTCTCATCGAGCACTAATAATATGTATCCACGTCACGCAAAACTCATTCAAACTTGAACCACGAACTGTAATAACCATCAACTGCCACAAACCAACATCAATTGTCCAACATTCCTTTACATTGCCACCTCACTTACTCTGAGATCCGATATTTAAAAGTCCGTTCATTTGCATCTTTTGTTCACATTTCATTTCTTGGATTTGGTTGGAATGCCATTAATTCTGGCCCAAATAACCCAAAGGACTTGTTAAAGAAAAGACGCGTGAGACGTCACGATATTGTAAAACAAAGGTTTGATTCAATTTTTAAAAACATGGTGCAATTATCATTCTATTTTAATAAAAAGAAACCAAAGTATTCAGACTAAAGAATTTTTGTTAACAACTTTTACATAAGTTTTTAATAAAGTCTTCAATTTAAAAGTCTAATTCCAGTAAAACCAAATAAACATACATTAAATAATACATTATCTTCATTAAGGCATTATAAGTTACAGAAATACAAATTTAAAACTATAAGGAAAACTCGAACACATTTTTTATACAGAACTTTGTTTTTCATAAATTCAATATTTTACCTGCCTTGAAGTACATGGTTTCAAATCTGAAAACTCTTTTAAAGTAACACAAGCTTATAAAAAAATTCAAGTTAATCTTTCATTTTACTGTCTTAATTCAAATCACTAATATTTTTAGGTATTCAAATAGATGTTATTGATAGAAGAAAAAGGGACTAGAATATATACAGTGTCCATGCCAATATATATCACAATCAATAATACGAATTCATAAATAATTTATTATTTCGAAAATCTAATCAGAGGGCCAAAGAAGTGAAAACATTGAATGGAACTAAATCTCCAAATGTCTTACAGTGAAATGTTTTCATTTGATTGCTCCGAATGTGTTCATATTTTAATATGCCAGGTTTGTTGCCTCTATTCTAACTTTGTAAGTTGAATTCTTTTGTTTTCTCATACGATTAAGAAAATTGCATTACATCAAAAAATTATCTACATTGAAGAGCAACATACAGTGTTATAATTATTTAGACTATATTAAATAATCATAAATCTCCGCGTTTTATGTGTTTGTTGTTTTGTAAAAGATATTAGGAAGAGAAATTTATATTAAACAGGAATTTCTCCCTCGGAGAATGGTGCCATAGAATAATTCCAAAAGGTAAATGAACGATAAACTTCACTCATTAGACATACAGTAACTAAAGCAGAACGAATAAAATATATATTCCCAAATTTCATTGACATCTTTAGAAATATTTGGGAACTGTAATATCTCTCAAGAAAATGTCTTTGTTAGTCAAAAATTGGGTTTTCTAGCTTCTAAATATTCTTCTATTCTTTATTTAGTTTGGAAAGGAACCTTCAAGAGATGAAATGAGCTTAAAGAACATAGCATGTTTTAACTGCTTAAATTGATGAAGATGGGGATAAATAGCAGGAATTATTCAATAGAGTAAGTTTCTTTTGATACCATTTAGGATGCTCATTGAGTTCCATAGCTCCCCTCTCGATTGCGCTTAGTTATATTGATCAGATTCGGTACACTTAAATAATTTTGAACAGAAACTGTGCAAAGTTTGGATTCTTATTGTGAATTCAGAGTTCAATTATTTCTAATAGAACGTTTTAAAAGCTAATGGGCATGTTGCGCAGACAGACACATGGAAGATATTTAATTTATACACTGTGGGATTGTTTATTTTGAAAAGATAATGTGATCAAGTGGGTGTCAGAAGAAATTAAATTTGGAAATTAAATTTCCAGGTTCAATTATCGATTTTAAGAAATAGATTTCAAATACGATGGTTGGAGCAAAAGTCATGGCAACTATTTTTTTTCTTCAAGATACCAGTCCGGTTGGAAAGTGTGACATATACAGACGAAAGGACAAGGTGTTAACTACATATGTGGATAATGAATAGCACTGAAATATCGTTACACACTAATTTATTACGGTAGTATACAGGGCAATATGGCCTTGACGGTACAAAAGAATGACAACACAGTACACATAAAGTTTACAAGACAAACCTGGGCCTAAAGACTCTTAATGTAGACTCCTGCTACTGTCACCACAACGATGTGGGAGGGGCTGAATACCATCCGCCTCAGCATTTGACGCATCCTGTGTGAATTGGCCCACAGCATTCCTCTCCTGCTGCAAACCGCATACCACGTATGAGCTGCTTAATGTTGGGAAGGAGATCAAAGTCACAGAGTGAAATGTCGGGAGAGTACGGTGGGTGACCGCTCGCCCCGCACGTTGCTCATCACTAGTTGACACACGTTCTTGCTGAAAATTTCCTACCCACCATGCTACTGTAGGGCATTATTCCCAAGAGCTTCCACTAATTTACTTTGACATTCCATCGCATTTTTCCCTCGGAGAATGGCTATTTTGATGTAAGTGTGCTGCTCAACACGGGTTACTTCTATCTCGCACGACACTCCCCAATTAACTGATTTCAGTCCTCGCTACGCTACTACCTGCTATCTCATAGACATCTGTTGTTCTGCAAACACACTATGCCTGCAGAACTTCCTCACGACACCTATACATTTGGGATCCATTCACATATCTAAAAGAAAAAAAAGTAGTTGCCATGACTTATGCCCTAACCCTCGTATATATTTCGAATAAAATTCGTCTGAAATTTGGCACAATGTCACTAGTTTTTTTCCCAATAGATCCTCCTTTATAACATCAAATATATTTAGGGGGTGAGAGACTTTTCGTGGAAACGGTTTTGCTAAAATTGTGCTAATCTAAATTTCCAAATGCCGAATTTTATGCCAATTTAAAAACATATATTTTGTCTATTAAATAACACAATACGCTTACATAAATAGTCTTTTCTCTCCTCGATACGAAAAAAATTATCTGTCTTTGAATAAACATTCGCTATCCGGAAAACTCTTCACAATTTTTTTTCAAAATAATTTGATAATATAAAACATGAGAAACACCCAAAACTGAAAAAAAATGTCTTTAAAATAATTTTTTTAGTGATCGATTGAAATCAGAAGGAAAGTGTCAAATGTAGGGAACAAAAAAATGTGAATTTTTTACTTTTATTTTTTCAAATAGCTCCAAAGAACGTAAAGAAAAGTCTGTTTACTCAATCTGCATTTGCGGAAGTGAAGAAATTTTGTTTGTCTAGAACAAAAAGAGAGCAATAAAGTCAAATTAAATGTTTGCTCTGTGAACTACATTAACATAAGTTTACTACATTTCCTGCTACAGTGTGATCGAGACAGCAGCAGGATTCTTGAAAAAAAGGTTAGGTGAAATTTTAAAAAAAAATATTTCTCTCAGACAAAATAACTTCAAAATTGTCGAATGATTTCATAGAATAAATTCAAAAGATTTCTTTACTTATTCTGTAAGCATTCAACGTATGTCTGGATTTTATTTTTAAAATAAATTATTCATTTTTTTATGTTTGTGAGTGATAATTTTGTCAATAATCAATGGCGTAGATTTTAAAATGTGTGCTATGAAAAATATATAGATAGTTCTTTTAATCATCTTATATAAAAATTGTAGTAAATGAGAGAGAGAGAGAGAGAGAAAAAATTTTTTAGAGCAAACGTAAAATTTAATTGCATGAAACGTTAACCTTTAATTACATTTTTCTTTCTAACAATGCATAGTAAATCACACACATTTTCTATTTTCATCATTAAAAGATATAATAAATAAAATAATTTACTGTCTTTATTCTACGTTTTCCTCAGAAGGGTTTTAACAAACACATTAGCAAATGAACAGAGCAATAAAACAAACCAATATCGTGAGTAGTGACATATCCAGGCAGGAAGCACCCGCTGGTCAGTGCCTCCAGAATCTCGAGAAAGCCGGCTTTTCTATGTCATCCAATGGTATCTCAGACTACAACGCCAGGGGTTCATCTCATAAAATGCTAAATGAAATACTCGGAGAAAAGTTATTAGCTTCTGTAGTGTCTGACGCGTTCATTGTTATTATCCAGATTGTAATATGACTCAAATAGTTGACATAAATTCCTTGAACTGAGCCCTCCTTGTACATATTGTGTCAAACATGATAGGAAGCAACTAGGAAGACATCTTGAAGTAAAAACATTGGTACTCCATACACTGAGCTCATAGTAGCCTTCAATGATCCTTCGTCAAGGATATCATCTGTATCCTTACTCGTGACTCATGACCCAGCAGACGTCGACAAACTGTAGAGGAAAATAATTACTTATCTTTAGACAAATTCTAATGGTTCACCAATGCACAAAAGGATGTTGTAAAGGCCGTCACTACCATAAAGATGAGCTGTCCTAAGATAATGTCATATTGCGTGATCCATTATGGGGCATTATGCATCGTGCGGGTGGTGATTTCATGACACAAAAGTCCTCCACCACTGAAACCAATTATGCGGCTCTGTTCAAACTTCATTAGTTTTTCGTAATGCACTCTGGCGAGGTACATTGATTTCTAATTATTCATTTATATCAGTGGAACAGCAATACTCACATTTCATCACCCTTTTACCACGTTTTTTTACACAAAGCTCATTTGGAAGATTAGATAATGTTTTTCGACTCACACAGGCATGATAATCTTATAACTCGAGTCAGTTCAAAAGCTTAACCTGTTTTGCATTTCTTGATTTCCTTTATTCCGACTATGGTGTTACAATTTTCACGGAAAGTTGTGTATAATGTCTCAAAGCACTTCGTTTAATAAAAATGTGTGTGTGTGTGTGTGTGGTTGCTGACATTTACATCATTATGATCATCTTAGCTGTATATTATCAAAACTACACGTTTGAACAATTTACAGAGCAACGAAGAAGCTTTATAAATTAGTGCATTTTTAAGAAGCATCTGTCAGCAATTATGTATAATTTTTAATAATAAATATTTCTACTGATCAAAACTTTATACTACACAATCGAATTCAATTCTTAAGTGAGTGTGCGGTTTATGTTGCACTTTTACCTAAATTGCGTTAAACATTTGTTAGAATAGTAAACATATAATACAATACAGCTAAAAAAGTTAATGAAAACAGTTTCCATAAGAAAAAGTAAAATCTCAACAAAAAAAACTTAGTTTTGAAAATAAGAACTAAGAGATTTTGTGGGAAGAGGAGATTTCTCACACCAAGTCAAATAAGGATAAAGCAGATAAATGAAAAAAAAGGGCATGAGGATGATTAAAAACGGTACTATCAATCCAAATGTGATGAAGCGTGTATTCTATTTCTCATGATTCAGGAACTTCTTCACCAAATAAGAGATGTCTATAAGTAAGCCGGGTATGTCCTAAGCGAAAACGAGCCCGTTTGTAGCCAGTTGTTTCCATTGGCATTAAAGGTCAGGATGCAAGAATAGGTTCCACTGCAGACTCCATTCTTCCAACCCTACCGTTTGAAAATGATTCAACATGACACTCTTTCTATCAGAGAGTGGATTGATTGATTTATTATTAACGTCGCACTGTTTTAGCTACACGAGGGCTTTTGGCGACGGACCACGTAATTTTGAACCATGGTCAAGTGACGTGGACGACACCTGAGCTGGCACCCCCTCTCCTAACTACCACACCACACCAACGGGAGGACGTTTCAGCTCTCGACAGATTTATCGTGCATCGCTGCCCTACACGGCGGGTCTTTAGTGGTACGGGGCTCGAACTCGTGACAAGGCAAGCCACGGTCCGATACCTATACCACTCGGCTACCGCGGCCACATCAGAGAGTGGAAGTGCTAGTGTCTCTCGTTGATGATACAGCTTCAAAGTCCAACCTCTCGTTGCCTGAAATACATATAGAATTTGTTATTAAAGCCCTTGCCATGAGTCGACTCTCGATGTCAAGTTTACGACATATCTCAAGATAATAGCGATTGTTATCACCTCTAAACTCTTCTAAGGTACTCATTAGGGCAGTATAGATACAGTATTAAAGAGGGCTACCAGTGTCTTTAAATCGAAGAGCCTGGCAAATGGTGACAACTTCAGCAGTAAAAATAGTGCAAGTAATGTGAAGCGGATAAACATGTGAGTATCTTCAATAATGACCTCACAGACAACTGATTACGATGATTGGGGAACGGTGTGTGTTGTAATAGAGTTGATGCTCTTAGCAAAAGGATTAATATATTGGAAACGAAGTGTACTCCAGTTCTGGAATTGCCATTAGTTTCTTTGAAAGATATCAACACCATAGATAGATTAAGTTCAGAAATATGTTTCATCCTATCCCAAAATGGCTCAATATTTGACAGCCGAGCTTTATATTGGTACTTAAGAACAAATGCTTCAAATCATGCGAGGAGCACTGATAAGATCTTAAAATAATTAGTAAAATCCACCCGAGTTTCAGTGGTATCTGATTACAATGCATTTAGAGACTCTGCACTCTGATAAAGCTTTTCATAGTAGAGCTTCACCCAGAATTGTAAACGACGGAACCACAATTGTTTCGAGGCAGTAAGACTGATAAAGAATCTTGGTTCAATGACGTTCAATACGCAGCTCTAAGAGGTGTTGCATAACAAGTTCAGGAGTTTAATTGACTTTTCATACTTAAGCACACCTAAAATAAGTGGAAGGAAAGTTTGTTGATGGTAGAAAAGAATAGATGAATAAAAAGAATTTTTGCATAATGAATTGGAATGATGCGATAGGGGATGGATTTAGTACAAAAAACGTAACCGGAAGCTTTTACTAGGAAAAATAGTCTGAGCGCACCTTGGACTTGTATTGAGAGCCAATAATAAGGTCTTTTTCAATCCTCATAAAGTCATAGTTAGGAAGAAAAGATTGTTAGAATCTAAAGTTTTAAGACACTGAACAATGCTTAGTTTCTAGGAAAATTGAGCTGTAAAAGTTGGAACTCAACCCTAGCAAATAATAGGTCAATCAAGTGATGACAGTGGTCAACAGATGACAAATTCACGGAAAGCGATATTTTCAATATTGCCATTGTAAAATCCCGATAGACTATCACTACTTTGACCCGTACGTTGACACGATGTGATTGAAGAGATATACTAGGTATACAATTCTCTCTGACGATGACGGTGTATTCCACGGCTGCACGTTTGAATACAAAGAAATTATCAGTGGAGGTACCTTCGAAATGTATCCCACTGTTTCTTTAGAGTTTTACAAGCTCTTTCACAAACTCAAACTTCATTCCAGGATAGTTTATATAGTTTCCAATATTAAAATATGAGGTGTTGGAAATTGCTGCATTGGCAACATACCCGTATTAACCTGTTTCACTTGTGATACACCTAACCGATTCAATTGATCCCAATATGCCCGTTATAATGGTAAGCCAGATCTTTTAAAAATATTTGATTTTTGAAATTAAAAAAATTGACGATTGTACCCAAATGAACAAAACAATTTGACAATTAAATGGTTAATCATGTTCAATAGCTTTAACATAAGGGATAAGAAGAAGTAAATGAGATCACTCTTATGGAGATCATTATCAACCCCAAAATTCAACAGTGGTAGCAGACGGATATATCTAGGGGCTGAAATGGCCCTCGTGGATAATACCTTTTCTCTTCATTACTGAACAGATAAGGATTTGTCGGTCATGAAAATTTGTATCATCATGACCCCATAGAGGACTATATCTGTAAACGTCACCCAGCAAAATAAATGAAGCTGATAATTTACTGAATAAGTAATTCAAATCCATTTGTAACACAATATCGAGCGGTGGTAAATAAATGCATCAGATTGTGACTAAAGAATGGATATGAATCTACACAGCCCCATTTGAAATAAATATTTGTTGTGTGACGACATTGCTAGAATAGAAGTGGTATGTGAGAAAGAGTGTACTCTTTCAGTTGGGGATGCATTGCTGTCTATATCCCGTAGTGCATAGCCATAACCATGCACTCCTACTGCCATGGTACTTTTCAAAACTGTCTCCTGTAAAGCAACGCATGCAGGCCAGTACGTGGATAGGACCGATTTGAAATCATCCAGTTCTCAAACCACAACAGTTCCAAAATACTAAAGATCCCATTAAGTGACCCCCTCACATATTCATTTTAAGGAGACTAAAGTCAACGGCCTGACGAAAAATCTCTCATTAGTTTCCATATGTGTGGAGGAGGTCTACCTTCTCTAAACCAACCTCTGCAATATCAGTACTGGGAGGATGACAAATGATTTCATCGTCATCTGTTACCTCCTGAGAAAGATCTCTTTCTCAGTAAGTAACTCTGAGAAGAATCTTTTTTCCAGACACCGGGTTACTTTCCCTTAAAGAGAAGTTTTCCTTCTCCGAAGGGTAGAGGTTTGGGGAGGAGACATTGAAATCCTCTTCCTTGATGGCTTCATTGGTTGAATTATTTGCGAATTATTCCCTCTCCCCTTTTTTTTCTTTGAAGAGTAATTGGTTTGCTGAATTGGTAGTGAAAGTAATTGATTTGCTGCTCTGATTTAAGAGAGATTTTTTTCTTTGACAATTTAAATGGTGCCGTTGAGGAGTGTGCTTATGTATTATATTTTGTGGAGTGGTTTGTTGAAGAAACAGATTAAGGTGCAGTTTCAGTACAAACTGAATGTTACGAATTTGTAATGAATAGAGCATTAGAATACGAGATGCCCACTCGGAGAATTTACAATACTAAGTGCTTCAGGATATGATATCCCTTAAGAAGTTTTAAAATTTTGTATTTTCTTTTCATAGATTCATTTCGGACACGATCTAGAGTATGAAATAGGATTATATATCTTCAATTCATACATTTAAAGGCAGCTGTGCACTGATCTCTAGCATGGCTAAGCGTATCACAATTTGCACAGATTATTGTTCCGTAGTAAGAAATCTTTGAGTGATCAAAGCGTTGACACTGATAACGAAAGAGACAGTTTGGAATACAAAGTTGTAGAGAACAAATAATATAGCCTGCTTTGATAGAAGATGGAATTCTCTTGGGGTATTGAATGTGAGGATAATGTGTTTAGTATTGGCTATCAAGATTCTTGGGGTTATACGTCGGACAGCAGACATATTTTGTTCTTTCAGAATTGTCCACATTTCTTCATTTGATACACATAATATGTTTACCTTATAAATAATATTTCTGGAGAAGTTACGAGAATCATGAGTAGAAATATTAACAGATATTGAACCAAAGGATGAAATATTAATGATCTTTAGACCTTGCTGAACATTTCAAACATTCAATAATAGGTCACCAGAACGAAGTTTTTTTTACGTTATCAACATCAGCATCAAAGGGATTTATAGTTAATGAATTAAAAAAACGAGAAACTTTATCAAAACTAGTACCAGCTTTTCTGCGTTCAATTGAGAAAAATTGAGCACGTTTCAAGCTCTCAACTAATTGTACTTGATATGGAAAAGGAAATGATCTGCCCGTGAAAGAGTAGAGTTTATAGGGACAGGAGTGATCCATGATTCTGGGCTTTGGAGCTTACACAAAATAACGATATCACTTTGCATTGTCACCATACTATAATTCCCCGGAATTCTTAAACTACGATCGGGTTCAACACCCGACTCCAATTTCACACATTGTCTTAAAGTGCAAAGTGTAACCACCGGAGTACATCCTATATAATAGACAAAGAAAGTCCCCCATAACATGGCCAGACAGGACATGCCCATAAGGGCACGCCATTTTTAAAAAAGTAGGTCTTCTCGATATGAATGAAATTCCCACTGTCTAGCACTCCAACCTCTTTACGAAAAAATGACTCACGCAAGAGGCACGCCATCTGCTGCTGACAGCTCCACCTCGAGCTCAACGGGCATGCTTCGCGGCACATGCCACCCCGATAGCAGGAGAGCGTCAGATAGGTATGGAGTTTTCAGCTAGTCTTTACTTGTAGATTTTTTGAAAAATTCAACAAAAAGGGTACGTATTTTTCAAAACATTTTCTTTATTTTATCCTTTTTATTTAGTGCTGCTAATAATAACTTGGGACCAAAAAGAGGAAGATATAATAATGGTTTATGAGACATTATTGTGTAAACTTTATGCATAAGTCAAATACAAAAAACTCCAAAACAAGGACAATGAAAAAGGACAGAAAAAGAGGAGATCACGGAATTGGGATTGCTACTCCCGTACTCATCCCGTACTTCTCCTAAGAAAAGGAGAAAATAAGCATGACGGTTTGTTCTTCATTTGCTTGTCCCAGTCAGAATGACATAGTCATGCAGCATTCGACAAAAGGGCGGCATTAAATCCTTAATTCGGACAGGTAATTAGTCGATACTGCCGCTGAACATGCTATATACTGTCAGCTTCCTACCTTTCCGGCATTCACCAAAAACTCAACAAAAATCAATATCTATCCATGTTCTACTCAATATAAATAATGAATTAACGTTATCTAGAGATTAAAATGAGGTGGGCAGATGACTAAAGAGAAATAATATTTTTAATGCTACAACCGAGTGTGTGTAAATGATGAATTTTAGAAGATGGGACTAAGAAATATGTTCAAAGGTCAACACTAGTCAACTGAGGAATCAATTCAAACTGTGGTAGGAAGAGCATATAGGATGGTTGCAAACTGTCACGGCTCCAATACGGGTTTCAGTTTTCTATCCTTTTGTAACAATCTGAATGAAGTCTAAAAGTATGTCTCAATCCATGAGGCAACTCTTTCCGTATTCTCAAATGTTGATAGTCGTCAGCTCATGGCTGACGTCGTGATTTCGAAACTCAGCCCTTGTGAAGACTCCTTGAGAAAAGGATGCCCTTTTGTAACGGATGTACCATCTGTGCTCATTGCGGCTGTTCAATGCCCGTGGGGATGATCTTGATCAAGTACGAAATGCGATTGACATTTGGGGTAGATGCATATGTGATGTCTCTAAAATGATTTCCGTTGAAAAGGTTCAATTGGTAGAGGCAACTTTTAGGGTGGAAGGTTGTTTTTTCTGTGAAAACCATTTCAGTGCGCTTCATTGGATTTATTCATGTTTCGAGTCCACAAGTGTCATAGAATGAGAAGAATAAAGTTTGAACATTGACAAAGGTTGTTAAATGCAATGATTGATAGGAGGGATCTCATTGATTAGGAACAATAAAACACTTAAAACCAGTGTTTCTCAAACTGTGGGGCACACCCCCCTGGGGGGCGCGATAACCTTACGAGGGGGGCTCGAACATATCGAAAATAAAAGATTTAAAAATAATTAATTTACTGGAATGAATTAAAACAAAATGCTTTCAGACATAATAAAAAATGCACTTTTACTCTAATATAATTTATAGGCTCGCGATATTAAATCATCAAAAATAAAAACTTCTTCAATACCTAATTAGCTATCTTTGATCCTATAGCCAAACAAAAAAACTTTTATTTGATTTGTTGTAATCCCATGATGAGAGATTTTTTTATTACGCTTCCTTTTTAATCCTAACATAAAGAAAAAGAAAAAACAGATCAGAGAAAAAACAGATCCCGGACCCAGAATCGAAAAAATTTAGGAACATAAAAAATTCATCACTGCCATTATTTTTGAAATGCTGCACATTATAGCTGTAATCTGTTTGACCATCTAAGTTATTGGTACAGTTAGTTATGAACCCTCTCTTATGTGTGTTTGTTTCTCATTTAGGGAAGTCGTAAGTAATGTATTTCTGTGTGTTGCGCTTTTTTTCCATGAAGAGAGTATTATGATATTTGGAAAACCACGGATTGATTGATTGATTGAATATTAACGTCGCACTGTTCAGCTACACGACGGCTTTTGACGACGGACCACGTAATTTTGAACCATGGTCAAGTGACGTGGATGACACCTGAGCTGGCACCCCCTCTCCTAAACTACCACACCAACGGGAGGACGTTTCAGCTCTCGACAGATTTAACGTGCATCGCTGCCCTACACGGCGGGTCTTTAGTGGTACAGGGTTCGAACCCGTGACAAAACAAGCCACGGTCCGATACCTACACCACTCGGCTACCGCGGTCACGGAAAACCACGGAGAGTATATATATATTTATGAGTAGTCTAAAATATATAAAGCACAACGAGAAACGTTTTACAAAATTTTTTATTGGTAACATATATATTATCATAATGAATACACTTTTTACCCGGAAGTGGTCACGCGGGACACACAGATTACGAAATCATTAATTCTGGCAAAACTGTTTATTTGTTACCAAAGAGAAAAGTTGAAAAGTCCTTGAAAGTAGGTAAGTATATTTTTTCATAATTAAATTATTCACTGAAATTGCGATTTTTATTGTGTACTATAAAAATAATAATAAAAAAAGGATTGGGGTGACTCAATAACCCCGCTGGACCATTAGTATCGAGTGCGCGCCTGCTCCAGGATTAAAACATGTTGAAGTCTTTTCGCTTTAAATATTAAAAATAATACAATTATTCTTCATCTGAATTTTATGTTATTGTTCATTATTCAACATCAATTCTAAATGATAATTCTGTAAGGCTTAAAATTATAGTTCGCTTTGAACTAATTATACTTTGAGAAATCATTTTAAAAAAATCATTTTTTACATTTTTGTAAACATTGTCGCGCACTTGGCTTTACTCTCCTTACAAAATTCAGCGATTATTTCAATAATGTTTCATTTTCTTATAAATGAACTCGTGCAAGCGGGTACTTCAGCCGGTATACGTTTAATGTATCAGTGCTCCATAGTAGTTTATAACTACTTAATTAATACTAAATTATATAAGAACAAGTTTAATAAGTATTAATGACTTTCAAGGGCTTGTCTTGCAAAGCAAAGATTTTATAAGGAATGCTTATGATTAGAAATTGACCCTCTGAGTTCTATTTCTATATTTTACAGATATCTATATTTTGTGTTCTAAGCAGCCACCGCATTTTGCAATATGTTCAATTTAAAAATTAGAGAAAGGAAAATAACACACATAATAATTATCCTATTATTTTATTTATTTATTTATTACTTAAAAGTAGTATACAAAATTTAATACTTATGTTACTAATTTGTATGGTTTATAATTAAGATCGCGTATAGTAGCTTTATCGTCAAAGTGCATTATTATTGCATTAAGTACATTATTAATGTATAAGGGGGGCGCGATAAAAATTGTGATCGAAAAGGGGGGCGCCAGTATAGAAAGTTTGAGAAGCACTGACTTAAAACACAACCCTGAGGAACACCTTTCTCTTGGATAAAAGTAGATAAACAAAAGGAGTAAAGGTGGACCGTGAAAATGCATTGATCTAAAAATTTTTGGATCCAAACAGGTAAATTGTTTCTTAAGTACATATTCTACAAGTCTTGAAGGTCTCCAGGTTGCAGCGTAAGCTTTTTTAACACCGAACTCTAAGTACATTCGATGTTGGAAAAAGGCTTCTCTGACAGTGCCGTTAGAGATTGCCGTTAGCAGAACTTTTCTTTTCATTTTATTTTGAAGAGACCTTTTTAAAAAGAATTATCACTCCTGAGCATTGGGATTTTTATGGTTTTTCTGCCCTCATAAAATCAATCCAATAGTGTATCGGCATTGCCACATGATAGTTTGAGTGCTGTAACGTTTGAAAGAATAACGGTAGCGTATTCTTGGTTAATTTAAATATTGAATTTATTTACGTCACAACTATGGAATATTATTTACTGAATTGTACATTGAAGTGATTAAACTTAATTAAAGATTGTTAGAGTCCAATAATTATGTGAGAGGAGGAACCGTTGGCTACCGCTCCCGTGTAAGTTCAAAGCATCTCTCCCTCTCATCTTCCGGTCGACGGGGTTCGATTCCTCGGGATCAAAAAGGGGTTGCGCTGCAGCTACAAGATGCACGTGTGGGTGTCGGGTCCACCAAAGATGCCGACCGCTGTTGGGAGTGGCTTCGTTACAGTGTGTTCTAACCCATTTTTTATATGCTTCTATCAATCACCTATTACAGGCTGTCAAAATATGTAGATATCGAGCCAAAGCTTTGCCATTCCTTTAATTCATGGGGCGGCCCATGAAAAGTCACAAAATCCGCTTTGAACTGATATTTCTTTCCCATGAGGGATCGTCTTTTATTTTTCACTTTCAGCAAAACAAAGTACCTTCTACTAAGATATCCCCTGTAGATCACAAGATTTGAATAAAAATTCGCCTCCAATCAATTGGACTGCTAGGATCCTGTTACCTGAGGAGCTACAACTTGAGCTTAGTGATCCCAATGGGAATAAATTGTTGAATGCTATTACACTGACAAAACTTTGTCAACTAAAAAACTTTCACGCATGAAGAAATTTGCCGGAGTTTTTATATTTTATATTTATTTCCTTGAATGAAGATCAACAAGAGTCATGATAAATGCAATAAATAAATGCATGATAAATGAAATTCTCCTGATTTTTAAAAAAACATCGTTAAATATATAAAATTCAGCCATAAATAAGGTAAAATTAGCACAGTTAATAAATTGAATAAAACTTTTATTTAACTTCTATTGATTATTTTTTAGAATGAATTCAACCCTTTCCAAAAGGCCCGCTCCCCCATTGTGGCCAAATAAGTTGCTCTAATCGATAACTGGGGCTTCAGATGCGCATGAAACGGATTGATTTGTCTCAAGAAATTATGTCTAATAGATGCTTTACCTTGAGTGGATAGAAAAACAATGTCAAAATATGAAGGGAATGCAAATGTACTAGGTTTAGCAGGGAATTTAGATTAGTATTACCTAAGGTTAGAATGTAACTTAGATTAAACTAACAAAAATGACCAAAACAGCAATTTTGTTGGCTATTCAGAGGATTTTTGAATCTTTAAAGATTTTACTTCTTATCATCTGAAGTTTGGTTGCAATAAACACATCATCTTGGGGTGGTCACTTACCCCTTGGGTTGTGTAATAAATTTAATAAATGATTTTAGAAATTTTTTCTGGTTCAAAATGGGGAAATCCCCAAGTATTTTGAAATAAATTCAGAGTCCATGTATTTGTTGATGCATAAAAAAGTGTTTATGATGTTTGCATTTTTATTAGAACCCGATCGGCATGAGGTATTAAATAATATTTACTAAGTTAAGAGTAGCGCCAACTAAATCAGTGTCAATGTTTCTGTTAGAACTTTTTGCTTCTTTAGTTGGAGCAATATTAGCTAATTCTCTTACAATCTCAATATTTTTACCTGATTAACGTATTGGAGAAACTCTTACACTGGATAAAGAACAACGTGTTTTATTTGTTTTAAACCGAATCAAAGAAATTGATTCTACGGAAAACTCTCTAAGGTGAATGAATATTCTTTTTCTCTGCTCTTTACAACATCTTTTTGAATGTTAATGATTGGAAGGGGCCTTCTCTCTCTCTCTCTCCTGGAAATTCTACAATTTGTTTGACGAAGAAGTTGCATTTGTGAAGAAAATCTCCATTGTGAGAGAGAAAAAAATTGAAATATGTAGCCTTAATGTGTTACTGATAAGAGATTCAAATAAATTATCTGATTACCACTCTGTTATTTATATGACTGCCATAGGTGATCTGAAACCACAGAGAAATGTTTGAGATAACGTCTCTTGTTCTAAAGTCCGAGAGGTTGAAAATATGCTCTAGGCAAAAATAGTATTTTATCGACACATAATCAGTACTTTACTTGTAAATATATTTAAAGATAGTAAATCCTTAAAACTCTCTAGAATCACTGAACGTATATAGGATCAGAGAGTTCCTTGTCTTCTCTCTATTCTGTCTTCTCATTCTGACTAAGATGAAATTTTTCCATAAGAAAAACTATCCTGCAGGTACGCAAAAATTGGTCACAATTTTTTAAGATAAGAGGGATTGTCAGAAACGTCATTAACATCGTGTAAGAGGTAGAATGCAAGACCAATCGAAATTAAATTTGTATCTTTACCTGATGATAGAGTAAGGAGCACTAATGAGTAGGAAGTATAATAGGTATTATTTTTATCATTCTGAAAAATGGTGAAAAGATATGAATTGATCACTACACATGTGCCTTGTATCACGAGGAAAATTTGGATCTGCTTATATCTCTGTCAACCAATAACTTTCTGCCGCATTTAAGCTACTTCATAACCAGAACGAACCGGCTTTGTAACGTGTATACTGATAATGGGTGAATTTTCAATAATACTGCATGAAAGTTCAAAGACTGCATTGGATAAAAATTGAGTAAGAAACGGAAATTCAACGCATAAAATGGAAGTTCTTTCCTCATACTGCAGCTAAGGAGGAGGAAGGTTGGTAGGAGAGGCTTATAAGAGTAATCAAAGGTCTTCTGAATCAAACTTAAGGGAATGCAGTTTTGGCATATGAAGAACTTGTCACTTTTTATGTGACAGTTAATCCATTAACCACAGTCACCCTTTGAGACTAACGTGTCAGAGGACTCCCACGACCTAGAACCCATAACGTCAGTAATGTTCCCTATTACCAATACGTCCTTGAATGTAAGTGATTTAGACTTGTGTGATTTCGTCAAAGTTCAGAAAACATTAAAATCTCACAAGAAAAACTTTTGAAGGACCCTAGAGAAAAGTTTCGAAATGAATATCTAAGACTACAAGTGTCAAAAAAAATTTTTAAAAAAATTCGAACCTTTCAAGTTGGCAAGCTAGTTCTTACTGAAAGTACTAACAAGAAAATGTTCTGCTGCCCTTAAGTCAAAATTGTTGAACAGATTTCTGGAAGAAATGGGAGGGTGCATATCTTAAAATTAAGATTTTGTAGCTCTTTACTTCTTCGCCTAATTCAGAGGGGTTTTTTTCTTCAAGCCGCTGAAATGGCAGCTTCTAATGATGTTCCACTGGATGCTGAATCTCACCTACTCTTGATGATCCTTCATCTTCTCGGGGAACTTTGGCGTTAGTCAAAGATGAAAATCTTCCGACTATGAAACGGAGTACTGGTAGAATTACTGAAATATTTCATAGCACACACAGATCGTGAGGTTTGAGTTGTCAATTTACATAATCCAAAGCAATACGTATGGAAGAGAACAATGTATGGAAAGATTCTTAAAACTCGTTTTTATGGTTGGCGCTAGTAGTCAATTTTTTTTTTTTTTTTTGCTTGCAATTTTTTTTCTGCCTATGGAGAACTATGGTTAACTATGGAGTCTCCTAACTATGCACTATCCGTCTTCCAATAAATCATTTCTTAATACAGTGTACTTTTTATAATCATTGATTAGACAAGTCTTCAAATAAGTGAAAATTAGTTAATATACATCAATCACCATTCAAATTTAAACCTTTCACTTACGTCATACAAATGTATTTGCTTGACCATTGAATTCTTTTTGATATAAACAACGCAATACTTTTATTGATTTTTATGTATAAATATAAACATATCATAAATCATGCTCAGAGATAGAAAAATGGAAACTTCAAAACAAAAATCCTCAACTCAAACTAAACATTGATAGGAAATTAAAAAATAAAAAGATTATTTATTCTTTCTGACTTAAAAAATAGCCTTTCAACTTTGCTTTTCTTGGGGGATACTCAAAATTTAAAATATATTGCACTGTTTCCTCAAACGCAGAATTTTAAACAGATTTACGAAGTACACTTAGACATATTAATAAAAATGCAAATCCAATGACAGTATCCGCTTTTCAATTTTTGAGACATATAAATTATTAGAACTAAAGGAATCTTAATGAAATACCAAGATAAAAAATCTCCCCCAACGGATTTCTGGATGGTTATTACCATGTTATGAGTCAAAAAATGACACCCATACACATATACATATAACACGGTTCGATCAAAGAATAATTATTTGCAGTGGTTAACATTCATTGAAAGAAAATTGTACAAAAGAAATGCTCGACTCGAGCAACTTTTTCAATATTTATGGAATATACGAGGTGTGTAAATTAAGTAATGAAACTGGTAGCGTAGGGTTTGATCTGGCAACACTGGAGAAGTGAGACATGTATAGAAGGTAGGTTAACATGTGATGCGTCATCAGTATGAGTTTGAAGTCGCTGAGTCAAGTTAATTGTCTGTAGTGATTTATTTAGTGAAACAGGTTTTTCTTGTGTGTGTGTTCTGAAATGAGTGACAATAATTTCGAGCAACGATATGCTATCAAGTTTTGCTTCAGACTTGGACACAACGCAACGGAAACTTTTGCAAAACTTCAGCAAGCCTACGGAGACAGTGTTGTGTCAAGGGCCCTGGTTTTTTGGTGGTTTAAGGCATTTTCAGAAAGAAGAGAGTCATTTGAAGATGAACCTTGCAGCGGAAGGCCCTCAGTTTCAAGAACGGCTGAAAATGTTGTTAGAGTCCAGGATCTTGTGCATTCAGATCGTCGCTTGACATTCAGAATGATTGGGGAAGATTTGAATGTGAATCACGCCACCGTTCATCAGATTTTGTCCAATGAATTGAAGATGAGAAAAATCTGCTCCAAAATGATTCCGAAAAACCTTTCTCAGTGGACCGTTTCTTGGGCAGTAAGAACATTCCTGTTACTCCTCAGCCCCCTTATTGGCCCGTCCTTATGACTTTTCCTCTTTCCGAAATTGAAGAATCACCTCAAGGGACATCATTTCGGTACACTGAAAACATTCAAACGGCTGCAACCGACCAGCTGAAGGCTATTCCAATATCCGAGTTCCACCAGTGCTATAAGGAGTGGAGAAACGTCTCCAGCGCTGTGTGGCTTCAGAAGGCAG
The DNA here is from genome assembly GCA_019973935.1 of Trichonephila clavipes. Taxonomy (NCBI): domain Eukaryota; kingdom Metazoa; phylum Arthropoda; class Arachnida; order Araneae; family Nephilidae; genus Trichonephila; species Trichonephila clavipes. The sequence goes on along the minus strand of BMAU01001464.1, from coordinate 669,078 downwards.
TTACTTTGAAGGAGACAATGTTGAATTGTAAGTTTATTGGAATAAACAAGTGAAAAAATCAGTCTCATTATTTAATTTACACACCTCGTAATTTAAAAGACATTTGAAAGACTCAAGCAGCAAGTACTTCACAAATATACTTTTTTTCTTGCTATTTGAACTCCCCTTGTAAATCAAAAGAAAGTACAGAATGCTTAGTAACTTTTGCTCGAAAAAAGTACTTTAAACTCTCATATAGAAAAATGTCCATATTTATTTTAATCAAAATATTCTGAGAAGAAAGTTAGAAATATATTGGGAAGTGTCCTTAAAGCTGTCTTTACGAGAGGCCCGAACTCAAATGAAAATGTGTAAAATTTTCTATATTGTGTCATTTTATTTATTTATTTATTTATTGTTTGTTTGTTTGTTTAAAGAGCCGTACTTTTTCAACTAGCATACTGAATCAGGCATGAATTTGAAATGATCCACCACCGAATATAATAATTTCAACTTTATTAATAATAGAAGTCTACGAACACAGTAGTAAAACGGTGTTTTATGGCTCTGTAGTATTTATTTGGTATTTGAATTGAAATTTGCGTGAGAAGCTATTTCATAAAATTCTTCTTTTATTAAAATCTATGACCAAGGATGAAAGAATTTATCTTAAGAAAGGATGATCTCCTTTATTTTCGGAAAAGTTGACAGCCATAGAATGAATGAAAGCCATTAAATTTCACTTAAAGCTTCTCGTATGAGTTGAGCGAATTTATTAACCTCTCAGGCAACCGACAGCTGGATGAGTTTGTTAGATTAAGAAATACGGACAAGCTAGATAATTAAAAAGTTCTGTTACTTGTTTCAAACAACATTTCGTAAGATGTATTGCAATTAAAAATACTTTTCGAGTTAGATTTGCCATATTATAATTCTCATCCAACTTACGTTGAGAGAAATGGATTATAAATTGAATTATCTTTTCTAGTAAGTTTCTTTAATAAATTGAATCGTTGCGGAGGAATATATATTTTCACATTTTTATTTAATTTACTATAAGTTTTGCGAAACACTTTTTATTTTATTTTTTTGAGCAACTACAAAATGTATCTCTGCTGTAACTATTTTTCACTTAAATTAAATACATTTTCACTGCAAAAGCATATTCATGCATTTTTCATGGACCTATCTAACAATTATGTGCTTAACAGAGAGTACTGTTAATTTCTCTTCTAGAATAATGCTGATATCATGGCTTGAATTTTCTAAGAAAATTAGATTTATGCTTCGTTTTCAATAGAAAAGTTAGTTTTTCAGGTTTCTCATTCGTTTCAGTTGGAATTACAGAAATACAAAAATTACTATTTTAATTATTCAATCATCCTATTTATTAATAAATCGTAATTATCTAGATTAATTTTCTCTCATTCTGTATACTTTTCAACTGGCTATTTCAAATTATGAAAGATTGTCATTTGAAATTGACTTGATTCTCATATATCAGAGTATTTTCTGGTATACATAACATATAGTTAATTTCAAGTCTTGACTTGCCTAAAATGACCATTACTTTATAAAGAATTGAAACGGAGAAATTATAGAAATCTTTTGGATACAACTTATTATTTTTTTAAATTTGCATCACCCTTTCGAAATCCCAAAAAACAGCAGGAATCCAATTAAAAATATATACAGTAGAACGTCGTTGATCGGAATCCATTGGGACCGGACACCGTTCGGATAATCGGACACTATACGAACATCTCACAAGTGGCAAACGGGCTTGAAGAAGGAGCAAAATGTCGCAATTTTACCTTTTGGATGGAAAACAATCACTTCTTTTTCGCTGTACCATTCTACGCCTTCGTTTTTTCGCGGCAGGGTCTCTGAAAAAACTGGTTCAAATATTTGACGCTCCGGATTACAAACGTTCGGATAAACGACGTTCTACTGTACTTGCATTTTTCGAATGTTAGCAAATTTTAAATAAATATTGCTCAAATCATTCAACAGATTGCCTTTCTTGTCCAAAAAAAATATAATGTAATGATCTATATTAACTAAAAAGAAAGAGTTTGTGTGTTTGAGCTCTTTTGGCCAAAGCCATTGTGACATTTGAAACTTGGTACGTATAAATTATGATGGCTACATGGCCTGGAGAGGCACGAGCTTTTTTCACTGTGTCCCTCTCAATATCATTGCTTCCACAGGGGAGGGTATCGTTTCTCTATATTAATTATCCCTTATTTCTTCCCCTTCTTTACCCAGTCTGAAGGTTTTTTTTCCGTTGTCGTTTATTCCTCACGATGTGTGTATGCGAGGGCGATGGGAATCGTTTCCATAATTCTGTCATTAAAATTTCCACTTCTCTTCCGTGTCAAACAGGTTTCTGTTTCTTCCATTAAGCCCGGTGTTGCACGTACAATTTGGAGTGGAAAACATTTTCCTCTTTTTTCCCCAGGAACAAGATCTTCCATCAAATTTCTATTTTCTCTCAATTAATCATTTATAAAAGACATACAGCTTTAGTTAATGAAATATTAATAGAAAGCAATAAAGGACACATTGCTAAAGTAATATATTTCAAAGACACTAAACATATTCATTATTTCAACTATAAATACACTTTCTTAGAATCTAAAATAATAAAATAGATCTGGAATTTCCATTTACTAATCGATCGTTACATACCATCAGCATAAAAATGTCTCAAAAAACTAATTTAGTTTTATCCAGAAGAAAACAGAGGATGTACGATTTTATTCGAAAATAATTAATTTAGTAGAGTAATTGAAAACACACAAAACTGCTTTAGGTTTCTTTAATTTATTAATGTAAATTTATTATCATTTGATAATGATTTGTAAAATTCTTACCACTACTTATTTGTGCAAGTTTGAATGTTCGATTGAAAGCATATGATTAAAAAAAATACCGTGAAGGAAAAAAAGCCTGAAAATTTATTTACTTTCACTGTATTAAAAAACCTTAAAAAATAAAACTATCTGATTAATAGGAACATTTTAACATTTTTTTCTTCAATTTTCAAGATTATTGCTTAAATGGTTTCTTTCAGTATCTCATAAACTAAGAGGAAGAAATTTTTATAAAGTTATTTCAACGAATGTGGAGTAAAAAATGTATATTATACAAAACTAACATATTCATTGTTTTAACAATATTTTTCTTCTTGGAATTTAAAATAAAATAAAATTGATTAGAAATATTCTATTACTAATAATCATTACATACGTCGGCTGGGTGACGTGGTTGGTTTGTTGCTGGTCTTCTGTACCTAAGGTTGCGGGTTCGACTCCGACCCAAGTCGATGGGTTTTCATGATGCAGAAATCGACAGCGGTCATGTCGTAGGGCATGTAAAAGATCCCTAGGGATGCTCTAGGCAAACCTAAATCATAGTACAGGTTATCATCGTCAGATCTCAGATGCTTCCCCCTAGGGTGGAAACTGGGCGTTAAAACTACCTGCGGCGATGGATATCCTCCTATATGGTGCCGCACTAAAAAGAGATTTTCGGTGATGTACTGGGTAGATTGATGAGCTATGTTCATAATCTGCCATTAGAAAAAATAATAATTACATACCGTTTGCTTAAAAAAATGGCATTGCAAATAATAATCTAATTTAGTTGAAATTCATCGAAAAAGCGGCCATAAAAGAAGTGTGGATGATAATTAGTAAGGTTGTGACAGATCTTTACGCGACCTTCACAGTAATTCTTATGGGGAATCTTTGGGCTAGCATTCACGTTTAATTCACAGCCATCCCTCTCAAGAAGAAACCTTGATATTCGATTAGTTCGACTGCATAAAGTGAGAATTTTTAATTATAGAGAAGGAGGTAGGAGTGGTGTTTTGCCACTGAGTAGATTTGAGGTAAGGAATTATAACGATAGATTACGTTGAGTTAAATCAGTTAATTCCACATAGTTGCTTTCTCAGTGCTACTCATTTGCCATTCACTTTGGGAATCGATTGTCGTTGGTTCGAGTAAATAAAAAAATGGGATTATAGTGGTTCTGCCTTCATTTCTCCCACACCCTTATGTAAGCAAGACGGTGAGAGAGAAACTTCGGTTTCTCACAAGAGTGCCCAACAGTCCACAGATAGGGGTCGGGTCCAATTTCAGGCTCTTACCCGAATTTTTTTGGAAAATGTGGGAGAACTCTTAAAATGCATAGAAAATAATGTTTAATTTTGAGATGCCTAACAATTTGGCATAACTAAAAAATCATCTCACATGGGGTTTGAGGGAAAGCAACAGATTTCGCACGAGACATTTTTCCAGTTGTTAGGAAGAAGTCTGAATTCGATTCAAGTTAGGGCCAGGATCCATTGGACTTGATTTACGACCTCTTCAGAGTACATAAGAGGTCGGAACTAAATCTGTCCGAAGAAATAATTGCTCGCCTCAAACCCCAGTTAATATTGAGATCCAACCTTAGAACTCAGAACGTAGGAGATTTCCCGGAGTGGAAATGGGTGAGATGCAAGGGTGTTATCCTACGAGTGTGGGAGGGAATCAAGAACCAGGCGTTGGCATAATCTTAATATCTCTTGATACAATGAGGATATTTATATTTTAACTTAGCGGATCTGAGGGGAAGAAACACGCAATACGTATTACCAAATAAGCGCCACCTAATCACTATATTTAACACTCCGGAGGGTTCGTTTCCTCCTGAAAAGTTATTCCGAAAGCGTTTATTCTTATTTTGCCGTTCGCTTTAAAAATGTAACATACTTCTTTCCTTTCCCCTTTTTAAAACTTGGGAGGTCGAACGGGGACATTTTAATGCCTTATTTCGGTCTATTTGTCAAGTGAGAAGCAAGAGATCAATCGTTTACAACTAGCTGTTAAGTTGCCTTGGGCAATCTTGTATGAAAGCTGTAATTCCACTCGGTCGTTCTCCGAATATGTTCAGTCACAGTAAAATTAAAACAAAATGAAGGATAAAAAAAAGGAAAAAATTAAATAAATGGTGTGTTAGAAGTTGAAAAATAATTATATTTTCTTCAAACAAAATTTATTTTTCGGTCATTTTTTAAAAATTAAAAATATGTATATATATATAATGGTACTGCGATTTGAACCAGAAAAAAGCATCCTGTATTCATTTTTGAATATGAGAGTAAGAAAACGCGTTCAATTTCCTGTTTTTTTAAAAAAGTAATGAGGTAAAAAGAGTAAAGGCCCTATCTCTTTTTTTAAACAATAAGACAATAAATGGTGCATACGGTGATATACATACGATGATTATATTTATGAAATAAAACCGATCTTTCTTTATTCAATTATATTTTTAACATAAAATAACATAAAAAAGAATTTCAATACTTTTAATTTATTTTAATTAAAATCATATAAATGATATTTTTACGTTAACTGAATATTTTTCGGAAAAAAATCTAAATTTTCATTCCTAGTGTTCTCCTTTTCGAACTTCTTGTATTAAATAAAAATTTCTTTTCTACATCGGCTTTTGTGATGGACATAACACACATTCAGTCAATAATTTTTAATTTTAATGGGGGATATACTTCTTCAAATGCGCAAGACAGTACTTCTAACCATTTTCTTCTCAAGTTAAATTTTTTATATTTCTGTTTCTTTTATTACAAGGAAAGATGTCACACATCGATAATTACATTTTCACACAATTCAGTCATTACAAATTCTATTGTGAGAAAAGTTCTCCCCAATTAATTTTGTCTTTCAAAACAGTACACTTAAAACAATTTTAACATTTGAAATGTATCCTGTATTAAATTTTTTGAGTATACACAAATATTTCCTGCTGTAGGGAAGACATAGTATGAGATGTTATGTGTGGTTTTGAAAGAATGTTTTTGTACGCGTGTAGACTATTTTCGAAAATTTAAATATCACTGAAGCTGATCATATAACTGCAAATGAGCCTTATTTTAATGTGTGCTGGTATCAAAATAAAACACTTTACTATTAAACAGCCTATGAGTTTATATTCAATATCAAACTATTCGCAAAATGGCTTACAAATCCTTTTCAAATTGTAAAGAAACTGAAATATAAATATATCTTACTGCAGTCAAAAATATTCATAATATGTAAATATCCTATTCCTCCACATATTTCAGTACATTTTAAAAACTGTAGCTGAAAGCAATTTTTTATATTTATAAACGAGGCATTAAAGCTCACACAGTTATAAAAATGTCTTTATCATTTTAAATATACTACTATAAAACGTATATGGATTGTAAGATCAGTTCCAAAATCCTAAAAGCTTTTAGAGGAGCAAAAACCATGTAATTTTGGATGGTTCAACATTTTAATATAATACACAAATATACATGTTTTATTAAGCAAATACATTTGAAAAATCAAACTTCCTTCTGAAATAAACGTAATTGAAAGAAAAATGTTTAATTGCAAATGAGTGGAAATACATGTTTATCTAAGGGGTATCCACAAAGTGAGGTAATCCTCAAACTCAGAAGCACAACAATCCATGAGGGCCAGGAACTACTGTGCCCATCATAATACATGTGACCATTGGACGCTGAGGTGCATGAACAGATGTCCCGATTTGGTGGTCTGTCTGAAGAGAGACCTTCAGTGTTAAAGACCCCAAGCAAGCTTGGTACTCATTTATCGACCCAATGTAGCGGGGATCAAAGGCAGAGTCGACCTTGCCCAGCCCGTTAATAGAACCCCAGACCTGTGGTGTGGAAGCACGATACACTACCACTCGACCCTATTCAGTGAAAATAAAACTTATTGTTGGAATTTTATATAATTCCCTAATGAATGAGGGAGTCCAAACTTTTTTTTCATGTAAACTGTTTAGATGAAAATGGTTAATTATGAACATTTCACAAGTTGCATAAATTGAAATAAACGTTATAGTTTACATAACTTTTTAAGAGTGCAAAAGGTGTATTTTGGCTGCACGAATTAATTTTAAAAGGAATACGATTACGAAAAAGTGTTACAAATCTATCTAAAGTAGGGTTGGTTACCTTAGATATTGTCAAACACAATAATGTATTTTAAGCCAATTCCACAATTCGTTGTTATAAAAATGTATGGAAAAATACAAGACTTATTTTTTGCATTTGTAATTTATATATTTTTTTCTGAGAGATTTAACAGCTAGAGCGGCATCCATCAAAACCGCGGGACCCTCTCTGTTTTTGCTGATCGCCCCTGACTAAGTCGGCTCTGCCATAGTAAGTGAAAATGCCGTATTTTGTTTGGCAAGATCATTTTATAGCAGACTGCATTTTTCATGTATTTTAGATGGTCATTTTATATTTTCTACATCAATATCTTAATGTCTGAATTTAAAATTACATAAAATTCTCTTGACATTCGCATTAATGACCTCTATAATTTTATTAGTATATGAATGCGTCGTCAAACGATTACATGACTATTATTAATATGTTATTTTAACCATTTTTAATTAATTTTAAGTATAACATAACGCACACAAATTTTCTGAACATTAAAATAAATATTTCGAAAACTACTTCAGATATACTCAAAATTTTTCATTCCTACGCTTTAGCTTCTCAGTTTTGCTTCTATGTAAAACTTTATTGTATATTCGTTAATTTTTTTAGTATATTTTTTTGCTCTTAACATGCAGTTTTCAACCGAATTGTATGAAATATTCGAAATACATTAAAAAATAATAAAGAAGCTATATAATAAAATTTGAAATTTATATTATACTCAAAGAATTTTTAGAATTATGGTAAATAATTTTTAACTGCGTGATACATTTTTTTCGAAATTTCAAATGGAATTTCTAACAAAAAATTTCTAGCTTTAAACGGTCGAGATTTCAAAAAATATCCAGATTTTAATCACTTATTCAGTTAGCCCAGTGTTTCTCAAACTTTCAATACTGGCGACCCAATTTTCAATCATAATTTTTGACGCCCCCTGTACGACAATAATGTATTTACAGCAATAAAAATGCAATTTGACGCTAAAGCTACAATGCGATCTCAATTATAATCTGTATATGTATTAAATTTTGTATATGTTACTTTTAAGTAATATATATTTTAAGAAAATTACTTAAAATATATATTACTTACTTATTATTATGTTATTTTTCTTTCTCTAATTTTTAAATTGGAACAGATCACAAAATGATATATTTAATTAAAGATTTATTTCCTTCAGCATCCATTTCTCAAAATACAAATGTCATTAGAAAAATAGTCTAGTCTATGTTGCTCTCTATCATATCCATCACATCTGTCATTATCGGGTACGTTTGCGTGAGTCTGGGCAGCCTATCGGACGTCTGCGCAAAACATGTAAAAATGCTTTTCCTCGTACAATTCCAGTCAGTTTGGGTCGACTCGATACTTCTATAGCTACCGAATCTAGCTTGAATGTACATTTTTTAATTTGTACGTTAATTGTAATTCACGGTAATTAAGTATTTACGGCAGTAGATTAAAACAAAATCATACATACATTTTTAAGTCGTAAGCGAGCATTCAACGATAATAAAGGATTAACAAGTTCACAGACGAGCATGGTTCCGAAAATTAAATCAAGGAAATATTCTCAAAAATACTTAAATTTTGGATTTATCACTACTGAAGTAAATGATGAGAAAAAAAGCCCCAGCTGGTTATGTGTTAAAACTTACAAATCTGAAGAACAACATGTGAAAGTTGTTTTTAAAACCATGTAAAATCATTTAGCTACGTTGGAAAAGAATTTAAAAAAGTATTTTCTTGATGAGGACCACTTGATAGCAAGTTACGAGTGGATTAGGGGTCTATTTCAAGATACTCCAGAGGGGCTCTCAACTTCCGAAAAAGAAATTTCCATAGATTTCACATCCAGTGAAAAATTAAAAGGCAATTTTGTAATAAATCGCTCTTTGAATTTTGGGTAGAGATGGATAATGAATTTTCTCCATTGAAAATAAAAGCACTTCGTATACTATTACCATTTTCAACATCCTACCTATGTTAAACCGGATTTTCTGCGGTGGCTGCTTTGAAGACAAAATATAGATCTCAGCTAAATATAGAAAAATAATTCAGAGTTTCAATATCTGATATTAAAAAATTCCTTTTAAAACCTTTGCTCTACAAGACAAGCCCATGGAAGTCACTAATAATTATTAAACTTGTTCTTAATTTAGTAATAAGAAATTATTTATAAAATACCTTCTTCAGTACTGATACATTAAACATATACTGGCTGAAACACCGGCTCTTCGCACGAGTTCATTTTCTAAAAATATATATAGAATTATTCTTGATATAATATCTGAACTGTAAGGAGAGTAAAACTGCGTGCACGACATATACAAAAATGTAAAATGATTTTTTTAGATAAATACTATAATTGTAAATAACTGTTTAAAATAACTGTAATTTTAAACCTCACAGAATTAGCATTTAGAATTAATGTTAAATAATGAAAAAGAATATAAAATTCTCAAAGGAAGAATAAGTGTGTTACTTTTTAATATTTAAAGCGAGAAGACATCAAAATGCTACCCGGGAGCAGGCGCGCACTCGATACTAACGCTAATGGTAGTGCGGGGGGACTCAGTCACCCCAATCATTTGTTTATAATTATTTTTACTCTACACGATACAAATCAGAATTTCAGTGAATATTTTAATTAAGAGAAAGTATACTTATATATATATACTGGCTTTCAAAGAATGTTCCATTTTTCTTTGATGATTTGAGAAAAAATCCAATAAAACTGAAATAAAATTATTCAAAAGTGCAAGACCTTCATAAATGACGCAAATCAGAGATGCTTTTCACTAATATTACAGAAATGTTATTTGCTGGCAAAGCTGTCATATTTTGTTCAAGTAATAGTAGTTTTAATGAGCTTTCATGATCGAGTGAGTGAATATTAAAGTCGCACTGTTCAGCTACACGAGGGCTTTTAGAGACGGAGCTCGTAATTTTGAACCACCGTTGACGAGGACGATACTTGAGCTGGCCTCTTTTAACTACCACACCACTCAAACAAGACGACGTTTGAGCTCTCGACAGATTTAACGTGCACCTCACCCATAACCGACGGGTCTTTAGTGGTACTGATGTCGAACTCATGACACTTTTGGTGATCAACAAGCAGCAAGTTGATCATTTTCTTTCTTGTGTCTTTTTGACAAGGCGAACTGACCTTGTGGTACACTTATGGCTTCATATTTCAGTTGATGGAGTTCTTTAGGAAGCATTTGAAAATTTTCATTTCGTTTCAGGATCATCGTGCTTCTCAATCATGAATATTATACATTCTTTTCCTTGATCAGTTTCAGCTTCCTTCAATAGAGATCACAGATGCCCCAAGCCACCGCTCAAAAGGATTATGACGTTTTTCACTATGCTTTATGTGTTTGAGATTAATCTAAAAAATCCTTCAAATCAATCAATTCTTTTCCAAATATCGTAAAACTCTTCATTATTTACAATTTCCCTAAGCGGAAAACAAATACATAAAAGATGAGACGGAACTAATGTAGAACAATACCAGAGTAAGTTTGAAGGTCAATCAAATGATCAGCAAATGTATTATGCTGCCTAGCTGGAAAGTGAATCATGTCTTCCTTTTCTTTCTGCAACTAATGCACAGTATTTCAATAATAATTACAGTGATAAATTTTTTATCTTATAATTTTTCTCAGGGTCTGGATTTCATTTTTTCTTTTAACGAGTAAAATTTTATGCTAAAAAAGAAAAACGCCAGATGATAAACATAAATTATATGAGTGTTGTTGTGTATTTTTTTTATTATGTAAAAAATTAGTTTGTTTTACTTCTTTCCGGTTATTTTAAAAAAAAAAATCTTTAAATTTTCGATATGCTCGCCCCCAGAAGGCGCGCCCCACACTTTGAGAAACACTGAGTTAGCCTTTAAAAATAGATAAATTTTGAGGTATTTTGCATAAATAGATATTTTTGAAGAATAATTCGAATGTTTTTGGATAGCTCGAATTTAAAATTGATTTTTGTTTATTTATATGCATAAATGTCTACTGTAAATGTTTCCGTATATTTTTGATTACCATTTATTCAAACATTCAAGTTATAAAAAAACTGTGGGAAAATCTTCATTCATGTTCTCTTTGATGTAAACTGAAGTTCAAGCACTTAAAATTCAAATATAATTCGGTGTATTTTAACAATATATAACTAGGCACTGTACTTAAACTTCCCTGAACACTTGGGCTTTGAAATCTAAAAAAAAAACTAATAGATCTTAATTAGTTTTTTTTCTCGTTATTTTTTTCATCGAAGTGTAAGAAAATGTTTCAAATTATTTGATGAAGTTTAAATTTATTCATTTTTAGTGGTTGGAAAGATTAAAATGTTTCAAATTTTAAAGTGTTTGGTGTTTTATTAAATTTTTTTGGCATCTTATAATGAAATAATCATGTTTCAAAAACTGAAAGCATTGATTAAGATAAGAAAAATGAAGCGAAAGAATATACTTAAAAAGGTAATTTGTCTAACTATATAAAATAGCAGATTGCCCTTGTGACAAACCTATACGGAACTTTATCACTAACCTTCTGAGACGTCTTATTTAGGGAAATTTAATTCCCCTACCTATTTCCTATCAGCTCCAAAAGGAGGACAGGATTCATTGTTATGCAGATTAGATAAAGTATTTAAGTCAAACGGAATAGTAAAGTAAAAAGCAGTAGGAGAGAGAGATTGAAGCAGGAAGGTATAATAGTGAAGTTAGAGATTTATTATTGGAGATTTCTAGGAGGATAAAATCTCAGAAAAAGCTGAGCTGAGCTGCAGTGTGGTAAATATTGATTAAAGTCTCATTAAAGCTTTTTATTAGGAGTGAGATTAAAATTAAATGTTCAGTAAGAATATTATTGAATGTAATTCTGGGATCTCTTATTGCGGTAATCTCTGCGTTATCGATATTCTAATTGTTAATTAATTGGATCATTAGATATTCAAGTTAATTTAAAGGCAAGTCTCTTTTAAACCTCATATAACTACTTTTTGATTTATTTGTTATTAAAAGTCTTTAATTCTTTTTGGGAAAGATAACCAAGTAAAGTTATTTATAAAAATGGCTACTGGCTCTTATCTAACTCCAAATTATTCTCGTTCTCAAAGTGAGATCCAAGGGGATTTTCACACCCTGACACGCCCCATCTTGTTACAGTTTCAAATTAATATAAAACCAAAAGGGAATTGTAACATATTTTACTTATGCGTTGGGACTTTTCAAAACTTTTAAAATACAAGCTAACATACAAAGACTTCCTGGTGTCTAAAGAAATTCTTCCCCGATTTTTTACGATTGCTCCAGGGTCAAAACACGGGGTTCCCTGCGAGCCATAAAACTTCCTATCAGTGTCCTGCTGTGTGGCTTCCACCGTCCCAAATTATCTTTCAAGATGTTAAACCTTTAAAAGGGGAAAAGAATTTCAGAAAAGTACGGCTCAACCGCTTTTGAGTATGTTACTTGAGGACAAATTTATACGTGATGTGCATTTTCGAAGCATCTTTAAAATGGCGGAATTTTCCGTGTGAAACGCTTGGAGGGTTAACTTTACCGCCTATTCCTAATCTCATTATATACACAGTTCCTACTATTAATTTGAACGATCCTACCTCTATATCCTAGGTAAGCAGTAAGTCACTCGAATCTTCAATGAAGTTATAGTTTATCTCGTGTGGAATGGTATCCACCTTGACTTGAACACACTGGCACGAATAGTTGAGCACTTGAATATAGCATAACTTCCCACTTCTAACTTTAACACCCCTAAACGCAGACTAGCATAATCACCTACCAAAAGCCCCACTGCTTACGCTAAACTTCTGCTATTTAAAATGTTCTTAATTTGCATAATCACACTTCGCCCCAAAGAACCTAAGAGGACAATTAATACAAAGCGCGATGAGCTCGTCACAAATTTATCAACAAAATGACAGACTCAGGTACTCATAGAAGTGCATACGGAAATAGACCCCAGGGGAACAAAGTTAATCAAAAGTTCGAGAACAGGAACCGTAATGGAAAAATATGATCATGGGTTCGAAAATCGCAGCAGTCGGAATAACTTAGGAAATAGAGGTTCGATAAATAATTGGACCAGAGTAAATTTAAATTTTGAAGCGATCGATATGAAGGGGAGTGATCAATCGCAAATCGAAAAGAATCAAGGTTTCAGCTCAATGGATGTCTCCTTCCGTACGTGTTCATTTTGTTGAACGAAACATTTATAAAAGCTTTAAGGGATACTGGGGCAGAAAAGTCGTTTATTTCCGAAGAAAAATTTCCAAAAAATATTTTTTTTTACAAGCCGGTTAAGAACTCACATGCCAAGGTCGTGATGGCACAGGATACCCACTGTAAAAATGTAGGAATGGGGGAATTACACATTAGAATTCGAGAATTTACAAGAAAGTGTAATTTTCCTGTGTTGGTGGAATTGACATTTCCTTGTATTTTAGGTGTCTATTTTATAGGTAGCTCAAAAATATTGCATTGGATTTTAACAAAAAGTCATTAGCGATTCCAGATTCGCAAATTCAAGATTTACCAATAGCTGAAGGGTATATAGAGATTGATTGCTCAAAAATGAAGCTAGCCTAGTTTAATATTGAATGGGAACACCGTCCAGGAATTAAAAAGTGTGGTGGCGGATTTTTTGTCAAGGAATCCAGTCGAAAATATAATGGGTGAAAATATTGCTTGTGCAGTGATTAGACATTCTGTACTTTCGTCCAGAGGACAATTGATAGTGGAACAAAGGAATGACCCCGAGTTAGGTCATATCTATAGATATCTTGAAAACCCTGATGACAGCTTGGTTAATGCAAAAGTCTGTGGGAATTGGACCCATGATTTCAAGCTAATCGATGTGTGACAAATCTATACGGAACTTTATCACTAACCTTCTGAGACGTCTTTTTTAGGGAAATTTAATTCCCTACCTATTTCCGATCAGCTCCAAAAAGAGGACAGGGATTCCTTATTATATGCAGATTAGATAAAGTATTTAAGTCAAACGGAATAGTAAAGTGAGAAGCAGTAGGAGAGAGAGATTGAAGCAGGAAGGTATAATAGTGAAGTTAGAGATTTGTTATTGAAGATTTTTAGGTGGATAAATTAATCTCAGGAAGAGCTGAGCTGCAATGTGGTAAATATTGATTTATAATTAAAGCTTTATATTAAGAGTGAGATTAAAGTTAAATGTTCAATAGGAATATTATTGAATATAATTCTGGGATCTCTTATTGCGGTAATCTCTGCGTGATCGATATTCTAATTAATTAATTGGATCATTAAATATTTAAGTTAATATAAAGTAAAGTCCTTTTTAAGCCTCATATATCTATTTTAAATTATTTGTTATTAAAAGTCTTTGGTTCTATTTGGGAAAGATAACCAAATAACGAAAGTTATTCATTAAAATGGCTACTGGTTCTTCTTTGACTCAAAATCATTCTCGTTCTCAAAGTGAGATCCAAGGGAATCTTCACAGATGGCTTGTTGGCTAATCAATGGCTTGTCCAACTATTCTTGGAGAACTGAGAGAGTGCATTCCTCGATCACTGCGGAGTGAGATAATGCGCGAATTTCATGACAAGCCCATTACTGGTCATTTAGGAAAGAAAAAGACATATTTACGCGTCAAGGATGTTTGCTATTTTCCCTATATGCGCAAATCTATGAATCAATATGTTTCGTCATGCGACATTTGCCAAAAGAATAATTATAAAAACGCGTTATCAGCTGGTCGTTAAATATCGATTGTTACTATTAATCCGAATGAAATAGTTTCATTAGGTTTGTTCTGCATCTACCCAGCGTCGCGCGACCTCAAAGATATAGATACATTTTAGTAATAACGGTAATAATTCACAAAGTGGATCGAAGTTATACCGCTCAGAAAGGCTTCCAACAGAATAATTGCAAATACCCTGTTTGAGAATTATATATCGCGATACGGGACTCTTCTAAAAATAGATAGTGATAACGGTCCCCAATTTCTATCTGAAGCTTTGGAGCATTTAAGCAATAGATTTGGCATGAATCATGTTCAAACAGTAGCGTATAGACCACCGTCGAATAGAATGGAAAGAGTTAATCGTGATGTTTTGCAAATGCTGGCTAGTTTTGTAAATGACAATCATGAGACTTGGGATCAATTCCTGAAGGAGTTCGCCTATGCTTTGAGAACGGCAGTACATGAAACTACAGGGAAAACGCAAGCAGAGTTATTTTTGGACAAAAAGCTTTTATCCCATTTCAAAATCTAGAAATGGTGACAGATGGTGCAAAATTTGTGTGTTGCAATATTAAAAAAATAAACAGGGAAGCTAGGCAGAATACTAGAATTCAATACGAAAAATGGGCGAAGTACTAAAAAAGAAAGAGACGCGAAGTTAACATTAAGGTTGGCGGTTTAGTACTTGTTCAAACGTATCCCAAAAGCTCTGCCAGCGAAAAGGTCGTTGCTAAATGTAAGCCAAAATTTGAAGGTCTTTATAGAGTCTTAAGTTGGGAGCCCCTTTCTTAACCCTTTCCGTCTATCGAAAGGAAGAAATAAAGCCGAAACTTCCATAAAAATTATTATTTATTATTGTTGAAGCACACTAATCCACCTCAGTTAAACCCCAAGAGGAAGCCCTAGGAGAGATATAAGGAAAACCCCGAAGTAAACCAGCGCAAGTAAATTGAACCTCATCAATCTTAGCCTGTCAATTCTTAATCCACTCATTATGTCTAGCGGCCAAACTCCGTTCTTAACTCAAGTTGCGTACATCACTTGAATCTCACCTTCTTATTTACAATTACTGACTTTATATGCTCTTACTAATCTGCAGATCAAGGGTTCTCCTTGAAAGGGATGGCTGTCAATTAAACGCGAAAGCTAGCCCAAAGATTCCACAAGAAGATTAGTATATAGGGGGCGTAAAGACCCATCACAAACCTCTCCAAGAAGAAAACGTGATTTATTTGAGGGTCCCCGATAGAAATTACGTTGAAAAAAATGTGCACTTATACTATCAAGAATTCTCTAAATTGAAATTAGCATTAACGTCTACCTAACAATACGCTACAATAAAAAAACAGTGCAAAACTACTAAATCATATTTATATCCCTCACAATACTTCCCCTTTTACGATCATTATTTAGGGTACACCCCATTTGGGCGAAGACCAAGAAAAACCACTCCCAAGGGAAGGGAAAATCCCGGCCGTACACAACACGTAAAACTTAGATATTCTACCAACCTTCGTCGTTTTTCATGATTCCCTTTCTTTGTTACAAAAAAATCTTCAAAACATCAGGGTCAGCCTCCCTGAAATGAGAACTAGTTCAGTGGACGTGCAAAAAAAAAATTCAACAGTATATACATACACAGACAACATTGAACTTGCACACATACGTCAAATGTCAATTATTTTTACACATATAAATACACCATCTGTTTTTTCAAAAAACTCCCATTCCATTCGCGCAGCGCTCTTAGTATTATGGTTAATTTTCTATCTACACCGCGTACCAAAACCAGATACATACTAATATATCTACCAATACGTGAATACATACACAATTATATACAATTTCAAAACATTCATTATAAACAAACAATTTAAAGAATTCTCGCATCCCAGCTGAGTCTCAATAAATAGTAAACAAATGTAATCATACAATTTCTGTCCACACTTTGGTATAAATTTACGCATACAAAAGTTCATTTTTCACACAACCAGAAAAATGCACTGCAATGTAGTATAAAACTTAAGTACAATAAAAAAAAACTTCAACAAAACAAGACTTGCTTCTTGCAAAAATTCCCCTGACTGTCTGTCAGTAAAAAAAAAATCAAACAATGGAACCTGGCTAAAGCTCCTCTATCTTCTTTCTGTTATGTCTCCTATATGGACCTCCATTGATGTTGACCTTCTGCTTCTTAGACTCTCCTCAAGCTCCTGGCGACCTTGTCTGGACTGTCGACGATGTCTTAAATTGTAAGGACTTGATCTTCTGGGCTGGTCTTTTCTGGACCGGACTGGTCCCTCCTGGGATTGCACTGTTCTTCCTGAAGATCGGGAAATGGCGTTCTTGGTGATGTCTCCTTTGCTCCTCAGGAGGTATGGGGTTCATCTTCTTTGCTGAATCCAGCTTGACTGTAGCGACCCTTCTTCCTCTGGACCTGGCCTTGAATCCACGCCTGGAACCTGTCCAAAGTTCTCTTTCGTCTTTCTGACTCTCTTCTTAAATTGCTTAGTTGAGGTGGAGGATAACGTCAACTCTCTCTTATGGGCCTTTCTGATTGACGGTCTTATTTTCCTGTCCAGGCCCGCAGACAGTGACGAAGGATTTTTTCTCTTGCATCTCCTCACCTGCTGTTTTCTATTATTTTTATACTGCTGCTACTTAAGCTATATTGAAGATCTATTCGAAGCACCACTTCTTTTCCGCTTATTCACCCATTGCTCTCTCCTACTACTTTTATTCCCAGCAACCCTTATCTCATCACTTTTTCTCTGATTGTAAATTCGCACTCGGTCTATATTAACAGTTTTTCTTCTACCCGCCTTCCAAATTACAGCATTATTATTTTGAACACTCAAGACTCTGTATTTCTCCACCACCTTTTTATTTGCAGAGCTTATGGAATGCGTTTCGACAAGCACTAAATCATCGACCTAAAGATGACTTCGCGTCTCCTTCTATTGTAGTACTTCACCCTATTTTCATGTTTATTTATAGTATTCTGCCTAGCTTCCTTAAATAATTTTTCAATATTGCCTACCACAAATTCTGCTCCATCCGTCACCATCACAAGTTTTTGAAACGGGTAATAAGCTTTCTGATAAAAAATAACTGTGCTGGGGTTTTCCCCGTGGTCTCGTGTACCGCTGTTCTCAAAGCGTATGCAAATTCGCGTAGGAATTGGTCCCAAGTCTGATGATTATCATTTACGAAACTAGCAATCATTTGCAAAAGATCACGATTAACTCTTTACGTTCTATTCTACTGAGGCCTATACACAACTGTTTCGGCACGATATATGTCTAATCTATTACTTAAATGCTCAAAAACTTCGGATACAAATTGGGGACCGTTGTCACTAATCGTTTTTACAGGAGCTCCATATCGCGATGTATAATTCTCAAACAGCGTATTTGCAATTATTTTGGTGGAAGCCTTTCAATGGACGCCCTTGCCCCTCTCCTGCAAACCGAATGCTGCGTAACAGACTGAATTGGTCGTGTTATGAATCGTAATTTGGCTGCGTGATCCATCACTGCCCTGCGCACCATTCGCCTGTCATCACGGGCAATGGTGCAACGAGTTGTGTATATTCGACCCCTTTTGTCCATCGTTTTCTCCTGCATCCAGAGGTAACAGAGCCGCATCACAGGTTTTTTTTGTTTCCTCCAACACGTTGACCAATTTCTCTGAAGGATATTCCGCAATACCTATAGGTTACTATTCTTCCTGGGTCAAATTGGAAAACTTCGTCAAAAGACGCTCCAAGTCTTATACGAGGCATAGGTTAACAGCTGACGCAAAAAAAAGTGTACGAAAAAATAATTGCAGAACTTTAAATTGCCTATCTGTTCACCCCTTACATAGCTCCTGTGGGTAGCGCAACGGTCAACCGTGATGCGCGTCTTTGCTATAATCCTTATGATTTGCATACTTCATCACCTCCAACGCATGATGTAAATTCTACCTGATTTGCATGTTTCCTTCAGAGTATTGCATTTTGTATGGCCACCAGTGTAAAATAGCTCTCAAAGTAAAAATGTCGACATTCAGATTCACGAAGCCAACAAAAAAGATCGATCCTACATCTCTCCACATTTACTATCCGATTAGGCAAAAAATTCTTGCCAATTTTAAAAGAAAATTTACACATAGCACATTCGAAGTTTGATATACACTGCTGGCCATTAAAATTGCTACACCTTGAAGGATATCAAATACAAAAAAGATATTTCTTGTACATAATAAATATGGTATGACAAAATGATTAAACTTGCAAGCAAATTTGGGGGTTAACAGAGGTGCCAAATCAATAGAAAAAGCTGCTCACTCTTTAAACTAAAACAGGCCTTGATCAATTAGGCATGGAGTCAAACTGGGTTTGGACGAAAGAAACGGGTAACTCCATGCATGCGGGCAGCTTCAAGTCTATGCCACACTTCATCCCCCGTATTAGATGGAGAGGGGTGGTGGGCCAGTCTGTCAGCAACCTATGACAAGATGTTTTCAATGGGTGACTGAACTGGAGGCCAGGCAACAACCGAATATGCTGCCTATCATAGAAGGTCAGAACATGACGTACATGTAATATTGCATTATCTTGTCGGAAGATGGCGTTTGGCAGGCCTGGACGATAAGGCGCAACTACTGGGCGTAAATCGATTACCATAGATCCGAGCTAGAGACGCAAGTGCCGTTCACCCAATGGCTGCCGAAACCATCACATCAGGTGCGGTACCCTTATGCCGATATTGAATTCTAGTAGGGAACGAGGGGTCTTCGGAACTTTCAGGCATGTATATGGCCATCAGAATAATACACGCAGAACCGGGAATCATATGAAAGATAGCAATGTACCATTCTTGTATCCAGCTTTGTCGTTCTGTGCACCAGAGTTGTCATCTCCATCTGTGCTGCATTGTCAAGGGAATCCAAAGTATTGATCATCGTGCTGACAGTCCGCGTTGCTGAAAACGTCGTCACATAGTATAAGCAGATTCTGGGCGTTCTGCAAACAGTCTGATTTCCGTGATGTAGTTGTACGGTTTGAAAGGTCGACTTCACAAAATGTCTGTATTCTCTGGCGTTAGTTATGAGTGGAATATCTTATAACTAATACCCGGAAGTAGATCTTGCATGCCGTTTGGTGTGACCCTTTGCAATCCATTCATTCTACATTTGCATGAAAGTCGTTGGATTTCACCTAGTGCGATGGCTGATATCACGAAATGATAATTCGCGCTCTTGTTAGGCAATGCCATACGTTTGTTGAATTCCTATACTTGTGGTTAGCTTTTATTTTTTTATTCGAGGAGTAAGACACGATACACGAGAGAAACACGATATTCTAAACAATCTCAGACATTACAAAGCACTTTCCGAATGAGAAATCCACTACACAACTTTGTCTATGCAGCCCTCAGATGTCGTTCTTCCTTCTGCTTCGTCTAAGTGCGCTAAAATACTAAATATTTGCATATCCCTACCTGTTCTTATTTGCATGTGATTTCGACGTTCATCAGATCATTCCTTCTTGGTGTTGCAATTTTAAGGGCCAGCAGTGTTTCTGAGTGTTTAGCGCTTCTAAAGGGTTTTGCACCCAGTAAGCGCTGCATGTCTAGAGGGTAAAGTAGCAGATAGGATTTACTTGCCTAGGGAATGGATGAGTTTTTATTGATTTTGAAGAGGGTGTTTTTTTTTCTATATGAGAAAGTAAAATATTGATTATGAATTGGAACTTCTTAATTGTTTGTGGGAGATTTAAAGGAATATTCAAGAATTTTGGTTTTGAAATCTGGGTTATTTATCTGTGTGGGTGCTTTTTGTAACAACTGAATAAGGTACTTCTATTATTTCAATCTAGTGATTTACTTCGGATGATTTGTTGGATCAGACGAAGAGATATTCTGTGTTATTGAACAGATTTGTATTTCTTTTTCTTCTATCTTTCTGGAGCATTTTTGTTACAGGATATGGAGGAACTTTTTCTGTACCACTTTTCAATATTTATGTCTTAGCTGTGGAGTCTCTTCTATTTCACACATCCTCCAGATCAGTTAAGGTATCCGACTACGTTCGGAACCCTGATTTTCAAAAGCGCATAAATGGATAATTTTCATGATATTTACTGTCACTTAGATTAGAATATATACATAAAATTGTTTTAAGGACATTTTGACAAAAAAAATTTATTTAAATACAATATTTTGGCAAAAAATTGACTTAGAAAAATCTATTTCCCAAATGTTCTCCTTTTGTGAGAAATGCTTCTATTAGAATAATATTTTGCCCGTATATAGTTCAGACCTCTGTTCAGAGGTTCAACTAGAATTTTTGAAACATATAACATAGAAGTGGGTTTATTCATATTTTACCACAACAGAGGGCAGCAATTTTAAGAAAAAAACGCGAATAAATATTTCAATTGGAGGTAACTCTGAAAATAATGTGAATTTTTCGAAAATTCTAGTTGAGCTTCTGAACAGAGGTTTGAGCTATATACAGGCAAAATATTATTATAATAGAAGCATTTTTCACAAAAGGAGAACATTTGGAAAGAAGATTATTCTAAGTTAATTTTTTGCCAAAATATTATATTTAAATAATTTTTTTTGTCAAAATGTCCTTAAAACAATTTTACACGTGTATTCTAATCTGAGTGACACTAAATATCATGAAAATTATCCATTTATGCGCATTTTTAAAATCACGGTTCCGAACGTAGTCGGATACCTTAAATCTAATAATTTCAATATTCTACTGTAAAATACGAAATTTCATCCCATTTGGATAACTCCTTAGGGACTCGCTTTTTATGTCATAGCATAAAGTGTTATCAAAACTAAGACGTAAAAAGATATTGATTCGAATACCTTTCACTGAAGTTAATCTGTTATGCAGAAAAAGACAAATATCACCTTTTAGTTGAATGGTGTCTATTATTAGTATTCACTACAAATATCTCCTAAAATGGTACTGGATATCCTACCTGAGTGAGTGAACAACATTTTAAGGCAGCGCTTCTCAAACTGTGGGGCACGCTTTCCTGGGGTGGCGTTATCCCTGCAGGGGGGAGGGTGACAGCATATTGGAGAAAAAAGGTTTAAAAAATAATTTTTTAGAATGAAGGAAAACTAAATGCTTTCTGACATAATAAAAAATACACATTTATTTACACTGATGTAATTTTTATATATATCATCTGGTGATCATCAAAAATAAAAGATTCCACTCTAAACGCTCATTAGCTATCTTTGATCCTATAACCAAATAAGAAAAGACATTTTGTTTGCTTGGCTCTAATCCCACGATGAGAGATTTTTTTTATTACGTTTCTTTTAACCCTTAAAATACTACTTTTGATTATCATCTCTTTGACCTTCAAACTTACTGGTATGTTTCACTCCATCTCTTTTTCTTTTAGGAAAGCTGCAAATAATATTTTCTGTTGCTTTTTTTCCCATTTGAATGAGTTTTATGATATATGGATAAGCCTATTGAGCCCTTTCAAGGATTATTTGGCCAAGATGTATTTTTATGAGCATTCTGAAACATATAATGTATGATGAAAAACGTTTTACACAATTATTTTTTAAAACTGACATTGAATACACTTTAAATATGGGAGTGGTCGCATGAGGCGCAGAGTCAACCCAGGCTCACGAAATCGTTAATTCTGGGAAAACTGTTTATTTGTTAACAGTGGTCTTAACAGTATTCTCCTATTAGACAGTCTTAGTGGGAACTAAAATGAATTTGTTATAAATATGCCTTTTTTAGAGTGGCAAACGTTTTTCAACAATCAAGGTACTGGTTTTAATCGAGTTCCCTGCGCCTCCACTTTTGTTCAAAAATATTTTCCATGAACATGCTGTACTTCCCCCCCCATGAACAATTTTGTGGTTTTGATTGTTATGTTCTACGAGTTATTATGGTTTATAAATGTAAATGAGCAGAATATTTTTAAAAAACAGGCGTCTGGGATCTCTATTGAATAAAGTTGAAACTGATCAAGCAATTGAAGAACCTGCTGAAATAATGCATATTAATCAAGATAGCGAAAGTAAATATGAGAAAAGCGTTAGACCTGGAACGTTTTCAAATGTTGCCTAAAGAACTCTATGAAGAAAACTATGAAGCCATAAATGTAGCACTTCGCTTTGTCATAAAGACACAAGGAAGAATAAGTTCAAAATGCTATTTGTAGACCATCAAACGACAGCGAATCTACAATAACGTGAACAAAATATGACAGTTTTGCTGGAAAATAACATTCTTGTATTGTTAGTGAAAAGTGTCTGTGATTTATGTCCTTTATTAAGGCACGCACATTTGGAACATTTTCTTTAGTTTTATTGAATTTTTTCTCAAATTATCAAAGGAAATTTTAAAAGTCACTGAAAGTAGGTAAGTATATTTTCTCTTAATTAAATTATTCATTGGACTTGCGATTTTTATCGTGTATAGTAAAAATAATAAAATAAATTATAGTTTAAAAAACGCGCTTTTATAGTGAATCGAACTAAATAGTAAAAAGAAAATAATTAAAAGTATATATTACTTAAAAGTAAAATATACAAAATTTAATACTTATCTTGTTAATTTGTACGGTTTATAATTATGATCGTATTATAGCTTTAGCAACAAAGGGCATTATTATTGCATTCAATACATTATTATTGTTTGATGAACGTGATAAAAATTATGAATGAAAATTGGGTCGCCAAAAGTGAAAGTTTGAGAACCACTGCTTTAAGGTCCGCGAACTTTTATATTTTTGTGCTTTCGAATATTATATCAAAGAATTATAACTATGATGGATATTAAAGAGAATGTTTTCCAAGAATTCAAAGGCCTTATAAAGAAATTTTTGATAGAAATTTTTGAAATGCATTTTTATCAGGATTTACACTTAATTTAAGGATTTTCTTGTTGCTTTTTCTTTCAAGTTTTTAAATATAAATGAGTTAAATTATTTGTTCATTATTCAAGATATAAGTTTTAGTAAAGTACAGCAGAGTACATATGGATTACAATGTTCTTATATTTCTAGTAACAATTAGAACCTCAAAACTGCATTACAAATGTAATTTTTAATTTAAATGATGACCTTTGTACAGTGTTTGGGCTTATTTTCTTTTTATCTTCCTGTTTTCGCCGTCTCCGATCCTTCACAGAATGTTATTTATTGATCATAGAACAGTCTGTTTTGTTGAAAACATCTCTAGTGGTCCATTAAACATTCAGGTTGCAAGACAAAATCCTATTTTATCTTCGTTTTTTTCTAACTTTCCATGTAATATTAACAATGCCTTGCAGGAAACAGAAAAAGTTGAGTTGATAGACAAGAAAATAAGGCTTTTTCAAGCATATATATTAATAGACGCACCTCCACTACTGGGAGGGGCATTAATCTTGCTATCAAAAGTCGAAGTATCCAGATTTCGAATCGAAAATCATCGACGAGATTACAAGGAAATCCTCCGCTTTCAATACTTTATAAAAGCCACTCAAATATTGTTTCCTTTAGGCAGAAAAATAGCTTTACTCTAATAACAAAGTTAATTTACAATGTTAAATTGAGCTTTTTTATATACCATTTTCTCAGAAACTGTTAAATAAAAAAATTCAAATTTTGTCTGTATATTGATTATACTTTTATATTTATACTGATGTTAAATTGTTTAATGTATTGCTTAGTCTTTTCAAAAACATGCAACGTAAAAGTCATACTATGAATATTTTGAAAATTGTCATTTTCTTTATAATAACTACTCTAGCAAAATATTTCGAGAAAATCCCCCAAAGCTATTTTCAGTATATATAGTTACATATCATTTATAAGCAGTATAAATATTGCATGCGCCTTCATTCAGTATATTCTGAGAAAAAAGTACACGCACAGTTTGAAAACAATCATTTTGAGAAAATTGCATTTTTAATGTAAATACTTCATCACAAAAATAATGAGTTACAACATTTATTTGTCCTGTTTTATTAAACATTATTATCTTCTTAATTTATTCTGCCTGAAATAGGAAACAAAAATGTCTTAAATTGCTAGAAAATACATACATAATTTTTCAGTTTTTGTTTAACGAGATATTTTGTAGCATTTGCATCAATTTTCTCAAATTCTGTATCAGTTTTTTAGAATTTTTAGTTTTGATGCATTACTGATATCACAGTTGACCATAAAGTATCTTAAATATATTGTGAAAATGTATCAATATGTTTTTGGTATGAATTTGTGATGGTATTTAAAAATACCTGTTTATACAATATTTCGAAAGTTTTCATTGGGTTTTGTTGTTGCAGACACAGTTTCTAAGTTTTAAACTTCGAAAAGTACTCTAAACTGGACAAATGATTTCTGAAAAAGCCAAAATAAAACTGTTTTAATGTTTTTAAACATAAAATGTTTGTAACAAGCTTCTCGCAACGACAATAAACATTACACATTTGATGTATCTCATCCCATACCTTTTCTCGGAAACTATTAAACATAGAATCAAGATTTTGATTGTATATCAGCGTTTCTCAAACTGTGGGGCACTCCCCCTTGGGGGGACGTGACAACTCTACAAGGGGGACACGAGCATACTGAAAAGTTGGAAACAGAAGATTATATAAAAAAATTAATTTACTGAAAGTGAATGAACAAAATACACTCTGACATAATAAAAAACAAAATACACATTTACACTGATATATTACACTTATAAATGTATCCTTTTTATCAATTTTATAATTAATTTAACAATACAAAGTTATTAACAAGTTTATTAACTACCAGTGACCCCATGCTATTATCATACATAAAATTATATACAAAAAGTAACACTTATCTTGATAATTTGTACGGTTTATAATAAATCACTTAACTGTCAAAGAAAAGTTACGCTATTAGCTTCCCAAAGTTAGCTTCTCCTCGTACGCACGCGTATAAGATATTTTTTGGGGGGAGGGGGAGGAATAATGAAGGAAATAATCTGAAATAACTAAATCCTTCGCAAACATTGCCAAGGTCCTTTTATTGCATTCCAAAACCTTCGGAATACTTTTATGAATAACAGTGCAGAGAAAAGATCGTTCTTTCGAAAGACGTGTATTTGAGTCAGGAGAAATTAATACTTTGGCTGAGCGAGACGTTTATATAGGCTGGTGGCCCTTTAGAGAATAAAGTCGTATCATAGTTTTAGCATCAAAGTATAGTATTATTGAATTCAATGCATTGTAATTGCAAGGAAGGGGGCGCGATGAAAATTATGATTGAATATTGGGTCGCGAATATTGAAACTTTGAATAGCACTGTTGTATATTAATTAGACATTTATATTTATATCGAAGTGAGATTTTATGAATATATTAATTAGTTTTTCCAAAACTTACTTTTTCGTAAAATCACTATGAATTTATAGAAAATTGTCAGTTTTCGCTACGATATCTGCTTTCTAGCTAAATGTTTTAAGGCGCAATCACTCGCGCATAGTGTTTTGTACACCCCAGCAACAAGAAAAGCATCCCAGTATTCCAAAAAGAATGCGCAGAACTAGGATTTAAATAAATGTTAGTCTGATTTGTATGCAATAAATTTAATACTTTTATTTGTATAATACAAAAGCCTCTTGTACTTTCTAAATCTGTATCATATAATTGACTTAATATTTGTTTTCATAATTAAATACACGTGTACACCCCACGAGTAACAACGATAGGATAAAGAGGCGCGAGTGACTCCGGGTCAAAACTGTCGCTTCAATTACATTTAGGGAGTACATTGGGACGGATCTATTTGCGTACCTTCCGCTAATCATCTTAAGGATGTCTTTGGGCTATCTCAATCACGTTTATTCCCACCTAACCCTTCTGAAGAAGAAACCGTTCTATTCAAATTAAATCTAATATATAGTCAGGGTTTTCTAGATAGCCCGAAGTGAAGGAGAGAAAGAAAGCCAGGTGAGATTGCTACTCATCAAGTAGCACTACAAATTATATTGAACACTTTAAATATTAAAGTGTACTAAAGTATATTATACTCAACTTAAAGTAACGTTAAGCTATTTGGGATAATTGAATTAATCCTAAATTAAAGGGGTTCATATTCAGAGTTTTCGAACAATTCGTGCATCTCGTTATTGTTTCACTTGTATCGTTCCTATTGAGACATTCTCTTCTTGAATTTCAGTAAATTAGGATTGTTAGTTTGGTTGATCAATAAGTAAGTTGATTGTGATCATGTTTGGTATTCCTCCCGCACATCTAGGCGGGCAAGAGAGAGGGGGGATCCTTCACCCGAGATAGGAGTCGGATCCAATTTTAGGGTCTTACCTGAGCTTTTTTTCCGGGTAGGAAACTGTACAATTTTTACAATGCATAGATAATAGTTTAGCATTTTATGAGATCCCCGCAAATTTGGCTTGTGCCTATCTAAAGGGTCTTTTTAGAGGACGGGCGTTAGATTGGTTTGAGGTTTGAGGGCAACAGATTTTGCACAATTGAAGGAACGGAAAATTTCCAAGTCTTTAAGAACAAATAGAAACTCAAGGCCAAGTTATATTCTTCTTATCAAGTTAGGGGTCCGTTGGACTTTGTTTCCGATTTATTAAAGATACCTCAAAGTTTACAACTAGATATGTCTGAAGACAAACTTCTAGATCACTCGTCTTGAGCCCCGAGTCCCACTAAGTCTCAGCTCTTGCACAAAGTACGAAGAAAGGCACTCGATCAATAATATTGGAAGCACACAGGATATTACCAGCAAGGCGTAGACATGAAAACTGGTGGAATGCAGGTGGCAGAATGACAAGAAAATGACCAATACAGATTCGAATGGATTAAGAAGTCATGAGGGAAATCTAAATCGGAGGATCGAGAACGGGTGCCGTAACGATCATGAGATCGATAATCACGGCAGTCGGAACGAGTTTGTAAATAGGAGATGGTCAATCGCAGTTTGAGACAAAAAACGTCCCATTCGGATCTCTGCTTTAAGAATGACCCCTGTGGTCCTTCCGTACGTACCCATACTACGAATGAAACCTTTATTAAGAACTGTCAGTAGGGTAAACCCCTTTTAAGAATCGATTTTTTAGTTTTTGGTGTTTCTAAAATCTCCAAATCAAGATCTTTCCAATAATATAACATACAAGCCATTAAACCGGGTGGGCAAAAAGTCCGTAAAAACTTTAAAAATTCATAAAATCCGGAGAAATGAACAAAAAAAAAACTGTTTGCAGGATCAGCATTAGTATGTCACGGGATTTTTTAAGCTAGAAAAAAAAATAATTCGAAAATCATCAGGTAGGTGGCGCTGTTACAAGCGTCTATGGTGGAAATATGCAGATTAGACGGCTATATAAAAAACTTTGCTCTCACTGAATCCACATTCATTTCACCATTACAAACAGTGAATGTTAACAAGGATGCTCAGTGCGCCGGATAAAACTTTGTTCGTGAAGTTATTTTACAAGAACGAGGAATCAGCTACCATTGCCGTGCGTAAATTCCGAGTTCAGAAAAATGTGAAGAGTGGAAAAGGCCCTTTAACACCTGCAGGTCTCTTAAAGCTTGTTAAACATTTTGAGGAAACTGAAAAGTTGGAGGATCGAGCACGAGCCGGACGACCATGCTTGAAAGAAGCACGTGCACCCTGCATTGCTGTCGAAATGGAAACGATTGCATCCGAAGCAGCTACAGGGACCAGCAGTGCTCGTGAAGCTGCCAGATGATTAGGCTTACCACCATCATCTGTCCACAATATTCTTCGTCGAATCCTCCAGCTGTACCCACACAAATTGTAATCGTGCCATGAACTTTTGCCAGCAGATACCACACAGAGGGAAGCATTTGCGAAGTGGGCCTTCTCTAGAATTGAACAGGATCCCCCACCTGGGTTTTTAACATCTTGTGGACAGATGAAGCTCATTTCTCGCTTCATGGTGACGTTAACAACCATAACTGTCGCATTTGGGCGACCTGAAATCCACGTGAGTACACACAGAAGCCACTGCATTCCCCAAAAGTGACAGCATGGTGTGGTTTCACGTTTTCATTTATCATAGGACCCTTCTTCTTTGAAACGCAGTGCCCAGTAAATGGATGGATAACGGAAACGGTAAATGCTCAGCGTTATCTAACGCTTCTGCGTAAGACTGTCGTGCCATGTTTAATTCAACGAGGTCAGATTTCGAATGTCACGTTCATGCAGGATGGAGCAACCAGTCACACTGCTAACTCGGTTAAGGCATTTCTGATACAGACGTTCGGGGAAGCCAGAATCGTTAGCAGGCGCTGCAGGTACCCATGGCCTCCTCAGTCTCCAGATTTAACACCGGCAGACTTCTGGTTGTGGGGATATTTGAAATCTCGCGTGTATCTATCCGGTCCATCAAGTCTGTCGGAACTGAAAGATGCGATCCGCAGAGAAGTATCCTCCATACATCCGGACATGTTGCACTCTGCCGTTGCTGGATTTGTCACTCGTCTGGAATGTCTTCTGCCTTGTGGTGGTAGTCATGTGGAACATATTCTGGTATAATAAAGTTGTGAAATTTTTATGTTCATTATTTATGCATTGTTTCTTTGATTTGCGTACATCAATGCCACCTACCGGATAATTTTCGAATTATTTTTTTTTCTAGCTTAAAAAAAATCCCGTGACATACTAATGTTGATCCTGCAAACAGTTTTTATTTTCGTTCATTTCTCCGGATTTTATGAATTTTTAAAATTTTTACGGACTTTTTGCCCACCCGGTATGAATTACAAGTATTTTAAAATGATTTTTAAAAAATAATCAGATGATTTACCGCGCCAATTATGACAAATAGAAATGTAAACATTGCATTTTTAAAACTGGGGAAAAGTTGCAAAGCCACGATTATTTTTTATTTTTTAATAACCAAAATAACTTTATATAATTGTATAACTGCAACTGTTAGATTTGCTAAAAATTTTTGGAGGCAATTTTAGATTTTCATGTGGGTGTTAGTAAAGGTTATACTTAAAATGTAGGCATTGTTTGCTAAAATTTAGGTATTTTCTTTAGTTGAAATTCATTTTTAATTTGTTACATAATGATTACTAAATCTTCGCATGTTTAAGTAAAGTGTTAAAAGAAACAAAATTAGGATACATAATTGTGATCAGGTGAGAAATATTTAGGTAATGGTTCTTAATTTTATGACTACATAATGCATAATGAAGATAATATCTGACGAAAAAATAGGATAATACTTTTACAAAGTAAGGTTTTTTATAAAAATTGTTTTCTAAATGTTTTTTTTTAAATTGGATAAATGTACTCTGTTTCTTAAATGTAATTGTGTATACTGAAGTGACATTTTTTAAATACTCTTAAGCAGATATCATAACAAAAAATAGCAATTTTCAATAAATTCATAATAATCATATTTGCTCGCTCAACTAAAAGTTTGTTTTTGAAAAAACTCATTGATTTAAAAAATTTCACTTCAGTATAAATATAAATGTATACTTAATACATATAGTCAAAATCTTGAGTTTATATGTTTAATACTTTCTGAGATGAAGGTATGAGTTGATACATCAAATGTGATGTTTGTTGCCTTTGCGAGAAGCTTGTTACATCAGTGCTTCTCAAACTTTCAATACTGGCGCCCCCCTTATCAATCACAATTTTTATCGCGCCCCCCTTATACATTAATAATGTACTGAATGCAATAATAATGCACTTTTTTTTACGCTAAAGCAATAATCTTAATTATATACCGTACAAATTCATGACATAAGTATTAAATTTTGTATATGTTGCTTTTCAGCAAAAAAAAAATATTAAGTAATAGGATAATTATTATGTTATTTTTCCTTTCTCTAATTTTTAAATTGGAACATATTGCAAAATGCGGTGGCTGCTTAGAAGACAAAATATAGATATCAGCTTTTTTTAGAAAGAACTCAGTGGGTCAATTTCTAATCATAAGCATTCCTTTGAAAATTTGCTGTGTAAGACAAGCCCATGGAAGTCGCTAATACTTATTAAACTTGTTCTTAATTTAGCATTAATTAATTAGTTATAAAATACTCTGTGCAGCACTGATACATTAAAAGTATACCGGCTGAAGTACCCGCTCTTTGCACGAGTTCATTTATAAGAAAATAAAACATTATTGATATAATCGCTGAATTTTAAGGAGAGTAAAGCCAAATGCGCAACAATGTTTACAAAAATGTAAAATGATTTTTTTAAATCGTTTCTCAAATTATAATTAGTTTTAAGTGAACTGTAATTTTAAGCCTCACAGAATTAGCATTTAGAATTGTGATGTTGAATAATGAACAATAATATAAAATTCCGATGAAAAATAATTGTATTATTTTTAATATTTAAAGTGAAAAGACTTCAACATGTTTTAAACCTGGAGCAGGCACGCACTCGATACTAATGGTCGAGTGGGGTTATTGAGCCACCCCAATCTTTTTTTTTTATAATTATTTTTATAGTACACAATAAAAATCGTAATTCCAGTGAATAATTTAATTAAGAGAAAATATACTCACCTACTTTCAAGAACACAGAAAATATTTCGGAGAAAAAGTTATCACACCGGGAACTCAGTCAAAACAAGTACCTTAAGATTGTAAAAACGTTTGTCACTCCCAAAAAGAGGGGAGATATGTGACAAATATATTTTAGTTCACACGTTAAGACTGTCAAACAGGAGGATAGTGTCAGAGCCATTGGTAACAATTAAACAGTTTTGCCAGAATTACCGATTTCGTGCACTCTGTGCTTGGCGTGACAGCTCCGGAATAAAAGGGTATTCATTACAATATGGATGTTCAAAAAAAATTATGTAAAACGTTTTTCATTATGCTTTTTTATATGTTTGGGAATAACTCATAGAAATAAACCTTGGCCAAGTAATCCTTCAAAGAGCTCTCTGTGCTTTTCCAAAAATCATAAAAATATTTTACAAGGAAAAATCGCAGCAGAAATAGTTTATTTGCAACTTCCCTAAATGAAAACAAATACATAAGAGCAGGGATGTAACTAACCGTACAAGTAAGTTCGAAGGTCAAACCGCAGCAACTACATTCTGCTGCCTACAGCTGATGACTATAATATAACAGTGATGAATATTTTATCTTCCTAAAATTTTTTTTCGATTATGGGTCTGGGTTTTGTTTTTTCTCATTTTGGTTTGAAAAGAAACCGTAATAAAAGTAGAAGTTTTAATTTTTTATGACGTAATATATCGCAGATATATAAATTATATCAGTGTAAATGTGTATTTTTTTATTATGTCACAGAAAGTATTTTGTTTTACTTCCTTCCAGTAAATAAATTTTTTTTAATCTTTTATTTTCGATATGCTCGCGCCCCCCTTGTACGTTTATCGCGCCCCCCCAGGGGGGCGCGCCCCACAGTTTGAGAAACACTGTGTTACATACATAAAAATACATAAATTTCATGTTTAAAAACATAAAAATAGTTTTATTTTGGCTGTTTTAGAAAACATTTGTCCAGTTTAGAGTAATTTTTGAAGTTTAAAACTTGGAAAATGTCTGCAACATCAAAACCTAATGTTAACTTTAAGAAATCCCAGCGAAGACTTTCAAAATGTCGTATATATATATATATAATCAGGTATTTTTATAAATACCATCTCAAATTCATACAAAAACCATATTTATACATTTTCACATTATATTTATGTTGCTTTATGTTCAAATTTGATATCTGTAAAGCATGAAAGCTACTAATTCTTCAAAAATTGATACAGAATTGAGAAAATTGATGTAATACTAGAAATTATCTCGTTAAAAACAAAACTGAAAAATGCTATTCTGGGCAATTTAAGACCTTTTTTGCTTACTATTTTATGCAAAATAAATTGCAAAGATGCTAATGTTCCATAAAATGGGACAAATACATGTTGTAATTCATTATTTTTGTGATAAAGTGGCCCTTTATATTTAAAATTCAATTTTCTCAAAAATGATGATTTTAAAACTGTATTCATGGTTTTCTCAGAATATAATGTATGAATGTAATGAATTTTCCCCTCATGTTACTGATATGTAACTATATATATTCATGTAAGTTTTGGGGGGATTTTCCCAAAGTATTTGACTGGAGTCAATATATCGTGACAAAAAAAATGTCATTTTCTTTTTAAATTCTTAGTGTTATTTTTATGTTACATGTTTTTGAGAAAACTAAACAATATATTTTAAATATTTTACTTAATTGCAAATATTAATGTTTATTTATTGTTCAGACAAGTTTTTAAGCTTTAATAACTCAAAAGTTTTTCAATAATAGGTAACTAACAACAACTCAGATGTGTAATGCTTTTTGTCGTTGCAAGAAGCTTGTTACATGCATAAAAATACAACAATTTCATATTTAAAAACATAAAAACAGTTTTATTTTTGACTTTTTTTAGAAATCTTTTGTATGGTTTAGAGAAAATTTTGAAACTTTTAGAAATAGTGTTTGCATGGGAACATACAAATCCATAGTTAAATTTTTCTAACGTCGTAAAATCACATGTTCCCAAATCATGACTTTTACATATTGATGCATGTTTACATTATATTTATGATGTTATAAGGTCAAATTTGATATTTATATAATGCATAGAAGTTAAAAATTCTTCACAGATTATTACATATTTTGTGAAAATTGATGCAAAATGCTAAAAAAAATCTCGTTGAACAAAAACTGAAAATTACTATATATGTATTTTCTGAACATTTTAAGGCTTTTTTTTGTTTCCTATTTTATGCTTAAAAAATTAAGAAGATACTATTGTTTAATAAAATAGGGCAAATACATGTTGTAATTCATTATTTTTGTGATTAAGTGCCTTTTTACACTTAAAATGCAATTATCTCAAAATAATTGTTTTCAAACTCCGCGTGTACCTTTTTCAAAGAATCTAAAAAATTAATATATACTTGCAATTTTTACTGCACATAAATAATATGTAACTATGTATAATAGAGCTAGTTTCTTGGAGATTTTCCCAAAATATTTTTTCAGAAGCAGTTATCGTAAAAAAATAACAATTTTCACAAATTTCAAAGCGACACTTTTACGATGAATTTTTCTGAAAAAAGTAAATAATATATTTGAAAAATGTTACCATTATTTAAATAAAAAAGCCCAATTATTATACAGCCAAAATGTGAAGTTTTTATATTTAACCATTTCTGAGAAACAGATTCCTAAAATGGCTCAATTGAACATTGTCGGTCTAGGGGCTACCGACAACTCTTAAGGCATTATAGGATACAGACGCCGAGAAATCATTTATTCCGGAAGATATTTACAACAAAAAAAATTTCATGTAAGCTTAGAACGAAGTCAAATGCCGAGGTTGTGACTACACAGGGTGCCAGGTGTACAAATTTAAGTAGAATTGAGTTATAAATCAGGATTAGGGAGTTCACGAAAACGTAAAATTTCCATTTTTTAGCCGAGATGCAGCATCAATGTATATTGGGCGTAGACTTCATGCGGGAAAAGAAAATCACTTTAGACTTCATTTAAAATCGTTAGTTACTCCACATTCTCAGATTAAAAACAATAATTGATAATCATGTAGACATTGATCTTTCAATTACGAAGCTGGGTAATCAACAGAAAGAAAAACTACAAACACTATTTAATAGTTTTATTGGACTATTTTCAGATAAACCAGTGCTAACTCATGTTTTGTACCACGAAATTGATACAGGTGACAATCACCAGTGGTTTCGAGACCATATAGATATAATAGGGTGTGACGAATGTATACACGATCTCTAAAATAATGTTCTTGGGGAATCTTTGGGCTAGCATTCGCATTTAATTCACAGCCATCCCTCTCAAGAAGAAACCTTGATATTTAGATTAGTTCGACTATATAAAATAAGAGTTTGGTAACTGTAGTAGAAGGAGCGAAGAAGCTGTTATATTCGCTACTCAGGTGAGACTGAGTAAAGTTGATTTTCGCAGCTTATGATTAAGGGAGATGTTTATGCCACTCTACTAAATTAGTCGATTGGGGGTTTGTAACCAACGATAGATTAGGTTGAGTCAGTGCTTCTAAACTTTTAATACTGGCGCCCCCCTTTTATATCATAATTTTTATCACGCCCCCCCCCCTTATACAATAATAATGCACTAAATGCAATAATAATGCACTTTGAAGCTAAAGCTACAATACTTATGATATTAATTTGTATGGTTTATAATTAAGATCATAAGTATTAAATTTTGAATACTACTCTTTTAAGCAAAAAATTAATTATTTAAGTAATGGGATAATTATTATGTTATTTTTCCTTTCTCTAATTTTTAAATTGAATATATTGCAAAATGCGGTGACTGCTTAGAAGACAAAATATAGATATCTGCTAAATATAGAAAAAAAACTCAGAGGTTCAATTTCTAATCATAAGCATGTGAAGGTCCCCTTGGACCTCACTTTGAGAACGAGAATAAATAGGAGTCAGATAAGAGCCAGTAGCCATTTTTATAAATAACTTTCTTTATTTGGTTATCTTTCCCAAATAGAATCAAAAACTTATTAACAAATATATCTAAATAGTATTATGAGGTTTAAAAGATACTTTCCTTTAAATAAACTTAAATATTTAATGATCCAATTAATTAACAATTAAATATCGATCACGCAGAGATTACCACGATAAGAGATCCCAGATTTATATGTAATGTTCTTATTGAACATTTAATTTTAATCTCACTCGTAATAATAAGCTTTAATGAGACTTCAATAAATATTTACCACACTGCAGTTCAGCTCAGCTTTTCTCTGAGATGAAATTATCTCCAACAAGAAATCTTCAATAATAAATTTAACTTTACTATAACTTTCTGCTTCAATCTCTCTCTCCTACTGCTCTAAATTTACTATTCCATTTGACTTAAATACTTTATCTAATCTACATAACAAGGAATCCTGTCCTCTTTTTGGAGCTGATTGGAAATATGTAGGGAATTAAATTTCCCTAAAAAAGAAGACTCAGAAGGTTAGTGATAAAGTTCCGTATAGATTTGTCACAAGCATTCCTTATAAAAATTTTGCTTTGTAAGACAGCCCATGGAAATCGTTAATACTTATTAAACTTGTTCTTAATTTGGTATTAATTAATTAGTTACAAAATACTCTGTGCAGAACTGATACATTAAAAGTATATCGGCCGAAGTGCCCGCTCTCTGCAGGAGTTCATTTATAAGAAAATAAAACATTCTTGATATAATAGTTGTATTGTAAGGAGAGTAAAGCCAAATGCGCGACAATGTTTACAAAATTGTAAAATGTTTTTTTTTAAATGATTGCTCAAATTATAATTAGTTTTAAGCAAATTTTAATTTTAAGCCTCACAGAATTAGCTTTTATAATTGATGTTAAATAATGAACAATAATATAAAATTCCGATGAAGAATTATTGTATTATTTTTAATATTTAAAACAAAAAGACTTCAACATGTTTTAACCTGGGAGCAGGCGCGCACTCGATACGGTCGAGAGGGGTTATTGAGCCACCCCAATCCTTTTCTTTTAATAATTATTTTATTGTACACGATACAAATCGTGATTCCAGGGGATAACTTAATTAAGAGAAAGTTTACTTACCTACTTTCAAGGACTTTTCAATTTTTCTTTAGTAACAAATAAACAGTTTTGCCAGAATTAACAATTTCGTAATCTGTGTATCCCGCGCGACCACTTCCGAATAAAAAGTGTATTCATTATGATGATATGTATGTTACTGCTAAAAACAATTGTTATGCTTTATATGTTTGAAAATACTCATCTTGGTCTAAGTCTTGGCCAAGTAATCCATCAAAGTGTGTGCTCTCCGTGGTTTTCCAAATATCATAAAACTGCTTAGCAAGGATAAAAGCGCAACAGAGAGAAATACATTACTTACAACTTCCTTAAATGAGAAATAAACACATAAGAGAGGGGTCACAACTAATGGTACCAATAACTTAGAAGGTCAAACAAATTACAACTATAATGTGCAGTATTTCAAAAATAATGACAGTGATGAATTTTTTATGTTCCTACATTTTTTCGATTCTGGATCTGGGATGTGTTTTTTCTCTGAAAGAGTAGAGTGTTAGTTTTTAAAAAGAAAACGTAATAAAAACTCTTATCATGGGATTACAGCAAATTAAATAAAATACTTTTTATTTGGTTATAGGGTCAAAGATAACTAATTAAGTATTCAAGAAGGGTTTTTTTTATGTTTTAATATCGCCTATAATTTATATCAGAGTAAAGGTGCATTTTTTATTATGTCTGAAAGTATTTTGTTTTAATTCATTCCAGTAAATTAATTATTTTTTAAATATTTTATTTTCGATATGCTCGCGCCCCCAGGGGGGCGTGCCCCACAGTTTGAGAAACACTGGGTTGAGTTAAATTAGTTACCCACGTCTATTTGCTTAATACTCATTGCTTTCTCCTTTGACATTCACTGAGAGATTAACTTGTATTGGGTACCGTGTTTGTGAGTAAATAAATAATTGTTATTATGGAAGTTTCTAATTCTGCTTTCGTTCCTCCTACACATTTAGGTAGGTAAAACGGTGAAGGAGCGACTTCAGGGATAAGTCACTCACAATGACACCCTATGGGTTTGTCCCAAGTGCGTTCTAAATTCCCTAACCCCGATATAGGACTCGGATATAATTTTAGGATCTTGCCTGAACTTTTTTTTCCGGATCGGAAAACGTGGATGAATTAATAGAATGCACAGGAAATAATGTGAAATTTTGTAAAATATACTGAGCCATTTGGCTTGTGCATATCTAAAAAGTCATCTCAGGGGACGTTCACTGAATTGGTTTGAAGTATTAGCGTATTTTTGATGCAGGGGACAACTACTGATTTTGCGCAATTAAAGGGGAATTAACAGAAAGTTCTCCAGTGGTTAGGAATAAGACAGAATTAGAAGACGGGTTCTATTCTTCGTATCAAAGTAGAAGTCTGACTCCTTGGGACTTTATTTAAGAGACCTCCTTAAGATCTTTAAAAGGTTGGGACTAAATATGTCAGAAGAAAGTCCAGACGAGCACATAATTGTTCGCCTCGAACCACAGTTGATGGAGTATTAAGAGATCAGAAATACAACCTCCAGATCTCAACTTTTAAAAATTATCACGAAATAGGAAGATAGGTACGTGAAAAGAGAAATCCTGGGTCCGAGTAACAATATCGGAATGCGCATAGAAGATCGCAGGACAATTTAAGGGTGGAAATTGGAGAGACGCGTGAGTAATGGAACGACAAAATGACAGGAGGATACTAATAGGAGTGCGTACAGAAATAGACCCCAGAGGAACAATTTTAATCAAGGGTTCAAAAACAGGCATCATAATGACGGAAATGATCGTGGGTTCAGGAATCGCCGTCGTCGGAATAAATTCAGAAATAGGGGTCCTAGTGACAAAATTAACTAAGGTTCGAGTAGTAATTGGATCAGCGGAAATATTAGAAATTTAAACTTTTAAGCGATCGATATGAAGTGGGTTATCGAGCGTAGGTTGAAGTGAATCCTTTTATCATGCTTTCTGATCTGCGGATGTTCCCCGTCAAGCTTTCCTACGCGCCTTTTTTGTTGAACGAAATATTTGTAAAAGCTTTATGGGATACTGGGGCAGAAAAGTCGTTTATCTCTGACGACATGAACAAAAAGTATTTTTTTTACCAGACGATTAAAAAGTCCCATGCCGAGGTCGTGACGGCGCAGGCTGCCCGCTGTAAAAAGGTAGGAATGGTGGAATTATTGATTCGAATTCGAGAATTTACAAGGAAAAGGAATTTTCATGTTTTGGTAGATTTGGAATATCCTTGCATTTTTTAGGTGTCGATTTTACACGGGGTTCAAAAATCCCATTGGATTTTGATAAAAAGTCATTTGTGATTCCGGATTCACAAATTGAAGATTTACCAACGACTGAGTTTAATGGGGAATGGGAACATCGTCCAGGAGTTCAAAATGTGATGGCGAATGTTTTGTCTAGGAATCCGGTAGAAAGTATCGAAGGTGAAAATATTGCTTGTGCAGTGATTATACATCTTGTACTTTCATCCAGAAAGCAATTGATAGTGGAACAAAGAAATGACCCCGAGTTAGGTCATATCTATAGATATCTTGAAAACCCTGATAGCAGCTCAGTTAATGCGACAGTCTGTGGAAACTGGTCTCGCGATTTTAAGTTAGTTGAAGGCTTGTTATTTTATGCGAAGTATGCAACCACACTTGGAAAACTGAGAGTGTGTATTCCGAGATCACTGCGGTATGAGATAATGCGCGAATTTCATGACAAGCCCATAGCAGCACACTTAGTAAAGAAAAAGACATATTTACGCGTCAAGCATGTTTGTTATTTTCCTTATATGCACAAATCTATATATCAATATGTTTGGTCATGCGACATTTGCCAAAAGAATAATTATAAAAACACGTTATTAGCTGGTCGTTTAATACCAATTGTAACTAGTAATCCGAATGAAATAGTTTCATTAGATTTGTTAGGCCCCTACCCAGCGTTGCGACCTCAAAGATATAGATATGTTTTAGTAATAACGGACCACTTCACGAAGTGAATCGAGGTTATATACTACTAAGA
Organism: Trichonephila clavipes; assembly: GCA_019973935.1. Taxonomy (NCBI): domain Eukaryota; kingdom Metazoa; phylum Arthropoda; class Arachnida; order Araneae; family Nephilidae; genus Trichonephila; species Trichonephila clavipes. Next base: position 629,684 of record BMAU01001464.1, on the reverse strand, counting down.
AAGGTTTCCGCCAAAATAATTGCAAATACCCTGTTTGAGAATTATATATCGTGACACAGAACTCTTCTAAAAATGATTAGTGATGACGGTTCCCAATTTGTATCCGAAAATTTTGAGCTTTTAAGTAATAGATTGGGCATAAATCATTATAAACAGTTGTGTATAGACCACAGACAAACAGAACACTTTGAGAAACACTGGTTTATAATAAATGTTTTGAAAATGTATATAATTGTGTATGTATTCTGGTTTTAGGACGCGGCGTAAACAGGAAATTAACCATAATACTAATAGAGCTGCGCGATTGAAATGGAAGTTTTTGAAAAAACCAGGTGATGTGTTTATATATTTAAAAATTATTGACATTTGACATTAGTGTGAAAGTTCAATATTGTCTATGTATGTATATAGTGTTGATAAAATTCTTTTTTTTTTGTACGACCACTGATCCAGTTCTTATTTTAGGGTGGCTGACTCTGATGTTTTGAAGCTTTTTGTCTTGAAGATTAAAGAGTTGTAACAAAAATATTGTATGTTAAAGTTTTTATTTTAGTAGCTACGGGTTTTTCGTTGGTCCTCGCCCAAATGGGGTACACCTGAGTAATTAAATGTAAAGAGAATGTCTTACGAGTAAAAGTAATATAAAATTTTTACTAGTAGGTTTTGCGTGTTTTTTAGTGTAGCGTTTTAATATGAAGTGAGTTAGAGCTAATTTCGTGTTAGAGAATTTTTGGTAGTTTAAATGCAAACTTTTTCAATGTTATTTGTATCGGGTCATTAAGACCCTCAAATAAATCACGTATTCTTCTCGGAGGAGATTGTGACGAACCTATATGCGATCTCTAAACTAATCCTCTTGGGGAATCTTTGAGCTTGCATTTGCGTTTAATTCACAGCCATCCCTCTGAAGAAGAAACATTGATATTTATATTAGTTCGACTATATAAAGTCAGAGTTTTGTAATTGTAGTAGAAGGAGCTAAGAAGCTGTTATATTCTTTACGCAGGTGAGATTGAGTAAAGTTGATTTTAGCAGCTGAAGATTAAGACAAGGTGTTTGCCACTGTATTAAATTAGTGGATTGGGGTTTTGTAATGAACGATAGATTAGGTTGACTTAAATTAGTTCCTTACGCCTATTTGCTTAAAACTCATTGCTTTCTCTTTCGACATTCAATGAGAGTTAAACTTGTTGTAGGTTAGTGTGTTTGAGTAAATAAATAACTGTTATTATGGAAGTTTCTAGTTCCGCTTTCGTTCCTCCTACTTATTTAGGTAGTGACTTTAGGGTTAAGTCGCTCACAAGGGCTAAGCAGAAAATTATTGAATAAAATGCTGAATGCATCCAGTCTTCATACACATCTCCCGTGGTTTTGCGTAGGAAAAAGAATGACCGCCCCAAATTCTCCAGAAGCCTAAAGATTCGCTATAGATTATCCCAAGCTCAACGCAATATTTAAATATATAGATATCCCTTACCTCTAATTGATATCATTATTTGATCACAAATATCCCCCACACCGAAATTACGTTTCACGTTGGACTTAAGATCTGATTATTTTCAGTTAGCGATAATCCCCACAGATATAATTAAAACTGCCTTTGTGACCAAAAATGGTCCTTATATGTTCACTCGCATACCATTTGGTTTCTCGGGGGAGGCCTCGAATTTTCAAAAAGCCATTGAGATAATTCCTAAACCAGTTTTGTGTCGTTACGCGAGTCTCCATTGCTTACACACCACGTAAAACATTTAAGGAAAGTTTTCAAATTATTACAGGAGATAAGTTTGACCCTGAACCAGGGTAAGTGCCCTTTCACCTGCGAAAAATTGAAATGTTTAGGCCTTGTTATTAGCAAAGGGGGGATTCGAGCTGATGAAACAAAAGTAAAAGCTACCACGGAGATGAAGCCTTCGAAGAATGCTCAGGAAGTAACGAAATTTTTAGGAATGACAGGATTGTATCAGAAATTTATTAAGGATTAAGCGGATCTCTGTGAACCGCTATATAAGTTAAAAAGGAAAAAGGTTAAATTCGTTTCGTTGGTGAAGTGAAGTGAATGTGGGGTTTAGTGGCGCAAGGGCCAAATTTGGCCAAGCTGAGCCAAACACTTGTTAAAATAAAAGCCGTATAATTTTAAAAAATATATATGTTTAAAAGTATATGTACACACATATATGCATGCATGCATACATACATAAAATATATTAAAAATACAAAGAAACATACAAATCAAATTAAATGTAAAAATTCAATTTTTAAAAGGAAGGCAAAAAGGTTTTGGTGGGGGGATTCCCTCACCAAGTCAGATAAGGTTAAAACAGATGTATGAAAGAAGGTGACGCGATGACGGTTAAAAACAGGACAATCTATTAAAATATGATAGACTGAATATGGCACTTTGCACGAGGGACATTCTGGGGCATTTTCACCCAACAGAAGGTGCCTGTGCTTGAAACGAGTGTGACCAATGCGAAGTCGAGTCAAGTGGACATCATGTCTTCGCACTGGTAGTGCTGCCCAATGAGAAGTGGAAGGATGAATGCTATGCAATTTGTTGAGGACCTGTTGATCCCAAGTCTCTTGCCATACACGATGGATATAGTTCTTTGCAGAAGTTTTTAAATCCTGGTAACAGACAGGCCACTGCATGTGATCAGACATTGATCGTGCAGCAGTATAAGCCTGTTCATTACCAAGTATACCCACGTGTCCAGGTACCCAGGAAAAAATTATATCAAAACCCTTCCTTTCCAATTTTCGCAGAAGAAGTATTTCGATCACAGTGGGATGTCGGCGTTCTGTTAAAAAATGCAAGGATTCTAGAGCACTCATGCTGTCAGTGTACACACAAAAATGATGGTGGTTGGAAATTAATATATGTTGAAGTGCGATAAGAATGGCAGTTAATTCTGCACTAAAGACAGACATGGAATTATGTATTTCACACAATCGGAAAACTCTTTCAACACCTGTTTTAACTGATCAAAATCAGTTTTCTCACTTTGCACAAGAACATAACCTTATACCTCATACCAATCCCTGGCACGTCCCGTGAGATGACCTTTCAGGTATGCACAGGCTAAATTTGCGGGTATTTAATAAAACATCATCTTGCTTTCGATACCATCTAAAAACTTATCTACATTTTCAGATCCGGAAAATATTTGGGTAGGATCCTAAAACTAGACCCGACTCCTATCTCAGGGTTAGGGATATTAAGATGCCCATGGGAAAATACCATTGGGTGCCAATGTAATGACCTTACCCCTAAAGTCACTTCCTCATCATCTTGTCTACCTAAAGCTGTGGAGGGAACGATGAATGACCAAGATTCTCCATGATAAATCTAATTTATTATTATCAATTATAATATTCCAGAACAAGTCATCTATAAAAAGGTGCCCTAGGAGTGTTATAAAGAAAGCAACTAACTTACGTGAATAAGCACACGAAATCAGATTAGTTTAGCTTTAATCAATCCTATCCTATTAATTCAGGATTCACTAATTTAGTCTAGTAGCCAAAATCTGTCCGTTAATCAAGATGCGTAATTCTAATTCTTACCATAGTAACACTGCATTCAGGTGATTTGCTCCTTCTGACTTACGATTATTAAACTGTAACTTTATATACACTAACTAATTTTCATCTCAGGGCTTCTTCTTGAGAGGGATGACTGTGAAATAAACGCGAATGCTATCCCCAAGATACTCCAAGAGGATTAGTTGGCAAAAAGTCACTTAAGGACCCGTTGCAATTCAATTAATTAAGCGTTTTTAAAATAATTTTTGAGGGGTTTGTTGTCTCAGACAATCAGTAAGAAACCCCGTTATTTATTAATATTTTTTCTATAATATTTTAATTTTTTAAATAAGTATTCGCGTGCTGCTCTTACAACTCCCCCATGCCATGACACCGGTTGGCCACCCCTGTTCTTCACTTATGTCCAAAGGTATGGTCACAAATATCGTGATGAATTTGCTCGATCTCTCTTCAAGATTTTTTCAGGGTGCGGGCTACTTCTAAATTTTCAAATTGTTGAGGTCCACCCAATGTCAGTGGAGCACACAGGGAAGAGGGATCCTGCGGTATGGACCCTCCCCAATAGCCCTTGATTTTTTTCCCGATTGATTATAATCCTATGCATATAGAACGTAAAAATTTAACTAAGCATTTGTTATTAATGTTTTTTTTTATTATTTGATACTGATTTTTCTTATTTATTTATTTAGTAATTTGTTTTTTACTATTTTTTGTTCCCAACAAGCTACAAAATGTAAAAAAATATGTTTGACTGTGTATTTTGGGGTATGAAACGAGAATGGTAGACCTCCCACCCCACCCCCTCATTCTTGAAACATTCATGTGCGGGCCAATGCCCAGTGTCGTAGGTGTGGTGAGGTTGGAAAAGAGGTCTTCAATATTTATAATAAATTACTAAATACGGAATATGTACTTACTTATAGAACTAAAATGAAAAAAAAACCCCGTTTAAAGCAAAACGTAAAATACAAACATAATAATAATAGCTACCCATATAATAATATCAAATGATGCATTTATTATCAAACAAATCAAAATACGCAAAAAGTAAACCGTTTACATCTAAAGTTAGTTTTGTTTGTTACAGTCAGTAGAAGACTTAGTTTGCATTATTCAGCCAATCTTGATTATTTCCGTATATAATTAATAAAAGCTAAAATCTGCAGGCGGTCACCCAAATTGTCTTGGCGGTCCACCAATCGATCGCGATCGACATAATCACCTCGGCTGTAGAGTTAGTGCTGCAGATAAGAGGGGAGGGGCCTGATGCTGTAGCACTATAATCTGGGTGAACTCCAAGTAAACGCCATGCCTGGTTTTTGCCAGATGACCGGCACATTGCCTCCCTTGTTGGACTGCGTGGTGGGTGGAGGCACGCCAGAACGAAGTTGTTTTCACGCTTGTGGATCCAAGTCAGCTGTGCCCGGGTAAAGGTCTTATATTACCCACATTAATCGTAGATCAAGTTACCGCTCATTCGAGATTCTTACTAATTTCCCTGCCGAATAAAGAGATGTCTACCAAATAGCCTTTCCCAATTCAATAAAGCCTTGATAGGAATAGGGGGTGATCCAAAATATATTAAAATATTAAGGTCTGGAGATCTACTTATTGAAACCAAATCTCCTTTGCAAACGAAGTCGTTTCTTCTCACCAAAACTTTTCAAAAGTCACCCGTAACTGTACGTCCTCATAAAACTCTCAACTTCTGCAGAGGTGTCATTTCTGAACCTGACTTGTTGAGCACTCCTGAATCAGAAATACTTGAAGAATTTTCTGATAAGGGTGTAATTCAAGTCAGGCGAATAACAATAAAAAAAGATTCAACTATTGTTCCGACAAGACATTTAATTCTAACTTTCAAAGCCCGAAACTGCCTACAACAATCAAAACTGGTTATTTAATAAGCAATATTCGCCCATACATTCCGAATCATCTGCGCTGTTTCAAGTGTCAGATGTTGGGACACTCACAAACAGTCTGCCGTGGGCAATTGACGTGCTCTAGATGTGCATCTGTTGGTCATTCTTCCGCAGATTGCAGTTTGGATCAGAAATGCGTTAAGGTATACAAATACGTTGAAATGGCCAATTTTTGCAAAAAATCACATTTTGAGTTTTTGATGTTATAGAATAAAGCAATTATTTAGCTCTATAAATCTGTTCTTATTTTGTTCCTAGGTCACGTTTTTAGAATTCAAGATATTTAACAATTAGTAAAGCGCGGGAAACCGGAAGTAGGTATTTAAATAGCCGGAAGTCAGCATTTAAATGCCCTTAAACTGGTCAAACAAGATTTAAAAACATTATTATTTTTAAAGTATTATTTAAAAAAAAACTTTTGATAATATTAAAAATAATTATACAATTTGAAAGTATTTGACAAAGTGAATCTGGCAATATTTGTTTCGTTTACTTTCAGCTTCATTTGATAAAAATTCTGCGTATTTAGTTACAAAACAAAAGTTATCAAGTATTATTTGTGTTTGTGTTAAAACACAAATGAATTAATAGTTCGCATTACTATTTTATAATTATGGGAAATAACAGAAATAAAAGATATTCCCGTAAACGTCAGTTCAAAGGAAATAAGTTCTGCAAAAGAGTTTCAGTTTTCAACAACGAAAAGATAAGTATCAATTTTCAAGTATTCCAACTGCAAGTGAATCAAAGCTAATTAATTCTTTGAAACCTGCAGATGTTCCAGAAGACAATGAAAAAAATGTTATTTTTAACTTAGGAGTTTTGTACAATATAATATATATATATATATATTTCATTATTATGCTGTCCTGTGTGTTTTGAAGAAAAAGTTAGTGTTGTGCAAGACTCTGTGTTTGGGTTAGCTTTAAATATGACTTTGAAATGTGAGAACTGTGACTATTCCTTCTCATTCTGCACTTCTGAGAAAGTAAACAAACTGCATAGTATCAATCTTGCATTTGTTTTTGGTATGAGAATCATTGGTAAAGGACATTCTGCAGCTAAAAACTTTGTTCTGCTATAAATATAGATGTACCATCTAAAAGAGCATTTGGTTTCCTGGAAAAAAAGCTTGAATTTGCTGCTAGCAACGTAGCATGCAATACAATGAAGGAAGCTGCATTGGAAATTAGAAGTAACGAAACTGATACTGAATTTTCTCAATGTGGTGTGTCGGTGGATGGCACATGGCAACGAAGAGGATATTCCTCCTTGAATGGATGTGTGTCTGTTATCTCGATAGATTCTGGAAAGGTGTTAGACGTTGAATTCATGTCAAAAGTGTGTAGACTTTGCAATTCCAAAAACAAAAAGTTAAACAACATTCATAATTATGCAAAACATATAGGGTCATCTGGTGCTATGGAACCCTGGGTGTTTATCGTATTTTCGAACGATCTGTCGAAATGTGAAAATTACAGTATGTAAATTTTTTTTGGCGATGGAGACTCTAAGGGGTATGCCTCTGTGAAAGATATTTATGGTAAGAATACTGTAAAAATACGAGTGTATTGGACACATACAAAAGCGTGTCAGAACAAAAACTGAGGAAACTGAAATCGAAACGAAAAGATCTAGGAGGTCGAGGAAAACTGACGGATGCCTTTATCGATAAGTTACAGAATTACTATGGCATTGCTATCCGTGACAATGTAAATAATTTACAAGGCATGCAACGGGCAGTCATTGCAGCATTTTTCCATTGTTGCTCTAATGCAAAACAACAAATGCATGGCCAATGCCCTGTTGGACCGGATAGTTGGTGTAAATATCAACAAGCCGTATCAAAGGATAAGATCTACATCGATAAATCTAAAGGACTTCCCCAAATCTGATCAACATAATCAAACCAACATATATGAAGTTATGTGATCAAAACTTATTAGCAAAATGTTTACCAGGAAAAACACAAAACTCTAATGAATGTTTCAATGGAATCCTTTGGAAATTTATTCCAAAAGATGTTTTTGTTTCATTAACAATACTGCGATTAGGAGGATACATGGCTGTAATTCAGTTCAATAAGGGATTTCAGGGATTGATAGATATCTTGAAACATTTCGGAGTGACTGTTGGTGTATTAACATTGAAAGGTTTTTCAGAACTTGATGAAATTCGAAAAACAGATTCTAAACGACATTCTCTGACTGTGGCAAAAGTTGCCAGAAAAAAAAAAATAGATTAGCTAAAAAGAAAAAAATGATTAAAAATGAGCTGATAGAAGGTGTAAGCTATAAAACTGGTGAATTTTAAGTAAGTAATTATGTAAATAAGAAAATATGTGATAAATTGTACTAAAAATGCATTTTTCTCAAAATAACTTTTTTCGTATGTTTTGAAAATTTCAAAATGATAAATCAAAATATTACCATTAAATAACTTTGAAACTTGGTACCATTTTTTTTCTCACAATGTTTTCTAGGCCTGAAGTAAAAGAATGATCATAATAAGAATTATTTTTAAATTATGGATTGGTATTTGTGTAACGGTGTTGTAAAACATGGCAAATTTCTTGTTTGGGCTTCTCGATTAGTTGTGGAATTTTTATTTATTTATATAATCATAAGATTTTACTCCAGGCCCTAGATACACACATAATGATTATTTTGATACTAAATTTATACAAATTGAGTCCATGGATTTTCATGTAGAATTTTTTAAATGTCTTTAAAATTTCTTCAAAATTTCCAACAAATTTACCAATTTTCTGAAACTTTAAGGATTTATTACAAATATGAGATAAGTATAGTTTATTTATATATATATATAAACTGAAGTTAAAAAGAGTATAATTTTTTTTCTAAATGATGTTTTTTAAAAAAAGGGCTCCGAACGTATTCGTATACCTTAATTGTTCACAGCCTCATTCCTTTGACTCAAAACTGTGCCTAAATGGAAATCCGAAAAAGAAATCCAAGCCGTTAAAGCTTTTAAAAATATATCATACATGGAAGCCCGAAAATTAATAGCCCCACAGTTATTCCAAACTTACGCCAAAGTTGCCAAACCTTCAACTCCTACCACTATAACACAAACGGATGAAAATATTACAAAAATCAAATGCCCATCTTTTCAATTACTTCAACCTTAGCAAAGCTAAATACACACACACACACATATCCTGCAATTCCTTCAGTTTCCACATCATCGTCTTCTACTCAAGTACGCCTCTGTTACCTTCCACTTCTTCTATAGAACCTTCAATATCAGAGTCTCAGCCATCAATTCCTGTATTTTAACCCCTGTTCGTTCATCAATAAACGATCAAGTTAAATGCATTGCCAAGTCAAAAGAGAAGTTTCCACCTAAAAGAGATTACTTCCCTGCCAACTAAAAATGCTTTCTGATTTTGATACACCTAATACATCCATCCCGGCATGTGATAAAACTTCCCGTGTATCCGCTATAACTCGAGCTTCGAAACAAAACGCAAAAAAAAAGCACGCATTTGGATATTGAAATAAAAATGTCGCCAAACAAACCGAAGGAAAGTTCTCCTGTCCCTTTAAGACCCGAATTATTTTTTATCTTTAAATATTAAATTCTTCTGGTTATTAATACTATATAGACCCAAATGACACTAGAAAAAATAGTAAAAAAATCCCCGCTATCCCTCCCTCTTGAAACGCAAACGGTTCCCGCACGATCGTGCGGGTTTGGCGTTATCTGTGAAACAGATCACCTATGAAACTTTACGAGTTATACATTTTTAGCTCTAAGTTTATAGAAGGAACAATATATTAATTCAACTAAAATTGTTACAAATAAGGAAATTATTGATGTATTATTAACTCTTTTATTAATTCATTATTTATTTACTGTAAAAATCTTTTGTTTTGTCTTTGACAAGTATAAATAACATTGCATTTTTCACAACATGTTTTCGAGCTGCTTTCGTAATTTTCAAATCTGCACTTGCGAGACCTTAAAATGTCATCAACACATCGAAAATGGCTATACATGTCGAGCATTTTATCCAGGAATGGTCAGAATAAAAGCAATGGCATGTACAGCAGGTGGATTATAATGCTTCGATCTTTTTGTGAGTGGAATAACAACACTGTTATCTTCATAATCAGTTAAAATGCTTTAGTTTGTAGGTGGAGAGGCTGATAACGCTTCAACTCTCTCTAAATTAAATTTTAAGCGATCCATTTTGAATTTTAGAGGAATTTTATTAGATATTGCATCTTGTTTGTTCATAAACTAAGAATTTCAAACTGCTAAATCAATGTAATGAATGTGTTCAAGAAACTTTTATGGTAAAGAATGATCCAAAATTGTCTTTCCATTTCAAAGATTCCCATGTTTTCTTCACCGCTCTCATCTGCACTTGATTCTCCTTCCAGTATACTCGATTCATATGTTTTGTTCCCAGCATTGTTATCATCCGAGAGCTCACTAAGTGCTGATCTAACAAGCGGAGGGCACGACTAAGGAAATTCATTTGAGATCGAGACTTGTGGTGTAATAGTAGTACTCTTTCAGGGTGTTCAACCCTCAATGTAATTCCGCCGAATGGACAGTCAATTCGAAGAAATCAACCTTCGAAATTCATGCTTAGCTTTTATACAATTAAATTTTAATTTTCCGCAACGAGTTCGTAGCTTGATTGGTAAATCGGCTGCTTACTGTGCGCGAGGTCTAGGCTCGGTTCCACGCGTTCAACTTTTTTCTTCAATTCATTTAATTATTTTTTTAAATTAAAAAAAATTATTTATGAAAGGTTTATTAAATATTAAATGATATTTTTTTGTAATTATTTTGTATTTTATTAAGTAAAAAAATTTTTTAAAAATATATAACTTAAATTATTTATTAGTAAAATTATTTAAAATTATTACTAATTAAAATAATTAAAATTATTTATAAGTAAAATATTTAAAAAAATTATTAAACAAAAATATTTAAATAATTGATATTAATAAATTAATTATTATTTATTAAAATTAACTAATTAATTACTATTTAGCATAGTTGATTATTAATTACTATTTATTATAATTAATTAATTATTATTAAGCATTAGTATTATTAAGCATTAGTATTAATAAGAAATAGTATTAATTTATTAATAAAATTATTATTAATTTATTATTAAAAGTATTGTTTATTATTAAAATTATGATTTATTATTGGAATTAATATTAATTTATTATACAAATTATTTAGAAAAGTTTATTAAAATTATTTAAGTAAATTTATTAAAATTATTTAAATAAACTTCTTGAAATTAAATAAATTTATTTGAAAGGGACTTCAAATAAATTAAATATTTTATAAAATTATAAAATAATTAAATTAATAATATATAATAAAATGCATATTTTTTATTATCTTAATTATAAAATAATTAATTCAATATAATAACAATATATTTTATAAATTATTTTATATCATATATAATATTTTATTTATAGTATATTGTATTTCATATTATAAAACTATTTATAACTAATTTTTTTGTAAAATATCATTTAATATTATTTATTATATATATTTTATTATAAATATATTATTTAATAATATAAAATACATTTATAATATTTAATATAATTATTTATATAATTACAGTAATTTTTTTTTACTTTATAAAATACAAAATAATTACAAAAAATATCATTTAATATTTAATAAACCTTTCATAAATAAATTTATTTTATTTTTAAAAAAATTAATGAATTGAAGAAAAGAAAGGTGAACGCGTAGAATCGAACCTAGACCTCGCGCATAGTAAGCAGACGATTTACCAATCAAGCTACGAACTCGTTGCGGAAAGTTAAAATTTAATTGTATAAAAGCTAAATATGAATTTCGAAGCCTGATTTCTCCTAATTGACTATCCATTCGGCGGAATTACGTTGAGGGGTGAACACCCTGAAGGAGTACTACTATTACACCGAGTCTCGATCCCAAATGAATTTCCTTAGTCATGCCCTCTCCTTGTAAGTTTAATCTGATTTATTTATCAATTGCAAAATTTCTTCTAATTCTCCTTTTTAGACATCTGAAAAAGTTTTTGGTTAAAAGTTAGCTCAGTATTCCATGAAGAATAGTACAATGTATCAGAAAATTTTATTATAAAAGAAAAATAAAATATATTTAAACCCCACCATACTAACTCCCACCGGAAAGCCCAGATTTTTTGGGGGGGAGGGGGGAGATATATGAATGCAGATATCTGTCGAGAGGATAAAAATACAATATTCCTCAAAAAATGTATGAAAAAGATTAATTGCAAAAAATAGGGAAAGTAAGAAAAAAAGGGACTCATCCATGACGACCCCCAAGAAAATTTGGTATTAATTATATAACTATATGTTTTATTTTTATGCATACTTTTATCAAAGTTATTGAAACAGAAAAGAAAATTCCCATGGTAACTACTTAAACCTTTACAGCTGCAGTGACTCAAGTAACACCCAACCCCCACACGATCGTGCGGCGAACGAAATCCCGAGTCCTACAAGCAACATTAATAGAGTAGAATTCGTACTTTTTCTGTTTTACGATGATTTAAACATTAATACAAAAAATTTTATCCAAGCAATTTGAAATATATTGATAGTTACATTTTTAAGACAGATAAAAAGAAAATGTGTTTTCATCTTATTTGAAAACAAAGCTAGATTTGCCTAAAAGTAAAACATGGACCACAACCATCGTCTGTTGATAAAAAGTAACACTTTACACTTTCTGCAAACCTTCTCAATCGTTTGATTCGTGATTTTCTTACATACGACTATTCCAGATGCAAAAACGTACAAGGATGTCTAGCCCGCAAGATCGTGCGGGTTGGGTCTTAAAAGGTTATACAGGACACAGATTGGAAATTTTGGAGTACGATGGAGAGGAATACGTTTTAAACGAGAAATACCATTTTCACGTGTTCAATATTCTCATCTTTTAACACCCACTCGTGTTAGAAATGTAAAAAGTAATTTTTTAAGATTAACTTTTGAATCAACATATATTTTAACCAGTTTTTTGCAACTTGTTCGTTTTCACATTGATCTATTTTAACCTTGTCTGAGTTAGTGGGGTATCCCCCGCCCAAAAAAGTTAAATGTTTTTATCTTACAGAATCAAATTCACATATTTTATATATATATATATATATATATATATATATATATATATATATATATATATATATATATATTTCTCTCTATGCTACTGTTACTGTGTTTTAAATATTATATATTATTATTTTCTTTTTTTATAAATGTTTGGTGCAGTCTAGCCAGAATTGGCTCTCGCTCCAAAACACCCCACACTCACTCACTCACTCCAGAAATGGCCCTTAAATATTTTGAAAAATGTTCGGTGCGGCTAAGACCAAATGGGCTCCTGCGCCATTAAACGCAACCTTCACTTCCTCACTCCCACTCGCTCTGCTTCGAAGTGGATAAGGACTTGTTCTTCCTGTCAGTGCTTCTGGTTTCTTCCGTGATTCTTCTGCTTTCGACCTCTGGATCTCCAACTTTCTTGGTTTGTATTTACTATCACCAATGCCTAAGGAGGATCCTAGCTTTGCCAAATATTCACGATGTTATAAGAGCATCATGATTGAACTGGAGAACAATGATTATCCACAAACATGGAGACGTTTTATGAAGCAAATCTTCTAAACTCAGATGAAGAATACCTGAATATACTTCGAGCAGGTATTATGCATCCAAGAGTCTTCCTGAAACGAGAACTGAGTGAAAAATGGCCCAACGCATTTAACCCGTTCCTATTCAATCTTCTCCAATCCAACACAGACATTCAATTCATCACTGAAGAATACTCTTTTGCAGCTTACGTGGTAGAATATGTGATCAAAGCAAACAGAGGCATAAGTAACCTACAACGTCAAATCATTAAGATCATGGATGAGCACCCCGATTTCGAAATTGTAGAAATTAAAAGAAAAATGAGCATCGATATGCTCAATACGGTAGAAATGACGAGAAAAAAAATGGACAATGCAAGATTTTACCAATTAATGCGTATGGCAAATATGGCTTCTTTACTGGAGGCTGGATGCGGTAAAACTTTTGCTATCAAACTACTCATGGAAATATCTAGAATCGTTATACAAATAATGATGATCATTGTAATGCATTTATAACATGTGTATCAACTGGAAAGGCTGCTGTAGCAATTGATGGGACGACAGTTCATACGGCTATGAAAATTAGTGTGTCAAAATTACTACCCTTGTCTATAGAGGTTTCACAACAGTATCGAGTGTTTTTCAAGTATGTAAAAGTACTAATTGATGAGATCAGTATGATTGGCGCTGAATTATTGTGGCACAAAAATAGACTCAAGATTAAAACAGGTCACCGGTTTTTTCGACACTAACTTTGGAGCGTTGGATGTAATGCTGATTGGTGATCTTCGCCAACTACCACCAGTTAGAGCTACGCCGATTTATAAACAAATTAAGCAACATATTGCAGGTCCAACTTTGTGTCGTGGGCTCAAGTTCTATGAACTTAATAAAGTCATGCGGCAAACTAATCAAATGTTCTCATCGTTATTAACGAAGATTGGCAGTGGCTTTCCTTTGGATGACGATGAGCAGCAGTTAATTGAGTCACGATTTTATTCAAAAGAGGTTGCTGATTGATCTTGCCCGAATGGAATTCGCTTATTTTAAGAAATATGTCTGTTGACGAATACAACCGTTCAGTTTTGGATCTCGCAGAGAATAAAACTGTTTCACACACAATCGCCACAGACATCTTTGAGGGTTGCCGAAATGCACAACAGTAAGTATACGTGCGTCAAAAGCTGCATAAAATGTCAGTGATTGACACTGGTGGATTACCATATGAAGTAACTTTAGTTCTGAACAATTCGTACATCATAACAACAAATATCGATGTGTCCGATGGGCTAGCTAATGATGCCGTGGGTAAATTGTGCCACATTGATGTAAGTGATGATGGAACAGTAACTCGTGTTTGTTTGGAGTTTCCAGAATCACCAAAGACTGGTCAAAAAGGGAAGACGAAGGTTTCTACTTATTCGAAGCAACATAACATCAGTAGAACAGCTGTACCGATAACACGAAGAACATCAACTGATAAAATGAGCAACAATAAAACGATTTTTGCAGGACGATCCCATTTACCTTTAGTCTCTGCTTGTGCTATCACTATTCATAAATCTCAAGGTGGTATTTTCAACGAGATTGTTTATGGATATGATAAAACCTATTCACAGCAGTTAGCATATGATGCACTAACTCGAGTGTCAAGTATCGAGGGAATTTACATCGTGGCATCGAATAACGATTCAAATTTTTACCATGAAAAAAGAAGAGCAACGTCCATGTTAAGCTTAAAAGAAGAATTTCGTATGCTTTCTCTCAATCCATTGGTAACTGTTGAAGAAGATATGACGAATTTCATTAGTGGTGGAAGAGGCTTATCACTCTTCTCTTTGAATTGTCAGAGTTTATCAGACCATATTGCAGATTCAAGAACAACGATCAAACATATTACTTCTTTCTGAAACTAGGCTAAAAATGAAGACTTATTTGATATTCCAAATTTTGATTTCCAAACGACCTCATATAAGAACTGGAGGATTTGCAATATAGCAAGATTCTAATGATGTAACTGATGCCATTACTCCTCTTAGGGATCTAATTATGGGGCAAACTGCTTCGCTTGTAGTAAATGCCTCAAAATTGGTGGAATTTGTGCGACTCATTACACCATGGAAAATGGGCAAACAGTCCTCTTGGCATGTATCTATATATCACCAGTTAATTCTGTTGCAGCTGTTATCACCTCCATCCACAAAGTATTAGGGCTGTACACACCAGAGATTGCTGCAATCACTGGATCCGATAATGATAAAATGCCAATTATCTTAACTGGAGATTTTAATGTTAATTTTGCTTCAGAGGAAGCAAATCCTCTCATTGAATTCTTGAAACGGACACTGAATTTGACAATAAATACTGATGCTAGATGTCATGTATGCCAGGTAGACCGAGAGACGATACGATTCGTTTTACATACACACAAAGAACATTTATTAGCATTAAGATACACAGGCACTAACGAACAGAACCACAATTACACCGAACATGTACAATACGAACTACGGAACACATAAAAGTAAATAAAGCACGCGCGCGTCACACAGCTTGGAAGGTTCTCAGATCTGACTGTTGCCAGATACATAACAGTTCCTCCCCGACAAAATATAGAGTCACAGGTCGAGTCTCTTTGGAGGTCTCCTGATTCAGTTTAAGCGTCGGAGTGGCACATCAGTTTTCGGATTTCCGGAAGCGTCTGGTACAGGCCTAGGTGGTATATCATCACTTGGAGTGGCAGGTACAGGTACATCTTTAGGTTCAGGGACAACTTCAGGTACAGGTGCAGGCGGTTCCGATTCAGCAACATCATCGGATTCTGGCTCATCTGGAAAATTCAATTCTTTATCGTAAATTGGAATTTCAGTAGCAGCTTGGGATAATTCAATCAACTTCCCACATTTCCTTATTTGATCTTCGTGTCTCTTCCAAATTTCATTTCCAATTTGTATGCTATAACTCAAAGTTCCATCTCGGTTTATAATTGTTCCAATTTTCCATTTGTTATATATAGGTCCGGAATAATTTCTTACGGCTACTTTCTCCCCTTCCTGAAACTCACGCAAGACAGATTCTGTGTCAAGTCTCGAACTCGGTTTCTGAACAACTTTGTCTCTCAAATTTGGTTTAAAAAGATCAAGCCTAGTGCGAATACATCTCTTCAAAAACAAGGCACTCGGAGTTTCTCCCGTGAGAGAATGTGGAGTTATTCTATACTGTAATAAAAATCTTTGTAATTTCACATTTAGATCTCCAGAATCACCTCTACTCGATTTCAACGAAGCTTTGAATAACTGCACTATTCTTTCTGCCTGTCCGTTCGTAGCAGGATGGTACGGTGCTGAAGTTATATGTTTAACATTATTCAGTTTCAAAAAATGTCGAAATTCGTAACTAGTAAAACTTGCGCCGTTATCACTAACCAAAGTTAATGGAATTCCATAATGAGCAAAAAGAATACGAAGATGATGAATTGTAAAACTAGCTGTAATATTTTTCATCGGAATGACTTCTATCCACTTCGAATATGCATCAGAGACTACAAAAAACATTTTCCCCATAAAAGGACCAGCGTAGTCAACGTGTATCCTTTGCCAAGGTCCATTTGGCCATTTCCACGGATGTCGATTTATCCTTGCTGGTTCGTTTCTCGTTGCGATACAAGCTGAACAGTTCTGAACAAAATTGGCTATACTGGCATCAATACCTTGCCAATAACAGTAGCTTCTAGTTATGGCCTTCATTTTGACAATTCCAGGATGTCCAACATGAAGTTCTTCCAAAACTTGATTCTGGTACTTTTCAGGAATGCATACTCTATGACCATACATTATGCAACCATTTTGCAATGAACCTTTCATCTACCTTTCCAAGGCACAAGTAATTCAGTTCCAGATTTCAAACTTTCATACAGTTCGAACAATTTCCTATCAGTTTTAGTAGCTCTAGCTATGTCAGTTGCTGTAACAGGCATTAATTCAACTTGTGAAATATTTGTCACGTCTGCTTCAGTCAAGTACTCACAGTCTTTGTCAACTGCTAGTGGTAACCGTGAAAGTGCATCGGCATTGCCATGATTCTTAGTGTTTCGATACTTGATTGTATAACTGAATGCTTGGAGAAAAAGGGCATAATGAACCATTCGTGTTGCTGATAGACATGGTAAACTACGATTAGATGCGAAAATTGATACTAGGGGTTTATGATCGGTTACGAGATCAAAATGTTGACCAAATAAATATTGATAAAATCTCTTTACTCCCCATACGATACTCAATGCTTCCTTCTCTATCTGCGAATAATTACGTTCCGTTTTAGTCAATGACCTTGATGCAAATATTGCTGGTTTTTCTGAACCATCTGGCATAATGTGACTTAAAACTGCTCCTATTCCAACTGGTGATGCATCAGTTTGTAATAAAAGAGGTAACTTAGGATCATAATGGCATAAAATTCGGTCTGAAGCAATTTCTTGTTTCAATGCCTTGAAAGCTTTTTCACATTCTGCAGTCCACAAAAATTTAGTACCTTTCTGCAGAAAATTATTGAAAAGAGCGACACGAGTGGATAAGTTGGGAATAAATTTTCCGTAGTATATATATGATAGACTAAACCCAAAAAACTCTTCAAATCAGATACAGTTTTTGGAACTGGTACCTTCGTAATTGCATCGATTTTTTCTTGTGTTTTGTGGAGGCCGAATTTATCAATTGTATGACCACAATAATTCACAGATTTCTTAAAAAATTCACTTTTCCGCTTATTTACTCTGAGACCATATTCTTCTAGTCTCTGTAGTACTAATTCTAACCTTTCAAAATGCTCTTGATCATTTCTTTCCGTTACGGTAATATCGTCTAAAAATACGTGTACCCCGCGATGCATGATAAAACTTGTTCAATGGCTCTCTGCCACACTGCCGGAGCTAAGGCTATGCCATAATTCATTCTCTTGTAACGGAACAAACCCTTGTGAGTATTGATCGTCAATAGATGTCGGTCCTGCTCATCAACTAACATTTGAAGATATGCCTCAGATAAGTCGATTTTAGTAAAGAACTCCCCTCCTGACAGTTCAGCAAAAATGTCCTCGATACGGGTTAAAGGATACTGCTCAATTTTTAGTCCCGGGTTGATAGTCACCTTATAATCACCACAGATTCGTAGGTTCCCATTCTGTTTGATAACAGGAACAATTGGTGTAGCCCAATCACTATATGTCACCGGCTCAATGATGTCTTCTGCAACTAACCTATTAAGTTCAGTTTCTATTCTTTCCTTTAAAGCAAATGGTACTGGTCGAGGTTTAAAAAATACCGGTTTGTAATTAGGTTTCATTTGAAGACGGCAACAAAACTTTTCCAGTTTCCCGATACCCGGAGAAAAAATTTTCTCATACTTTTGAAGCAAGATATTTAATTTATTGGTTCAAGAATTACAATTTTCAACCCGAACTGCTTTAATTGAGCTCCAGTCTAATTGGAAATTTCTCAACCATTCACACACGACCAAAAACTGCGTTTACTTTTGCATGTACCAAATAAATAATTTCTGTATTAATTTGATATTTGTATTGAATTTGCACCGCTGCTTGGCCAGCTGATGTTATCATAAAATTATCGAAATTCCTAAGCAATAATTTGGTAGGCTTAATGGCTACATCCGAACTAAGTTTCTTAAATTCATTCACATTCATACAACTAATAGCAGCTCCAGTATCTAATTCAAATAAACATTTATTCCCTTCAACAAAAATTTCTAATAAAATCTTATCCCTTGCATGTCGTGGTGATTTAACGCTATTAACTGGTACAGTTTCAGAACAAGATTCTATTTGTTTAACTGTTTCGTTACGTTTTGAGCGGCAGACTTTTGCCAAATGCCCGTTCTTTAAGCAATTCCTACACTGAGTGTTCTTGTGCTTACATTCGTGAGCTAAATGTTGAATACTATCACATCTGTAACATTTCGGAGATTTATCAAACTTCTTTGTAGGTTCAGATTTCTTAAATTTAGAAAAATCTTTTTTGATAGTTTTATCTTGCGAACTATGTAATTTTTTTATCGATACCATTTGATTCTGAATTTCACACACATCTCTCTGAGCAGATTCTATTGCGAATGCAATGCTCTTAGCTTTTTCGTATGTTAACTTATCCTCTGCTAACAGCTTTTTCTGTATATTTTCGTTTTTGAGACCCATCACCAATTTATCACGAAGCATCGTACTTAAATTGTTCCCAAAGTTACAATGTATCGACAGTTTTTGTAATTCGGCACAATAATTTGCAATTGACTCACCTTCAAATTGCTTCCTCTTGTAGAAACGAAACCGTTCTGTCATCTCTAGTGGTTTAGGATTCAAATGTTCCGAAAGTAATTTTACGATATCTTGATAAGTCAATTCAGAAGGAATGTTCGGAATAGCCAGATTCTTTAACAATTTATACGTTGTTGCTCCCATAAGGCTTAAAATAGCAGGGACTTTCATTTTATCTTCGATCCCATTAACAACGAAGTAATATTCTAAACGTTCCACATAACTGGACCAGTCTTCCACACAGACGCATCATAAGATTCAAAATTAATGTTCGAAGATCCCATCCTCGTCGCCAACTCTTTTGTCATGTATGCCAGGTAGACCGAGAGACGATACGATTCGTTTTACATACACGCAAAGAACATTTATTAGCATTAAGATACACAGGCACTAACGAGCAGAACCACAATTACACCGAACATGTACAATACGAACTACGGAACACATAAAAGTAAACAAAGCACGCGCGCGTCACACAGCTTGGAAGGTTCTCTGATCTGGCTGTTGCCAGATACATAACAGTAGAGAAGGAACAACAAGATACAGAACCACGATGGACGCAGTTTTCTCACGTTTTCTTGAACGACTACAATCGAGGATTTTCATATCTTACTTCAGTTACCACAAACCTATTTTTCTTTCTTGTAAAATGACGATGTAGAAAATTGAATAAAAATATTACTTTCATACAATAAAAAAAAGTTGAATTTTATTTTATCAGTATAAAATAATATAGTTTAACAGTTTAATATAATTACATTTTAATATTATATTAACAGTTTAATATAATTAGATGTATTCCTCCATTTACGGCCAACGTCGCCAAAGAAGTTTCACTTCCGGTGTGTGGCATTCCACGCTCCATTTTTTTATGATTTTACTATGCACATTTAGTAGTAACAAATTGATAAAATAAATGCTTTTATCGCTTCTGGTACTTTAGTAGGTAAACTTTATTTTTCACACTACATCATTTAGACAAATTTGCATAATTTGTTCGTGGTTAGTAATTAATTATAAAGCTATAATTTTAATTGAATAGGCAAATATTGCATTTTTTAAGTATAAAAGTAATAATAACTACTGTACTGTATTTTTGGAGTGAGTGAGTGAATATTAACGTACCACCGTTCAGCTACACGAGGGCTTTTGGCGACGGACCACGTAATTTTGAACCATGGTCAAGTTAGGTGGATGACACCTGAGCTGGCACCCCCTCTCCTAACTACCACACCACACAAACTTAGTAGGAATATTCTTTGAAATCCACTCTTCCAAGATATATGGCAGCACGGGTTCTATGATGAGTATTTTAGCATGGAAGGCGAATAGTTTTGTAGCAGAAATTGCGTTTTCAGCTGAAGGCGTTTTCAGCGGATTGCAAAGATTACTATTTTTGTCCCGAAAAAATAGTTTATGTCAAAATTTAAGTGTCCTACGTTTTTTGTATGTTAATGAAGACTTTAGAAAACGATTTGACTATTGATAGTGTATATAATTAATTTTACAGTGGAATATCTTTAATTAATTAATTAGCTCTAATGGATTAAATTTCGCAAAGTTCAGTATTTTGTTTATGTATATTCCTTAACTTTTTTTCAATGTAGTGATCCAAAAAAAATATTGCATGGAAAAAACTGCAGTATATCATAATGCGGTAGTTAAAGGGTTAACGTGCATCGCTTCCCTACACGGCGGGTCTTTAGTGGCACTGAGCCTGAACTCGTGACACGATCCCATACCTTGACCACTCAACTACGGTCAATGTATTTTTTGAAAGTATAGAAAAGTACCTACTAAGAATTATGCCGCGAAAGCGTAAGTCTAATCTTTCCCAAAGCTCTAATAAAGCTCGAGCTATGAAAATAGCTATACATTTGCCAACTTGACTCTATCTCCAACATTTCACTATGTTTTTCATTGAATCGCCATTATAATTTAAGAAACGGCGTTGCTTGCGAATCACAATTTCAACATAAAATAAATACAACAGAAAGTAATATTGATGCATTACACTTTCAGATATAAATTATTTACACTGTTTTAAGCGTTCATTACACAAAATTTGTAACAATGTCTTAATTTTGCTAATCAGATATCAGCTTAGAAGAGATTTTCAAAAATCGACCCTCATGAGGGTTACGGGGAGTTATACATTTTAAAAAATCCTTTTTATCAGCTATTGGATCTACAGACTTAAAATTTAACAAAGTTGTTTTCTTTCTTTTTCCTTTTTTGTTCAGCTGAGGTATGCAAAAACTTCATTTGTTTAATTTGCAATTCACGTAAAATTAACTCATTAAAAACTTCTTTATCCTTCAATCTGTATTGTTTAATTTTTCAGCTCACCTGTGCGAAGAACGGGTATACCAGCTAGTTCATATATATATATGTACACATATAAGGGAAATAACACGAATACCTCATTCCTAAAGTAAGTCTTTCTTTTACCGAGTTGCCAAGACATAGGAATGTCATGAAACTTTTGCATAACATCTAATCGGGAAATGTAAATTCTTTCTATTAAGTTCTTTAAGAGTCTACAAATATTTAGCATGAAATAACATATTATTCACGAGTTTAAAATCTTGGTACCCTTTTTCGTAAGCCACCGCTTCAACTAAGCTATCCTCGAAATTTTCTAAATATCTATGAATATAACCCAACTCCTGATCCTTCCTTTATTCTTCAATAAGTTGCTCCCTAGACAGCACCACTAATGTTCGAATAACCGCATGAGTGAGTGAATATTAACGTTGCACTGTTCAGCTACACGATGGCTTTTGGCGACGGACCACGTAATTTTGAACCCTGGTCAAGTGACGTGGACGACACCTGAGCTAGATCCCCATCTCCTAACTACCACACCACACCAACGAGAGTACATTCTCGAATAACCACACAAGATATCTAAATTCCTC
Organism: Trichonephila clavipes; assembly: GCA_019973935.1. NCBI lineage: Eukaryota > Metazoa > Arthropoda > Arachnida > Araneae > Nephilidae > Trichonephila > Trichonephila clavipes. The sequence goes on along the minus strand of BMAU01001464.1, from coordinate 607,314 downwards.
AATGTTTTCAACTGGATTTTTAGACAACAAATCAGCCACCCCATTCTGAGTTCCTGGTTCCATTCCACATTGAACTCTGCCAATTGAAGTGCCCACCTTACCATTCTGTTGGACAGATTTTTCCCATGAGTCAGCTTTGCCAGTGCTCAGTAATTACTTTCACTGATAATTGACCCAAGTAGGTGAAACTTATTTAATGTCCAAATGACCACCAAACATTCCCTTCCTGTCACTGTATAATTCCTCTCAGCACTGCTTAATGTCCATGATGCGAATGCAATAGGTCTCTGTTGCTGCGTCAACAACACACTAACACCTACCACGGACGCATTCTTATACAATTCAAACTGCCACCTTAAATCTGGTGGTTTCAATATTGGTGCTTCCGTTATTGTCATTTTTATCGCCTCAAATGCTGCCTGTGCTTCCACGCACCACATAAATTTAACCTTCTTTATTTTTAATGTGTAGAGCGGCTCACACTTGTCTGCCTAACCCCAAATAAATTTATGATACTAACCCGTCATGCCAAGAAACTTTGCTACCTTACGTGTACTCTTCGGAGGTTTCATCTCCATGATAGCTTTCACTTTCGAGTCATCTGTTCAACTCCTTCCATGACTTATTACAAGACCTAAATATTTCAACTTTTCGCACGCAACGTGACACTTTGCTTAATTCAATGTCAACAAATAAGCTTCTGGTAACAACCTAAAAACTTTCTTCAAATACTCCCCATGTTGTGTAAGCGATGGTGACGTAATACTAACGCCCTCCATATAAACACTCACAAACTACCCTATGGTTGATTTAAGAATAATATCTATCGCCTTTTGAAAATTTGGAGCTGCTCAGGAGATACCAAATGGCATCTTTTTATGTGTATACGTACCACTTTTCATGACAAATGCGGTTTTCGGAATATTCCTGGGGTTAACCCCTAATTGGAAATATCCAGTCCTAAGATCCAACAAGGACATTATTCGATTATGAGGTACATTCGTAATTAAATCCTCTATGAGTGGTAATGGATATCGAGGATATTTGGTTATTGCGTCTAATTTTTGATTATCTATCGTAAAATGATAGACCTCAGGGGATTCTGGAGACAAGCTATTATTTTTACGGCACAACACTACCGGGGATGTATAGGGTGACTGGATAGATATAATCGTACCTTCTTCCAGCATCTTGTTGACATGATAGTCAATTATTTTCTTTTTGACCCTATCGTATCTATACGGCCTGGATACCACTGGTGGATTGTCATCCGTATGTATTGCATGATACAAAACATGAGTAAGCCCCAGCTTATCCGAAAAAAGTCCCCTAAAACTCCTGAGTAATGTTTGCAACTCTTGCAGTTGAGAATCATCTACCTTCGTATGAGAGAATGTTAAGTCCTCTATTTGTGGTACCCCTTTAATCTCTGAAGTTAGAATCACCAACGTTTCTTTATCAAAATCTACAGATGTTTTTGTGGCCCTCATAAAATCAACTTCCAGCATGCATTGGTACTGCATCCCTTCAATAACATAGAAACTCCACTGTTTCGTATTTTCCCGAATTCAGACTTGTAACTCAATAATCCCCAAATTCATACATTTCGAACCCTGTACTGTGACACCCCTCTGCTATCGACTTTCTCTTCTTCTGGAACGAAAAATATTTGAATAATTCGGTGAGAATAAAAGACTTTTCAGCCCCTGTGTCCTATAAAGCCTTGATAAAGGTGTCATGCAGCAGAATGGGAACATACGGTAGATCCATCGGACTTAATTATAAATCTCTGATTTGAATTGGAGGTTTTTCCTCAAATTGCAATCGATTCCCTCCCACATATCGAAAGTTCACTAGTTTAAATTTCTTCGAATTCCTCTATCTGCATAATCATTTTGAGTCCTCTGACTCTCAGATCCGTGATCACCTCGATCATTTCGGATTTTGTTATTCTCGAACCCTCTATTACCTTCACCCCTGCGATACCTTAAACCACTCTAACCATCGTTTACACCAGTGTTTCTCAAACTGGGGGAGGGCGATAACCAATTACCTAATTAGCTATCTTTGATCCTATAACCAACCAAAAAACTCATTTTATTTGCTGTAATCTTATGATGAGAGATTTTTTTATTACGCTTTCTTTTTAATCCTAACATACTACTCATTCAGAGAAAAAACAGATCCCGGACCCAGAATCGAAAAAATTTAGGAACATAAAAAATTCATCACTGTCATTATTTTTGAAATACTGCACATTACAGCTGTAATCTATTTGACCTTCTAAGTTATTGGTACAGTTAGTTATGACCCCTCTCTTATGTGTTTGTTTCTCATTTATGGAAGTTGTTAAGTAATGTATTTCTCTGTTGCGCGCGCTTTTTTCCATGCAAATTAGTTTCATGATATTTGGAAAACCACGCAGAGCACACACTTTGAAGGATTACTTAGCCAAGTTTTTTTTATGAGTATTGTCAAACATATAAAGCATAGTAAAAAACGTTTTACACAATTTTTTAGCAATAACATATATATCATCATAATGAATACACTTTTTACCCGGAAGTGGTCACGCGGGACACACAAATTACGAAATCATTAATTCTGGCAAAACTGTTTATTTGTTACCAAAGAAAAATTTAAAAGTCCTTGAAAGTAGGTAAGTATATTTTCTCATAATTAAATTATTCACTGGAATTACGATTTTTATTGTGTCCTATAAAAATAATTATAAAAAAAAGGATTCTCGGGTGACTCAATAATCCCGCTGGACCATTAGTATCGAGTGCGCGCCTGCTCCAGGGTTAATACATGTTGAAATATTTTTGCTTTAAATATTAAAAATAATACAATTATTCTTCATCAGAATTTTATATTATTGTTCATTATTTAACATCAATTATAAATGCTAATTCTGTGAGGTTTAAAATTAAAATTCGCTTAAAACTAATTATCATTTGAGAAATCATTTTTAAAAAATCATTTTACATTTTTGTAAATATTTTCGCGCACTTGGCTTTACTCCCCTTACAATTCAGCTATTATATCAATAGTGTTTTATTTTGTTACAAATGAACTCGCGCAAAGAGCGGCCCCTTCAGCCGGTAAACTTTTAATTGATCAGTGCTGCACAGAGTATTTTATAACTAATTAATTAATACTAAATTAAGAACAAGTTTAATAAGTATTAACGACTTCCATGGGCTAGTCTTGCAAAGCAAAGTTTATAAGGAATGCTTATGATTAGAAATTTACCCTCTGAGTTCTTTTTCTATATTTAGCAGATATCTATATTTTGTCTTCTAAGCAGTCACCGCATTTTGCAATATGTTCAATTTTAAAATTAGAGAATGGAAAAATAACACACATAATAATTATCCTATTATTTTATTTATTTATTTATTTATTACTTAAAAGTAGTATACAAAATTTAATATTTATGTTACTAATTTGTATGATTTATAATTAAGATCGCCTATTGTAGATTTAGCATCAAAGTTCATTATTATTGCATTCAGTACATTATTAATGTATAAGTTTGAAAGTTTGAGAAGCACTGATTTACTGGAATGAATTAAAACAAAACACTGTCAGACATAATAAAAAATACACTTTTACTCTGATATTATTTATAGGCGCGCGCGATATTAAGTCAACAAAAATAAAACTTCTTTAATACCTAATTAGCTATCTTTGATGCTATAACCAAATAAAAAAAAACTTTTATTTGATTTGCTGTAACCCATGATGAAAGTTTTTTTTTATTGCTCTTTCTGTTTAATCCTAACATACTACTCATTCAGAGAAAAAACAGATCCCGGACCCAGAATCGAAAAAATTTAGGAACATAAAAAATTCATCACTGTCTTTATTTTTGAAATACTGCTCATTATAGCTGTAATTTGTTTGACCTTCTAAGTTATTGCTACAGTTAGTTATAGCCCCTCTCTTATGTGTTTGTTTCTCATTTAGGGAAGTTGTAAGCAATGTATTTCTCTGCTGCGCTTTTTTCCATGCAAAAGAGTTTTATGATATTTTGAAAACCAGAGAGAGAGAGAGAGAGAGAGAGCACACACACACACTTTGAAGGATTACTTGGTCAAGACTTAGTTTTACAATTATTCTATACATATAAAGCATAACGAAAAACGTTTTACACGATTTCATATAATCATAATGAATACACTTTTTACCCGGAAATGGTCGTGCGGGAGGCACAGATTACGAAATCGTTTCTGGCAAAACTGTTTATTTGTTACCAAAGAAAATTGAAAAGTTCTTGAAAGTAGGTAAGTAAACTTTCTCTTAATTAAATTATGCACTGAAATCACGACTTAGATCGTGTAGAGTAAAATAATTATTGAAAAAAAGGATTAGGGGTGACTCCATAACCCCGCTTGACCGTATCGAGTGCGCGCCTGCTCCCGGGTTAAAACATGTTGAAGTCTTTTCGCTTAAAATATTAAAAATAATACAGTTGTTCTTCATCGGAATTTTATATTATTGTTCATTTTTTAACATCAAATATAAATGCTAATTCTGTGAGGCTTAAAATTACCATTCGCTTAAAACTAATTATAATTTGAGCAACACCATTTTAAAAAAAATCATTTTACATTTTTGTAAACATTGTCGAGCACTTGGCTTTACTCTCCTTACAATAGATATTAAATCAAGAATGTTTTATTTTCTTATAAATGAACTCGTGCCAAGAGCGGGTACTTCAGCCGGTATATTTTTAATGTATCAGTGTTTCACATAGTATTTTATAACTAATTAATTAATACTAAATTAAGAACAAGTTTAATAAGTACTAAAGACTTCCATGGACTTGTCTTGCAAAGCAAAGTTTTTATAAGGAATGCTTATGATTAGAAATTCACCCTCTGAGTTCTTTTTCTGTATTTAGCAGATATCTATATTTTGTCTTCTAAGCAGCCACCGCATTTTGCAATATGTTTAATTTAAAAATTAGAGAAAGGAAAAATAACATAATAATTATCCTATTACTTAATATTTTTATTTGCTTAAAAGCAACATATACAAAATTTAATACTTATGTCATGAATTTGTACGGTATATAATTAAGATTATTGCTTTAGCGTGAAAAAAAGTGCATTATTATTGCATTATTAATAATTATCCTATTATTTATTTATTTTTTGCTTAAAAGTATTATACAAAATTTTAATACTTATGTTACTGATTTGTATGGTTTATAATTAAGATCGCCTATTGTAGCTTTAGCGTCAAAGTGCATTATTATTACATTCAGTACATTATTAATGTATAAGGGGGACGCGATAAAAATTGTGATCGAAAAGGGGGGCGCCAGTATTGAAAGTTTGAGAAGAACTGGTTTACACCTCTTGCATCTATTTGCCTATGTACAACACCCTTATCACGCCAATTTCCATCTATACGCCTGTTGGGCAACCTACTTCTCGAATCCCATTCTTGCTTTCTAACATTAGTATTGAAATCATAGTTTCCAGCGCACCAATGCCTTTCCTCATACTTCGTTAGAAATTGTAAAAGTTGTGCCTTCGTTGTGGGGTTTCGAACTTCCCTATAATCAATCACCTGTGGAGATAACAGCATTACTATATGGTTTATAAAGCCCTCGTCTGCCATTGCCAAATTCAGCTGTTTTTTAATTTTAGCAATTTATATACAAAATCTCACAGAGCTTGGCCCCTCACTTGTTTGGGTCCAAATAACTCTGTCTCGAGTTCTGATCTGTTTCTGACCACGGGAAAGATATTAATGAATCAAAATCCGTCTCTTCCCCGGTCACAATTGCGCAGCCGATTACCTCGAACCAATCTTTCGCTCTTCCTATGAGATGACCTCTGAAATAAGCCAAATTTGTGGGTATCTCATAATAATTTATATTATTGGTAATACTCTCGATGAATTCTGGAACATTTTACTGACCAAAAAAAAAAAAAAAAAAAAAAGGACTGGTAGAACCCTAAAATTCGACCCGACTCTTAGGGTTAGGAGTAGTTGAGCACCATTGGGATGGATTTCTTCTCACATCCACCAGTGTTCGAGAGTTAGAATAAAGACGAGCCATAATCAAAGCAAATATACTTTATTAACTATTTAACAAGTCTCAACAACCTGGGTTAGGAAGTGCCCCTATAATTGAGTATTGGAGCAAATGTGAGGTAGACGAGATATTTATTATGAATTGAATCTCTTACTTTTGGAACATTTTGGTAATATACGCTTTAAATAATCGTAATTCCTATCTGAACCATTCGACCTCTAATCGATATCACTCCAATTCAAATATCTTTTTGACCAATTCGTCAATCATAAATTTTTAATGTTAAGTAATTAATCAACGAGTCCTTCTCGACAGCTTTCTACTACTTTACATTAATCACTAACTTCTATCATCTAACTTCTAACCTCTATCTCTCGAACCTAAAAGTTAAGGCTTAAATATAAGCCTTTATTTACATGAACCGCATTTTTCTTCTTCGGTAGAAAGTTCTCAATAGAACAATATATAAAGAAAAACGTTTTTCCTCAAGAGGGTTAGCAGGAGGCTCGCGAATAGACCCGTTACAACATAATTTTTGTAAAATTTAATGAACTATTTACTGTGTTGCCAAGAACTTTGGTACGGATAAATATTATAATGTGAAACAGAATATATCAACATAATTTGACTACTGAAAAATTTCAGGAGTTTAATACAATATTTTTTTCATTTCTAATGGGCTGCGGATTGATGTTTTGTCATTGGATATTGTACACCTAGTACATTCCCCGGAAATTGGTATCTCTTTTTAGTGCAGCACGGTATAAAGCGGATACCAATCGCCGCACGTAATTTTGACGCCCACTTTCCCTCCTAGAGTAAGGCACTTGAGTTCTGACGATGCGAGCCTATACCAGAATTTAATTTTGCCGAGAGCACCTAAGCCAAACAGACACTCTAGGTGTGGCGGTTGTGGAGTGCTGCCATCGCGAGATGACATTTGTAGGGGAGATGAACCTACAGAGCACCGGACTAAGAAGCGAAGAAAAACCGAGAAGACATGAAATGAAGTAAGCGTTCGAAAGAGAAGCCGGCACTCTGTCTTTATTCGTCTTCAAATGAGATGCGAATGTAAGCAACTCCGATAACTAAACTGTCCCACGACCAAGCAAAAGTGAAAATCTTGTAAATATTCAACCAACTAAAGACCTGGATCATAACCAGAAAAGTAGCGAAAGACTTTTTATTGTTGTTTTATTTTCGTAACATGTGATTTACCAAAATGATGACCCAGGACTTCAATTCGCAAAGTTGTAATCTACATGCATCCGCTTCCTGTCACGCTGAAAAGGACTTTTTGAAGGCTATAATTTTTTTTAGTGCTAGTTTTATACCTTGCGATTAATATTTGTATATTATTTCTGATCATGATGTCGGAGGAAGAGAGCGCAGCTACCACCAGTATTGCACATGTCTCCATAAAAGTACCGCCTTTTTGTCGGGCGAATCTCGAGATTTGGTTCAGCTAAATAGAGAGCCCGTTTGTACTAGCAGAAATCACGACAGAGATCCCTAAATTTCACCACGTGGTTTCCGCGTTACTGCCAGAAGGATCAGGAACAGCTGGAGATATATTTTAATCCTCCAGCATTAAGGCCATACGCCGCTCTCCAAACGATATTCTGTGCACAATATGCTGAATCAGAGGAACAGAGCATACGTGGCCTGATTTCCGGAATGCAGCTCGGCGATCGAATGCCTTCACGTCTTGTTATAGGGATAAGGAGCAAGACGGATAGTAGAATATCGGAGTGATTGCTGAAGTTCCTATTTATATATAGCGTTTACCAACTCGCATGCAGCTCATTTTGGCTATATCTAACGACCAACTCGACAAACTAGCTGAAGTGGTGGATGGAACCATGGCAGTTTCAGGCCCTATCTCTGCAATTCACATGATCTACGCCAAGAACTAAGAACTGAAAACCATGCTGATGGAGATTTCATCACGCCTGTCAAGCTTGGAGACCCATGAACGATTTACCTACCATGGACCAGAATGACGTTTCCATCGCCGATCAGACAGCAGGGAATCATGAACTCATAAGATTGTTGGTACCACAGGCGTTACAAGGAATGTGCTACAAAGTGCAAAAAACCGTGTTTCTTCCTGACGGAAAACTAGATCCGTCGTCATTCGACCCACGGAGTGGCAGCACAATGGTAATCAACCGGTTATATCTCTCAAATAGGACTTCCTGATCAAAATATCTAATTGATACTAGGGCTGAAGTCTCGGTGATTCCTCTGACCACGGCATCAAAGCATCTTCCAACTGCTTTTCTCCAATTTTTCGTAACAAATGGAACCGTCATCTCGACCTATGATCAGTTACTTGTGACCCTTGATCTCGGACTTCATAGGGTGTTTAAATGGCCATTCATTATTGCCGCAGTCTCACAACCAATAATAGGGGCAGATTTCCTACGCCACTATGGGTTGCTTGTAGACATTCGTCATGGTCACCTTTTGGACTCGTTGACAAAGTTGCAGACGCATGGCATGGTGCAGCAAGGGAATAATTTTGAAATCCAGACAGTCAATGGCAACATCAAATTTCATCGGTTGCTCGCTGAGTTCCCTTCTATTGTTGAAGCTGTTTCAACCTCCAGGAAGCTGAAACACAATAATAACAAGAGGACCTTTGGTTTTCCCCAAGCGACGACAACATCTGGACAAGTTAAAGGCAACAAAGCAGGAGTTTCAGTATCTTGTGGACACCGGAATTTGTGGATCCTCAAGCAGCTGTTGGGAATCTCCACTTCACTTGGTTCCTAAAAGTAATGTAGATTGACGTCTTAGTGGAGATTTCAGAAAACTCAGCGAGACAAAAATTCCTGATCGGTATCCGGTACCTCACATTCAGGACTGTTTATAGGTCCTGGACAAAATAAATTAACTTTCTCAACTCTAGATTTGGCAAAGGCATACGACCAGATTTCGGTACAAGAGAACATTCTGAAAACTGCTGTGTGAGTGCCCTTTGGACTGTTAGAGTTTCTTTACATGCCTTTTGGACTTTCGAACGCTGCTGCCACTTTCCAACGATTCATCCATCATGTTTTGAGAGGGTTGAAATTTTGTGTGCTACATTTCGATGATATGCTAGTCGCATCCGATGATGAAAATTAGCACCTAAAACACCTGAAATAAGTATTCCAACGTTTCGAGTAATACGGAGTAGTGCTCGATGCCTCTAAGAGTGTGAGCAGCGAAATTTCAGTAAAATATCTGGGATATGTAGGGACAGCAGAAGGCATTTCTCCATTACCAGAGAAGGTCGCGGCAACGAACTTTCCCAAACCAGATACTGTGAAGGAGTTTCGTCATTTCCTGGCAATCTGCATATCTTTTTCATGCCGTATAATCATACGACATGATCGCTGTCGATTTTCTGCTTCATGAAAATCCCCCGACTTGGCCCGGGATCGAACCTGCAATCTTAGGTGCAAAAGGCCAGCGACAAACCAACAGCATCCCCCTACCGGTTTATTACTACAATATAAAAAATTTAAGTCAAGTATTATAATTCATAATTATTAATGCCTCATTAAAAATATCGCCGCTAGAATGTCATACTCGAACCTAACAGCGCGAGTGCTGCAGCAAGAATGATAAGAAGATAGTAGGTTCATTTAAGCCAACAAGGAACTTGACGATTTTCAAAAAGAAACCAAAAATATAAAAGTAACCCACCTTGTTTGCAGATTATAGACTTATGTGCCTCTAACAAAATTGAGCGTTATATCTCCGGCCTTAAGGGTTCCTTTTATCTGTCAGTATCAGAAGTAACCCACCTTGTTTGCAGATTATAGACTTGAATGCTTCTCCAACGAAAATGAGCATTACACGTCCGGATTTAGGGGTTTCTTTTATCTGTTAGTGTCTCGATGAAACTGTTTCACCTTACGTAGAGAAATGCAAAATTTCAAGATGAAAGTATTATATGAACTCATTTTTTTTGTAAGATATTTAGCTTTAAAAATGTAAGCAAGGTAAAAATAAAAATGTACAGATATAAATTTCTGCCCAAGATTTCACGCGTTCTTCGTTCCACACTCGGTTAATAAAAACTGACTGCCCTCAAGAATGCCTTGGCCAGCTCACTCATCCTTTTGATGAGGACTGACAGGAGGCAGGGAAAATTTTTACTCTAATGTTAAAAAAATTCCTGAATGTAACTTATCTTGAAAGCCATATAGTTATCCATTTTGCTCGTCTTATATGAAGGATATGAACACTTGATATCATTCTAGTAATATAAATCTTGAATAGCCCTTAAAAATTTTAAATGATTTGATTATATAGTTCGATTGAATACAAAAATTGTTAAAATGCTTAGTGATTTAAAATTCTAAGTGCAATTTTATAAAAGTATCTTAATGCATAATTTTTTTAATAATTTAAAATAAAATAAATTTCAGTGATTTTTGAACGATATGAGATCAAAACTATATCGATTAAGGTACCTTGCAGAAAAACAAGATGACAAGGTTTAAGTTGATGGTGATTTGTCTATTTAAATGTTTTGGTTTTTCGTGCAGAGCAGTGCAATGATTTTATTTTCTGCCCTATGTAAAATATAATGAAAAAAATTAATGTTGCTTTTAAATGCAGAAGGAAGAAAGTAGTGATTGCATTAGCAGATTTATTTTTAATATAAGGCAAACATGTTAACAATTTGGAGGAGAGTTCCTATAGAAACGATCGATGATATTCGGTAAAGATGATAGTTATGCTGCTATTATTATATTACTGAAATCTCCAGCTTCATAATAAAATTATAATCTTTAAAGGATCAAAATTGCATTTTCCATGCATTTAATGATCTTTTGCATATGTTTACATTGATCAGGACCTTTAAAAATTAGTTTTCTTATTTAAAATACTTTTAATTCTAAGGTATTAATGACAATAAAAATACTATTTTTTGGAAAATATGCTTTGTAAATATAAGATACATATTATTACGTATGGATTTTCTTAAGAATAATTTTAACGTGTATCTATCATTTGCGAAATTTAAGTTTTCTCTGTCATTTTAAATTTGAATGAAATAGGATTTTGATTATAATTCCTCCAATTTAGTGTTTTTGAAATTTATTGTTGCTTAAAAGTCTTTTAAACACATAAACTTTCTCTGTACGTTCTGTTGACATAAATTAATAATATAATTTCAGATCTCTGTAAAGAATGTAATAGTGTTTTTAACAGAATTTTTCCTCTTGTATTATATGTTTTAAAAAATTAAGTGTATCGTGAATAAATTTATTTTTATCAAAGATGATGCTCTACATATGTTAGCATAAGTCAAAATTTTTGTCTTACTTTTTTTAAAAATAACTTTAGGGAAAGGGGTGGTTTTGAGTAAATAAATGGTTTGGCTGTATAGTTAAACTACTCTTCTACATATAATCAAACCAAATTTTAAAAAATGCTATTGAGAATTGAAATTCTTTCTTGTAATAGTAGCAGCTATTTGTTTTATCTCATGCTGATTATAATTACTAGAATTTTTTGTTATTTGTAATTATTATGTTTTGCTATGTTCATAGCATTTATTTAATAATCAAAGTTCAAGTTTTTACTACAAATTATGCATGCAGTTTTCATGCAACTTGTAAATAAAGTACTGTTTTTTTATAATGAATTTTCTGACATTGTTATAGCCCAAATTTAAAAGTTTGAACATAAGAATTCTATTTTGAAAATGCTTTCTAATACATAAAGCATTTTTAATAAGAGATATAGACATTCGTAGGACTCCATAAGTTTATACATTTATTTACAATTTTAAAATATTATGAATTTTGAATTCCTTAAAATTTCTTCTAAAACAAAAAATTGAATATTAATCTGACACATTTAAATGGATAATATTTTTTCAAAAGAAAATTACATTATCAACAAATTTTCAAATCAATGGGATATTTAATTAACATAGTATATCTTTCCAGTTCCAGGAAAATTTTATGGCTTATAATATATTATTTATGTAATGAAAACAATTTTTGATTTTGAATTATACAGTAGGTGTGAGTTGTTAGACCTTTTTATTAATTTGTTTGGGAAAAATGAACTTTTTTGTATTGAATAAGTCTTTAAAAATATAGCATTGGAAAGTAACTACATTTATTGCATGTCTTATGTGGCTCTTTTATGAAATAAGTTATCATTTTGTTGAATCTTTTTAAATTTATTCTATTTTTTTTATTTGCTTATGATCTACAATATTTTTTCATTTAGTAGTAATAATAAACACATTCATAGTTTGATAGATTAACAGTAGTTGAAAGTTTATGAATTAAAATTTTGTTTACTTAAATCTACCTTTAGATTTTAAGGAATGTCATCTACTCGGATGCATGCATTCAAATTTTTGTATTATTCAGGTTTGGTTCTATGATATATGAAAATTCTTTGATATTTCCAAAATTGAAATGTGTGATTTATATTATTTTATCCAAAGTTGCTTATGAGTCTTTTCAACTTAGAAAGTTTATAAAAAGGCATCAAAGACTGTAGAGACAAAATTTTTAAGAAATTGAAATTTTATCTCAATAAATAAGATTAAAATTTACCTTATTTTATACTTGCATATTTAGTTATACCTGTTATTTATTTGGATCATTCACAATAGTAAAGTGGTTGAGTCATTAAACAATGCTGACATTGGCATACTTTGCTATCTTTCCCCAACAGGGAAATTGAGATGTTACTATTTCTGACCATTTACAGCAGTTGTGGATAAATCTAATGCTGGCTCATTTATTGTTCATGGTGATATCATGTAATATTACTTTAATTATATATATAAAATTTTTTGTCAGATGTCTTTTTTAGAACAACTTGACTGCAAGAGGTAATTCAGCCATCCTCTAATTTTGATATCCAGCATTCTATGTTTTCATACTTAGACTCTTAAAACTCTTGATTATCTTGAATTTATTCACTTTGGTCTAATGCCTTTGATTGATTACTTTAGTTATTATTCAATAAAATATTTTTAAAAGTATAAATGTCCTTGAATTTATTTTTGAAAGAGTTATTTCCTAATAAGTTAGACTAATATTCATATATCAGGTGATCAGTTATTGCACTGTTTCATAAATTACTGAAATTTTCTTAGTTTACTGGCAAATACTAGCTTAAAAAGGTTTATGTAATATTTATAGTTAGATTTTTGAGAAATCAGAAAAGGAATACTCTCTCGGAAATTCTTACCTTTTTTGGGGGAGGGGGAATTATCCTCTTCATATGAACCCCTTTGTTTATGCTGTGGCCACGGTAGGCTAGTGGTCAAGGTTCTTGGATTGTAGCTGGTTTGTCACAAGTTCGAGCCCAGTACCAGTAAAGACCTGCCATGTAGGAGAGCAATGCATACTAAATCTGTCGAGAGCTCAAACCTCTTCCCATTGGTGTAGTGTAGTGTGGTAGTTAGGGGAGGGGGTGCCAGCTCATGTGTCGTCCTCGTCACTTGACCATGGTTTCAAAATTACAAGGTTCGTCGCCAAAAGCCCTCATGCAGCTGAATAGTGCAACGTTAATATTCACTCACTCACTTTGTTTATGCAATTAATATTATTAATCATGTATATATGTGGTGATTTCTCCAACTGAAAATATTTTTATGTTGAGAGGATATTTTGTTGCGTTTCAGTCATTAAAGGATGGAGTTGACTTTTTATTTTAAAATCTGCATTTTATTATCAAACAATCAGGTAAATTACAACACAAATGGACAATCATGCAAAAAAAGTTGCTAAGGCATCCTTTTTTTGCTCCCAAGATCTCAGCTATTTATAGTTTTGGTCAACCAGAAGCTGTTAGAAACGTAGGATTTCTGGTAAAGGATTTTCTAATTGGTTCAAATACATGAGTGATGCAAAATTGCATAATCCTGTTTTCAAAACACTAATATTTCATATATATACACTGAGGGGCTACTTTATCCTGAACATACCATCAGTATTTCAATGGCCTACCTTTTGCATTTTATAAAAGCCTTGATTCTTCTCTACATGGGCCCTATAAGATGTTGATAGTTTCTTTGTGATATCTTGAACCTTGCTCAAAAATAGCCTTTTGCAATAGTGTAAGATTAAATGGTTGTGGACCTAGATGTTGGATGACTCTTTCAACTCCATGTTCAAAGTCCATCTGATGTCCCCACAAGCAATTCACTTGTACAACTTTCTCAGGAACTCAGCTTTCTTTTTTTTTACACTAACATAGCCCTTTAGTAACAGTGCTGTGACACAGTAGCTTATTTTCATAAAACAGTTAAGTGTGCATGAATTGAACATGAGGTGCATGAGTTTTAAAGGAAGCATATTAATGAAAAAAATCAATAAAAATGTTATGGGGAAAATATGATTCCTTTGCATATTAGGAACTAATTTGATATCGGGGGTAATTGCGCCTAGCAGCGTTTGCTGTAGCTGGAATGGAATCCAATATGGCGGCCTAAAACGGTAATTTAATGATACACAATAATTTTAAAGAATTGTTTTGAAATACATTGAAATGTATTTCAAATAAAGGATATAGGAAGAGATTAAGAATAACCTAGATCAATCTATAAATAGTGAATATCAATAATGTGTAATAAAAAGTAACATGTAGTAATAATAGCAGCATATAATGATCTTATATTATTTTATCGTAATTATGTATAATATTCATATAGTAGGATTTAATAACAGCTATTAGAAATAATAATCTTGTAATATAATTTAATAGTAATTATAAAAAAGAATAATCATCGAATTGTAAAAAAATAAAAATACATAAGATTACTCGTATTACATAATTATAAATAAATAACATAATAGCTATAAATAAATGAAAAAAATTGTTATAAATAAAAAACAATAATTATAAATAAGTAACAATAATTAATAAATAATTAACAGTATTAATTATAAATAAAGAAAATATGTAATAATATTTATAAATAAATGTTAAAAGAAGCTATTATAAATAACGAATATTAGATGATTATTAAAAAAGTAATAATTGCATTTTTGTATTACATTATGAATAAAATAATTACATAATGTATGTTAAAATTAAGAATTCTAAGTACAAAGCAGTGAAAGCTTGCACTGCAAGTTCCTTCAACGAATTGCATCGAACAAAGAACGTAAAAAAAAACATTTTTAAAACGTAAAATAAACTATTTATAGCGATAATTAAAAGCACAACACTTATTCTTCTGAGAAAAGAATATTCTAGTACTCACTCATTTTAGAAATATCCATATTTGAAAATAGCACATAATTAAACAGAAGACGCAAACAGTAGAAAATTACACTGAAAATGGTTATATTTTTATAGTAATTAGAAATTTTTATTAAAATCGTCTGAAATTAATAGGGTTACAGTGATAAAAAAAACCAATAAGTTATTTCTAATATACGTTATCCCCATGGCAACCACATCGACAGACGATAAAAATATTAAGGTAACCTTATTGTAATGTTATCGCCCATCTTGGCGAACATAAACAACAACTTGACGCTATTACCTCAGATATCAAACTAGCACTGCATATTATATTATAAATAATAATTCATAAATGATACAAGGGTCACCCAAAAAATAAAAATAGTTTAGTTATATAAAATAAAAAGCATAATATTGAAAAAAAAAACAAATCTGTTGTATACCTCTAAGCTTTCACTTCTCTAGATAATTACTGCCTGTATTTCAGCAAATGTCCTATTTGTTTACAAGCCTCAGAATTCCAATGTTATACTGTTTTGCTGTCTGTTTATTAGGCCTTGTGTTCACTGCATTAAAAAAAGACAATTTTCCTCTTTTCCCTAAGCTGATGCAAATAGTGAGGGATTTTGGGTGTTAAACATTTTGGAAATGATGAAAAGTTGAAGATTGCAATTGGACCACTTGGCTCTCATTGTACTGGTAACTGAAGGGTATAACATGGAAACTCTGAACCTCACAAACAAATACAACAAATTTTTAAATGTAGGAAATGATTATATTCAGAAGTGAAGGATGTTTCAAGGTATGTAACATAATTGTTTTTTAAAAAAATAAGTATAAAAAAAATTGTTTATCATGAATATAAACATTGGACAGAGGTATAGTTGGCAGATATAATCAATTCTAATGTAATTAATTAACCTTATCGATTTGTACACATTAGAAAAATCAGTACTTTTTCGTTAGCTGGGCGCAACTGGAATGGAACTCAATGGAATAAAAGTCAAAAACGTTCAACTATAAACAAATATTAGTTATTAGTATATATTAATATAAAGTTCATATTAAATATTAATAAGATTGCACTGCCAACATACTCAGTCACAGTTTGATTTCATGATTCTGATCACATGTTGCATTCTTTGTCAATATACCTTTCCCTTGCTGTCTCTTTTGCAGTCTCTTTTTTAAAAAAAAGACTGAATCTTTAGTTCTGGCTAAATTGCAAATTTTCATTATTTTTTAAAACAAAAATTAAGGTGGAAGAAACACAAAGGAAAACAGGCTTTGTTTTGAATGAATTCAGAGAATAGAGCACAGGGCCCCAAACGAACATTCTCCTTATGGTTGTAAGAAATTTGGCGGGATTTTACATTATTTGGCATTTTTTTGCATGTGCCCAGCTAATGAAAAAGTACCAAAAAATCAATACAAGACTTAATTTATCCTTATTCATTATTTCCTGGTAAAGAATTCTAATTGCATCGTTTGTCTGTTATTTATAGATATTATCTAAAAGCATAGGTAAGTAAATTTATGTAATCATCACAGCCAAGAATCTAATCATTAGTACCAAAGCATTGCTTCCAAATGTATGTAAACTGTAAAAGAGTTATGTGTTGGAAAAAAAATGTTTATGGAGATTTTATTTTCTACCTTAGATTCTTAAATTGTTGGTTTACATACTTGTATTTGGTATGTAGCTTTTTAGAAATCTGGACAAACAGCAATATTTTATTGTGTATCACTGTATTAGATAACAGAAGAAATTTGTTTTAAGTTAAATGCATAATACCCTTCCCAGACTATTATAATTTTTTTTTTCAAATGTAGAACCTGAGTTCAAAAAATTTGAGGTTTGCTTTTCAGTTTTTCCTTGTTGCAAAATGTGGTTATGATCACAAACTTTTGTGTCCAGCGTGTCATGTGTTTGAGTCTGGGGTCTCTGAAGACCTGTCTTGCAGATGGGGTTAATGCACATCAAATTTGTTGAGGCTCAATGCCCTCCCATTGGCATGGTGTGATATTTGGGAGAGGAAGGTGCCAGCTTGGATGTCATTCTTGTCACTTGACCGACATCCAAGATTACTAGTTCCATCGCCAATAGATCTTATGCTGCCTTATAGTTCAAAGTAAATAAACTCTCCTTTCCTGCAGTTTGTCAAATGCTTGTATATATAACATGAAGGAAGTGAAAATTTCACTAAAGTGCAAAGAGTAATCTTTTCCCTGTATTTTTGTAATGTCCATGAAGTGTGAAGGGTATCATTTTACAGGCTATGTTTAAAACACATCCAAAATAAGTATTATACTATTAATTTTTTTTCTTGCTTTGTAAATGATGTCACAGTATGCAATATATTTGTGTGGTTGCTAGATAGTTGTTCTTTTTTTGTTGTTTCCCTGTGTAATCTGTATAGTTTATTCTAAACATTGATTTTTTTAAGTAGGAAAAAGGAAGAAATTTATTGATAAGATTTTGATTGCTAAACTGATTCATTTTTGTTAAAAAAAATGATAATAAATAGTAATCTGTTCGGTGAGAGAAAAATGCATGGTTATAGTGAATGTGTCACACTTAGATGTTTTAAATAAAAGTTTTAAATTATGAAATGACATTCATAAAAGTTGTATTATATATATGTGTGTGTGTGTAATGTAATATAATGAAAAATAAGTTAATATTTTGTATATATATATAAATTTGAATACAGAATATTTTATTCAAATTGTCAAATTTTATTGATATGATGAAAAAAAAATGGTCTCTATTCAATAATGATTTTCACAACACGAAAAATTTCTTAGTCTTGTTTCATCTCTTGTTCAAATTAGACCTCTTAAAATCGTTATTGTTATTTATTGCACCTTATATATAATCATTTCTTTCAAATAAAATTTTCCTTTTCTCCCACTTACTTACATATGGCCTCAATCAGATTAATCTTGAATTAAAAGTTTGATTTTTGTGTATTGTTATCCACATTATAAATCATCAAATAAAAGACTAAGTAATGCAGCTTTCATTTTGGTGAATTTTCTTAAATTTTTCTTTTTTTTTAAATAAAACTAGGCTCTAGAAATTGGTTGAGCATTCCTGGAAAGGTTTAGTAGAACATAATAATAATAATAAACAGTGCATGTGATATCTAGCAAGACTGCTAATAGCATTCTTTTCCCTTTTATTTTTTTAAAATTTCAGTTATTTGTTTTTAATGTAGAAAAGTCATATTTAATCTTTAAACATTTTTTCTATTGGAGTATATTTCCTTCAATTAATTAACTGAATAAATAAAAACTATTTAGAAATTGAGGGCTGGAGTAGTTAATGCTTTTTTATTCTTTTTAAATACCATTGCTGATATAATTTTGATTATTTGACATGGTTTTTTCTGAATTTAATATATATATAATTGTGTGTTACACAGGTTGCAAGACAACGCACAATTATACTGTTATATGTAAAGCTGATATGAAATTGACAACAGTAATTGATTTTTGTAAGTCTTCAGATTTCTTAAAAGATTCTTAATCATCATTCAGGTATTTAAAATTCAGAAATAAAATTACAGCATTCTTTAACATTGTTTTAATTGTATGGTGTACACCTTAATTTTTTTTTTTATATTTAGCTTAATTTTTAATACATTGTACATCTTTTTCATGCAATTATTGACAACTCCTAAAAATTTCGTGTTATGAAGAATCTTCCTGTATATATATAATTTATGCATGTATTGATGTTATTTTTACTTCAAGCTAATATCACCATGAGACCAGAAATGTGTGGTTATACACAGTAGGATTCAAAAGTTCTTGTACTGAATCTATAATGTGAACAATTTTTGCTGTAGAGTGACTATGATAATGTTTCTGTGTTACTGCATCCTCACCCTTTTCTAAAAGTGGTTTCTCCCAAATCACAGTGTCGTATTTTGTAGACGGATGCATTTAGTAGCCAGCGGTTGAAAGAAATGGCATCAGTTGAACTGAGAATGGATATCAAATTTTATGTTTGCTTGGGAAAGAGTGTTACAGAGATTTACGGAATGTTAAAGCATGTGTACAGTAGTCATTATCAGGAATGTAAGTTTCTGAGTGGCATTGACGTTTCAGGGAAGGCAAGGAAAGTGTTGTAGATGAGGAAAGCTTTGGACGTTTGCAGACTTCCCGCACCCCTGAGAACATCGAAAAGGTTTCAGCGGTGGTATGTAAGAAGAGGCTTCAAACAATAGCTCAAATACGAGTAGAAAAATCAGTTAGAATATCCAAAGCCACATTATAACTGATACTAGCAAAGGATCTTTACCCGCATATGGTGTGTCGAAACATCATTCTCCGCATGTTAAGTGAAGACCAAAAAAGCAATTTAAATAGAAATGATGCGAGGCCTAATCTCGGCTGTTGACAAAGATTCTTCCCTACATGGTAGAATTTTTACTGGAGGCAAGAAATGGTGGATTGATGGTCATATATAAAAACCTGAGAGCGTCGGCAATTTTGAAATCACTACGCAAGCAGAAATTCCGCCAAGATCGCTCTAAATGGAAGGCCATGCTAGAGGTGTTCTTCCATATCCAGGGCATTGTGCATTAGGAATTTATCTCTGGGAGGCACTGCAAGCAAAGAACTCTATGTATAAAAATGGATTCCAGAAATGCCTTGACGCTCTTTACTAGTGATGACAAAAGTGTGTTGTTGCTTAAGTCTCTTATTTTGAAGGGGATGTGTTTCAGCAATTTTATTAGTAATATTTTTAAACTTAGATTGAGTTCGGAAACTTTTGAATACTACCTTGTACTTCTCTGAAATTAGGTTTTTTCTGTAATGACAGGTGTTTTTATTTTAGGAATGATTTTTAACCTTTTTATGTAGTTTTTAAATGAAGTGTATCCTAGAGGGCTAGAGCTGATTGTATTACCTAACAATTGAGGTGGGATGTATACCCCTAAAGGAGCATCTATTTCAGTTGGTTATTCTCCAGTGGATATAATCATATTTAAAGGCCCTTTCCTTACTACACAACACATTTTCTGTGGATTTTAAATTAGCAGAGTACCAATTCATTATTATAAGTTCATTTTCTATAGCTGTTTGTTAATCTAATATAGCCTTCTTTTATCTTCCACAAAAACGAAATGACCTATCTCAGAATAGATGCAGAAACGATAGGATTGCTTGCAGATGACAGTAGCAATCTCTTAACTATTCTAACTTTTGTCCAATTCTTGTCTTTTTGAAGCAATGCTATTTATTCAATGTTAAATATTAAGTCTTATTGTCACTTGTTTGAAACATTCATTCACTAGAATAAATCCATTTCCTTAAACTCCATAACTTTGAAACTTTTGAAACATAATTTTATGATTTTATTTAATTAGGAGAGGGAAAATCGTACATTATGTGAAAAAAAATTCCTTTTTAGAAGTTAATCTATATAAATAAAATGTAAATGTGTGTTTGTTCAAAGCTGCTAATCTCCAAAGTATTTGACCATTTCCTCTGAAATTTTGACATAACATTGCATTTGAACCCTGACAGGTTTTTATGCTCATATTTTGTAATTCACTCCAAAATTTTAAATATATAACTTTTAAGTGATTTTCTGTTGTTATGACATCATATAATGTTACATTTCTCTCTGAATGAGAAAATTTATATTTCACACACAGTTTTTTTGGGATTATTACATAATTTTACTATAATTATGTTTATTGATTACCATATTTATCCATTTTTTGTTCTTTGATAAGAAATTAGGATTATATTTCTAATAAATCATTTTTTTAAAAATTATTCTTTAAACAACTAGAATTTTGTTTTATATTTTTGGCAACATTCTGATAGTATTATTGTGCAATGTTTACCCAATTTTGCTTATACGTTACAACATATTTTTTCTCTAATCTTAAGCTAAAATTATTTGTCTCTTTATTAAGTGAAGATTATATTTGTATTTGATTTCTGTATGCTATGGAATTATCTACCAAATAGTTGTTAAAATTTCTAAACGTTTTGATGATAACTTTACGATAACAGGCTGTAAAATATCTATTTGGCGTGATAACACCCCAAACGAGTAGCTTACCGATTAAAATTTTCTGCCTATTTCATCTTTCTCCAGTAATCCTAAATTAAATAATTGAATATATATTTTTTATGATTTTTATTTTTTGGGGATTTGCATTTTTTTTCCAGTCAAACATTTACCTCAAATCAAAAGATGTTGCCAAATGCCATGATATACATTCAATAATGGGAAACCTTTCTGTGCGTGTTGGAACACAATATTTTTCTGCTCTTGGCTGCATCTTAATTTGGCAAAATTAATCGACAGGATTTTATAAGTATGTTTTTTTCCTTGTTTTAGACAATATTTTAAATTTCATTTGATGTTACTATTGAAATACAAGTTTCAAAATTAAGATTTTCTGACATATGTATTTTGGATTTTTCTGGAACTGTTTATGGTGATTCAAATCAAAATATTGAACCTTATTTTGTTTTCAATAGCTTTTTAAGATTTAAATTCATTAAAACACTGATAGGCTTTTGTTGCTTGATGTTTATAGTTTTGCTTATATATTTATAAACTAGCTGGTATACCCGTTCTTCGCATGGGTGAACTGAAAAATTAAACAACAGAAATTAAAGGACAAAGAAGTTTTTAATGACTTAATTTTACATGAATTGCAAATTAAACAAAATAAAGCTTTTTGCATATCTCAGCTAAACAAAAAAAAAAGAAGAAAAGAAATACACCTTTGTTAAATTTTAAGTATGTAGATCTAATAGCTGATAAAAAGGATTTTTTTTTTTGTTTATAATTCCCCGTAACACTCTTGAGGATCGATTTTTGAAAATAAGTCCCTAAGCTGATCTCTGCTCAGCAAAAGTAACACATTGTTAAAAGTGTTGCATAATGAACGCTTAAAATAGAGCAAATAATTTATATCTGAAAGTGTAATACATTAATATTACTTTCTGTTGTATTTATTTTATGTTAAAATTGTAATATTCGCAAGCAACGCTGTTTCTTAAATTATAATGGCTATAATGGAGATTCAATGAAAAACACAGCGAAATGATAACGATAGTCAAATTGGCAAATGTCTAGCTACTTTCATAGCTTCAGCTTTATTAGAGCTTTGTAAGACCCGCCTTGTAGGGGCGTGATGCACGTTAATGCTTTAACTACCGCATTATGATTTACTCTAGTTTTTTTTACTCAATATTTTTTTTTGGATCACTACATTGAAAATTAAGGGATATACATAAACAAAATACTCCATTTTGGGAAATTTAATCCATTAGAGATAATAAATTAATTAAAGATATTCCACTGTAAAATTATATACATTGTTCACTTAAAATAAATAGTCAAATCGTTTTCTAAGGTCTTCATTAACATACAAAAACACAAGACACTTAAATTTTGACATAAACTATTTTTTCAGGACAAAAATAATAATCTTTGCAATCCGTTGAAAACGCCATCAGCTGAAAACGCATATCTGCTGCAAAACTGTTCGCTTTCCCCGCTAAAATACTCATCATAAGACCCGTGCTGCCATATATCTTGGAAGAGTGGATTTCAAAGAATATTCCGGCTAAGTATTGGTAGAATATTCCTTCTAAGTTGGTGTGGTGTGGTAGTTAGGAGAAATGTGTGCCAGCTCAGGTTTCATCCACGTCACTTAACTATGGTTCAAAATTACGTGGTCTGTTGCCAAAATCCCTTGTGTAGCTGAACACTGCGATGTTAATATTTACTTACTCCAAAAAATACAGTAAAGTAGTTATAGTTATTTTTATACTTAAAAATGCAATATCCGCCTATTCAATTAAATACCAGAAGCAATAAAAGTATTTATTTTGAAAAAAGATCAATATCTTGCTGCCAAATGTACATAGTAAAATCATTCAAAAACATTCAAATAAAGAGATTTACAACAATCTCTCCCTTCTAAACTTAGTTTTATTCTGAAATAAAATAAATTAGGGATTATGCTGTTTACAGGAATTAATTACGCCTTGCATAGCCAAAACAAAAAAGTTCTTTCACAAACAAAAGATAGATATATGCTGACGTGGGCTTTTTTGCAGCGTAAGCCAGAATTGCTTGCAGATGGCAGAATTTTTTCCTACTTGACAAATATCGTTATATTTTGGACACTTTTCACAAATCTTTATAAACTATAGTCTATGCTATAAATTATAGACTATGTGTTATATTCTGATGTATAAGCTATATAACTGTGTAAAGTTTAATTAAAATTCATTTAGTTATTTTTGTGTGAAAGACTCCCAAATATCCTCTTAAACTTTCGCATTTATAATATATATCTAGATGCACTTTTCTGATAGTTTTAAGCTTAATTGATTTGCTTCTTAAGTAAATGAAGATTGCAATTATTTTTTTAGCTATGCCTTCACATTGATAAAGTTAGTTCAAATCTTTTGGCATTAATTAACGTCAGTGCACTCAACTATTTTTTTCCCATGGTAGATTTGTTTCTTAGATAACCATGCCAAAAATTTAATAATGAAAATCCATGTTACATATTTATAAAACAATTCATTTTTATTACAAAAATTTAAATTAGTGTTTTGCATGCTTTTAAAACCTTCACCACCAATTTCATTCTATAGTTATAATTTCAGAACTGATTTTTGTACTATGAAACTTCTACTTTTGATGTATGCTGGCAAAAAATTTTCTTATCAGCATTCGAAATCGATTAGCACAATTGTTTGATGGCAAAAGAAGCATGTGTAATGTAATTTATAATCGTAAACTTTCTCTGTGCTTCCACAGCAGTCAAATTTCTTTCTTCTACCAGTCTGAAATATGTTGAAACATTTTAAATGATTCTATAATGCTAATTATACTGAAAATTTCACCACCAAATTAAAAAAAAATTAACTTGAACATCACCTTTTAGAACTTCATGGAAATTATTTATTGCATCCTACAAACTGAACACTTTAAGCCAAAATACAATTAAACTGAAGGACAAAATGCTATTAAGTATGACAAAATAAAGTAAAAAGTGATTATAAATATCAGGTATTCCAAAACTCCAGAATGTAAAGCAAAAACCCAACATCTTCTGATTAAACTGCCAAAATTAGAATGAAAAAAACAAACAAGGAATTTGTGCTAGAAAAAAAATTCATGTAAAAAAGTATATTGGTATGAACCATGTCATTTCAAAATTGTATAAAATATAGTTGGGTGTGTTGTATTTCCATTTTGAATTTTTTCTAAAGCTTGGTTTATCTGCTTTAGATAATTTTTATATATAAAGCACTAATTTGACTATTCAACTTCAATTCTCTATGGACTTTTCCAGGAAATAGTTAAATGTTTGAAAATTTGGGCGATAACATTAGATGCTGCAGAAGATCTACTTGGCGTGATTTTGAAATCACAACAAATATGAGTAGTGTATTGATATAAAATTTTCTGCTTATTTATCTTTTTAAAGTAATTATAAATTGAATTTATATATAATTCTTATTTGGAGGTTACATTTTTTTTCAGTCCACCATTTACCTCAAATCAAAGTTACCCAAATGCCACACTATGCATTCAATAATGGGAAAATGTTATATACCTGTTTGAGCAAAATAATAATATTTTTCTGCACATGGCTGTGAATTTTTCTGCCAAATGGTTGTTAAAATTTCTAAGAGTTGGGATGATAACAATCATCACAACTAATCACTAAAGATGTATTAGGAGGAATTTCAAAATTTCGTTTGATGTTATTCTGAAATACAAAT
Source organism: Trichonephila clavipes (assembly GCA_019973935.1). Taxonomy (NCBI): domain Eukaryota; kingdom Metazoa; phylum Arthropoda; class Arachnida; order Araneae; family Nephilidae; genus Trichonephila; species Trichonephila clavipes. The sequence continues at coordinate 582,242 of BMAU01001464.1, read as the reverse complement.
GGCTAAACTAAGATTTTCTGAAGTATATTTTGTGTTTGTTTGGAACTGTTTACAGTTATTTCATCAAAATATTGAGCCTTATTTTGTTTTTAATAACTTTTTAAGATTTAAGTTTGTTATAGTTAACTGTACCCAGCCATGTGTTGCTGTGGCTCAGCCTGGTCAAAAAGAAAGAAAAGAGAAAGTACATATTTTTAATATATTTCTGCTGTGAAATCCATGTTCATATTTAAATTTTCCTTGCACATTCAACAAAAAATATCTTCAGGAGAAATATAAGGATAAATATAAATCAGTATGATTTATATTTCTCCCCTAACTCTGTTGGAGATTTATGATTGCAAATAATACACAAATTTGATATAGTTGTGAAGTACACTCTCAACTCATGTCATTAATTATATGTTTTAACTATTGGTGACATTTTGAGCATAGGCACTCAGTCATCTTAATTATTTTGTTCTACATTGTGTTGGTATTGAGCTGTGTTTTTTATTGTAGTGTTGATTTTTTATTAGAGTATGTTTCATGTTTTTTCATTGTTTCTCATTTTGTTTTTTCACTGCTTTTCTTATTTCTCAGTGAAATTGGCGGAAATTGAGCTCTTTTAATTAATATTCATTTGAATTCTAATTATATAGCGAAATTGACCTCTTAAGAATGATTTGTTTGAGTGGAATGAAATATTCTGTTTCTCATTGCATTGGAATTGGGCTGTGTTGTTTGATTTATGTTTGAAGTTAAATATTTTGTTTCCATTTTTTCCCCTTCTTTTTAACCCTGTTTTTAACTTTTTAAAAAAATTTTTTGTAATTTCATACATTTTTGTTTTAACATTCTTTCCTTTTTTTTGAGTGCAAACAATTGGCTTCAGTACATAAAAATAATGCCTTGCAGAAAATCCAACTAAGTCATCATATTCGCCTAGCAAAAGCAGTGTGAGGAGTAATGGCACATCAAACTGAGGAAGAACAAGTATCAGCAAACGTGCAAAACAGACAAAGATAGACTCAAACACACACTGAGGAAGCAGCAGAGCAACTTGCAGCCAGACTTGACAATGTACACTTCTGAACACAGCATTAGCATTTTGCAACATCAGATCCGCTTTGTTCTCAACAAAAGGAACACAGTAACCTATGAATGACTCAAAGATGTCAATGAGAAGCAGCATATAAGCATCGAGCCCGACTTTGTGCAAAGCAATAACACGATTACAATCGCCTTGCATTCCGGTACAACCCAGCTGAAGATTATAGTTTGAGCTGGCGCAAGGCTCTGAAATTTAATGGAAAAACTAAGGAATGTGTTGTGCCTTTAAGGCAGGCAGCTTAATTTTTCCAAATTAAACTGCCTCAGCTTGGAGAATCACTAGAGACATTAAAAACTTTGCTTGCCAGATATACTGCAGAATCAAAGCATTTCCTATCTAACATTAGAAAATACAATTCACATTTCCAAATGACATCGTTTGGGGCAGAAATACTGACAATTTACTTCATGCCAACTTTCAAAGTGAAAGGACTTTATTATAAAGCTGGCTCCCCCCTGCTTCCATTCACAGATAGTCAACATAAATTACTACAAATGTGGATGTATCAGTGATGTGTATCAGTGATGGGAAGCATGGAATCAATTGGACACTGTGGAATTTTTACTGGCATAAAAATTCCATTGTTTCTAAACTACAAGAGCTTCTTCACTGAAAAAAACAATTTAATGTGTGGAGACAACATAAATAATTTTTGATTCATAATATAAGGACAAAAATAAACCGTTATAATTCAAGTATTCTGTTATCAAATAACAAATGAAATCTATTTAGAAAAAATTTGTTTATGCATATTTATACATATTTTTTAAATAAAACTTATACTTTTAATGCAAACGGTTAAACATATAAGAAATGTGTGCTTTCACATTCCTTTTTTTTCAACCAGACTGAGTCACAACAATGTGCAGCAGGGTACAGTTAGTAATATTAAAAAAAATTGTTCTATCATTCTTTTAACACCATAAATTAGTTCTCAATGAGTCATTAATGATGTCAATTTTCTTTTGATGCAATAAAAATATCAAGGGTTTGTATTATTTCAATTATTTAAACATATTAGTGTTGGGTATTATTTTCTTTTCTGTTCTCATTTACTCCATGTTTGATTTTGTATGTTTTGCAACTTCTGATTAAGATAAGCAAATACTAATTATAATGGTATTAAATTGTAGTATATAACTAATTTTTGGATAATTTTCATTGATTTATCATATTTTATTCATTAAGTAGTTACAATTTTTATTTTTGCTTAAGAAATTTGTTTTAATACAAAAAAAAAAGAATTAAAGATTATTTTTTCTTTCAGGTATTGTTATATTCATCTAGCTCAAATATTAAGTAGGCTTAACTAATGTTTGACCAGGTAAGTATAGTTTATTATAAATTTAGATTATATCCAATTCCACACAAAGTAACTCTCCAGCTTTGAAATGACCGTAAAATAATTCAATATCTTTAAATTTGGCTCTGGTTCTTAACTCGTCTTACATGGAATATGTACCAAACTTAATTTTTTGGCGAATGTCATTCTTTTGAATTCAAAATTTGCTACACATAGATAATAGTTCAAAATATACTTCCTTTTAATTATTTAAAAGTTTCTTTTAATGACAGTTGTACACAACTAATAACATCACCTAATCAAATTCAGTTTGGAAATAATACTCCATCTGAAATATTTGATATGCTTTTTTTGTTAGTAAATTATTACAGTTATTTTCTCTGTAAATACAAAAACTTTAGTGATACAATGTAACTCAATTTAAAATTATCAAACAGCATGGGCATCTAACTGAAATTTTCAAAATAAGGAAAATATAATTTCTGTTTTCTTATACTCTAGAATTACTATTTTTCCTTTATTTGCTTATTTCAAGATTTAAATTTCCTATTAGTAGTTTATATATGTGGCTTTTTTGTTGACTGTATACACATATTTAATACATTTTTCAGCATTTCAAATATTCATAGTTATCAATGTCATACATCAGAGCTAAGTGGAAGGAAAATGGGTGAATTGCAGTGTACATTGGAGTTTTCAACTGAGCTTCACAAATTCATAAATGTTGACTTGTTTCAAAGAGGGTAAATAATAAATTCTTTTCTGTGCAACAATATTGAAATAAATGCTTTATTTTTTACATGCTTTAATAATTTGAAAACCATTTTCCCCAAATCAAAAACTAATGCCAAGTACTCTAATATTCATTAACTAATAAAGGAAAAATTTTCGGTTATTCCATGACATTTTCAAATGGCAATAACCTTGTTTAAAAGTTGGATAAATTCTTCAAACTTCTTCCCAAATTTACTGGTCAGTGGGGTAATATGTAAATACCCTTTGTTTATTGGACTTGAAAACTAATACATTTTAAATTCAAGATAATGTATCATTAAAGAGGATGTTAATTGCTTTTCATTCCATGTCTTAGTTATAAAATTTAATGATATTTAATCTTAGATTTCATAGATTACAGATCATTTTAGTTTTTGTGTTATAGCTATGTCATGATGTACCATGCTGGGCACTGCTGTGAAGGCTATGTTGAAGTATTCAGGATGACATTACACAGGTCTCAAAGTTTGTCACTGGTTTTAATATTGAAATCTATGGTATTCTGGAGTCTAGACTGGTCTGTCAGCCAGTCTGAGGGTTCTCCTTTTTGTGTCTCTATGAAGGTGTATTATATGGATTGTTCTTTCAAAGGTAGATATGCGAGATTAACATGAGAAGTTTGCCCATTTCTCCCAAGCCTTGGCTAAAGTAAGATCAAGGGTTGATTTACCATAGAATTTATGTATCAACATTGTTCTGTTTGGGATGCTTTTTCACGAGAAAGGAAGTGACCATTCGGAAACAATTAGTTCCTTTACAGAAAATCTGTCTTTCAATGGAAACAATTGCATACACCCCATCCAATATCATTGTGATGATACAAAATAATGCGGAAAGTAGACATGTCAAACAGAATGGGTTTGACGTAGGCTTGGCTTCTGTTTTACTCTTTTTGGTTCTAAGGTATTAGTGTCACTGCAGCCAAATTGTCACCACATGAAACGTGATATTTCCACCTAATGACTGATAGGGGTTTTTTTTTCATATAATAAAAGTTAGAATCTTTGTTGCTTTGATATCAAGGAGGTATTCGTGTGGGGCCAATTTTGTTGCAGTGACACTTGTATGTAAGTACCTTCTTTACTATGTGAGGAGTATCATCTGAATTATGAGTAAATGCTAGTTTTGATCAATCAAGTAAGATTGGCTTGCAGTGAAAGTTTGCTTTATAAAACTTATCACAACATTTAAGAACAGGATATGTACCATCATGAGAGCCTTCAAAACGGTCGATGAATTGAGTCTCACCTCTCAAAAATGTGTATACATTTGTGTAGTTCGTTGATCACAAAAACAGTTTGTTTAGCACGTGGATTTTTGTTGTACTTGCTTCATAATAATATGTAGTCGTCAGACAAATTGAATTGAGTTACTTTTCACCTTGGTTGCAAAGAAAAATTCGTGAAGTAATCAGAGATTAGTGCTGTACACCAATACCACTGATGTGCAGCCTAAGTTTCCTTTAAGAGCTGCTCAAAAACCGAGAAGTATAGTTGGAACAAATTCCCATTAGAATGGTCCATGATTGCCTCTTTTAGTAGGCGGTCAATTCTTCTATCAAATCATTGCTTTTGGGGGTGGTACGCAGTAGTGCATATTCCTAGTAATTTGGCAAAATTTTTAAATAAGTAGGATTTTAACTAGAGTCTTTGATTTGTAGTGATTGTAGTGGAAGCATCAAAATAGGCGATCCTTATTGAATGAAAAGCATTTGCTACTTTTGCAGTTTTAATGTCAGGAAGAGGTGTAGCTTCTGTCCATCTATTGAAGCAATCATGCAGAAAATAGATCCTTGTTAATGTGGAAGCTCACCAAGTAGGTCTATATGAGCAGAATCAAACATTGTCTACAAGTCACTGAATTTTTTAAATGCTGCTACTGTATGCCTGTGCACCTTAAAACATTGATAAGGTATGCATTGTTGATCCCAAACTGTGCTATCTTTGTTTATGCTAGATATTGTCCTCTTTTGCATACCTTACCTAGAACTTAGGAAAATAATTTGTTCCTTGACAGAAGTTCCTTCAGTGGTGACCACTGCACTTGAAATGTGTTATAATTAATAGGTAGTTACCTTCTCCTATGGAAATTTGTAGTTTTGGGGAAGAATGACGCTCTCAGTTTTTTTAAACGTTAATTTTTTAAATGTATCAAATTGTATTTGATTTGCAAGCTACAATAATAATTTTATGCTATCAAATTTTAAAAATAAAGAGAATTCACAAATAACCATTTAGTAATGATATTTGGCATCTTGAATAACATTCTTTTTTAAAAGTTTACTGTTAACCATAATGGAATAAAAGCAATATTAATAAGCAAGCTTTTTTAATGGAGGAAAAGAGCATGTTCTTCATTTTACACTAATAATTTCTGTACTTTTAGCATTCTGTTTTTTAAATATTTCAAATCAGTTTTATTATTTTTTATCAGGTTTTTCTTTTGGTTTCTGCAAATGAAAAAAAAAAATTCAGTTCCCAAAATTTACTTTATCGTATTTCATTTAAATTTACCTAGTCTAAACCATGTTTTGGTAATCAAATTTTAAATGCAGTATTTTTAAATATTAGGTTGGGGAAAAAGAAATCCATTATTTTTTCGGTAGATGGCTGTAGTTTCGATATCTCGTGAAGTATCGATCAAACAATTTCAAATTTATGCTCGTTGTCAAAGTGACATTTCACACTAAACATTTTATTTTGCTGTTTTTTGTTTGGTGCATTCATTTGTGAGTTACAGAGTGTTAAAAATGGAAGTCAACACAGAGAAAATTCGGTACATTTTACAGTTTTTCCTTTGATATAGGCGAAAATGCATGCCAGGTGGCTGAAATTGTAAATGGTGTTGATGGTGCCGATACTGTACCAGATAATTACGTGCAATTTTGATTTCGTTGATTCCGTTCAGGCATTTTTGATGTTCAAGTTTCCCCGCGCCCGTCATCGAAAATGTCGATAAAATCACAGAAATAATCGAAGTTGACCAGTATATTAGTAGTCGGAGCATCGCTCAAGAGCTAAAGATGCACCATAAAATAGTTTTCAGTAAAGTTGGATTCAAAAAGAAGCTCGATGTTTGGGTGCCACTAAAGCCAATAAAACATGATACGTTGAATTTTCATCAGCAAAGCTCTAGCCAAATGGCATAAAATCAACCTATTTCTTAAACGGATGGCGACTGGGAGTGAAAAATAGGTCACATACGACAATATTGTGGGAAAATGATGGTGGTCAAAGCACAGTGAAGCAGCTCAACGGTGGCCAAACAGGACTAATATCCAGGAAGGTTCTACTGTGTATTTGGTAGGACTGGAAAGGAATTATTGAGTTGCTTCCGTAGAGCCAAACACTAAATTCAGTTATCTATATCTACTGTCAACAACTGGACCGTTTGAAGCTAGTGACTGACCAGAAACGACCAGAATTGGCCAACAAAAGAGGTATTGTGTTCCATCAGGACAACGCTATGTCACACACATCTGTAGTGACTCGCCTGAAACTCTGGGAGCTTGGTTGGAAAGTTTTAATGCATCCACCATTATAGTCCAGACCTGGCACCAAACAATTACCACCTTTTCTCGCATTGCAAAATTTCCAAAGTGATAAGAAATTGGGATCAAGAGAAGATTGTTAAAATCGATTACTAGAGTTTTTCACCAATAAAGGCCGAGACTTCTATGAGAGAGGCAATGTGAAGCTACCTTTAAAATGGCAACAAATTGTACGACAAAACGGTACATATTTGACCCAAATCGGTCAATTCGAAACATGTTAAATAAAGTTTTGAATTTCAGGCAAAAATAATGGATTTCTTTTCCCCCAACCTAATATATTAAAAAAACCCTTTTTTTTTTTTAAAGTTTTTGAGAGAAAAAATTAATTTTATATGTGTATACAAATGACTTTTTTGTATAAAATAACCCATCAGTTTAAATATTTTGTTTCACACTTAAAACTTTGTAAACTTTTTAAGAATAGGCATCTTATTTTAATTTAAATATTTTTCCAGATTTGAAGAATGGTTAAATGATTTGCATTTGGATATAATTAACATAAAGGTATCCAATTTTGGGGGGGAATTAATATTTATTTCATTTGAATACCTTGTTTAGTTTTCTGAGATAGAAACTATTTAATTATTATTAAAAGAAAATTCTAATTTCTAACCCGTGAAGTTTATGATGATGCAACTAAAATGAATAACTTGTGAATTAATTCTTTCAACTTATTCTAGAAAAGTAATTTAAGATATCATTATGTAGAGTTAGACCTTTAATACTCTTTGAGTTGAACATACTGAATCAAATGGATGCTGCTATAGTAGAATGAATTTCTTTTTCTTATGTTTGATGTATATATGTATTTACAGCTGATTTTCTCGGTAAAATTTAAAATCGCAAAATATGGTTAACTTCCCTCTTTTTACATTCTTTTGTGTTTGAATTTTCTGCAGACATTTCATTTGAAAGAAGGATATGAAATTAAAATTTTTAAAAAATGCTCAGAAAAGCATTCATGTAAATGTACCCATAAAGAAAATAAATCATTTTTAAAATGAACCCTGTCCTGCAGCTAGTTTGATTTTAAGGTAAAATGTATTGACAAAATAAATGCTTTTTTCATTTTCATTATACTTCTATAAGGATTTTCGAGTGTAAGAGAATATTTTCACGTGTTAATGCATTTCTCTTGTATCCAATACTTTGTCTAGGTTCTTATTAGGAACTTATATATTGTTACGATTTTGTGTAAATAATTGGTATTTGAGTGTTTAATGCATTTATATTACTCTATGTTATATTTATTTCATGTTAAAATTGTACTATTCACAAGCAATGCCGCCCTGTACGTTATAATGGCGATTCAATGAGAACTTGGCGGCCAATTAGGCGAGTTTAGAACCCTCCTTTAATGTCAAGCTCGATGACATAGAGCGGTTATCATTCTGGAAGTTTCTGTTGCGCCTATAAATAGAAATGCTCGCCGGAACGTAGGTCAGTCTGATTTCAACCAGTGATGAGTGAACATGGTTTTGACTAGCAAATACCTCGGCTGTGCTTGTGAATAATCTTTATGTACGTGTATATTTAAACACTGATTATTGTGTTTGATTGCTGTTGAAGGTGTGAAGACCTTCGGATATTTACCTTGTGAATATTGCTGCTGAATCCTGTATTTAAGGATTGGATTTCTGATAATAAATTCACATCGCTCTTAAAGAACTGTTTATTTTCTTTGTGATTGTTTTGCATAAAATCCTCGAAACCTGATCTAAGTAACAGTTTGGTGTCAGAAGTGGGATTTTATGCCAATAACAAGAGCGATGGATGAGCAATTGAAGACTCTGTTGGAAGGCATCAATGCCTTGAGAAACGGCCAAGAAGAGACTAGGCAAGAAATGCAGAAAGGTCGGGAGGATATGCAGAAAAGCCAGGAAGAAACTAAGAATGAGTTAAAGGAGAGAATGGCCAAGAAGAGACCAAGAAAGGTCAAGAAGATTTGAAGAATTCTTTAGAAAAGAAAATTGACACTTTTGAAGAAAAAATCAACAGAGTGGAAGAGAAAATAACGTTGAAAGTTGAAGAAAAGATTGCAGTAGTTAATGAAAAGATAGATAAGAAAGTAGGGGAAAAAATATGAAGAATTAAAGAGCAAGTTGAAAAAAGAATTAAAGAGCAAGTTGAAGAAAGAATTAAAGGGCAAGTTGAAGAAAGAATTAAAGGGCAAGTTGAAGAAAGAATTAAAGGGCAAGTTGAAGAAAGAATTAAAGGGCGAGTTGAAAATCTTGAAAAGAAGCTTCTAGCTTGCAGAAACACGAGAAGGAAAACAAGTTTGTGCCTGCTTCTGCAGCACCTGTTCCTGCCGCTCCAGTATCAGGGAAACTGTCCACCTATGATGGTAAAACGAACTTAAAGGTTTACAAGACTCGAATTTATATAATTTCTGTAGCCAACAGATAGACTGAAGGGGTCAAAGCTTGTCAGTTAGCGGCATCCCTTAGAGGTGAAGTCGCTGAAGTATGACAGACTCTTCCCAACACAGAGCGACTGAATTTGAACTCCTTGTATAATGCTCTGGATCTTCGGTTCGGCCAGAAATACTCCAAGGACTAGGCATGCCTGCAAATGAAAACAACACTCCAGAAAACTGGAGAAAGCTTGCAGGAGTATGTCTCTGAAGTAGAAAGGCTCGCCAACTTGGCTTTCTCCGACCACCCAGCAACTGTACGAGAAGTAATCTCTTTGGAGTATTTCGTGGACGGCCTAAAGGAATGGGAAATCCAGAAGGCTGTGAGAATGGCAGATGTCCAAGTTCTTAAATCTGCCCTATTATATGCTCTGAAATTGGAGGCAGCCACTCAAGCCAGTCGCTGAGACCGCCTACCCCCCGAAGAGCTAGAGTGAACTTAGATACTCCCAGTGAATCTCCTTGGAAAAGTGACATGGAGAAATTAAGAGATGAATTCCAAGCTTTGATGGCTCAACGTCAGAACCAAGAGAAACGCAACATCAAGTGCTGGGGATGCGGTGGAACTGGCACCTGAGAAGAAACTGTCCCCGATCAAGGAAGGATGAGTGGAACTGGCACCCGAGAAGAAACTCTTCCCGATCAAGGAAGGATGAGAACACTGTCTCTTCTTCCAAACAGAAAAACCATCTCACGGGGCAGAGGTTGCCAGATAATGAAAAGCCCCATTACAAAATTTTTCAGATTACGACAGTAAATGGTGGCGACAAGGGACTTTATATAATAAGACACATTAATAACATCTCGTGCCATATGGTTGTTAATACTGGAGCCAATGTGTCTATAATTAGAAAAGATTTGGCTCAAATTTCACAAGTTAGTATTATCTGGACGCCACTGTGCGTTCCCTTGCAAACAGTGACGGGTGACAAGATTCAGGTTCATGGGAAAGCTAACATCACTCTAAGGTATGGAAATAAAAACTATCACCTTTCGGCATATATAGCAAATATCACTGTTCCCTGTAATTTTGGACTTGATTTTCTGAGGAACAATAAATTTAAATTGGACTTTGAAAATAGCAATATGCATTCAAAACTTGGAGACATCACTCTTTTTGGCTTACAAACTCAATTTAAATCTGACCAGAAGCTTATAGCAAAAACCAAACTCTCATTATCACCAAGAACTGAATGTATAGTACCCGATTCAGTAGCAGAAAATAGGAAATTCCGATTCAGCCTAAATGATTATCCGGACCCAGACAACTACAAAAAAAAGGAGTACTGATAGCTTCAGTAGTAGATCTCTCAAAGTGAGTCATCCGAGTGAGGGTAGCTAACATTAGTGATAAGACAATTACTATCCAGGAAAGACAGGTAATAGCAGCTTGTGCTCCTGTCACTTGTGTAGACCGAAATTGCAATAGCCAAGACCATTCTTCAGACAATCTAGTCAAGAATTTACTACAAAACACTGACTTAGACGAGAAACAAATATGCTGCAGTAGAGCTGATTACAGAATTCCAAAGCCTATTTTCAGGAACATCTGAGGACTTTGGAAGGACAAGGCTAACGAAACACTGAATAGATACGGGAAAGCATCCTCCTATTAAGCAGCACCCCCGGCGATTACTATTTGCTAAACAGGAAGAAGTCAAAAAACTAATTAAGGACAGGAAAGATAATGATGTCAAAGAGCCGTCGTCAAGTCCCTGGACATCTCCCATCGTCTTGGTCAAGAAGAAAGATGTTCTACCAGATTATGTGTGGACTATCGTCGGTTGAATGAGGTCAACAAGAAAGACAGCTATCCTCTGCCAAGAATAAATGACACGCTAGACACACTTGCCGGCAATACCTGGTTTTCTACCCTAGATCTCAAGAGCCGTTATTGGCAGGTAGAACTCCACCCCAATGATAAAGAGAAGACTGCCTTCACCACGGGACTAGGGTTGTGGAAATTTAAGGTTATGCCTTTTCGGCTTCTGCAATGCACCTGCAACATTCGAGCGCCTTATGGAAACAGTCCTCAGAGGACTTTCGTATGAGGCCTGCCTGGTTTATCTTGATGACATTATCATCATGGGACGTTCCTTCGAAGAACATCTTAAAAATATCAGACTTCTGCTACAAAAGCTGAAAGAAGCTAACCTGAAATTAAGTCCATCCAAATGCCACCTGTTCCAGCGCGAAGTCACGTATCTCGGGCACATCGTTTCTGCGAAAGGTGTACAAACAGACCTGAATAAGATCTCGGGTGTTAAAGACTGGAACTGCCCAATGGATGTTCACCAGCTCTGGAGTTTCTTGGGCTTATACACGCATTACCGGAAATTCGTGAAAAATTTCTCAACCATCGCCAGACCACTCCATAATCTGACGGAGGCAGAATAGAAATTCATGTGGACGGTTGATTGTAACAACGCCTTTAATAAGCTTAAGGATGCACTAACATCTGCTCGAATCTTAGCATATCCTGAAATTGGGAAACAATTTATTCTGGATACAGATGCAAGGCGTGAGAGCATTGGGGCAGCATTGTCTCAAGAGATAGATGGTTTGGAGCGTGTCATCACCTATTTTAGCAGGTGTCTGTCCAAACCAGAAGGAAATTATTGTGTGACCAGGAAGGAAATGCTCGCTATCGTAAAAGCCGTTGAGCACTTCCACCCTTACCTCTACGGTCGAAGGTTCCTGTTGCAAACAGATCATGCCTCATTCACCTTGCTGCTGAATTTTAAAAATTCAGAAGGCCAAATAGCTAGGGGGATACAGAGACTAAAGGAGTATGATGTGGAAATTTGCCACAGAAAAGGATCAGCTTATGGAAATGCAGACGCCCTTTCGAGAAGACCTTGTCCTGAGAGCTGCAAATGCTGCTTGAGAATCGAAAAGAAATTTGGCGTAATAGCTCCAATAGTCTGCCAAGTTACAATGCCATCAACATCGGCATTGGACCCGTGGAGTGATGAGAGCATCCGAAAAGATCAACTGGCTGATCCTGAAATAAAACCAATCATAGTATTCAAAGAGTCGTCTGACGAAAAGCCCAGCTGGCAAGACATCACACCTTTCCACCCTACAACGAAGTGTTACTGGGCTCTTTGGGACTCTATCCATCTGACAAATGGTGTTTTATATCGAAAATGGGAGTCTGATGACAGAAAAACATTCAGGTGGCAATTAATACTCCCAAAGACAACAGTTTCAACAGTCCTTAAGGAACTCCATGGCAGTCCAACTGGAGGTCATTTTGGTGTTATGAAGACCTTACAAAAAGTTCGTGAGCGCTTCCACTAGTACAATGTGCGCAGTGATGTGGAAAAGTGTTTTCGCATATGTGATCCCTGTGCTGCACGCAAAGGCCCCAGGAAACGCACTATAGGAAGACTGCAGCTGTATAATGTGGGAGCGCTTCTCGAACAAATAGCTTTTGACATCCTAGGTCCACTTCCAAGATCGTCAGATTGCAACAACAACATCCTGGTTGTCAATGACTACTTCACTAAGTGACCTGAAGCCTATCCTTCTCCCGACCAAGAAGCCTCAACTGTTGCAGAGGTTCTAGTTCAACACTGGATCTCACGATTCGGGGTCCCTCTACAACTGCACACCGATCAAGGGAAAAACTTCGATTCTGCAGTTTGCAAGAGACTGTGTGAAATTCTCGCCATTGACAAAACCAGGACAACAGCTTTGCATCCTCAGTCTGACCGCATGGTAGAGAGGTTCAATCGAACCATCCTGAACAGCCTCTCTCTCCTGGTATCCAATAATCAACAGGACTGGGACAAGAAATTGCCATTTTTCCTGCTTGCCAATAGGAGTGCCGTTCATGAGACCACCGGCTATTCCCCATCCTAGATGCTCTTCGGACGTGATCTTGGTCTGCCTGCAGATCTTCTGTTCAGCCGGCCACCAGATGCACCCTTGGTGCCCGAGGAGTATATCGAGAAACTCCAGGCACGGATGCAGGAAATGCATCATCTGTGGCTAGGGAAAGAATCGGCATGGCTTCCGAGAAGATGAAGACCCGATACGACGCAAGAGCAACTGGACAGAATTTCCACGAAGGTGACAAAGTGTGGTTATGGAATCCGAAACGACGCAAAGGACTCTCTCCAAAGCTACAGACCTACTGGGAAGGTCCTTACACAGTCCTAAAAAGACTGAATGTCGTTGTAGTGCGGATACAGAAATCACCACGCTCAAATGCGAAGGTAATACATTACAATTAGCTAGCCCTATATCTTGGCCAAGATGAATAAGATCCTTAAGTTCAGACCATGGTCATTAATTATTTGGTAAATATTGTAAATTATTTTTTTTTAATTCCTTAGTTTTATTTTAGTATTGTAATTCGTGTATTTCGAATTTATTTGTATTGTATATGCTGTGGAATACACATTTGCTACTTTATATGTGATTATTATGTGAATAGTTTCTGTGTGTAGATAGATTCCTCTTACTCAGGGATTGTACTGCCCAGGACGTGCAATCTTTGAGGAGGGGGCAGTGTTACGAATTTTGTGTAAATAGTGTAAATAATTGGTATTTGATTGTTTAATGCATTTATATTACTCTGTGTTATATTTATTTCATGTTAAAATTGTACACAAGCAATTCACAAGCAATGCCGCCCCTTACGTTATAATGGCGATTCAATGAGATTTTGGCGAAATCTTGGCATCATTTTTGGAGACCAAGTTGGCGACCAATTTGGCGTCGTTGGAGAGTTCGAAACCCTCTGGAATCTTCTAGAAAGTAGTAGATCTCTCCACTAGTATCACGTTCAATGACACGAGCAGTTATATTTCTGAAAGTTTCTGTGGCGCCTATAAAAGAAGATGCTCGCCGGTTCGACGATGAGTCGGATTAAGCCAGCGAGTAGTGAGGATTGTTTTGACTAGCGATTAGTTTGGCTGTGCTTGTGAATAATCTTTATGTACGTGTATTTTTAAACACTGGTGATTGAATTTGATTACTGTTGAAAGTGTGAAGACCTTCGGATATTTACCCTGTGAATATTGCTGCTGAATCTTGTATTTAAGGGATTGGATTTCCGATAATAAATTCACATCACTCTTAAAGAACTGTTTATTTTCTTTGTGATTGTTTTGCATAAAATCCTCGAATCCGGATCTACGTAACAATATTAAATTGTACATACCCATTCAAACTGTTAAATGAAAATTGAAAAGGTATGGGTTAAAAACCTGAGTCTTTATGTTATGTAATAGAGAAATAGAAAATTATCCAAAGTTTACCTAATTGTAGACATTTAATTTTTAGTTGATAAAGCTTATCAAAATTGATTACATAAGAAGAGATTAAGGTTACTAAGCTAATTCATCATTTGACTGTCATCTATAATAACACATTGCACTTAGTTGTGAATTAATTTCGAATACAGTATTTTAAATGCTTGTTATTTAAAATGCTTTCTGCATTGGAAATTCAATAATGGGGAAATTGTGTATGAAATATATTAAGTTTGTGTGAATTATTTTCTGTATTATCTTTATTTGTAAATTTTTTTGAGTTCAAATTTAACATTTTTTTTTTATATGTGTGGTTAGAAAAACTTCATCTTTGTTTTGCACCTCAATAAAATTTTCAATTAAATTTTAAAAATATTTGTTATTTTTGTTTTATTTCAGAAAGAATTTCAAAAATAACTTTAAATTGAAATGATTCTTATTTTGTTAAAGTACTCAAACCTTTTAATGGTTTTGCATAAATTCTCTTAGCATTTCAGTAATTTCCGAATTATACTATATTGAATTGTATTTTTTATTTGATACGATTACTGTAAAGGAATTTTATTGTAGAATATTAAAGATTTATACCTTTTTGTTTTATATTTTTTCTGTGACATCTAATTTAATGCAACTAATTGATCTTTCAGATTTTATCAAGTGAGAAGTGCATTGAAGACATCTACAAAGCTTCCAGTTAAAGTAGAAGTTAATTTGCCAAAAAATTCGTGTATGTTTTTCTTAAATAGCTTGTACAATCGAATTTCAATTAATTTGAGAATGTTTTTAAATTAAGTAATAAGTTGAAAAGAGAGAAATTCAAATCATATTTGAAAAAAATTTTAAATCATATTTAGACACATTTTTAAATCGTATTTGAAAATCTTTAAGAATAATTGGTGACACAAAATACCTCATATATATAAATAGCGCTAATAAATACATAATACTAATGAACTCATGAATTATTATCAATGAAAATCATATTTATTATATTACACTTATATAAATAATTCAAAGGAACTCTGAACAACTATACTTATCGATGAATATAATTAAAATTGACCATCTTGGATTATTATTATTCTATTAACTGTTAATATCTTGAATAATGGTGGAGAATAAAAAAACTAAAACAGTGTGTTCCTCTGAAGATGTAAAGCCCTCGTGTAGCTGAACAGTGCGACGTTAATATTCAATCAATCAATCCTCTGAAGATGTATTTGATACATCTTGTGTTTGTCCAATCGCTGAACTTTGCAGTAGAATCCTTTATGCTAATTTTCTTTCAAAGAATAAATGTTTCATATTTAAAGTATTTAATTGTTGACATGTAAAATATGTTTCGGAAATTGACATAACGATTCATCAACTCTATTCCTTTTGCTTTTAATATGTTCATGTTTTCTCTTATTTTTGGATTAAAATTCCAGTTAAATATACTCTTTTAGATAGATTTTATCTCGTAGTAGTTTTTGCTGTTTGTTACATATTTTGCTGACCCATTGATGCTTTTTTTTTTTTTTTTTTGAATTTCTTGAGTACTCAATTTTTGTGATTAGTGTATACTTTTTACTACCGAATATTAACTGAAAGACTTTCCTAGATTTTTATAAATAGTAGTAAAAATCATTCTCACTTAAAATTTTTTTTTTTCTTTGGAAGCAGATAGTCGGATTATATTGCTGAAATTAAAAAGAATACCACAAGCTAATGTGTGAGAGAACTAAAGGTTTTAAAAATTTCAGGAGAATGCTTATGCTCTCTTTTCTGTATTATTAATTTAATGAAGATCTATGAGGGAAGTTAGGACAAGTAATTTGTTCACTTTCAAGTGTATCAGATGATTTGTTTATCCATTTCCATGCTTATCAGAACAAACAATTTATTTTAACACAATGCTGATATTATTTTATTATAACATTGCACTTCCTTACATCATAAAAGTAAAAAACTTAAATTGTTATGTATGCTGTGTGTGTGTGTATTTTAAAGCTGCTGAAAGTCATAAATTTTCTTATTTACGTTTTGAATGCGTTTCATGCATGTTTTTCTTTTCCACTGGCCTCTAATTTGTATTTGTTTTTAGAGCTTGAATAGGGAAATTATAAGGAATTTCAGATTCCAAGCACATTCTAAATCTTTTTCTAAATGATTTTTTTCTTTAAATTTCTTTACTTTTTGAACACCAAAGCAGATTATATGCCTAGAAAAAACAATAGTCATTCCATACTGTATATTGTTAACACATATAAAGGTAAATACATTATATTAAAAAATAAAATTCCTTATGTAGAAGTGCCGACACATTTTGTTAAAAATACTTTGTTTTGTGAAAGAGTCCATTGATGAAAAAAATCTGTAATCTGTTTTATATTCAGTTTCTTGAAGTTTTCTGAAATCATAGGAATTCATAAAACAACTCTTCAAAAACTGTGCTAACACATGCTTAAAAACGTTTTTTTTTTTTGTATGTTTGAGTATTATTAAGGATTTATTATTGCTTTCTCAAGTATTCAAAAATGTTGTCAATTTTAAGACTGTTGACTTTTTCCTTTAGAGTTAGTTTTTTTATGAAGCACACACAAACATTTTATTAAATTTTTTTCTCCTAAATGTTTGTTAAAAAATAAACTTATCTATAAATATTACTCACTAAAATCTTTGCATGCTTTTTGGCTTTCAATTCGACATTGTTTAATTCCCAGCATACCTGTTCTGAAATTAATAATTAAATGGGTTAAATTTTTTCCTAGTTAGTAGAAGCACTGCAGGAAAAAATGGGAATTTTGCTGATAAGTAAACAGTTTTTCAGTATACAATCAATATGTTGCAACAGAAAGTAAATTGCTCTGTATAACACTGAAGAACAATCAGTAATAGTCAGATACAACTTTTTTTGATGAAATACCTAAGCATATTTGTGATCATGGGAAAGTTTTTGGAGTCTGACAAATGGTTCACTCTTTAAGTCATGCAAGTACTAAGAATTTTAAAAGCAACTATTGTATGTGTGTTGTGAGTACATCAATTTTGATAAAAGCCTTCTTTTCAAGCTCTTGCTGTCATGGACAATATAATGTGTATGAGTGGGACCATCATAGATTAGTTTGCATTATGATGGTGAATAGGTTCCCAACAGTGCAAAAGATTTCTTGGCAATTTAATGCTACTGAACAAAAAGTGTTAGTAGCCATACTATCTAGAATATCTTGCTATGGAACATAGAAACCTTCATCTCACAGGAGTACTTGTGCTGAAGATGCATTGGAATGTACAAATATTAGTATGGGTTCAAAAAAGCCCTCACTAAAAACTGTGCCTGGGAAAATGTTGCCTGGATTGATGATTCAAAACTTACGTTTGTATCTGCCACTAGTAGGAACAAATGCACATGAAGTGATGGATCAGTTCCTGCTATTAGGGCTTCAAGCTGGTATGTGTTAATTATTCTCATCTGGAATATTGTGTGAATTGGAATGAGATACCTGGTATTTGTGATATCATCTGTTACAGGTCGGTGTTACTGAGATGTAAATGAAGATGAGCTCCCATTTTTGGGTCTTCAGCATCCCATTGGAGCCCTCATTCTTCAAAAGGACAATGCACCATGCTCTTGCTCCCAAAAAATTTAGTGATTTAAGGAAAACTGCAGATATGTTGTTTCACTGGTCATCAAGGTACTTGATTTTAATCCCATCAGTAACATATGGGATTTCATCGAGAGAGAGAGAGAGAGATGTTCAGAGCTCCCCGATTCAACTGCACCAAATATTAATGAACTGTGGGAGGTTTGAGAAAAGTCTCCAGTCCATTTGGATTCTCAACACTTTCTGTGCCTTGTTGAGTCCATGCCCCATTGAAATGTTACCATCATCAGGAGAAAAGATCATGCTACACATTACTGCACAGGTATCTCTAATTCATTTGCTCTTCAGTATGTGTGTTTGCAAATATATATATTCTTTTGTTGAAAGTCAATGCACCAAGGAAAGATTAACTGATCATTACTTTTTTTACCTTAAGTCTGTAATTAGTTTAATTTGTATGGTAAAAAAAAATGAAAAATTTTGATTGAATAATAGTAGATTAGTTGTAATAGCTCTGCTTACAACTTTAACAGTTCTCTATGTTGATAACATTGAACAACTTTTTGTATTACTTTTCTTGAATAATTTTGTGACTAATTTTTAATTCATATATCTTTAAATCAGGCTGTTCACACCTTCAATTGGTCTGTGTTAGTCCCTGAACATTTCAATTGCTGAGAGTTGACATGGGATGAAAAAGCCCACTAGGTTTGGGGATAGTAAAATTTTAAGAAGGAAAAATAAATGTATAGTTAAAACTAATCTTTCATATTAATTAATTTTTTTCCCTTACCGAGCTTATTTGCACACATACTTGTAAGGAATGATTCAATAGTTAATAATTATAATTGTTTTGTATTACATTTATCTATTATGTATATAATTTCAGTGAAAATAACCTCTGTTCCTGTTACATTTTTTTTTACTTAATCAATACATATTCATCTTTTATCAACAATAAATTTTCACGATATGACTAATAAAATATTTTTCTTTAGCTTGTACCCTTGTATTTCCTGCTTGTATTGTGAATGGTACTGCTGTTAGTAAAACATTTCAAATACTTTATAAAAATGAAGAAATCATTTTGGATGACATAATTATTTTTAAAGTCCATACTCTTATTGAAGGTCATAGGGTAAGAATTTGTATGCCTTCCTTTAACAATAACTCTATTGTACCAATTTAAGAATCTTTTTCAATGACTGTAAACAGACATAATTTTAAAATTATTTATTTGAATGTATGTTTTAATTTCACAAATAAAATTGTCCATTATCTTACATAAGAGTAAGAATTCTTATATGTGTGAAGTTTCTGCTTCTAGACAATTTAAGGCTTTAAACCCATTTTTGAAGAACATATATATAAATACATAATAATTTCTTACATTTGTTGTATGTGATTTTTGATACTTTCTTTATGTAATTTGCTCTTTTTTTAAACGTTATTCAGCATAGGAATAAGAATAAAAGTGGAAAAAATAGTTAAGTATATTGCCATGTATTGTTTAGTTCAGAGGTGGAATATTGTTTTTGTTCAAGGGCCACTTGTTGAAGTGGAAGTTAGTGTAGAGGGGACTACACCATATAAAAAGATTGCACTCATTAACCAACTTTACATTTTAGACAAGATCTAAATTGCATAATAAAAAAAAATTAATTAAATAGGTGTAATTTTATTTAATTTATTTACTGTATTAAGTTCTTATCATGTGGTTGTTGGAACATTTAATTTTAAAAACCATTTAATGAGACAAATGTATTATATCTTACTTTCCTACATTTTTTTTAAATTCAGGAATGAAATTACTTGTTTAAATTCTCATTGCAGCGATATTTTTTAGCATACAAAGATTTGTAAAAGTCAACTAATAAATAACATTAAACATTTCTTTCATTGTGTGATCTGACTGCATATCAAGTTCAAGTTTTAGCTCCTCATCAAGTGTCATGTCCATACTAACAGTGATCGGTTAAGAAAGCAATTGGAGTTTAAGCTCAGTTATCTTTAATTTCTGAAATTTTCTTGTGACATCCTTCAAACTAGAGATGATCTCTTATCTTAGTAAAAGCAATTTCTGTCTTTGTAATAAAGGGAATAAGCAAAAATTGCTTTTGTCTGCTTGCCTTGAAAATAGATTTAATTATACTTCAGATGTTTGTACATGCTTCCACATTTCTCTTTCTTTCAGTATCATATTCAGTTCATTCATTTTCTTAATTACATCAACTGCAAGCATCTCGTATTTCCACTTCTTGCATCCTTTTTTATAACAAATTTGTGAGATATTACTTTTGTGTCCAGGAAATAAGAGGATTTTATTCTTTAATGCTTATACTCTTTCCATAACTTTACCCAGGCTCAATCACCTCATACTGTTGTGTTATATTACATTTTCATATTCTGGTTCCACATCCTCTTGGAAAATATTTGAACTTTTGTTGATTCCCATGTTCCGATTGTGTTCACCACAGTAATAATAGGATCTACCATATGCTCTTCAGCCGAGTGAATCTTTATAAAGGCTGTTCTGCTCCTGTTTGGTGTAATACTTGCCATTTTGTTAGAGGACAAGCTAATTTTTTCCACACAATTCACAACACACTCAAGCTAGTACAGATCAGTGGTTTTATTTTTCATTGATTCTAGGTCTTTTAAATCCTCTGTAATAACAAGATTTTCATTAATTCCACGAATAAAGAGGAGTATTTGTACAGTTTCTTCATTATATATGTTCTCATCCAGTGCCAAAGAAAACCAAGCAAATCTTTGCTTGTAGGCTTCAGCTGTTCTACGAGTTCATCAATTGTGTCAATGCACTGTACATTAGTTCTTGACAATTCAATGCTTTTGAATTTGCTTCTTGCATCAAGACACTTTATGCTTGCACCTTCTCCCATAAACTGCTTAAACTAGCCAACCGAAAAAGGAAGGCTACCATGAAACTTGCTTCAGTATCACTATTTTGAAATGTTGATTGTTTTGTAAATGTTTGTTGCTTCTTTAGCCTTTTCCTATACTCTACAGCTTTTGCTTTGCATTCTTCTAAAATTCGCAGCCAAATTATCTGTGTCTCATGGTGCCATTTTAGATTGTACTCTTAAATTATTATTTTTTGAAATGATGAACACATTTCCTTATTCCCTGTATTTCCAAAGAAATACTTGTTTTTCTTTTATTTGATAAACATACAACATTCATCATTCCTGTTATATTACTGTTGCAAAGAGAAAATTGAAATTAACCATATCAATCCAAAGTGCACTACTCATTTTATCTTTTCTGCAGATGCGTATTGGTAGGGCAGTCTTAGTAGGAAATATTGAGTGGAATCTTCAGTTTGATCAATGAAAGGAAATCTTGGTTAAACGCAGATTTTTTATGACACTTTTGTTGGACTATAAAAAAATTTAGCAGTTCACCTTTTGCCCTCGCTTGGTTTTAATTAATAAATAGGGTAAACTGCAAAGAGAAATTTAGACTGAAATATTTAATAGTATTTGCATGAACTATTTTGATATTTAATGTATTTTTGTATCAGAAACTACATGTTTTTCTAATTTTTTTAAGGTGAGAGAATCCCTTTTGAAGGCAGATTTCCAACTAATTGTTGAGTTGTGGTTCACGGACCAATCATTTGGGTAAATTTATTCTATTTTAGGATTCATTTCCATGAATTTTTTTTTGCATTCATTTATATATGTATATGGACTATTTATAAGTAATTCATTTTGAAAATTGATTCATTTTATAGACCTGACCAACATAATTCCATCCATTGTGTCAGTACAAGAACTTTACTTCTGCATTTTGATCCAGCTAGAGGATTGCATCACCATGTACCATTATTATTTGATTACTTCCATTTATGTGCTGTGACTATTACCATCCACGCATCTATTATAGCTATTTGTCAGCCATACCTCAGGTATATATCTTTTATCTTCATAATATGTTTTTCTTAACTTACAAAGTATTTACATCTCATATTTAAGATTATGAAACAAATGTTTTTGTTAGCAAATTATTTTTGGTATCTTTACTATTATGCCATTATATTTGTCTTTATTAACTTTAAATATTTTAAATCAAATTGTTTTTTTTTTATATTTTTATTAAAGATGTGCTGTAGTATTTTCAATAGTATTGCAATTTTCATATGTACACAAATATGTGTGTTTATGCTCACGAATAAATCTATTTTTCTCTTATCTGTTGAAAATACTACTTAAAATGTTATGAGTTGTTTTGTCTTAGGTTTTTTATGGTTATTAAGTTTTTAATTTGCTTAGAATGAGCAATTCAATTCAGGTAATTTAAATTTAATTAAGAAGTTAGGATGATTCTCCTTTTATCATAGAACAGAAAAATAAACCATGGGATCCATAATAATGTCAAAAGATTAATCCTCTCTCTCATGGTGCATACTTTTCTGTAACATGCAGTTTTTAACAAGACCTTTTTGTCTACCATTAATTTAATAAAGATTTTTAACTGAAAGTTTTATTTGGAATATAATGCTCTATTTTTTACATAAAGTAAAGGAACAATAATGGAAATATTTAATTTTTTACTGTATTTTCTTCAAAGGGGGAACCTAAATGAAATTTTATATGCAAAAAAATATTTTGAATCAATAATTATAATCTTACTACATTTCAATATATAAATATATACTACAGAGAATAGGACTGTCCTTTTAATCCATAGCTAAGAGCAAAATATTGTTACGACTTTTGTCTAAATAGTGTAAATAATTTGTATTTGAGTGTTTAATTCATTTATATTACTCTATGTTATATTTATTTCATGTTAAAATTGTACTATTCACAAGCAGTTACGCCCCTTACGTTATAATGGCGATTCAATGAGAACTTGGCGAAATCTTGGTGGTAGAGACAAGTTGGCAACATTTTTGGCGACCATGTTGGCGAATTCGGAACCCTCTGGAATCTTCTAGAACAGGGGTGGCGAACCTTTTTCACTCAACGTGCCATTTTTTCTAAAAGAAATGTTTAATGAGGGATAGACGTGCTGTCAAATAATTTTGACTTGTGATTATTGGGGAAATAATAAAACCAAGTACTAAAATAAAAAAAAGACAAAACTCTTTTAGTTAGTATGAAAAAATACACTTTGAACTGTATCGAAGAAAATGCTTTGTTTAAATTTAAGTAACTATAATGCGACTTCCGTTGTTGCAGATTAATTGGCAAATAGCTTAGATTAGGATTGTAAAATGTTACTTTTAGTAGAATGTATGCTGAATTGAAGTCATCTGCCAAATGGGGTTTCTAAGCGCGAGTCTTTAATGTTATTCATCTCAGAAAATAATGATTTGCAGGTACAGGTCGATGAAAATATGATTAAATAGCATGAGCCTGCATCTTCAAACAGTTAAACGAGTCTGACATCGAACTCCATGTTTCCAAAATTTCGTTACTGGCATTTTTACTTGTTAATATTTTTGTTTCGATGAATTCCAGTTTCTCCTTGTTGCATACATTTTTGAATCCATACTGAACTAGACTATACATCAATCAGTTTTTGTATTGAACATTCTTCAATTTCTCACTAATTAAATTGGGACAAGCTCAGTTTATCAAATGAAATCAAATCAGGGTACATAATAAACCTAAACATTTCTGATAATTTTTTGGAGAAATCTCAGTGAAAATTCCTTGATTGAAAAATCAGTTATTGAAGTAAATTCTTCAATGTATATATATATCTTTATACATAAAAATCTTCTGTGCGTGTGTTTGTCACTAAACTCCTCCTAAACGGCTGGACCGATTTCGATGAAATTTTTTGTGTGGGTTCAAGTAAATTCGAGAATGATTTAGATTCACAATTCGATCCGATATCGCAATTAGTTAAAAAGATATTAATTAAATACATTCAAAAAAGACACAACTCAACATTCACCTGCATTGTTGTAACAACGCTATTGTTATAAACAAGTAATATAAAAAAAAATTTAATCAATTCCTACTTAGATCAACCAAGAAAAAATTTATTTTAGCTACTTTTTATTAAATAGTTGCTATTAATATAAATATATATATACATATGACAGAATCACAACATTAAGTGGTAATTAATTTTTATCAATTATCATTAAAGTATCGTTTTCTCATCCTAAACAATCGTGTACATGAAACTTCCCTTCAACTGAATGCTTTAACACGTGAGAAAAAAACCTTTTCAAATTTTGACATAAGTCGCCAACGTGGCTGTATTTGTAATTTTTTAAATAATTAGTTTTAATCAAAATTAATTTTTATTAATTATAATTAAAAGTTATTGTATTGTCATACAAAATAATCATGGACATTACATTTCAGCTCAATTGAGCGCTTTAAAATGTATTTTATTAACAATTGAAAATTCCACCAAGATAAATAAATAAACAAACAAATGAAATATATATATACAGATCGTGAGCTAATAGTAGGAATTGAAAAAGACGTAAGTTGGCGTCGAAAATTGATTTTCAGCCAAACTGGCCAAAACCGGTCTTTATTGTTACGAAAATGCAGACGATTCACGCTTTTTAGTGTTTTTAATTAATATCTTTTTAAAATAATCTTTATATATGTAATTTTTCTGCGTGTGTGTAACTGAACTCCTCCTAAACGGCTGGACCGATTTTGATGAAAGTGTTTGTCTGTTCCAGTGGACTCGAGAATGGTTTAGATTTATAATTCAGTTTAGAAATGTTTATTTAATTAATTTTTTATTTATAAATTGTTGTCCTTGGAATGTTTTACATTGGATCCGGCAGACTGCGCTACGATCGCAGTATGGAATATTCAAAAATCTTTTATTTTGAATTTAAGATGTGTGTACAGGACAACGTAAGTCGGGTCCTCAAATATATATACACTCAGGAACATTGAAAATAGCGACCCAAGAAGAAAGCATCGGATTGGAATGAAATTTAATTCACATAATGACACAGATGAGAGATTCACTTGATCTCAAAAACAAGACAATTAAACGAATACAGGGTGTGCAACGACACAAATACTGGGCAATTTCAATAGCGCGTTGGACCACCTCCAGCTGCAATACATGCCACCACACGGTCCGGCATTGAGTTGATTAGACACCTTATGTTGTCCTGAGGCAGATGGGCCCACAAATCTTGAACAGCGAACTCTAAATCATGTACAGAGTGACACGATGGCATCTGCCATTTTAGTTGATCCCACACGTGCTCTACAGGGGACAAATCGGGGGAGCGGGCCGGCCATGGAAGAGTCTGAAAATGACGTAGGAAGTCTTGAGCAACTCTTTCTGTATGCGGACGAGCATTATCTTGCTGGAAAATTACCCTGGGAGACCATTTAGCAAAGGTCCTACATGGGGTTGAAGAATATCATCAACGTAACGTTGGCCCGTTAAGGTTCCACGCATCACAATTAAAGTGGACCGGCTATCATAGGCTATGGCTTCCCAGACCATTACACCAGCTGTGCGGGCAGCGTGACGGTGTGGGGGGAATTGTACCGCTCACCAGGGCGCCTCCACACCCATACACGGTTATCATCTGTCCCCAAAACAAACCGGGATTCATCACTAAACACAACCTTTTGCCAATCTGCGGCATTCCACATTGATCCGGCTTGGCACCACTGTAGACGCAGTGTCCGATGTTCCGGTGTTAAAGAGAGTGCACGGAAAGGGCGCTTGGATTTAAGATTTGCTTCTGCAAGGTGTCTGGAAATTATTTGTGGAACAATTGCTACGCCTACGTCTGCTCCTGTCGTTGAACGAGTCACTGTGGGGTCCACAAGTGCTTGCCGCACGATCCTTCGATTCTCTCTCCTCGTGGTCTTCTTGGTCGCTCCAGACCCGGGTTTCCGCGCGTGGGTACCTTCTCGTGTCCAATGCTGCCAACAATTTCTAACGGCACATTCCAAACGATCCACCTGGCCAGCAACACGGCGCGTCGACCAGCCTGCAGTTTTCATCACGATGATCAGGCCTTTCTCAAACTCGCTTAACTATGAGAAATGTCTTCTAGCACGTTTACCTGGCATGTTTCGCTTACCAAAGTCTTCCTACAATCGGCGGGTAATCGTCACGTTTATGAATCTTTGAATTTGCGCTGGCTTATATAGCACCCTCTACCTGATTGTATCGCCACCTTGGCGTGTATGAGCATGCGTATTGGCACAAAACTTGGATCATTTGCATATCACATTACACTGTACTTATTTGCAAATTTCTCGATTGTACTTGGCTTCCTTCTTGGGTCGCTATTTTCAATGTTCCTGAGTGTATATATTTTCTTAGTCTGGTTCCTCATATGCATCTTAACCTTTGATATTGTTTTTCAAGTTTGGGTTTTGTTGTATGTTTTTATCGGTGGCGTGCCCAAAATATTGTGTCACGTGCCATCAATGGCACGTGGGCCATTGGTTCGCCAACCCTGTTCTAGACAGTAATAGATCTCTCCACTAGTGTCACATTCAATGACACAAGCGGTTATATTTCTAGAAGTTTCTGTCACGCATATAAAAAGGATGCTCGCCGGTACGGCGAGGAGACTTGATTAAGCCAGCGAGTAGTGAGGATTGTTTTGACTAGCGATTAGCTCGGCTGTGCTTGTGAATATTCTTTACTTACGTGTATTTTTAAACACTGTTATTGTGTTTGATTATTGTTGAAGGTGTGAAGACCTTCGGATATTTATCCTGTGAATATTGCCGATGAATCCTGTATTGAAAAGATTGGATTTTCGATAATAAATTCGCATCGCTTTTAAAGAACTGATTATTTTTCTTTGTGATTATTTTTGCATAAAATCCTCGAACCCTCGGATCTACGTAACAATATCCTTTTCTGTAACATTTCTAAATGAAAATATTGAAGTGTTATAGTAATCGATTAGTAAAGTTTATTCTGAAGTAGAAAACAAAATTTCTCTTAGAACAATTTTGAATAATAATAATAAATTTGAATACTTAAGTTGTAAATAGATTATGTTTTATACTATCAGTCTGTAATTGAGTATGTTTTTCTACCTTTCTTGTAAACTTTGTCAGAATTCCAATGTAATTTCAAAGTTAAAGCATATTTCAGTAAGGAATAATACTAACTATTTATATTTGTATTTTTTGTATAGAGAAGAATGTTTTTTGGGGGGTTAAATGAAGATTTTTTTTATTGGTTTTATTGTAATTTTTTTATGTATACTTTGAAGTGAGGTAATATTAAATAATATTGAAAGTGATTTATAAATATGTCAAAAATTGAAAATATATTACTGAAACATCATTACATGGTTTCCTGTGCAACACAAAAGTTTTTGGTGCTAAAAATAAATCAAGAAACTAAAATACTTGTTTTTTTTAAAAGAATTAAATATAATGAAACAAGTGTCTTTTTTTAAATAGTGTAATAACTCCTGCTGACAGTGGATATGAAATTATAAATGCAAAGTATAGATATAAGTGTTTCTTTTCTTTTTTTGTTATATATGTAATTTAAAACATCCTTTATTAAAATGGGTTTTTTTTATAATGAATGGTTAAAAAATGAAAAAAATATCTATCACATTGGTAATAAAAAATATGCTGGCACATTGGAATTACCAATTTCTATAAGTTGTATGAATTTTTATCTTATAAGAGCTGTATAACATTGATATACATTTCAATCATGTTGTAAAATGTTTGATTAATACAAAGATGGATTTTTAGAACTCAGTTCTCTATAAACATTTTAACTTTTTTGTCATTTTTTTAGTTAATTTGAAGCTTATGCTGCTTTCTTAAAAAAAAAAAAAAAAATGTTGCATTTACCTTAAGAAATGCTTTCTATTTATATTTAATTTCCAAAATTTATACAGTAGCTTCTTGAAGGTATCACTTTTAATTAGGTGATGTATGACGAATATTGTAATTGAAAACTATTGTATCCAGTTATGTCAATTTTTTTAAATTATTAAATATATTTTGATTTTTACTTTTACCATTTTAAGGCATTATCAGCTATAAAAAAATCCTTTAAGATAGGCTAAATTTTGTTTAGTTTTTTGAAAAGATAAACTTTGTATGATCTGCATAAAATTTTTCCAGGGAACAAAATTTATTTTGTTCTTTTGTTTTGTTCCGAGAAACTAAATTCACTTGATATTTTTGTTTTGCTTCAAGAAACTAAATTTTCTTAAGATATTTATTATTTATGTTATTATTCTGTTTTATTACACAAATCTTAATTTATGTTTCTATTATGTCAGCAATTCCTACCTTAATAACAAGATCTGATTTATGGAAAGATAATTATTTCATTGCTATTCTATTTTCATACAATATCTATTGATGTACCGACATTTGTTAATGGATTTCCTCAATTTAATATATATTATTTTAAAATAAGTAATCATTCCTAAAGTTATTTGCAATAGTATTAGAAGCAAATATGTTAATAAGATATAGCAAATAAGTATTATAAATTAAGATAATTTAAAATAGTTAATTATTACATTTGTAATGGATTCGTGTTATGTCATAGTCATAATGTAATGCATTCATATGTTTCCAAGTAATCAGTTCATGAGCTTTGCCACACCTAACTTTAGTTTTTTGCTGTAATAGATTTTTCTTTTTTCAATTTTCAATTTTTTTTTTTAAGAATCTTAATTGTGTGTACTTTCTTATCTAATTATCAAACCCGAAAGTTTTATGAAAATTTTACAAGAACAACAATTACAAGTTTAATGTCATTTTTGAATTCAGTAAAGAACATGTGAATTGCATTTATCACATGATTATCTTGCATTTAGCCCAGTAACCCTTATGTTAACTCTTATAATATTCTTATAAATATTTATATTGGATTAATTAAGCATCCCTAAATAAATTTTCTGTCTTCTTCCCTATTTGCCTTGAACAGGTTCCTGTCAGTTGACCAATGGTTGGTGAGGTTCTTGTTTAAATACCACTTTGTAATTTTAGAACCAATTTTAAAATGTTGAACTCACATTAAAAAAAAAATGCTGAATTATCGTCTTCATGTAATAATGTCTGAAATGTTGAATGAGTTTCTCAAATATAATTTTTTATATAAATAAAATATGCACAACAAGAAGAAAAAAAAATTAAGTGTGAATCATCCACTAAAATCAGAAAAATATTTTTTCTTAGGGAATAATTCACAACTTATATTATACGGATTATGAACAGTAATTTGGAGATTAATAATAGGAAGCCCTTTTGAATGTAAAAAGTGTATATATATATAGATATATAAAAACCTGATAGTTTGTATTTAAACTTAGTTAATTGTTAACTAAAAACTTTTTAAAATTAAATTTGTCTTGTTAATTTCGATTAATAAATCAAAGGTCTTGTTTAAGTTGAGGTTAAAATTAAAAGTTCATGCTCATTTGAATGGAATATTAAGTAATAAACACAATTATAGAATTTGTTATGTTTACAGTTTCTGTTATTTTAAAATACATTAAACATCAGATTAATATATTTCTTTTATTTATTTTTACTTTATGTAATAATATTTTTTTTCAAATGTGTGTAATTATATATATGTAATAACTTAAATTGATATCTACTCATAATTCGCATGAATCTCCTTTCTTATTAACATCTAATTCATAAATCCTAATACCCTATTTCGAAACACATCTCAATTTATCTTTTTCTGACAGATTAAATCATTATGTTGATATATTTATTACTGATTCTTTAGACCTTGAATTTTTGATAGATTTATTAGCGATTCCAAGAAATACAAGATCATGAATTGTTTTCATGCACCTTGCTAACCATGATTAATATACTCTAAACAATGTCATTTCTGTAAATAACTAATTATTCCCTTTGCCTAAACATGTGACTGTATTATATATAATGCCTTCTTTCCTGTTCTTCTCTGTATATAAAAATTTGATATTTAAATAATTCCCTCTCATGTATTTTGGCACTTGTATGAATAGCATGCCCAAATAAATTTTGTGATCACCGTCAAGCTTCTTTAATTTTTTGTCCATGATCACTTAATCACCTCTAATCAAATGTAAATTTTTCATGGGCAAATATATTTTAGCCTTATATACTAAAATACGAATTTTGTGTAAATAGTGTAAAGAATTTGTATTTGAGTGTTTAACGCATTTATATTACTCTGTTATATTTATTTCATGGTAAAATTGTACTATTCACAAGCAATGCCGCCCCTTATGTTATAATGGCGATTCAATGAGAACTTGGCGGCCAATTTGGCAACCATGTTGGCGAGTTTGGAACCTTCTGGATTCTTCTAGAAAGTAGTGGAACCCTCCATTAACGTCATGCTCGATGACACGAGCGGTTATCGTTCTGGAAGTTTCTATCGCGCCTATAAATAGAAATGCTAGACGGAACGTAGGTCAGTCTGATTTCAACCAGTGATGAGTGAACATGGTTTTGACTAGCAAATACCTCTTCTGTGCTTGTGAATAATCTTTATGTACGTGTATATTTAAACACTGATTATTGTGTTTGATTGCTGTTAAAGGTGTGAAGACCTTGTGAATATTGCTGCTGAATCCAGTATTTAAGGATTGGATTTCTGATAATAAATTCACATCGCTCTTAAAGAACTGTTTATTTTCTTTGTGATTGTTTTGCATAAAATCCTCAAATCCGGATCTACGTAACAGTTTGGTGTCAGAAGTGGGATTTTATGCCAATAACACGAGCAATGAATGAACAACTGAAGGCTTTGTTGGAAGGCATCAATGGCTTGAAAAGTGGCCAAGAAGATAAGCAGAAGAGCCAAGAAGAGACTAAGCAAGAAATGCAGAAAGGCCAGCAAGGAATGGAGAAAGGTTTGGAAAACGTACAGAAATTTCGAAGATCTGAAGAATTCTCTAGAAAAGAAAACCGACAATGTTGAAAAGAAAATCAATAGTGTGGAAGAGAAAATAGCATTGAAAGTTGAAGAAAAGTAGGGGTAGAAATAGAAAAGATTAAAGAATAAGTCGAGGAAAGAATTGAAGGAGTAGCTGAAACTTTTACCCTTATATCACAGCGAATGGAAGATCCTGAGAAGAAACATCTAGCTGGCGGAAATGAGAACAAAAACAAGAGTGTGCCTGTGGTCTGCCTTCCCACAACCCGTGCTTGCTTCTCCAGTGCCAGTAAAACTGTCGACTTATGATAGAAAAACGAATTGGGAAGTATACAAGACTCAATTTTCCATAATTTCTGAAGCCAATGGATGGACTGAAGGGGTGAAAGCATGTCAGCTAGCAGCATCGCTTAGAGGAGCAGCTGATAAAGTACTGCAGACTCTTCCCGACACAGAGCGACTGAATTTGAACTCCCTATATAATGCTCTGGATCTTCGGTTCGGCGAGAAATACTCAAAGGACTATGCATGTCTACAGATGAAAACAAGACTCCAGAACACCGGATAAAGTTTGCATGAGTATGCCTCCGAAGTATAAAGGCTCGCCAACTTGGCATTCTCCAACCACCCAGCAAGAAAACACCATCTCAACTTCCAAACAGGAAAACTAGTATATGGCCGTCTCGAGGGGTGGAGGTTGCCAGATAATGAAGGCCCCATCACAAATCCTTCAGATTATGGCAGTAAATGGCAGCGACAAGGGACTTTACGTAATAGGACAAATTAATAACATCTTGTGCTGTATGTTTGTTGATACTGGAACCAATGTGACTATAATCAGAAAAGATTTGGCACAAAACTCAAAAATTATTTTTATAGGGTTGTGGCAATTTAAGGTTATGCCTTTTCGGCTTCTGCAATGCACCTGCAACATTCGAGCACCTTATGGAAACAGTCCTCGGAGGACTTTCGTACGAGGCCTGCCTGGTTTATCTTGATGTCATTATCATCATGGGGCGTTCCTTCGAAGAACATCTTAAAAATATCAGAATTCTGCTACTAAAGCTGAAAGAAGGTAACCTGAAATTAAGTCGATCCAAGTGCCGCCTGTTCCGGCGCAAAGTCACGTATATCGGGCACATCGTTTCTGTGAAAGGTGTACAAACAGACCTGAATAATATCCCAGGTGTTAAAGACTGGAACTGCCCAATAGATGTTCACCAGCTCTGGAGTTTCTTGGGCTATGCATGTATTACCGAAAATTTGTGAAAAATTTCTCAACAATTGCCTGACCACTCCATAAGCTGACCGAGGCAAAACAGAAATTCATATGGACGGGTGATTGTGACAGCAACTTTAACAAGCTTAAGGACGCGCTAACATCTGCTCCAATCCTGGCATATCCTGAAATTGGGAAACAATTTATTCTGGATACAGATGCAAGTCATGAGAGTATTGAGCCTATATTGTCTCAAGAGATAGATGGTCAGGAGCATGTCATTGCCTATTTTAGCAAGTGTCTGTCCAAACCAGCTTTTTGCTTTGCTTATTAGGATTTATAGCAATTAAATAGATTATAATTGATTATATATATAATATAAAAAAATTAGTTTTTATAGATTGCATTTGAGATATATGCATCAAATATATACTTGCATATCTCACTGCAGTTTGTTAAAAAAAAATTTTTTTCCTCTTACGTAGTGATAACTAATTTGTGTTTTTCTTTTTGACTGTTGAATTTTTCAGAGGCATTCTAATTTCAGTTGATTTGGAATAGTTTGATTGTTAAGTTCAACTTTCCTCATCACTTGACGTTTTCTTAAAGTCACAAGATGTATCACCAGTAGCCCACATGTAGCTTTGTGATTTGATTTTTGACATAAATGACGTGAATACTGAGTAGGATTTGTTGTATTTTTTGAATGGCTTGAGAAATTTTTTTTTTTTTTAATTGCGTGAAATTTTACACTCATAGAAATTCAAGTGTTGAATTCATTATCTGTTTCTTGCAATGAGTGATCGTAATTAAAAGTGTCATGGTTCTTGATGTTCGTGCCAAGTGATGATTCAAGTCCTTATTCACTGAATACCGGTCATGCAGAACTATGGTGTTGCATATTGAATAGAATTAGACCTCATTAGTGTTTATGTACTGGTGTGTGGAAAATAGAGATTGCTATACTGTATCAGGTGTCCACTTCAACCGACCATGCCTCAGAATTAAGTCTATCATCAATAGCTTTTTATGTACAATGATCCTCAGACCTGTTCTGTCATACGCTTGTCCAATTTGGGTGAATGCTGCCTACTCTAATATTAAAATCTTAGAAACTATTGAAAATAAAATCAATAAAATTATCACATGCAGATTAGTTCATGAGAAATGAAGATCTTAGAATCTCATTCAATCTTAAGGCTCTTAAAGAAGTCTTTAAGAAAATAGCTATTAAATTTTTCACCTAGATAGACTCTCATGAGAATAGTGCAATAGCTAGAATTGAAAAATAAAATTTAAAACCTCTTTTTAGTCATCTACAAAGTATTTTTTGTTAAAATATCTATTCTTTTCCTTATTCTCTACTCCACTCCAAAATTTCCAATCTCCAAATTAACATAACTCGCTCTCTCCCAATGGGAGCTGCGCAGAACGGCCAATAGAGAAACGAGCTCTGATATCGCTCTGGGCGACCAGAATCGCATCTTCCTAGACCCCTCCCCATTTGAGGGATTTAAAGGCTGCTCCCCGATTGGTCAATACACTTTCTCCCTCAAGTCAACAAAAAGCCGCCTCTTCAAGGGCAGATTTTGACCCTAACTGGCTGGAATTCTGAATTAAATATGTATAACAAGATACTTCTCTACACTGCCGTTTTGCGCCCAATACTAACTTATGGCTCGCCTGTGTGGGGCTATGCTGCAGAGATGCAAACATAAAAATTCTCGAGGTTGCTCAGAACTCGATCATCCGCAATATTGTAAAAGCAGATCGCTATACTAATAATTCCTATATCTATAAAGACATTAAAGTTCTCCCCCTTAAAAATTACATACAATAACTGTGTGTGTGGCTATTTCATTTTTCAATAACCTTCCCAACATTGATAACATCAATGTCCAAAGTCTAAATAATTACATACCAGTGCCAGATATTAAAAGACCTAGGAGGATCCTCCTAGACTCCTATAACCCCCCCCTAACAATTAATTTAGTCACTCTCCACATGGCGAGTGACGACTATTATTTGCTAAAATTTTTTCTTAGTTTTTCATTTCTTTTTCTCTTTAAGTTTTAAATTGTAATCCACACAGGCTAGCCTGCTAGATCCTCCCCCTTACTTAGTTCCAACGTTCCAGTGCAACCAATAGAGTGCCTGCTCATCATCTAACAACCAATGGCGTATTCACTTAACAACCTCAGTGAACTTTTTCGAAATCCGAGAGCCGCCCAAACCGTTCCTGTAACCACGCCTCCCTGCCACCTCCGAAGAACCAATCAGGACCCTCTCATCAATCAAGGCCCACCCACATCAGGCCACATCTACAAAATTCGATATGGGATGGAGGAACGCTTCGCGTTCCATTTCCCAGCGACGACAGCGACAGCAGATTTTGATGGTGCAGGTTCTCTGCATGATTTTTCTTCCCCCTCAACTTGAAATCAAGTCAGCCGCACTACGCTCCGGCTTGCCGGGCTAGTCAGCGGCGGACACAGAAATATTTTCACAAACAACAACACACTACACTTTCAAAAAAAAAAATCACTCAAATACTTTATTTTTTTTCACACCATTTTATTTACTTAATCTTTATTTTTTTTCCTCTCTAACCAAACTTAATTTAAACTTAATTCTTTAAGATCTTTAAATGCAGCAAAGGGCTAAGGTTAAGCCCAACTCAAGCAACTCCCATTTTTCACATGACAGGAGTTTGAACTTCCCTGCAGGAAACTGGTACTCTGATATGTATTCAAACTACAGCTCTTTATGTAGTTCTTATTATCAAATTTAAACCTTCCAAATGAAATATTCTGAACATTTAAACATATTGTAGTAGTTAAATGGACATAATTTAAGTATAGTATGCAAATCATGTACATATAATCAATAAACGGATTTGTACATTATTTAAATATGCTTCTTATACTAAATAATGCTTATAAAAAGGAGAACAAAAATAGTGTTATGGAGGATGTATGTTGGAGAAATTTCAATTAAGATATTCCTTAGCAGTATGTAGTTTATGAAGTTGTAATTTAACTCTCTTTAAGCCATTAATATATTCTCTTTTCTCTAATTATAATGAAACTTTCTAGAGAGGGAGTGACATCTATTAATTTAATATTCTTATAATAATGACTTTAAATACGTATTTTTAAAATTTTGTTGTGTTTATTGAAATGAATATTTTTTCCAGTTCTCTTTTGCTGCTGCTGTAGTTTATGTAATTCTATTCATATTACCAATGCATTTTTAATATTTCTATGAAGTCATTATTTTATGAAAAAAATTTATTGATTTTAGCAATTTTTCGTACTTTAAGTTTCGTTTTAACATTCAATTTCACTACCTGTCGATTCAGGAAAGGTGTGATCATGTCTTTCCATCAAACAAGGTAAGTAATAGTTTCAAAGAAAAATGGTAATTATTTAGTGAATTATATTCTTAAGATATGAATTTCAATGCTGCAATACAAAAATCAATCAACTTATACTAAGATAATAAAAAAATGTGTTCTATGAGCAAGGCTACATAGATGTTGTATCAGTACAACAGTTACAAACTTTCTGGACAGATAGAGAACCACCTAGACCAGTGGTTTCCAAACTTTTACTCCTCATGGAACCCCTAGAACTTGGAAGGTAGTTTTGGAACCTCTAGAACTAGAAAGTGTTTTCGTGGGGAACCCCATTCCATACACATACTTCGAAGAAAATATCTCAAATTTTACTCAATAATATTAATTTGTGATCCAAGTGTCACTTATCCATGCATTATTTAATAACTGGGATCAGTGGCGCACACAAGGGAGGGGGGTCCAGACCCCCCCAAAGCACTTGATACATTTCCAATTGATTATTATTCTAAGTATATAGTACTTAAAATTTAATTAATTATTTGCTATTAATGATTAAATTTATTAATGAATGCTAATTATGTATTCAATAATTGGTTTTTTTACTGTGTTTTGGAAAAAAGAGCATGGTACAAGAATGGGGAACTTTCGACCCCGGACCTTCCCCCCCTTGAAAAATTCCTGTGTGCGCTACTGACTGGGATACATGCTTACTTTTTTTCACACAAACTGTCGAGGTCTAGATCTATTGAGATTAAATGCATTTGCATTACTTATTCAGAGTTTAATTTGTTTTATACTTTGTTTTTGTAGCCACTCATGTTCAGAAATATATTTCATTTATACACAATGCTCTGAATGATATTAAAATGTTTATAGTTGTGTGAGAAAACCCATGTAATTCATATGAATTTCCAACCTAAAATTTAGATTATAACATCAAATCTGCTGATAAGTTGTTTCTTCTTCATTATAGGTGTTTTTACCACAAATACAAAAAGGTGAATTTTCCATTAGAAAACTAGTTAGTTTTGATAGGCATTTTGTTAACTAATGAGTAGGAAATATCTCGTGGAACTCAAGATAGTAAACAGTAAAATATTCTCAATCTAGTAGGAAGTATATATATATATATAAAGCTTTTTAATATATAAATTTATTATATAACAATAAAAGATAGATACTTGTTACTATATAAACTTAGATAGAGAACGTGAATCCGTTTTGAATACATATTTATTTCTTCTCGATTTTTTTCATTGTGACTCGTTGAACCCCTGGGTATGCCTAATGGAACCCCAGGGTTTCACGGAATACAGTTTGGAACCACTGACATCGACGATGGAAAATCGCATAGCAGTGGATGGTTGGAAATGCTTTCCTGGTACTGTAATGACAATATAAAACTGAAGAAAGACATGACAGGAATAAGAGGAGAAAACGTTATTTTTAGTACAGCAAAAATGCTGGTAAGTCTTTGACTGGTTTACATGGCAGGTGGCATTATGTAAACCATAGCATCAGTGGTTCCGTGCAGACATCACTTGCTTTGATTATTTCTTATGGGAGTGCATCAAGTCACTGATGTAGGAAACTCAGATTAACAGTGCTAAGGACCTAGTTTCACGCATCTCAGCAGCTGCTGGGAAAGTCCGGGACACGTCCGGTATTTTCGCTAGCATTCATGAGTCGAAGATATGAAGCCTGCATCCTGGCTCAGAGTCGTAATTTCGAACACCTATTTTGAGGACGATCGTTGTCTCGTGAATGTTCTTTTTTCTTAATTTTTTGCAGTACTAAAAATAATAAACATAATTTATCCTCTTATTAGTGTTCTGTCTTTCTTGTGTTTTGTGTTGTCACCACCCTGCCAGGAAAGCGTTTCGACTATGCATTGCTGCATGATTTCTCATCGTCTAGGTTTACTCTATCCCCTGAAAGTTTGTAACCATTGTACTAATACACCCTGTATATATTGAATTTCAACACACACTATTTATCGCAACACAAGATACAAGGCTTTTTCTTTTATACATTTGAACCCCGATTTAACGAATTCATTGTGACCGAACGTTTTGTTCATTAAATCGTGGTTGAAACAAAAATACACATTTTTTGCACTACCTTTTGGAAATTCAATAACAAGCAACTACTCCAAAAATGTCAATAGGTTAGAAATTTTGCACTAATTTACTATTAGTGAATTATGACATGCTGGTTAATTAAAAATTCTTAAATACTGATTAATAGATGCTCGAAAATCTTTTTGATTCGAAAGAGTTATTTTTTCAACTTGATGCAGGGAAGAAAATACTGCATTCTTTACATCCTTCAGTTTCCAAACAAAACTTTAGAAAATGTAACAGTTTTGATAAGAGTTTCATTTTCAATTTCTGCATCAAAATTGCTATTCATTGATTCTGACATATCAACAGCTTCTTGATCTTCAGTTGCGCAGACAGGCAATTCGTCATCAATCTACAGCATGTTCCCGAATGCCGTGTACAAACTTGGAGGGGAGGTAGAGAATACCTTTAGGAGACATAATTACATAGGAAATCCTAACGAGATAAAGAGAAACAAAGACAGTATGGCCACAACACTGATTGTAGTGTGAAACGATTTATTAAAATAAATAAATAAAAAATATAACATAAAAGCATCATTAGAGGTGTTCAAAATTGTGGCCATTGGCATGTATGCACGCATAACACCGACGCGACATGGATTGGCATGTCTGTCGCACTTTAGTTAACAAACCAATGCGCAAACGCGGCACGTCGTTGATAATTATCTGACTGTAATCCGTTCCACGATGGACAGTTGTTCGAGATCTTTCGGTTGAAACGGCACACTGACTAATACACCCTGTACCGGAATTTCGGTCCACAGCACACAACACACCCTCTTCGAATATGGGTGTTCGTTCTGTTCGCAGGAGATCCTGCAATCGCAGTTCTGAAAGGTCCATATTCCACCAGGTTCTGATGCACTCGAATGAGCTTTTTATAATTCGGTTGCGGCCTCGTTAAATATACAACCGAACAGAGCAGCACGTCCATTTCCGTTAGCTAGACCGCAGATGAAGTGAATATCCACCTACTCGACGTTTGTATAACGATTCATGTTCATCGCACGATGTCCATGTCTGAAATGAGGAAATCACATGTGCTGACCTTTTGAATTCACGTACAGCGCCACCTATCGCTTTTCGCCCATGCTTTCCTATGTAATTATGGCCTCACGATGTTTTCTACCTCCCTTCCAAGTTTGTACACGGCATTCGGGGACACCCTGTATATCTCTCTCTCTCTCTCTGTATATATATATATATATATATATATATATATATATATATATATACAAAGAAAAAAGCTACTCGTCACGATATCTCTGGCTCTATTAAACCTACATACTTGAAATTTGGTAGGCAGTTTCCTTTCGTGAAGTAGAGATCAGCTCTCAGGACGGATTTTGCGAAAATTTAAACCTAAAGGGGGGAGGGTTAAGGTGCGTTAGAGATAATTTTTTCCATTTTTAACTATTAGACGTAGTCTTGAAATTTGTTAAGCAGATTAGTTATATGTGTAGTAAAGATCCACTACAAAATGGTTTTTACAAAAATCGACCCAAGGGGTATTAAGGGGCGTTATAGATAATTTCCATTTTTAAAGTATTAGATGTACAGTCTTGAAATTTGGTAAGCAGAAATCCGCCCAATGGATTTTGCAAATAATTGAGTGTTGCGGGGGATAAGAGACGTTATATAAAGATAGTTATTTCCGTTTTAAACTCTTAGACGTACAGTCTTGAAATTTGGTCAGCAGATCCTTTTCCTGGAGTAGAGATGCGCTGCAAATTAGGTTTTGCGAGAATCGACCCCAAAGGGGCGTGGCTGAGGATTAAGGAGTATTATAGATAATTATTTCCGTTTTCAAAATATTAGACCTACCTGCTCGAAAATTGGCAGGCATGTTTCTTTCATGGAATAGAGTTCTTCTAACAAAGAGTTTTACAAAAATAAGTCACTAAGGAGAGTTGCGAAGAGTCAAGGGGAGTTATAGAAACAAATTCCTATTTTTGAATTGTCACACACACTGGCCAACATACTTGAAAGGAGGTGGGTAAAGACCCACCTTTTTGCGCCCATCATAGGGATGAAATTCAAAGTATTTATTGGAGTATATATTATAATATTTATGTGAACTTTAGATATTGATCTTTAGTTTTATTTTAAAATAGTAAAAAATTAGTAAGTCACATAAAAATGTCATCAAACTTGGAAAATTTGTTGAGTTATTTTAAGCGCTTTTCGTAACTTTCATTTAAAAAAAAAACTTTTAAGCACCACTATATTTTTTAGTCTCTCAAATACTTCAGTAATAAGGCTTTTAAACTGAAATTCACATTCATTTGTTGTGGTGTATCAAGCGCGTTGATGTGATACGAAACAAAAAGCATGCCCGTGAATCGGTCAGACTCGTACGTCACGTGCGTGTTCAAACGTGTCTTCACCTCGCGCATGTCATATTGTAATGCAAATTCACGCGACACACACGTTCAAAAGTATGTAACATATGGATAAGAGCAAGTATAGGTCATAATCCAAACATTAAATGGTATTGTCAGTGCAAGGTATGGTGCTAGAGTTGTTGGCTGTTGTGCACTTGTTGCATCTGTACTTTGGTACTTGGGATACTGGCGCCATAATTCCACTCAGACAAAAACACCAAGTCTTGGATATGCGGATACACTCTTCAAGGCGCTGCTACTGTATGATCCACTGACGATTCAGCCAGTGAAAGCGAGAAGGAAATATAATCGAAGACATTTGTTATAAATAGCTAATCATTGTTATTTTTTTCTTGTTTTCTCTATTTAATAAAATATTTTTATGAAAAAAACTTATTTTCATTTCGACTGAGTATCAGTGTTGAAAAAAATACATAATATGAATTTGCCAATGGGCGAAAAAAGGCCGATCTTTAACCACCTCCTTTTCTAAGCACGTTTCTTTTGTTGAATATAGATAAACTAAGAATGGATTTTAAGGATCGCTGGAGCGGGGGCAACTAAAGTGTAATGTAAAAAAAAATTCCCGTTTTCGAACTATAAGCACTATAATAATGATATTTGGTTCACATGTTTCTTTTGTTGAAGATCCGCTAAGAACGGTTGTTTTGGAAATCGATTCTCAACGAGGTTACGGGTCGTATTGATAGTAAAAATTCCGTTTTCGCTCTGTTAGATTTAGACTTGAAATTTGTCTCATATGTTTATTTTACTGCGAAGAGATCCACTGAAAATTAGTTTTGTAGAAATCCACTTGATTATTGGGTTACGGGAGCGCAAAAAATCATTCTACTACAATTTTAGAGATTATTAGAAATTATTAATTAGATGTTATTTCCTTTTTATATCAAAATGTGAGGTATAAGTATATTTTTCAATAAAATCGAATTCTTGGTGCTAAGACTTAGGTTTCTCAATAATTTATATATGTATAAACAGTATATGTTTATGCATCATGAAATACCAAGCGAAGCAGGAGGTTAACGGCTAATGTAATATAATCGGTATAATATCCCCTGCTTTTTGTAGAGTGAGATGAAATAAGAAAGGAATTTCGTATCTAATTCAAAAAGATCACACTCATGTCTCATTTGCACCTTTAAAGTCTAATAATCCTTTCCCATTAAAATATGCTGCTTACAGGAAAAGTCTTTTTCTGTTCCGGACAAAAAAAAATATGTCATTTGAAAAAAACAAATTTGTACTGGTACAAACTAATTGAAACATTTTCTTCTGCTGTTGAAATAATTTGTTAATTCGGGATTTATTATTCGTTAAATGGGGGGGCTCATTTTAAACGAAGAAAGCAAAAAGTTCGTTGAATAGGGTTCCAACTGTATATTATAATTCAATGAATATTTTATAGTTTTACATTTATTCAATATGTATGATATCAAATTTGATTATGAAAAGAGTGAATTTAATTTTGAATTAATTACAAATTATTTATCGGAATTGTGTGATGGGGTATATTCAATTTAAAATATATTTTCCCTCCTTTTTTTTTTATTTTGGACATTTTTACTTTTCCCATATCAGCTCAGTTTTACCCAATTTTAAAACCTTTCATAATGGATTATTTAATTTTTTTAAAAAAACCCTTTAAATATAAAACTATGTTGACTTATGTTACACTGGTGTTGAAACAAAATAATTTGTTATGAAATTATTCTTTTTCAGTTAACTATTAATAATCAATGCATAATTTTTAATATTCAAGTTAAAGTACTTGTACTGTACCTTTAATAGTTAATAGTCTTTTTGAAGTGATTATAA
Organism: Trichonephila clavipes; assembly: GCA_019973935.1. NCBI lineage: Eukaryota > Metazoa > Arthropoda > Arachnida > Araneae > Nephilidae > Trichonephila > Trichonephila clavipes. The sequence continues at coordinate 540,466 of BMAU01001464.1, read as the reverse complement.
GTATTTTTTCTGAGACAATATTAGCAAATACATCATTTTTAATATCTTTGATATGTAGATACATTAGCATATTGTATATAGCTGCTAAAGCAAAAATAAAATTTATGTATATAGAATGCTTATACTTTTATTTCTCTGATTAATGCAATATAATATCTTTATATGCTTTGTTGCTTTTTAGTAGAAATTTATTTAAACAATTAATGTTGTGTTTTTAGTCTACAGAAGCCCTCTAAGCAATCGTTTCTCACTGGAAGTCCTCGCCTTTCAAATAAAAAATCACATTCCAGTATGGAAACAGTATTTTTTGGACCTCAGGTAAAATACCTTCATAGATATCTCATACGTGAAATATATTCACCCTCTCATATGTTCTTAAACCTCAATATTTCAAAAGAAACAACTTTTCTTTTTGTATTTGTGAAACTGATGAAGCTTGCAATGTTTGGTTTGTTTCATCTGATTTCAGTATTAAGAGAGGATATTGAACTAGTCATCATCTCATTTTATGTATTGATAAAAAGTATATCAGAATGTGTATAAACAGAGAGAGAGATTATGAATTCTCTCTCTTGTTGGAGAAATATGAAATGCAATTGTTTCCTAAAGGAAAACTGTATATGACTACATTAAAGTAGTTTTTTTTTCATGTAATATATCAATGTATTTGTTTTCTTCTTGCTATACAATTATATTACTTTGGAGATAATTATACCACTTATAAACGTTTCTTTTAATGATGAAAAAATTATAACTGCATAATTTTTAACGTATGAAATCTTTTTTAGATGAAAGTCTCATTGTGAGAGAAGGAAATATTAAAATCGATTTGTTACGTTCTAAATTACAATGATTATTTTAAAAATTAAAATTAAAAAATAATTCTATTATAATTCTTGTGCAGTTATGTCTCCTAAAAATGATCCTTTATTCCACTCATATTCCTGAAATTTTCCAAGGTTTTTAACAACTTACCTCACATTGAAAAAAAAAAATTATCTTGATTATTTTATTTAAGCATATGTTTGCAATGGTATCACATGAATGAGAAAAAGAATTATTCTTCACTGATATCTTTACTTAACAAACTGGCTCCATTAAAGGCTGCCTGTCAAGATTCTAGAAGATATTTTAATTTTGGTGGAAAATTAATTTAAATGTTACTCTATGAAATTTTAATACCAATGATATATTTAATGATTAATGGTTCATTATTATAATTGATATATCATCTTTATGGGAGAAAATACATTATACATCTGTTTTCGAAGAACTATTTAATTGAAGGAATTTTTTTACTGCAAAAGAAGGAATGAAAACGTTATATTAAATGTTATGCAAAAATTAAAAGCTAACAATGTGTGCTGTATTTTTCAAACTATTCTTTTAAATAAGGATGAAATATTTCAAGTTATAGTATAACAGATTCTTAAATTTTTTTCTGCTGTTAGTCTATAAGGTACATTAATTTTTTTTTATGAATAGTTTTTCAAATTTTGATCATTAAGTAAATTATTTAATTATTAAATATTCTGAGCTCTTAACATGAATTTGAAAATCTTTATTTGAGTTTCCTGTAAAATAATATTTTTAAAAACTTTTTAAATGTGTGTTACTTATAAGTTTTCCCCCACACTCCCTAAAATGAAATGTTATTTTGAATGAAGTGAATTTTTTTAATGATGAAAATAATCTATCTCGAGATAATCTTAAGTATACTTCTATAAAATCTCTCTCTCTCCTTTTTTAGGTGGGGCGATCTGTGCCATCTGCTGCTCGTTTATATAGAGCTCATTTGGTTCATTGGGAGCTCTGTAACATCTTACTTTCAGCTCACAATTGTTTATGTAGAAAATTATTGGAATATATGACACTGTTACCACCATGGCAACAATCAAAACTAGGTAGTTATTTGTGCATTTGCTTTTCTTTATTTTGCTATGAAGAACATTAAAAAGAATTTTTAAAAAAATGCAATGCTGGGTTGGATTATTATTTTTTAAGTCAAGGAAATGTATAGTATCTGAAAGTTTGAGATTAGCATGTAGCTTTGAAGGATCATAGTTGTAATTAGTTATGCTAATATGTTATATACTTTCATGCATGTAAAATATTTTATTTATTATCCCATATATGTTGCTTATTCAGGGATCATTGATGCTTCTTTGAATTATGTCCCAGAATTTGACTACTGTTTCCTAATTATGAATAGTCATTTTTTGTGTATTGGGAAGCATGTTTTGTATTTTATTTTGTTTCCTGTTAGATGTGTATTTATAGAGTAAACATTTTCAAAATATATTAAAGAAATTATTAGTAAATGTCATGAATTTTTGGATTTACTAAATACAATAAAACACGTAAGTTTTCACATGCATTTTTTATTCAAAGTTTCAGTTAGGTTCTGAATGAAATTGCTTAGATTTATGCAAAATTTTTTAAATTTTTCTTTGTGATAACGTCTTGATGTATAAGAGTGCATATGCTGCTTAGCAATATCCAAAAGAAGACAACATCCTCGACGACCAAAAGCATTATTTCTCAGTCGACAGTGGAACGGGCACAGGATTACTTAAAAGGACACACACTTGCACAACAACAAGACGTCTACAACACTAACTGAATGAACTGAGGGTGGAACAGACTTCTTAACTAGTTACAACATAGTCTTTACTGTTACAGTTATCTTAACTATTATAATATTAAATACAGTCTGTTACGGTCTCCCCCTCTGGCCCAGATGCTGCCTCGGCGAGGGGGCAGGAAGGGTCTTTCTTGGTGTGCCTCTTTTACAAAAAGGAGTTAAAGGCTTAGAGGATGGATCTTGATGAGGATGTAATGATGTGATAGACCCCAATTGGATCATCAGGATCCTCAAGATTGGCCACCTCAAATGTAGTAGGAGATTGTTGGCTGAGAATAGCATAGGGACCGTCTTGGCGGGGCATAAACTTTGATGTCCGTTGTCGGGTAGATCTACTCAAAGGATGTCATGATTAATAGTTTGTGAAGTGGCTGGAGATGAACCACGATTCTTAGATGACAGCAAAGGACTCTTTGGTGACAAGGTTGCATAAGCCGGATCTTGATTTTGATAAGGTATTCTCAGAGGTAAAGGAGAAGCTGGAGGTACAGGTCTGTTCATCCTAGAAGAACTACTAGGTGAACTTGAACCAAAAAGTGATGATGACGAGGAGGGACCATCTCTTGCGTAATTACTCTTTGCTGAGGTAGACTGAGAGAAAGGAAGAGGCGTAGAAAGTGCACCAGTATTTCTATACATCGAAAGTTTGGGAGGCACCGGAACAAGATGATTTTCTCCAGGTTTGATACAGTATTCGATGAAGGGAGTAGGGTCTCCCCCTGGTTCAAATACAGCTCCGTACAAATTCAGCAATTCTCCCAGTTCATTTCTCTTCTCAAGTATAAGACATTTAATTTCGTCTTCATGCAGTAAGCAGGTATTCTCTTCAAGATTGGGTCGGGTTTGGACTTCCTGGATGGTTAACTTTTTTTAAAAAATCATAAGTTTAATGGGGTGTATCACAAAAGAACTAGTTTCAGTGTCTCAGATTCAGAACAATTCCAGCTTTTTGTAAAAAACTCCATTCCCAAAAGTGTTTGGTTTCCTTTAGCATAAGGTAAAGCTATTAGTGGTGTACGGATGACACGTCCTTCATGTCTAATAGCTGCACTGGTTGTGTAGACTTCCACTTCTGACTTATGGCCGTCATCAAGGGACATATAGAGTCAAGTCTTCTAAAAATTGGCTCCCTCTCTCTTTTAAAGGAGGTATAAAGTCTCTCCAGCAATGGAGTGGCTAGCTCCACTATTGTCACATGCAATTCCCCATATGCCATTGACAGCTAACTTCAGCGCTGCAATTTGATTCGAAGTTGAAGAGCATGAATGCAAACTAATGTTGCCAAAATTTGCTGAGCCCCCATTTGCTATTGGTTTGCAATTTGGACATCTGGGTTTCGTAACACCTAGCTTACCTCAACCATAACACGATACCAGTGGTCTCTCTGATTTGTCATCAGTTTTCAACTTATCATTTCTGTTGAAAGATGATGTGGAACTTTCTTGGTTGAATCTGTTAAATCTGCCATCAAGTGAGCTTCTTTTTGGAATATAAGATTTAGAAGGGTATTCTCTTAAATGGGCCATTTTCTTTACTGAAGGAGTAGTATTTCGAATTGTGCAATGAACATCTAACTTGTCAGCTAATTCAGAAGGTGACACCCACTCAGACCAATCGTCTATGAAATGGTCTCTCACTTCGGGAGGTACACGGCTTGAAATTTGATCAGATATGATTAAATCCTTCAATTGGTTGAAGTTTGCAAATTTCAGCTCGTCTAACCACCTTCGAAATAACTTTTTATTTCAAAGTAATAATCTCTCCAAGTACTCTCTTGAACTTTCTTATGTTGACAAAAGAGTTGTCTGAAATTTTGTGCAGATAGCTTGATCTCCTCAAAAGCATTTCTTTCACATGCACTTAGTCCTGTGCTTCGTCATCTGATTCTCTAGCGATGAGTGTGGCTATGCCACTCAGTAAGGCTCCAATTAATTAAGCAACCCATTGGCTATCAGGTACTTTTAAAAATTTCAGTTGTCTCTCAAACAACTTTAGAAATGTTGCCATGTCATCTTCTTTCGAGTTAAATCTGGGAATCAGCTTCTTTAATTCTAATTTCGGCTGCTCAGAGATAGGAGTGACATTACCATGTGGAACTCCACTTTTTGTGCTTAGAGTTGTAGTTTCAACTTCTGTAACTCAAAATCCATTTTGGCCTTCCTTCTTTCCCACTCTGCCGCCTGATTTTTAGAATTTTCCTTGTACCCCCTGCACTTAAAATCAATTGTTTAATATCCAAAATCCATAAATCATCTACTACGACAAGTCCCATCTCCTAAGCCAATCACCTCAGATCTTCCTTCTTCCCATTTGTGAGGAAGGCCATTACGGTCTATTAATGAGTTCAGTTTGGGGAAAATTTAAAATGTCCTCTTCCTTTCTTAGTTTGCCCAATACAAAATAATTATTGAAATACTTTCATAAAACACTTAATCTAAAAGCTGAATTATTAAAACACAGGTAAAAAGATATTCGGTAAAGAAATTATTAAAAGATAATTTGTTCTGAATTGATTAGAACATTCAATGATTAAAACAATTTTACATGTAGGATTCCTGCAAAAAGAATATCTAATTTATAAGAATAAAATAAATCTCATATGAATGCAATATTCAATGGAATACACCAGAGAAATATAATGAAAATATTCTATTTGATTTATGTTTGAGCTAAAAGTATACATTAGTCAAAGTGAAAGTATTTCCTTTTAATATATATAAATAAGTGGATTTATGACTCATAGACGTTCACATATATAAAAATACTTTTAAGTAAAAGATATTACTTAGTTCTATCAAAAGGTAAAAATACTAATAAAATAAGTTTCAGTTTAAAGGAAGATTACACAAATGTTCTATATATCTAAATAAAATTATCAATAACACAATCAAGAAATAAGAAAAACTATCCTCACTATATTATGCAATCCATATTTAACAAAAGATAAATTGTAAGTAGTAATAATTGAATGAAATACACGTTAGCAGTTGCACACATTAAAAGACAAAAATACTTAATAATTGAAATACAATTTAAAACATTGACTAAACTTAGTATTGGCAGTAATTGTATACAGAAAACATTTAAAAAATGCAATGCAATACAATCATACATAGAAAATAGCAAAGCATAAACTAAATTTTCTAGAATTTAAATATTTTATGGCTATTTACCACTTTGACCATAGAACCTTCAAAGCAAATGAAATAAATTTTCCTGAAAAAATTCTATCAGTATCTCATGCATACAGATTCAATTTGCTTTCAAAATAAGCACAGCATATTTCGATAAAGTACATATACAGTAGATACATAAGTAGTACTTATGGTTCCAATTTGCTTTAAGAATAAAAATAGAATCATGCATCGTTTTAAAACTACAATAATGATGCAAAGCACTGGGCACACTGAAACACATGAAAACCATATTCAAATAAATGTTTAAATACATCACTTGAACAGTTTACAGTTTGAAGTATTCCTTAGATTTAATATTCTATTTTCAGGATCAATAAACATTCAAGACACATTAATCTCTTTGGATTCGAGATGAATCCAATTACATTAAGTCACAAAGGATCAAGGTGCTCCGAGAGTACCCCGAGTACTTGATTAAAGTAGAATAGTTCAAATTATATTAATTTTGTCAGAAGGATCAAAGTGATCAGAGCTAAATATTTGAAACTAATAAGTGAAAATTACTTATCCTGTGATAAAATATGCTGCCAGCCTCGCGTTCCGGACTGCCATTTGTGATAGCATCCTGATGTAGGTTAGAGCAAATGCTGCTTACATCCTCGATGATCAAAAGCTTTATTTCTCAGTCGATAGTGGAATGGGCACAGGATTACATAAAAGGACACACTCATACAACAACAAGACGTCCACAACACTAACTGAACCAGCTGAGGGCAGAACAGACTTCCCAACTATTTACAACATAATCTTTACAGTTACAGTTATCCTAACCATTACAGTTATAAATACAGTCTGTTACATCTTTACAATGCTCTATAATCTTTTTAAAATAAAAACATCTTTAAAAAATGTATGTTCATTGTTAACTTTTGATCAGTTAGAATAATGTAAATATTTTTAAGAAAGATGATTTCAGGAATAAATTCTGGTATTTTATACTGAATTGCGTCTGTGTCTCTTCATGATATTGAAAGGCTACTCCACTTAAAATTGAATCTATATTTTATAACTTTTCCAGATATCAAATTTTTCATGTATGAATCCTAGTATGCTATATAGTATGCTAGTCAATCTGCACACTAGCAGAAATCATTATACATACGAAAAAATGCAAGAACTGTTCATTTCAGAAGAAAAGCCAAAGTTTTGATCATATGTGAAATTTTTTTTGATTCTTAAGTTGGATTTAGAACCAGAATATTACTTGTGTACAAAGTATTGCTTAATATGTTTTAACATTTATGAATTAGAAGTATGAGTAAATTGAACTACAACAAAATTATTCTATCAAAAGAAATTTTTTTTAAAGTATTATTTTTCATATTTATAAATGTGTAGTTATTTCGTACATTTCACAGGGTTCTTTTCAATTTAATCTCTCTATCAAATTTTCTTGTTTGATTGTTGAAGGATGGTCTGGTTTTGTGCCCTTTTTTGTACTATGACACTTTGTTGAATTTTAAACATAATTTATTAATATTTTACAAATTTTGGGTTTGAAACATTAAGATTTTCTTTTTCTTATTTTGTATTCAAACTATTTTCCCCAGTGTTTGCATTGTTAATATTTTTTATGTTTATTAAAACAAAATTTTCTTAATTTTGATATAGAAATGCCTAAGTAATGGTTAGCTTGGTAGTGGCACTTAAGCATGTTATTCAATACTCATAAAATTAAATATTTCGGTTTGAGGAAGTACATGAAACTAAAATAGGTGTGTGGATATACATTCTGGGAAGTCATCTGGAAAGATATGATTGTTTTTCAGTTGCAATATATTTCACTGTTCTAAAATGCCAGTTAGAACTTTTATGGCTAAAGTGTTAAAGGAAGTTGAAGTCATTGTTTACTTTTGTAACTTGCCCTTCTATTATTTTTGATTTGGTTGTGAAATTTATGACCTGCCTTTCTGTAATTATTTTACAGAAATAAAAGGTGAGAAAAATAGCATGTACCAATTGCAATTATTTATAATGTAAGTTGATAAATAATTATGATTAAGTTTTTCTAAGGTGAATAATCATTTTTGATATTTATTATTGCATATTTTGTCTTGAAATGAATTATGCAATTCAGATGAAGTATATTTAAAAAATTTAAACTTAAGTACATTATTTTAGCTTCATTATTGTATTGGCTTTTCTGTTAAAAGTGAGACATATTTTTCTAAATTTAATTAATTATGTTAAAAATACAATTAACAAGTTCACTTGGGGTAAGTATATTTTCTTAAATTGCTCTTATGTTTTAAAGCTGAATTGGGTGAAAAAATTAAATTTTTTCCGTTGTTATCCCTTTTTAAAAACTGAAAGTAGAATATTTGTGTAATGTAAATGCTCGAATGATTAAATATATTGTAACCTGTTTATTTTTTCAGATTCCGTCGAAAATTCTTCCAGTTTAGAAAACTTAAGCGATTTTGCTAAGGTAAAATATCATGTATCATTGTATATCAATTTTTATAACTGTAAAACAAGTAATACTTTTTGTATGAAAGATCTCATTTCATCAGGTGCTGATAAAAATTTTGTCAATTATTAAAATGTGGATTTGAGAGAAACATAATGTTTGTTAGATGTTGGAAACTTTTTCTTGGTATTTTTATACTTACATTGAATTCAAAAACAAATGCTTAATGAACTGCATTTTTAGTACCTGTAATTGATTAAAAAAACTATATTGTGTAATGCAATAAAATAGTGTTAATATTAAATTAAGGTATCCACTTTAAAATTATATATTGGTATACACCTAAACCTTGAGATTAATATAATTAATATTTTAATTTGTATAGAATTTCCATAATCATCCTTTTACTTTTCTCTTCATGTGTTTAGTAAAACTTAATTCTTATGTATTGTTTCTATAAAACATTAATGTAGTTTTACTGAAATTTAGCAATAAAATAAAATGTTATATTATTTTCACCTTACATTTTATGGAATTTTAGCTTAAAATTGTAAATTATATTAAAATACTATTGATTTGTAATTTTTTATACATTTTCTTTTATGGAAATATATTTATAATTTTTAAAAGCCTTTAGAACAGTGATACTCAACCTACTCACCGCATGTGGCCCACTGACCTTTTCTGAGTGGCCCGGTCAGGGCTCATTGCTCTAAGAAATTCAGTTATTTAAGAACAATAAACTAAAAAATTAGTGTAAAATTCTATCAATCAAATATATCAATTTTGCTATCAATGTATTTTTATAGCAGAATATAAACAAGAGACTTGGTCATGGATGAAAGGAAATCGAAACTACCTCTTAACCCAGTAAAAAATACATAAAAGTAAATATTTGTGTGTGTTAGAAGGAATGGTTAATATAGTACATTAAAATAACAGAGAGAGAGCCAAAAAATTAGTTTTAATACTTTGATCACATTTTCTGTGCCCAATGTTGCTTTGGTCTTGTACTGTTTTGCCCCCATTATCCTCATGTTGCAGCCTGCGTGAAATACCTGTCATATGTATGTGGTTTGGTGCGAAAAAAAGTTGAGTATCCCTGCTTTAGAAGCTTTAGTTTTTTAAACAATGTATGCCAGGAGTTTTTTAATTGTATCATTATAAAAAGTGATACTTTTTTAAAACTTTATTATAGGAATGTCACAAGCATGTAAAAAGTGGTCTTGTTCCATCCAAACAGCAGCTTTTTGGTCCTTATGAGGTATGGAAATATTATTTACCACGTATTTTGTCATATAACACAAACTTTTAACAAAAACACAAGACCGAAATTTACGAGAACTCATAATATTCCGGACGTACAATTTATAGCTTTAAAAATAGAGAAAAGATGAGTGTTAAAAACTTAGATTTCAACTTATGTATAAATGTTGTGTACTTAAAAGGAATGACATTCATACCATATGATTTTTCATTATTGGATACCATGAAATTTGTTGTATTCATCATCTATTATAGCTTTTATGTTGAACTCCAGCACTTGAGCAGTGGACTCACGAGTGTCTAGCACAATAACACTTTATTGCTGCAAACACTATCCATTTTTTATGTGTAACATCTTTTCTCACTTGCTGGATATTTGTTGGAGTGATTTCATGAAAAGGGACAGATGTGTGTAACAGGAAGTGACGTAAGCGTGCGCTATTTGATTTGACCAATGAGAGCAATGTGGTGGTGTTCAGTGCATCGGGTTACAGCTCTAGTAGCCATAAAGCACTTGAGCGCTTGACTCTAAATTCACAATCGGTCTGTAAAATCTACCCCTTAATTGCAAGAATCTCTATATTAGAGCAGAGAAAATAAATTGCTTATCTACACAGTAATCTTAAGACTAGTTTTAACCAGTATGCCGTGCCAATCTGGGCACATGCAGCTAAAATTCATATTAATCAAAATGAAGTTTCTCAAAGCATCATTCTCCAACAAATATTAAAAGCTCAATGGTTCATGAGGAATAAGAACCTCAGATCAGTGAGCAAAATGATGTCTATCAGACAATTTATCAAAAAATTAGCAACTAACTTTCAAAAATTTGATAACTCTAATAATCCTTCGATCTTGGATATTAAAAAATATATCCTTGATCCTAATTTTAACACACCCAATAATATTCTTTTGGATTCTCTCTTCAATTAAAATTCTGAATTAAATTCATTTCACTCTTCTCACCCAAGTTAAAATCTTTAACTCTTTCCCCGAACCTTTGTAGCCTAATGGTTATAGTAGCTGACTTGAAGTGAATCGCTCCAGGTTCGATTCCCAGGAACTCGCTATTTTCAAATTTGCTTTAAATTACTTTAATTTTCCCTCGAAAATTATTTATCCAGATGAAATTTAAATTTACACGTTCTTTCCTATTTTTTCAAAATGTATTTTATTTTTTATTAGCTTTTAAAAAGGCTGTTTTTCTGATTTCAAATCATTCAATGTTTCTCTCATTTCTGCAACAACTGAGTTCTAAGCTGTATTCCCATTGGTCAGGCCTCACCTTGCCCACCCACTGATTGAAATTTGTTTTCATTCTCAGTGCTTGCACCATTTTTGAAGATATTTTTGTAGCACTTAAAGCATTTTAGTATTACATTTTAATTTTTTACTCTCATATAAGTATATTTTACTTTTGAAGTATTTTTTTTATTAGCAAAGGGCATAAGGGAATTCGTCACAGTCACTCAAAATTTTAAAGATAAGAGGTCGGAAGAACTAAATACTCCGGTCATCCACCCTATGATACTCTAAATCCACTTTGCACACACCAGCAAGTCTTAGACTTCACCCAGGATACACTTACGATCCTTACGCTCAATTGTCAAAGGGCTCACCAAACAGATTTTGACCATGTAATTTCATAAAAATGTTTGTTACTCAATGTTTGTTAGATAATGACAAACATGTTTTGATACCTACTTCGATTGCTGCGTACAGTTTAAACGACTGGGACGCAGGGCAGCTGGTTTTGCGATCTATTGCAAACAGAAAAACTCGCATGTTGTGACTCTTCATATGAACATTACTTATCGTCAAACAAGTGGACTGGGTACTGTTAGTAATGATATTGGGGGACATATGTGCGGCAGAATGTTTATTTGAAAATGGACAAACAGTGATTTCGGTGGTCGGATACATTTCTTGAAATCAAACGGTACAAAAAATAAGATTTCCTGCATTATACTGAAGGTGGTTCTGCTCTTTTAAAGAAAACTATCACTCGCTTCCCATGATTTTGAGGGGTGATTTTAACTTCAGTTTGCCAAAATCTGAGCTGCTCATAGCTTTTTTCAATGAATTCAAGCTCAAAATGAACACAAATCAAAATGTTTCGACAGCTAACAGTGGTAATGTTATTGACACTGTTTTTCAATGGTTTTTAAATACTTTGAAATCACAAGTATATATATATGTCATATTTTAGTTATAAGTCTATTGTCTCCGCTCTTTCCCAAATTGATCAAGAATAATTATTTTTGATAAAAAAAAATTGCATTACTCCTTGTGTTAATTTAATAAAATTTTTTCATTAAAGATATAATTATTTATAGAAAATTATTTCCAATCCATACCCAATTCATTTTTTTCAGGGTATAAGTTACTATTGCGTATTTACTAAGATAACATGTCAGGTGTTACACATCATATACGACTACTGTAAGGCTGGTTTTTTTTATGGTTCTCTAATGACACAATCACAACACAGTTTTTTGTGGACTGGTGTTTATATTTTACTTGTAACACTTTTTACATTCACATGAGAATTGCTAGGCATGCTCAGTTCAGTCATTGCAATTGGGCTTGTGCAAACACTGTTCATACATTCGTTTTGATGACACAATAACACAACTCAACTCTGTTTAAGTACACAGATGGCGCTTCGCATGCCGTGAACTGACATACTGCCCCATATTGCACTGGTTACACCATGCCATCACTGTATTAGTTATTTACACAAAATGTATTTAAATGGTTCACCACACAAATTCCACAAAAGGCACTTTAAGGAATGGCTATGTTCATTGAACATAAAAAAAACAAAAAAAAAACCAATTCACTTGAATTAATTAAAACACACGCACAAAAAAAAAAATTATGAGCAGTACTTAATCACTTGGCTCTGGAAAAATACGAACTTGATATATGGCTCTTTTACAAGTACTAAATTTTTTTTCACTTTAACTACATGAATTTTGCTATCGTCTCCTAATTAAACCTGAATAATTCTTCCTAATAACCACTTGTATGGTGGCAAATTCTTTTCAATTAAGAGCACTAAATCTCCAGATTTTACATTATTTTTTTCGAACATCCATTTGTACCTTTGTTGCATTTGGTTAAGATAATTGCGATGCCAAAATTTCCACATTAATTGCACTGTTCTAGTAATTTTTCCCCATTTCTTTAGGTAACTCTCCTTTATATTTATCAAGTTGGGCTCAATAATAGAATTCAAGGATCTATATTAATCAAGAAGTGAGTGAGAGTAAGAACTTCAAAATCATTCTCATTAGCAGACAAAGGGCAAAGAGGTTGAGAATTTAACATACCCTCGATTTGAACTATCACGGTTAAAAATTCCTTATAAGTCAAATTTATTCCCCTCATAACCCTTTTTAGATGGTATTTAAAGGATTTAATAGCAGCCTCCCATAGACCACCGAAGTTGGGTGATCTAGGCTGTATAAATTTCCACGTAATGCCTTCTGCAGCTAAGTATCTAGGTAATTGATCATCTGTTTTTCTAATCATTTCATGAAGTTTCTTATTTTCCCTTTTAGCTCCTACAAAATTCTTGAAGTTGTCCAAAAATAATTTTGCACATTTCCCTCTTCAAGCCATTAATCTTTTCATTGTCGCAATAAATGCATCAGAAGTTAAATCAGACACTACTTCGATGAGTACAGTTTTAAACACAAAACTGATAAATATACAAACATAGATTTTATGCAAAGTTCCTTTGCGTTGGTCTTTGTTTTTTTATGAAGAAAGGACTACAAAAGTCGACACCCAAGCAGTTAAAAGGGTAGTCAATGGTAACCCTTTCCTTAGATAAATTGCCCATTATATTTGAGATGTTTTAACAGGTTTACACTTAAAACATATAATGCATTAATGCACATTTTTTCTACAAAGATTGCAACCATTGAGAGGCCAAAATTTTTTGGGAACATGATTCAAAAGTGAAAAGGCATGAACATGAAAGTATTTGTAATGAAAATATTCAATTATTGTACATGACAATTTATGCTTTTTTGGCAAATAATTTGATGATTTTGATTAAAATCAAAATTTGTATTATCTAATTGGCCACTCACTCTAAGCACTCCATCTGAATCCCAAAAACGGATTCTGGCTTTTCAACTTACTCTTTGGCAAAACTCATTGTTGTTGTATACACTTAATATCTACTGCAAATTCTTGACTTTGTACACTTTTTATTAAGAAGGTTTCTACTTTTTCCAACTCATCTGCTTGTAGTGGGCCATTGGCTTTGTCCTTCCTCCTCATCTTGTTCACGAACCTAAAAATATAACTTAAGATATGTAAAATGGTTAAATAATTGTTACTAATACTACACAAATTGTTCACTAAGTCATTCACACAAATGTTAAGTACTGGCACTTCATTCTCAAGTTCTTCATAAACACTGTTCTTCAGTTCTGAATTGTATGCATCGTTGTTTTCACTAATGTTCAGTTTTGTTCGGATAATCACTGCCAGAGAAAAACTCTGGACCGTTCCACCACAATTCTATGTTCAAAAAATTTGTCAGGATCTACTCCACGACAAATCAAATCTGCAGGATTTTGGTTTGATGGCGCATGTCCCCATTGCTGTACAGGGAACAAATCTTGAATCTTAGCATTTCTATTCTGCATAAATGTTTTGAGGTCCATCGGTTCTTTTTGTTGCCATGACAACACTATCATTGAATCAGTCCATAGATAAACTTTAACTGATTCTTGTTTCAAGGCATCAATCACTCTTTTCACAAGTTTGGACAAAAGGACAGCTGCACATAACTCTAATCTGGGATGAGTTAGGCACTGAATTGGTGAAACTCTCGATTTTGCTAGTAATTAATCTCACTAAAGTCACTCCTGAATTATATTTTGACTTGCAATACACTGCAGCTTCATAGCAACGCTCTGATGCATCAGAAAACCATAAATCTCTATAGATAAAGGATTCTCAATCGCTACACATTTTTTGATATTGATGCTATTTATGTTCTCTAGCCTTATTAACAACTGGTGCCATTCATAATACACTTTATTTGAGAGTAGATCTTTCCAGTCAATACTAAGCCTCCAAAGCTTTTGCATAAACATCTTGGCCTTGGACATCACAGGTCCCACACGTCCCAAAGGATCGAACAGTCTGGCAATAGTTAATAAAACGCTTCTCTTTGTATATGAAGCACTAGGTATCACACCAACTTTAAAGGAAAAGGTGTCTCTTACTGGGTCCCAGGACCACACCCAATGTTTTGGTCTCATTTGGTCGAGAAAAATCAGATTTCATTTAAACACTGCGAAAGTTTAGAATGATTTCCACAGATTTTATGCAATTCCATGCCTGCACTTTTCAAACTTGCAATTAACTGACGTTGTAGCTCCTTAGCCTCTTCTAAGGTTTCTGCACCGCATAACGTATCGTCCATGTAGACTGGACGCTTCGTATGCATAAGACTGGTGCTGCTACCAGGAATATATTTTCTTCATCATAGGACAATTGTTGCGCTAAGTATGGGGCACTGGTCGTCCCTTATGTGACCGTTTGAAGCTCGTATGTATTTACTTGATCATGTTTATTGTCCTTCCACAATATTTGTTGCAGACAGCGTAGTTCGGAATCAATTAGGATCATTCTATACATTTTCTTAATGTTCGCAGTCAGTGTATATCTGTAAGTAGTACAAAATCTAATCATCTGAAAATATAAGTCATCTTGGATGACTCCTCCATTGTACTGAATATCATTTAGGGACAATCCATTATTTGTAGGACTAGACACATTGAAGACCACTCTCACCTTAGTGGTACTTTTCTCGGGTCTATAGACACCATGATGAGGTAAGAAATAGTTCATCTTTATTGTCATTTTCAACTGTCATTTCTCGCATATGTTTTAATTGTTCATATTCTTGCATGAATTCTCTATACAATTGCAGATATTTTGGATCTTTTTCCAATCTAATCCACAATGCATTTAATCGTTTGAGAGCAATGCTCCTGGAATTCCCTAAACAATTTGGATCACCTTTAAGGGGCATTTTAACTACACATTGACCCTCAATGTCTCTAGAATGCATTTTCATAAAGTGTTCCTCGCATACATTAGCCTCATTATTTTTTGTTTGCACTATCTCCACATTTTCTACTTCCCAAAATTTTTGCAGTATTTTATTTAAATCTTTGTCCCCCTAACCAAACCGCAATGAACTTAAGTTTCATTTAATGATTCTACATTACCACTTACAATGTATCCAAAAACCGTGTATTGTAAAATAAGATCTGAATTTTTTATCTTAAATTTTTCCGGTCTCAATAGTTCAAAAAATATTTCTGCACCTAACAGACAAATTAACACTGGTATTAAATGTGTTATTTGGAATAAAATCTGATTTTCTTAACTACTAACATATTTAAATCCTTCACGAATGTATTATTTTTAATTGAAATTGTCGTTTTAACGCACCTGTTAACAGTCATAGAGGCATCATTTAAATATGAGATCAAAGTATTAATCTTTTCACCTTTCAGTTGTAATTTACTGGCACACTCATTTGTTATAAGACAAACCATACTGCCTCCATCTAACAAACACCTACATTCTTGCCAATTCGAATATTTATCTTTAATTAATATGCGAGCATTTTTTAATTTTGTTATGACTAAATGTAGTTGCCACAATTTCTTGATTGTTTATATTTGAATTAGGAATGAAAGGAGGGGCAGAAGAATTATATATGATATATTGTTTGCGGTTTCTCTTCAAGGATGAAATGGGGAGTCTGGATACTTTTTATTTCTCTTTGAAAATGAAGCAATTTATTATGCAGCTTCTTACAAATTATACAATTTCTAGAGCAACAGTGTTTAATACAACATTCTGGGGATAGACATTTAAAGCACATTTTATTGTTTTTAACAAAATCTACTCTTTCATTTATCAAAAAACTTTTAAACTTAGGGCAAAATTGCAAAGCATGTGCTTCATTTTTACACAACACACATTTTTCATTCTTTATTTCAGAAAAAAATATGCTCGAAACTCCTTTCTAACTTTGTGAGCTGTTATATCTCTGTTGTTTATTGATATCAAATCGTTTATTTTCATTTCCAGTGAAGGACCTGGAAAATGTATTAGACTTGCTTTTAATTTTACCTTTAGAAGATAAATAAATATCACATTCTCACCCTAACTCATAAGGCTAAAAAAATTGTTTTTCCTTGTTTTACATTAATATGAGTCAATAATTCTCTGTCAAGTGTGCTCATCATTTTATCCACAACAACTAATTCACATACTGATTTAAATTCATTAACATTTCGTTACTGACAGTAATACTCAAATGTTACACTTAACCTAGACGCAAATTGAACATAACTCTCTGAATATAATTTTTGAGTTTTACAAAACTTATTATAGCATTCTTGCAGTGTAGGCTGAAATTCTTTCAAAACTAAATTTTTTAGTTTATCATAACTGCTCTATTCTTCCTCTGACACTTAAGTTATTTGCTCTCTCTCCTAGGATATTTAAAAGAATTTCTGATTTAAATTCTTCGGTAACCTCTCTCGTTTTGAAGGCTTTCTCTAATGACTGAAAAAATAAATTATATGACTCAAAATGTGAGGGTAAAGAGATAGTTAATGTTTTTACACTTTTTATTAATGTTTCGATACTAATGTTGTTACATGTTTTGGTAGCACTCACTGTTGAAAGTGAAGAATCATGTGGTAAATCTTTCCAAATATTAGCAAGCTCTAATTGCTTTTCTAACTGCGCTAACTTAATTTTCTCTAACTCTAAATTTGCTTCACTTTCTGACTGCTTATGTACTAATTTTATTTTTTCTAACTCTAAATTTAATTCCCTCGCAGATTTTTTAATTCTTGTTTCTTCAACAGCATAGTCAATAAAATTTTTAACTAATTATATTTCTTTTTCATACACTTAACTACTTTCAATTAAAATTTTCAAATCAAGAACTTTTGCATTATCTGGCACAGTTTATTTTAATTCCTCAGTGACAACAGTTTTAACTTGTCTTTCTTCAAATTAGCAATTAAAGACATAATTAAAATTCTCAGAATTCAAAGAACATTGCTCTCACTTACCTCATATCCCTGGTTGCCGAAATTGACTTCTGTTTCTTAATTCGAATACAACACATTAGCTTCACTCAGTCATTTTTTAATCCATATAGCTAATTCCTATACTCCGGCTGCATAAGGATCAAATTTTATGTTGAACTCCAACACTTAAGCAGTGGACTCGCGAGTGTCTAGCACAATAACATTTTATTGCTGCAAACACTGTCCATTTTTATGGTTCTCTCTTAGTCGATACTCATGACACAATCACAACACAGTTTTTTGTGGACTGGTGTTTGATTTTACTTGCAACACTTTTTACATTCACATCAGAATTGCTGGGCATGCTCAGTTCAGGCTTTGCAATCGGGCTTGTGCAATCACTGTTCATGCATTCGTTTTGATAGACACAATAACACAACTCGACTCTCTTAAGTACACAGATGGGGCTTCGCATGCCGTAAACTGACAATATCTTTAAGCTCTTCACACCAAATTCTGTTTCATTTTCATGCCATGGCTGTTATTCTGATCAGTAAACAGGCCATTTGTTTCCATTCTATCTAAAAGGTTAGATATACCACTTTTTTCACATAACTTTTTAATTATGTAAGATTTCATTTCATACCAGGCTTCTATTATCCACAAACACTATATCTGGACTTAAAAAGATACGAGCATTGAACATGTACATTTCAAGTTTCTTTGTAAAAAAGGGTTGCTTTATTCAGCGAATATACTTAAAAAAATACAGTTTAACATATAAGTGCTCATTGAATACTGATGTGTGTAAAACAGTGGAATTTACTTTATGTATGTGATAAACATTATTATATTTAATAAGACATGTTTATAAGGTATTGTCAGTCAGATTATTTGATATTTTTATTTTATTTAAGGGAATGGATACTGAAGATGAATTTTTAATGAAAGCCAATAGTGATATTGCTCAAATATGTGGTGCTATCATAATCCTTTGGCAGAAATTTCTGGAAACTGTACTCGGAAAAGAAAAAATACGCCAGCATTTATCTCGTCAGAGACATTTTCAACGCATTAAACGTTTCTCCGAAGCCTTTTTCATTGTAGAAAGAACCAGGGATTCTGTTTTATCTCCTTGCGATAGCAGGTAAAATTTTGAACTTATATTTTATTATGTTTATATTTAGTACTTGTGTTCACAAAGGAAATGTGTTTTGACTTCTGTAACTTAATGTGAGAATTCCAATCATCAGTTTTTCATTTCCTATTTATTGATTGACCTAAAATATTTAAAAAGAAAAATTCTTTTTGTTCTCAAATATAACTAATCCAGAAATAATCTGCTGGAGAATTTCTTTTCTAAGTATATGAAATTTTTGTCTATTCAGACTGTTTTTTTAATTACATTCAAGTTCTTAAAACTAGGTGTATTACTTTTTAGTTATAATTTTTAATTATACTTAAGAAATTCATTGAAATGGTTGCATCAATTCAGAGTTATCTTAATTACATTAAGAAATTTCATTATTAATTTTTTTCTCAAGTTATACATCATTTCATAAGACTTCTGAAATTGTTAACAAATTTCATTAATTTTTCGATAGTATTGAAGCTTACCAAGAAGTATCCGAATGTTTGAGAAAATCTGCATATTTGAATTTACTACCTCCTTTGGAAGTTGAGTGCATTGAATTTGATGGTGATTTAAATTCTCTGCCTATTGTATATGAAGAGCATTACCAAGAGACAGCTCGAAGAGGTTCTGGAAACAGCCATAGCTCACGTATGAATAATTTATAATGTTCTTGGGTTTTCTTGTCTTTCATTAATTTTTCATTGATTATACATTTGTACTGAGATAATGGATGTTATCTTCATTTATTACTTTGTGTGAAAACTGCTAACCATTAATTATTCCTCCATTTCTCCCGTTTTAATTCACTCTTTTTTAGTAAAACGAAAAAAAGAGCATGTTCCAGACTTACCCGAAAATTATGAGATTTGTTGCTAATACTACTTTTGTAAGCTCTACAACCATGTTTTTCAAATCAAGCAGCCAAATTCATCTGCAAAACATTTTTTTTTGTTCTCAATAATTCAAATAATTTCTTTCAATGTGGCTTTTATATATTAATTAATATATTGACTAAATTAGTGAACATAAGGATTTTACTTCTGACTGAAGACATATTTAATTCTTTTGAAAATCAGTCAATGTCTTAATCATAAAACTATTATGAGAATGTTGCAAACACAGTTTTAAAGAGCTAGATGCTTTAGATGTTAAGTTTATTATATTTGTTTTATTTTATGGCTTTAGAAAGTAGAAAAAGATTTAAATTTGTCATTTGTAAAGAATTATGAAAATAGTGATTCAGGCCATGAAATTAAAATATGTAATTGGGGTGAATTTGAACAGAAATACATTTTTTTAAAATTATTTTTCTGATTATGCATTTAGAGAATAGAACCAAATTTGTTTTTATATATTTTGGAAACTTGTGATAAAATCGAAATACACCTTTATTTTGAATCTAAGATTTGAAATGATCAAAAGTAGAACTTGGTTTGTGTTTAGAAAAGAGGAAAAAAATGTTTATAGTGTTAAAAAATGTTTCTCTAGTCGCAAAACGATGTCAAATTTCTGTAACATATTTTATTCTTAATTGATGTTAAATCTTAACAAAAAAATTTTTTTTATCAAGCTTGAACTTATTTGTTTCCCAAAGAGGTAACTTGTAGTCTGTGAAAAATAAAGTCATTCTTATGATTCTGTAATTTTGTTATATATAAATATTGTTCCCTATATATTGTTTGAAGATTCCACTACCAAAAGTTTTCTTATTTAATAAACTAATTCTGTTTGTAATCTATTTAAAGTTTTAAATTGTAACATATTAAGTCTAGTTGATATGTATCTTTCAATTAGACATAATGAAAAATGCCTTCGATAAGTTTTCTAATGATAAAGAAGTATGAATATTGTTGTAGGTTGCAATAAAAAAAAGTGTGAAGTCACAGATAATTTCAAATCTGATTTTAAAAAAATTTCCTGTTATTCAATGTGAGGTTTAAAACCAATATTTCACATATTTTTTTTTTATGTTGTCAAATTTGGTCTCTGTGTTACACACAACATAGACATATATTCTTGAATGAGATAGAAAGTGCAGTTCAAAAATGGGAAAATTAGTTGAAAAGAAAAAAAAAACTTCAACATTGGAAATGATTTGCAAACTTTGCACTCAAGTTAATTGTGATAAGAAATACAAAATTTAAAAGATATTGAGAAGGACGGCAGTAAGACATGGGTTGTAGGACACAGCTATAGTGCTTGTAGATGTCTTAAATTTTCAGCCCTTTTTTTTGTTTAAAAAAAAAGGGAGAAAATAATATTTCTAACTCTCTGAGGGGGGGGAGACTCTATAGAGATTTTTTTTGTTTTGAAATGCCATATATGATTATTTTTAATTTGACTTGTCTATATTCAAAACATTTTTCTTGTCGAAAAAATTATTTAATTTCTTTAAATAATTGGTATTTATTCAAATTCTACCGATAAAAGAAAATATATTAACTTCCTAGATAATATTGAAGGAGTGATATTATTGTAGATTATGAGTACAGGAAGTCTAAAATAAACTATACAAACACATTCTTTTATATAAATTTAAACAGTGGGCTCTGTTTTTAAATTAATTTTATGAACAGCGATGTGAGGATTAAAGTGTTACAGCTAAGAATGTTATGATTGATTGAATATTAACTTCGCACTGTTCAGCTACACGAGGGCTTTTGGCAACGGACCACATAATTTTGAACCATGGTTAAGTGAGTAAGAATGTTATGAGAAATGCATTTTTTTTAATAATTTAAATGTAATCTATAAGTATGTAACCATCTTCTTGAAGTGCAGTATTGAATTAATAGTGAACCTTGTGAAATATGCATGCCAGAGTCTTATAAAAAAAAACATTTTTTTAAAAAAAATCGAAACAGGATGAATCATCTCATATTCTTCAAAAAATTTGACTGTGGACAATTATAAAGTAATACTATCTGATGAATCCAATTTAGAGTTATATTATGCAGAAGCAGCACAAATGCATGAATAGTGTTAAGCTGATGTAATATTTGGGAGAATATTTTCTTGGCATGCTTTGGTCTGTTTTCTTGGCATTGTCTTAATTAGGCATACTTAAACATTGTTTTTGACAAAGTATATATTATATATTGATTTTAATTTAACTCAGGGGTAATAAGTTTTTTCAGCAGGATAATGTATCCTTCTTTCCACTGTATTGTACAGGATTGTTCTGAGAAACACTTCATTGAGTTAGCCTCCCCAATTCTATAGAACACGAATTGGTAACGTTTTTTAGTATTTGAACCTATTTCTGAATTATAAACATTCAACAGACACTGCCGAACTCCCGATTGAGAAGCAATTTTTAAATCGGAAAATAATATATAAATGTATTACGAATAAAAAAATGTTTATTAATGCTGCTTAGCTTTACTATATGCAAACATATTCATATAATTAACATAATGCAGATATTTAAATTTAATGCGAATTTTAACATTGCAAATTTTTTGCTAACTTATTTTAATTTTGTTCATTAGTCAAATTCACTTTCTGAGTCATTGTTCTAAATGAGCATCATCGAGGGTCGATTGGTATTTAGATTTTATATGTGCTTCATGTTTGAAATTAAACGTCAGCACAGATGTTGATGTGAAAAGAGAGCCCCATTTCATAACAGTGGTTTATTTTAGATTTGTTAACTTAATTCCAAAGTTGTTCTTCACAATGATGTAACTGTAATTCTATATCATTATTTAAATTTTTGTCCCATCATTTAAAATGTCAAAGTATGTTATAATTTAATTTGTAATGTCTCTCTTCAAAATAAATATTAAATTTTTCCTATGAATAATCAAAATGTTTGGCAAATTGATGAGTTGCACTTTTTTCATTGCAGTAATTTTCCATTGCCATTTTTAAATTTGAAAGATGCGAACAATTCTTCTCCATGTATGATTTTCTAAGCACTAATTTAGCTTAAAAAAATTATGGCACTGATCATCAAAGCAGTGTTTCATTTTCGTCTTAGTTTTTTTTTTTTTTTTTAACATAAAATCTGTTTGAAAGCCAAGTTTAATAAATCAAGGTTTTTGTTTCAATTCAACATATAATTGTTATTTTGAAAATTCTTTAACTTGAGTTAATGAATTTAAAAACTGTGCTCAAGTACCTTTTCTTTATTTAGCCACCTTACTTCTATATTTGTAGTAAGACCTTCAAATTCTCTAATCATCTTCTTGTTAGAGTAATTAATACAATATGTATTGCATTGTCTCTGTTCTTAGCGAATTTATCACATTTGCTACTTAAGTATAATGTGCAAGAAAGAAATTAATTTTGAGCATAACATTTCTCGGTGAATTATACAATAAGTTATAAATTTTTGCTATATTAAATCTTCCATACCTAGTATAGTTAATTTATTATTTCCTTTTGTTGCAGGTGCATTATCTATTGTAATTTCAGATAATTTTTTCTATAGGTGTATTATTTTCCTGCAAATATAGTTTAAAGGAGGAATATATACTGCTACCTCCTGAACATCTTTTAAAAGAAAGCATTGTTTTTAAAATCCCTTTTTTTTTTTGCAAAAGTCATTGAAAACCCACTTTATAGTAATGCATAAGGGAGAAGTATGTGACAGGTTGGTAGACTCATGTAATTGCAGTGAAAAGAACACACTTTTCGCCTTTATTTAACTGCATTTCAATGTTAGTTTCTAAATTTTAATTCTTTGAGTTGCTGTTTTTTCTCATAGTTGAGCACCATTCATCATACAAAATAGTATGATAGGTGAACATCAGTTTATGCATTTGTTGTTATAATTTCATTTTTATTTTTGTAGTCATCAAAGTGTTTCAGCAGATAATAACATAACTTCTCCGAGAATGTTGCCCTTGACAAATGATTTCATTTTCTTTTCCAATAAATGTGTAATTTTAAGAGAGGCAGTGTTCACTTTTTAATTTGGAAAATTGGTTTCATAAATAGGCTTACTTAAATTTAAGTCTTTTTTTTATGTAATTACTAAATTTTTTGGAAAATTTGAAAGTGTAGTGTTAAAACATTTCTTAAATATTGCATTTTTTAGCAATTACTTTGTTGGTATTTCACAAAAAGCCTACATTTCTTTTTTTATGATTATCCTTTCTTTTTTTTCTTCTTTAGCTTACATTTATTACATTAATTTTGACTCTAAAAGTAATTTCTGTTCTTAATTATTATGTAAATTTTATCAGCAGTTAGGATTTCTTAGCAGGATTCAATTCAAAGTTATAGTTATTCTCTTTGATGCTTAGAATATTAAAAGGTTTTGCAACTAGATAGTAAAATTTAAAAAATTAGGATCTGCGAACCATTATCCAATTTTTTGTTAAATTTTACCTAATAATAAATTGATTTTTCCTGAAAAACATTAAACAAATTATGTATTTCACTTGAAGTTAGAAATAATTTTATTTTTATTTGTGAAGTATTAATATCGCATACCTACTACCTTTTACACTTTGGGCGTGAAATTTACACCTTTTAACGTTTTATTACTCTTTTATGCCTATATCATTAATTTTTATGCATTTTCATAAAATTTCCCTGTTATCTGCCCACTATTTTCTCCCCTACAGCTCATATTTTTCATGTTCTACTGCCCTATCACCCCCCTTTATGTGCACTACTGTATACTACTTTGTGTGTATTACTGTATTTATAGTCATGTCTTTAAAACCAAATAGTTATAATCATGAAGGGAAAATACATATGTGTAAAAATATGGCATTTTGTTACAGTGATTGTGGTTTCTTTAATTTAGCTTTGTTATAATTGATTAGCTTCATTACAATAAGCAGAAGTGGAAGATTTACTAGATTCAAAATTGGATCTAACCCCCCAAATCTGCTATATTTATAGATACTTTAACATCCATCTTTATCATCAACTCTTTCATTTAGAGCATTATACATGCACCCAACTCTTTTTTTACACAATAGATACGTTCCTTAGAAAACCATACAAAAAAAATTAGCTTAAAAAAATTACTCGCTAAGTATGGTAAATTAGGGGATATAATCCACATCTTTAAAAAATCTTTCAAGATGAAAAAAACTAAATATTTTTCGAAAAAAGCCCCGCAAGAAAAGTAGTAATGAAATCCATGTTACATATTTATAAAATAAAAACAATTCATTTTGAATTTAAAAAAAAATTAAAACCGGTGTAGAGTGAAAACTTAGTCTATGAGTACTTAAATTTGATCAAATCGACTTCATTCAAAGGGTTTTGATTCAGCCATTTGCATGTTGTTAAAGCCCTAATCTTTGCCATCAATTGCATTTCACCGAGTTATAATAGCAGAAGACACAGCTGATTTTTGTGCTATGAAACTTTCACTTTTAAAGCATGCTAGCAAATTATTTTTCCAACAAGCATTTAATGTCAATTGGGGCATCTGTTTGGTGACTTACAAAGCATGCCTAATACAATTCGTAATCGTAAACTTTCTCTATGCTTTCACAACAATCAAATTTCTTTCTTCCCAACTCAAATTATACTGGAAATTTCACCTTTGAATTAAAAAAGAAACTTGAATTTTTGAACGTCATTTTTTAGAACTTCATTGGAATTATTTATTGCATCCTCTACGAATTGAAAACTTCAACACCAAATACAATTATACTGAAAAACGAAATGCTATGTTCAAGCTGATTCACAACAGAATAAAGAAAAAATTTTTAAAGTCAGGTATTCCCCATAACTCCAGTACAAAATAAACAAACCATGCAGTAGACCAAGTAAAGTTTTTCTATCAAAATAAGAATTTGGGAAAAAATGGGGAATTCGTACTAGAATATTACAAAAGAAGGTATATTAGTGAACTGTGGTTATTTCAAAATCATGGGGAAAAAAGTTTGGTGTATTTATATTCAGTATGTCTAATTACTATTTTTAAAAGATTTATAGAAATTGTTGACTAACTTCTAAAAATGATGTTTTCTTTTGAATTTTTTTAAGTTCCTTCATTAATGCTTATTTAAAAAAAAATATTATTTTTCTTAATTTCAAAAATAACACTTTCTATTTCTTTTTTTAAAATTTTGTGCTTTGTTTTGATTTTATCCCATTTCTTAATAATTGTGATCTGTCAGCAAGCAAGAAAGAAGAAATTGACCCCAAAGAATACATTCTATTTACACAGCATAAACCAATTAGAGAAGCAAATCAATACTTGTCTTTCCCCTCTTATTTCCAAATTGAGGATAAAATAGCATCTGGTGCCTCCACATACTATTTCCTTTACAAATGGAGAGGAAGAATGTCCAATCTGTGGTCCGCTGCTGTAGTGTCGCTTTTATGACACTTACCAAACTTTTTTTTTCAACTAGACATAGATTGCCTTTCAACATTATTCAAAGACATGAATACTGCCCTCTGCACAAGTTATGCAAAGAAACTAGTGCTTTCTAGCTTATCTAAATGTTTCTTGTACCTGTCACAAAAATCATTTTTACCCCTCCTGTAGCAATTTATTTAATTATTGTTTTGTCATCCCAAAGAATTAGCTTCGGTTGCTTCCATACTTTTTAAATCCAATAATTTGTATTGATTTATGTGCAATGTTAATTAAATATATTTCATTGAATTCACAATTATTTTAAATTTTGTACAATTTTAATAACATAAAAATGCAAATTCTAATGAAGGTTGAAAACTGCTTACAACAAATTAGTCTCATGTAATTCCATAACTTAAATAAATATCTTCTAAAAATTTGAGTCTTTATGTATAACATCTAATCCATAAATCCGAATACCTTACGTCGAAATGCCTCTCAATTTATCTTTTTCTAAAGCATTAAAAACATTATGTTGGCAGATTTTTTAGTGATTCTTTAGGCCATGAATTTGTAAAGGCTTTATTGGCTAATCCAAGAAATATGTTATCATTAATTGCTTTCAGATGCCTTATTAACCAGTTTTCAGTATTCCCTAAACAATGATGCTATTTCTATAAATAATTATATCCTTCGCCTGAACACTTGAGTGTATTTTGTATGTTATATTTTTACCTATTCTTTACTGTATTTTAAAATTTGGTACTTTAATTCCTCTCTTGTATTTTGGCACTTGCAAGTGGAGCATGCTCAAATAACTTTCCCGATGTTCTACATAAATACATGATGTGATCATGATTATGAAACTTTGTTTTCAGCCACAACTACATCATCGTAATTTACTAAAATGTAAATTTTCTTGCTTCAATATATTTCATATATATATGTGTGTATGTACTACACTATTTTATTTTAAAGAGTTATTTTAAAAATGAAAACTTAAAAGTTATTCATTTAAATCATTTTTCTTCCTGGACAAATCATCATCCAAAAATGATAATTACATATTTAAAAAAAAACTTATATCATGTTATAGTTAACCATATATTGCAATATCAATAGTATAACATGCATATCAAAACATTCAATGTAGGCATTTTTTAAATAATTTCAAACAAAATAAATATACCCAAACATATTATTTTGGATTTTGTGTCTTGTTTATTTCAAATTAATATTAATTTATACACATTTTTGGGAGTAGTAATGTAGAAAATAATCTACACTGCTGGCCACACAAAATGCAATGCCAAAATGGACCAGAGATATCAGTTTATGTGATACAACCACAGTGTTTATGCAGATTGGTGCTCCTCCACGCATCACCCATTGTGTGAACCAAGTGAGATGCCGGCATTTTCCTACAGCTTGGCCTCCTAGATCCCCTGACTTGATTCCTTGCGACTTTTGGCTGTGGGGATCCCATCACATCTCTATCTGACCTTAAAGAAAGCATGAATGTCATGTGCACAACATTCCCCATTTCATGCTGCTTTCAACAGTCAAACATACAATTTTATGCTTCCAGAGGGTAGCAGACAATGGTGAATAGCATGTCGAGCATGTTTCGTAAACTTCTGTAGATTATTTATGGCTCTCAATAAATGCTCTCCACCTAGGGGTGGTTTGGGAAACATTGGTCTTTTCCTTAATAAAATTCACATCATTTAATTCTGCCATTACTCAATTTTCATGCAATTCCACTGTGTGGTTTTTGCTCAAACTGCTTGCAACTTTCAAGTTTAATCATGGTCACCAGTACTTTAATCAATTAAACATTCCAAGTGTTTGCCTTCAACACGAATATAGGCTCTACACATGTTTTTAAAATTATTTGCTTGATTCTATACTATATGCATTGTATTCGTTTTTGGAACTATGCTTTTCTCATTGTTTGAGTTTAAAATGCAAATGATTTCTCATGGAGTTATAGCAAAAAAAAAAACCTGTTCAAGTTTTGCACACCAGTTAATTTTAACTAAACCAGCAAAGTTTTTTCCTTTATCTGTGACTGTGATTAATAGAGCACATCTACGTAAAATCACGTTAGTGAAAAAATCATGATAAAATTGTGGAATTTGTGGTCACAGTACCTTGTAATTGGATGAAGGCTGTCAGCAGAGGTACTTTTAAAATGTGCAAATAAAAAAAATTTGTTATTATTGTTATGGATAGAAAAGACCTTATGTTGTACCATTTTAAAATCTTAACTAAGTGGGCCATTGTTTGCAGAATTTGCCTGGGGTTGTATTCAATATATTTCTTTTTATGTGGAGAGTCAAACTTAGGTGACTTCTCAAAAAAACTACATTGGTTTTAACCCATTTTATCCCAATTTATTTATTTTGCTCAAATTTGATTAGAATTATATTTTCTAAAGTACTAAATTTAACAAAATTTGAAAAATTTATATATTTTATATAAGAAATCTGATCCGTCCTCTAAGTAGGACACTAGGGTAAAGGGGATAAAATTTAAACTTATGTGTTTTAGTGTTATCTTCAATGCTGTAAAGCTATTTCTGAGTACAAAATTTTACTTTATTTGAATAATACTTTCTTGTTTACAAAATGTTTCATTTTTGAGTTAAATTTTCCTCTTAATTTTGGTGGAAAGGTCCAGAGCAAGCCTGACAAAGCGTTTTGTCACATTTGTGACTGTATGTTTTAGGTTTTCCTTTGCAGCCTTCTCTTTGACAACGACATTGTTTTTCTTGCTTTAGTAAAAAATAACCAATGCTATCTTTACAGATGTCTTCTTTTGCATAAGAAAGTACAGTCGAGATCCTAGGTCTTTCTCTCGTTCTTATCACAGTGTTTTTTTGGCTAGACTGTTGTAATGCTGTTTGGAACTCCTTCAAATTTAGGGCTTCATCTTTGTTGAGAGTTTGATGAATTATCTAGGTGTTTATTATAGGCATATCCAGTGAACATATAAAATGTGGCCAGTACCACTTCCTTCCTGCGAATTTTAATGAAATAAAATCCATCCAAGTAGTGGTGGTGATCCACCCCACCGATACATTTGTTGTAAGAAGTTATCAAATTTGGCTTCTTAACAATAAATTTATCTTTGTGTCCTTCCCCTACTTGCCTCCAAATTTTATGAAATGACTATTAAGTATGACAAACAAAGATTTTACTTTGAAGGATCGATCCTGGACATCCTGACTTACAGTTCCATTGTCCACAAATTGTAAATAAGATTTGAACTTTTGGAAACGATTGCGTGGACATGTAATATTTCACCAGGGTAAATGCCAAGGTCTTCAACATCTGACCAGTAATCCATGTTCACAGGTAAAGGAATGATAACCAGCAAGAAGCAAAATTCCTATAAAAACACATATTTCGATTGCAGTGGTCAAGAAATCTCGTGTTCATTTTTTATATCTGCTGCATATCGCATAGTTCCTTTTACAATGACATCTTAAACTTCACCGATATAAAACTGCTCAAAAAGCTCTGATGGAGTTTTATCTTTCAATGCAGTTTCCAGCTGCTTGAGCAAGTCAATTGCAATTGATTAATCCTGTGTTTCCCATTTTGTATAATGCAGTGATTTATTCTTTATCCAAAATGACTGATGTCTTTTAGCTTTTTTTCTGCTCTTTGTTGTCGAACAACTAGAGCTTGCAGATGGTTCAGGCTGGAAACTATCTCCAGTTCTAACCTCCAAACACTCTGGAACATTGTTTACAATAATATCACCAGTATTTACTTCATTCTCATCCCCATCATCTTCGTCAGTTAGTTCACTGGCATCTCTGGTGGTAACACAGCACAATTTCAACATCGCTCTCATCTGAATTTATACTATTTAATAATTATAATGATTCCTCTAACTTCAGAAACCCTTGCACTGACATAATAATTAGGGGTAAAACACTAAAAGAGAAATTATTATTTTTTTTTTTTACTCTTCATTGTAAAGAGAAAAAGAGTGCATCAATTGCATGTGGGTCATCCCACTGTCCTATTTAGAGGACAGTTAAAAAATAATTTGCCAAAACTCACCTAAGAACAATATCACTCTAATTAATCACCTGGATCATAACGAAAGAGTACTATCACAAATAAAAAATGCCCAGCCAAGTGTCCAAAGTAAAATGAAAATGAATTCTGCAACCCCAAAGAGATGATACAAACTGTGCCTACAAATGTGATGAATAAGCAAGATTTCCAGAGGAATGAGTAGGGGGTGTGACACGTAACTCATGCTGGAAGAAGCTAATACATGTTCCAATAGTCAAAATATTCATAATGTATAAATAATGATTTCCCCATGATATTTTGCAGCTGTCCTCTAAATAGGACAGTGGGATAAAATGCGTTAACTAAACCAGAATTTTTTTTTTTACTTTGCTTGTGATTGGGATTAATAGTCAAAAATATGCTATCCATCGATCTATTAAGTGATAGGAAATTTTTTAAAACTTTTTCTAGAACCGATATGACTTCCCTTTTAACCTGTATCCTCTTGACATTGAGTTTTGAGACACCCTGTTTTTCAGATATGTTTTATAGAGTGTTATTTTCGAATTTTTATCAGGATTTTGGAAGCCCTACTGATAATAGTCTTCATTATTCTAGTAGCAGATGAAAATTTTTTAAAAACTTTTTACTATTGGGAGTCATTTTCCAAGCAAATGCTCGAACTTCCAAGTATCATCTGTAAGAGTTACATACAGTTGGATCTGATATTGTTTGAAAAAAGTGGAGGTATCATTAATTAAATTATTTTGAGAGATTTTGTAGATAAGTAATTATTATTCTGAAGATATATTTGGTCTAATTCTAATCAAAGAATATATGTAATTCAACAAAATGTCACATAACATTAGATTGTGCAATGAAAATCTAAGAAAAGATTAAAAAAACCAGAAAAAAAAATACATGAATTATTCTTGGAATTCTAACTTCAAACAAAAGATAATAAAATATGAAAAGTGAAATAAAGCAGTGGTTATAAATATGAACATTTTTGTGAAACTTAAGCTAAGGATAATTAAAAATTTACTGATATATCTAAGTATTTTAAAGAATTCTTTATTTTCATTGAATATTTTTGTTTTATTCATTTAAAAGTTACATATTTCTACAAAAGATATTTTAATATTGTGTATGTTCGGTGATATTTTAATATATCATTCATACACATTTACTGGATATAATCTTCATATTCTTTATTAAAAAGAGCTAAATTAAAATTCTTCTTTATATTTCTATAAAAAGTATGATATGATGCATGCTTGAACACACACATTCTTCCACTAAAATATAGAAATTTACCATGTGAAAGACATTCATATGCGATTGAATCAATGCCTGATTTGACATCTGGATATGTTTCTCCTCCTCCACCACCTTCTATTTTTATGTAAGTCCTCTGGCTGAATTCTGATATAATGATGAATTTTACTTGTCAATGGATATTAATATCTTGATTCTATTTAATTGAAAAATTAAGTTTATATTCTATTGCATTAATTTTGGTTGTTTTTATTAATTTTATTTCAGAATCAGATTCTAATGTAAGTCTCACAGATGTGAATTTCCTTGTGGAAGAAAGTACTGATGACAATGTTGAGGGAAGTAGACGAACTTCTCAAGGCTCCCTTGGTCAAAAGTACAGATCTCCTGACATTTCTGCTACACCAACTAGTCCATCAGCTTATTCTTGGTGTCCTGAATCAATTTCTTCATCATCATTAAAATCAAGTTGTTTGTCTTCAAAAAAAGTGTCTTTAAAAGATAAAATATTTCATAATTTTAAAGGTGATGTTGAAAATGAGTATGAAGAATATGTTGTTCCTTCTGGTCCATTCTCTAGAGTAAACCAAAAAATTGCTGTACGATCAAAATTGAAACTTAAATCTAGGACAGTTAATTTTCTTCGTCAATTGAAAAAACCTCAGTTTGGTCCAAGTTCAAATACTGTTGTTTTATTAGGTGTCAAAAAGTTAGATTCATGTCATTCTGTTGCATGTGGAATTGCAAAATCATCAAGAATACCATTTGCTTTAGAAAAAGGGATACGCCATTCACAAAGTACTCTGTCTGTAATGAGTACTATATATACTGAAGGTAGCTCTACTATTCTAAATAGTGAATCAATGCCTGATTTGACATCTGGGTATATCCCTGCTCCTCCACCACCCCTGGTAATGCCAAAAGCCCAAGTTTTGAATGGAAATTTAGATAACAAATCTCTCTCTTCTGAGTTGTCAAGAGAACATTTAGATAAACCACCTTCTAGTCCATCTTATTTAGTGCCTGAAAGAATTTGTAGTAAATCATCTTCAACAAGTCATTTTATTCAAACCAATAAGTTTACTTACAATGATACAGAATTGGCGAATAAATATGCTGTCATGAAAAA
The DNA here is from genome assembly GCA_019973935.1 of Trichonephila clavipes. Taxonomy (NCBI): domain Eukaryota; kingdom Metazoa; phylum Arthropoda; class Arachnida; order Araneae; family Nephilidae; genus Trichonephila; species Trichonephila clavipes. The sequence goes on along the minus strand of BMAU01001464.1, from coordinate 508,001 downwards.
GATTAATGAAAAAATAGTTGAAAATGGGATGAATGCTAGTAATTCTTTAAAGGTCCCTAGTCAGAGAGAGTTTTCAAATGTTCATCTGATTGACAGAATGCAACCATATAAACATTCTGAATCAATTGTCTCAAATCAGCCCATGAAATTTGAGGATAAAAGTTTATTTAATAATGCAGAAAAGAAAAAGGGTTCTAAATATGAACCTCCTCCTCCTCTATCAATTATTTCAAATGATTCAAATAATTTAGGAGGTGACACAAAAACTATTTCTAATGTTTGTGATATATGTCCTCCTTCTCCTCCTGTTCAGTTTAAAGATCCTCCTATAGATAATGATCAGTATGTACCTTCATCAAAAGCAGAAAAGGTATCAAAAACTAAGAAAAAGAAACATCAAATTGAAATAAATACAAAAACCAATTCATCATGGTCTAATGATAGCTGCTTAACAAGCATAATTTGCCAAGGTACTCTTTTCTTTCCGAAACCTCCAGCTCAGTTTGGTGATGATGTAGTAGAAATATCTGAAGAAACTGGTCAGAATCAGAAGAAAAATTCAAACACATTAATTAAAGTTAAAGAATCTTGCAGTAATTCTAATGAGAATGACTTTAGTGAGGATATCATTGAAGCTGAAGATACAAATGCAAAAACTTTACAGAACAATAATCCTTTTTTTGATTCTAAATGTACTATATTTGAGATGTTAAATGATCTGTCAGAGACCAATGAATCTTATCTATCACCTTTTACTAGTGATGCTATAACTGTAGCTCCATTAAGTATTGGTGAAAGACAAAGGAGTTATAGCCTTAATGCAGAAAATTCCAGTGGCGAGGAAACCCCTAGCATTCGTAGGGCATCTGTAATTGGAACTGAAATGATAAGGTAACTTTCTATGCATAAATCCTTTTATTTTTACTATCATTTTCAAACATTTAAAAATGCTAAATATTATGATACTTTTTATTTTGCATGAAGTATTTCTTATGTATAGATTTTAAAATATAAAATAAAGGTCTAACTTTTAAGCAGAATAATTGGCAATTGATATCATTAAATGTAATTAATTGAGATGCTGTGTACAGGTCAGTGGTCGCCAAACTTCTTGACCTCACCGACCACTAAATTCATAATTTTAAACCCGTGGACCACTAATAGGATTTCTTTAGTGTTAATTATATTTATAAAAAGCATTGTGATCTAAGAACACATAAAATGTACCTAGTTAATAAAATGAAACTATTAATTTTAACCAAATTATGAAATCTTTATTAATAAACCATAATATAAACAAACAAAGTCTGTTAAAACAAAACAATTAAAAAATGGTTTAAGTTTATCACACTTTTAGCATAATACATTCGTAGTGTGATGAATGTTCCTACTTATTTGAAATAAGATTATGGATATTTGGATCTGATGCTGTTACTCCAAAACAGAGAACAACATTTATTTCAAGGTGAGGTCAGTACCAGGTTTTGATGGCTGTGACAGATGAAAAAGCCTTTTAAAATAAATAAGTTGTGGAGAATTGAATCAAGATTTTTCAATGCTGTTCACTAAGAAAAGGGAATTCACTTTTTACGGAAAGCCAAAACTGATATTTTGATAAAGATGAATGAAATTTAAATTTTAGAGTTTCGTAGGACGATAGGTGGATGAAGCTTTCTTTTAGGTGCATGCTTAAATTATCCTGAATTTTCACTTCAAATGGATATATTATCTACACATTACCCTGTCAGTATGACTTATTTACTTTGGCGTTATTCTATAAAATGACACTATTCCATGAAGTAGTGTTTTTATAACTTTTTACATATTAGGATTTTAATTATGTTTTAATGCATCTTAAAACATAACTTAACACGATGAGAGTAAGTATATTCTAAACATTTTTCTGGAGATCAGCCAAATTTTCTCACATACCACCTCTTTGGCGATGTCTGGTACAGTTGATCAGATTTTCCTTACCCATTAATTTGAAAAATTATGCATATGTGAAAATTAAGTAGGTGTATATGAAAATTTATCTTGTTTTACTGTTTGAAATGTAATTTTCTTTGGTTGATTATATTAATTACAAACTGTTTCAGTTACAGAATTTGTATATTAAAAAAATGCATGGTAAAATTATCTTCATATGTTTCATTGTATGACATCCATGGTCACCATGCTGTTCTAGCTTGTGTGACAATCTCCCGCCCTCCCAGATGTTGGTAGAAAAACCGTTTTTGATTGAGAAAATTTGAAAGTCCACCTTCACTGGTGCATTCATTGTTAAAATTTAAAACAACCATTTATTTTTATGATACAATTTTTAAAAAATTAGAATGATTTAAGTTAGTTAAAAGAATTTATATCAATTAAAATAATCGTAAGCTATTAAACTTTAATTTAAGAAAAGATTGTGTGTAATATGTCATTTTTAAATCATTCAAAATAACCGTCTCCAATTTCTTATCGATACCAGAAACAAGGTATAAAACATTCAAAAGAATCGTCAATTCATTTAGAGTTTTCCTTGCTGTTTAATCTCTGCAAACAATATTGTACTTCATTCCATTATCTTTTCTGAAATTTTCTCTGAAGCTTCTAAATATCCTTGAGATTTTGAATTTTAAAAAGTCATACATTATATAGAGAATAAAAGCTATTTCTCTGATGTACATGATAACTGAAAGTTAAGTAGCAAAAAGTTGTATTTATTAAATTCTTTATTTATATAAATAAAAATATGTGTTTGTTTAAAGCCACTAATCTCAAAAAGTACGTGACAGTGCTGATTTAAGCTCAGGGCCTTGGGTGCTGAAGCTCTACGGGGCCCCTTCACACTGGAAGATCGAAATTTAAGTCCAGCTTATCTGTGTCCTTCTGCTCCCCGGGTCCCTGGGTGCTAATACTACTTGACCATTTCCTCTTAAATTTTGACATAACATTAAAGCCCTCGAGTAGCTGAATTCATTCATTTACTTGACATAACATTGCATTTGAATCTGGATGGGTTTCTATGTACATATTATTTTGTAATTCACTCTAAATTTTTTAAAATTGAATTTTTAAGTGATTTTCGGGAGTTATGATATGTTTCTCTCTGAATGCGAACATTTATACTTTACTCACAGTTTTTTCGTGATTATTGTGGTTATGTTTATTGATTGCCATATTTATCCATTTTTCTGTTCTTTGAGACATATATAATTAGAAATATTTTTCAAATAAATCGTTTTGTAAAAAATTATTCTTTTAACTCAAATTCTGTTTTGTAGTTTTGGCAACATTCGGATTGTATTATCACGGGATGTTTACAATTTTGCATATATATTACATCTTTTTTTTTTTTTTTTTTTTGTAATTTTAAGCTAAATTTTTTTTTTTCTTTATTAAGCGAAGATAATAATCATATTTGACTTCTGTGTGCTACTTATTTTTCTGCCAAATAGTTCTTAAAATTTCTTAACGATTTGATAATGTCATTTAGTGGTGTAACAGAGAACATTAGGGCCCCCCTGCAAAGTCAAGTTTTGGGACCCCAAGTTGGAGTTTACAAAGGCTAGGTACTTGGCGGCAGTCAGGCTTTGGGCTCCCTAGAACCCCAGGCTCCCTTTTTGAATTTATTTTTAAGCTCGGGTTATATACTGTAGATAATGTTTACATATAAAATATACTAATTTGAATTCTGTATGCTATGGATCTATTTGGCGGGGTTTCAAAATTTCTCCACAAACAAGTAGCTCACCGATTGAAATCTTCCACCTATTTTATCTTTCTTCAGTGATCCTAAATTAAATTAATATATTTTTATTTTTTGGTACTTTTTTTTTAATCGACCATTTATCTCAAATCTAAAGACATTGTCAAATGCTGCGATATGTATTCAATAATGGAAAACCTTTCTATGTGTGCTCGTACACAATAATATTTTCTTGCACTTGGCTGTGGGTTTTTCCATCAAATAGTTGTTGAAATTTCTAAAAGTTGGGGCTATAACATTAGGCTAATTGCAAAGGATCTATTTGGTGTGATTTCAATATTTTTCGATGTTACTGTGAAATATAAATGGCAAAATTAAGATTTTCTTATGTATATTTTGTGATTGTTTGGGTACTTATGTATTATCGCAACTGCAATTGGGAGCATTGTATGAAAGGAAGCACATGGTTGCCAATTCACACTGTGTATGACACATACAAAACTGGGGTTGGTATTGTTGCAATAGCACCTAAGTACCTTTGTTTGGAACAGTTTATGTGGCCGCGGTAGCCGAGTGGTATAGGTATCGGATCGTGGCTTGCCTGGTCACGAGTTCGAGCCCAGTACCACTAAAGACCCGCCGTGTAGGGCAGCGATGCACATTAAATCTGTCGAGAGCTGAAACGTCCTCCCGTTGGTGTGGTAGTTAGGAGAGGGGGTGCCAGCTCAGGTGTCGTCCACGTCACTTGACCTTGGTTCAAAATTACGTGGTCCGTCGCCAAAAACCCTCGTGTAGCTGAACAGTGCGACGTTAATATTCAATCAATCAATTGGAACAGTTTATCATGATTTTATCAAAATATTGAACTTTAATTTGTTTTTGAAAGCTTTTTAACATTTAAGTTTGTTATAGCTAGCTGCACCCAGTCACGCATTCCTGTGGCTCTGTCTGGTTGAAAGAAAGAAAAGAAAAAAAGCACACATTTCTAATATCTTTAACCACTTGAAATTTGGGGTATGATTTTTTTATACTAAAATATGTGTAAATATACCTAAACAAAACTTTTCTACACATAGATTTCATATGTAATTTGTTAACTGATTGTTTTTGTTTACTCCAAGTTATTATGGTTTGTTTTTATTTTTATGTCATGGACCAAAAATTATTTACATTGTCTCTGTAGGGAAGGCCCCCAAGTTTAAAAATAAATTTCAAAGGGCTCTACTTTGGAGTCCTCGAGGTCAAAAGGTTAATTTTACAATGCTTATGGGTGGACTGCAGATACAGAAGTCTGGTTTGCCTACTCTAGAACAGCAGTCGCCAACCTTCAGCACTTTATAGACCACAGTACTTAATGTATAACTTTATAATTTTTTTGCAGACCACTAATAGGATTGACCACTATAATTATCTTATTTGAATCTAAGCCGCACTATTTTTCCTGTGTTAATGCTACTGAAAATTGGGTGCAGTTTAGAATTGAAGGCAAAACATTTGTTAGATGGTGAAAATTGAGTTACTACCCCTTTCAAAAGGGGAAAAAAATGTATCCATCCATTCTGGCCTCTTGCATCAATGACTTAGTACATTCCACAGTTTAGCTCCAGTATTCAGTCTATCCTAAACATCGTGTTCTCTTATTTAAAAAAAAAATTATTTGCTTTTTTTTAATCACCTAAACATCAAAATTATCAGTAATAGCAGCAAGATGAGTTCACTGTGACTCAAATATGAAAAGAGAGGTCAAATTATATGCAGGGGGAAAAAAACCCAAAAACGGAGCAGTGGCCTGTAAAAATTTGACAGGAGTGAAACAAATATATGTTGATGGCATAAACAAAATGTGTTTTTTGTTTGTAAATGTACAAGCAAAAAATGAAAGATATATAGAAGAATGTAAAAGAAAAAATTCTTTAAAAAAAATGTTGCATAACAAATGCATTGGATGGCAGGGAAGAAGACTCCCTGTGTGCAAAAATGGCAATGCCAGCACCGAATCTGAAGTCAGCTGTGACAATAGGAGTGGTAATTCCTTTTTTGAAAGGTGATACTAATGGTTAGAGTAATTTTATATTCATGTTTGTATTTGGAAAGTTTTCAATACTGGTAAGATAAATTATTAACTTATTATTTCTAATAAAAAAAAATTTAAAAGAATCTTAAGTATTGCATATTAATGAACCTGTTACACATTTTTTAAATTTTTCTCAAAAACGTGTATAGAATTGGGGGTGTGGCTTATAATCAATGGCGACTTAGATTTGAATACTACGATATCTTTTATTTACTGTTCCATACCCCTAAAAATAAACTTCATGAAAAGCAAGAACAGAGCAACAATCAACACACTGTAGTGTTATGACACCAATGTACTATGGTTTACCAATGCTGACTTTCAAATTTCGATAAAAAATTTAAAAAAAAAACTAAATAAATTTTTAATTTTGGAAGGAATTTCGCTACTAGTAGTAACTAAAAGCTTTTAGTTAACAAAGGTTTTAGTTAAGTATAATCCATGTTCCACACAATGTTTTGTTGCTCATCTTTTTTTAAAACTGAATATTCATCTGTACTTATAAAAGAAAGAGTTTGTGTATTTCAACTGTTTCGGCCAAATTTAGTAACCTAGAAGTATGAAACTTGGCATGTAAAAGCTATAGGTCATTATGCTATTGACATTGAAGAGATATTTTCGAAATTTGCTTAGGATTTTTAAAAATTCAGTTTTTAAGCAATTTTCCAGCTAAATGGAGGTATGATGTTATAAGACGTGTCAAGTCAAACTGTGAGAAGATTATTGTTTTGAGCATTTCTTTGGAGGATTGTTGCATATTTTGTTATAAAAATATTTATTTATGGCTGTATTTATATATTCTTTTTTTAAAAAAATTCTTTATGGTGGAATCAATTGTTTTTTTTCGAATAAATCGTCAAAAAAAAAATTCTTTCAAAATTTTAATTTTTCGGTTTGGCAGCATAGATTTATATACAGTCAAATTTCAATATTTTCCAATGTCAATTGTTCTTATTTAAACATAGTTTATATATATACTAGCTGCATTACACAGGCTTTCTCTTTCCCTCAAAAGGCCAGGATTTCTGTGTGTGTGTTTGTACATGCAGGATTTGAGTGATTTCTATAATTATGTCATCTATATTCATTTAGTTTCTATAACTACTGATTCTAGCTGCATGACCCGGTGTTGCACAAGCTTTCTCTACTTTTATAAATTTTCCCTTCTCAATATCTGCACGTCCAGGAGTGGGTGTGATTTCTATATTATAATGTCATTAAAATTGTCTTTTTCAAAAACCTTTTGACTTTTTTACCCCGTCATAGGGGTTACTTCGCCCTCATTTTAGCGTGGTATTGCGCAAGAGTTTATGGAGTGTATAACTTAATCACCATGTTAATTTCCTCTTTCCTTCATGGCACCAGCACTTCTGCATGGGTGTGTACATGTACGATGTGATAACTATTATGTCATTCAAATTCTCTTCTTTGAAATTTTTTCACTGTCAGACATGTTTCTTTCCCCTCCATTTAACCCGGCATTTCATGGACATATTTCAATGCGTAACATATTGCTATGGAAATTCCCCTTCCTTTATCTGGATCAGAACTTCCTGGTGTATGTGTGTGATTTCTAAATTAACTATGTTACAATTCCCTTTTTCAAAATTTCTTCATCGTCTTTCTGATATCAGACATGTTTCTTTTCTCCCTCTATAGTCTGACATTATAGTGGCTTTTTTAAGTGTAGAACTAAAACTCTTCCCCCCTCCCTGCCTCAAATATAAGATTTATCTTAAACTTTCTATTGTTGACTTATAAAAAACAATGTCGCTTTAGTTAAAAAATTATAAATTAAAAACAAAACAAAAAAGATTCTAATGCTGAGAGTAAAACAAAAAAAACTTTCGTCATTTTTTAATAATAGATGGTTTCTAAGAATCTAATATAATAAAATAGCTTTAAGATTTTCATTAATCAATCGTTACATACAGTTAGCTTAAAAATATCTCTTAAAACGAGTTTTTATCTAAAATAATAGATGATATGCCTTTTTTTTATTTACAAATAATTAATACAGTAATGAAATAAAAGAAATACTCCTTTGGTTTAAAAAAAATATATTATTTTAAATCCATTATCTATAAATAATAAATATAAAAAATGTATAGATAGCTATTGAAGCGATTTTTTTTTCTGAGTGTTTGATTAAACATATGTAAGTGTTAAAAAAAGCACTATGAGGGAAAGCCTTGTTGTGTGTTTACATTCAATGAAAAAACATTAAAAAGAAAATAATACTATCTGATAAAAACATTTTAGTATTTTATTTTAATTTTATAGTTTTTCATTCCATTATGTTTAGTAAATTATTTAAACACGTATCTGAGACGAAAAAAAGTGTATTATACAAAACTAACATATTCATTATTTTAACAATAACTTCCTTCTTAGGTTTTGAAATAATAAAATTGACTTAAAATGTTCATTTAGCTATTAATTGTGACATACCGTTTGCTTAAAAAATGGCAGTAAAAGAAAAAATCTCCTTTATTGATATATATCTCAGTGGCAAAAAAGAAGGGGGGAAAGGGTGTATGGTTGTTTTATTCATTTTCCCGCTCATGCTCTGTAAGCACTCAGAATCTAGAATTCGTTGTGATTTCTCAACAGTTTATTATTACTGCCCTTTGGCAATTTTGGCCACTGCTGAAGACCCACCGTTGAGAGGGGCTATGCACTTTGAATCTGTCGAGAGCTCAAACGTCCTAGCGTTGATGTTTGGAGAGATAGGTGTCAGCTCAAGTGTCGTCCTCGTCGCTTGACTATAGTTCAAAATTTCGAAGTCTGTTGCCAAAAGCCCTTGAGTAGGTGAACTGTGCGACTTAAATATTTACTCACTCTGTAATTTTTTGTTGAAATTTTTTAGCCCCCAGAAACGAAAATGTACCTTTTTAAAAATAATTGTATGTTAAAAAAATAACAGAAAAGTAGAAATTTTCAAAATTACATAATTCCGCATCTCTATTAAATGTTGAGTTAAAATTGTGAGCATCTTTTGAAATGTTCGACACACGGGAAAAAAAAGTTTCATATTATCTATAAATGAAAAAGTTATTAAATGTTTATTTAAAACTTTGAGTATTTTTTGAAAAATCGTAAAAAAAGTTTTCGTCATTTTATTTTTTAAATGACTGATTCTAAAAAAAGAAAAAAATGAACTTTTTTAGTGCAAAATGTCAATTTATTTCATTACAACGATAAAAAATCCATACAACACGATTTAAAAATCATAAAATATGCAAAATATCGTTGTTTTATACAAAAAAAAAAACCAGATCTTGGCAAAATAAATTATCTTTCCGATTAAAAAAGTTACTGGCGAAGTTATTAAATGTGAAAGTAAAATTTTGAGTTTTTGAAAAAGTTATAAAAAATAATCTATTGATGTGCTGATTAGAACCCCAGAAAACTCAACGGAAATCAAGGGCCATGCCGACTGGGCCACAAAGTTCACGGTAGAAAGGGTGAAAAGTTGTTTAAAATCAAAGAAAAAGAAATTTGAGAATTTTTTAAGTTTTCTGAAAATGTTATGAAGGAATATAAATTTTTGAATATTGATAGATTTTTCAGTGAGTTTCAAAATTGTAAAAAAAAAAAAAAAAGTTTTCAGCATTCTATTTTTCAAATTCTAAGAGCAAAATATGAACTATTTTTGTACAGAATGTTGATTCATTAGGACGATAAAAATCCATAACATAAAAAATAAAATTGTCTTTTTCTCTCTCTCTCTCTCTCTGTATATATATATATTTAAAGAGGTAGTTTTAAGTGTAAAAAAAAAAGAAAGATCATCAGTTTTATTATATTTTTCAAAGATAATATGCAGCTATTTCCTTAAAAAACTGGTTAATTATGTTTTGTTTTTTTATTGTACATATGTTTGTAAAATATGTTTCATATTCAAGAAATATTTTTATAAGAAGTGAAAAAGTAAAAATATATTTCAAAATTATGTTTTGCTCTGTAAAATAAAAGAAAAATATATTGAAATTAAAATAACTTTTGAAAATACTTGAAGTATCATCATAAGGCATAGAAAATAGGCTGACAATTAATAATAAAGAATAAATTGCATGAACATTGCTTTAATTTTTTCTATGGAAGTTATGCTTAGTTAACTAAATATGTCAAAAAAAAAATTTTTAATTAAAATAGGCAATTTTTTACGTTTTTATTATGCGATTAAATGTTAAAAAAAGTTATACATTCAGGCATTATTTCAAAGTTAACTATAAGTTTTATGAAGGAGAATAAATTTTGATATTGATAAATATTTTAAATGAATCCAAGAAATGTATTGAATACATTCTGTCCTCTTGATCTGTCATCATTTATGATCTATAATTTAAAAAATTAAATACACACATTAATTTATAGAAAAAGTGACATTTTTTTATCAGCATGACTGAAATCATGGTGTAAAAAAAAAGCAAGAAAGTAATAAATCATCAATCTAAACAGAAAAGTATTCACATCAAATCTAAAAAGCGTTAAAATGAATACAAAAAATCTATGCATTATTTCATGTAAAGATAGCATACATGAATGATATTTACATATATTATTTTTTATTTATAATAAAACTGAAATCTATTATGTGCATTATTTCATGAAAAGATAGAAAACATTCGAGCATTTATTAAATTGTTCAAAGAAGCATATATGTTTAAAATCAAAGAGGATTCAATTTTTTTAAGAAATCAAAAATGAAATCTGTGATTTTAAAGTAGAAATTTTTAAAATTACAGAAGTTTACATACATTAAATGATGGATTGAAATAACCAGCATTTTTTGAAAAAGAGTAAAAAAAAAAGTTTTGGGTATTTAATTTTTTAAGGGGAACTGCCAAATGTACTGAAATGGTTATGGTACTTTTTCTCAATTAAATCTCATTATTCAGGCGTAAAACGTTTGCTGCGAACGTAAATTACTCATATAAATCCGAATGGAAATGTAGAAATATCAGAAATAGTCTAGAAAGTTTTTAAATTGCGAACAATGCATATATCCTTGCTTCCAGAATTTTCTGACGCCATATTTGGCAAGCTTCGTTACAAAGTCTTCAGATGGCGCCACGTGTATGCAATCTATGTATAAAAGTTTTAAAACGTTACTTTAGAATAAAATTACTGCGTAAACTGCTTAAATACACATTAATAATACTATATTTTATGAAAAAGAATATTTTGCTACACGAATAATGACTTAAATCACTGCAGAAACACTAAGTCTGCTTTTTTTTACTTGGAAAAGGGGGGTAAAAAATAAAGTAACCCTAAACTTACGTCAAGAAACCACTCCCCATGACATCCTTTCGAAAAGGCAACGGTCAAGTGACCTTGAGATCAACTGAATGTTATTTTTTGCTTAAATTTTAGAATGGCAGCAAAAAGGAGAATTGTTTGCTCATGAGACAACTGTGGAAAGGGGGGACTCTATTTTTAGCACTGATAGTGGGGTTATTCGGCAAAAATGGTCTTCAAACTTTTCTACTCACAGAACCTCAAGAACATGGGTGGTCAACCTTTTTGGAAAGAGTGCCACAATTTGATAAAAAATAATTTTGAGTGCCGCTTCCAACATTTCCATCAAACAAATATGGAAAAGTAAGAAAAATGTTACTTATAGGCTTATTGTTTAATTTTCACGTAAATAGCACATTTTTTCTTTAATGCAAGAAATTTAAAAATAAGATAGAAGTGCAAATTTAGGTTTTATATTTAATACACTTTTTACAGGTTCAATTCAATTGAGTAAGGTACAAAATAAAAATCAGTTACTTGAAACATTTAATTTTAAATAATTATTAAACAGTTAGTATTTACTTAATGTGGCTTTTGAATTACTCTTTTTTTTTTTAACAAGTCTCATCTATATTAGGATTAACTTTTGCAGATGCTAACAAAATTAGGTTATTTTAGGTGCACATCAGCAAGTTATATGAGTAATATTTATTTTATTATGTTAGCATGCCTATCATCTTTTAATTTTTTAGTTTGCGATGTCACTTCCAGTAATATGTACTATAAAAATTGGGAGTAGATATTTCTATGCTTATTTTCTGCATCTACAAGATGGGAAATTCTACAAAAGCATTTAAGCATTACTCTAAAACAATCTTGCGATACCCGTTGGGAAGCTAAAATAGATTCGGTTAAAGCAGTGTATGCACAGTTTGAACAAACTCGTAGCAACCTAGAAGAACTCATTAATGTAAATGATTATACAGTGGTATCTGAAACTAAAAATTTATTGGATTCAATACAAAAATGCCAATCATTTGTTTAATAGTATGGTTAGCAATATTGTCCAAAATTGGCACTATCAATGAACTATTTCAAGCAAAAACATTTGTTCTCTATATTTTTCCAAAATTAACATGTATTCAGATGTAGTAGAAGTGCAAGAATATAATTTCTATATTTAAGAACATTTTTCTGAATATTTTTTCCTATTGAAAATGATCATTTAAAGCATTTCATCGCAGATACTTGTAATCTCAGATCATCTCAGTTTATTATACCTGATTTTCGTTTATTTTTGTGACTGAAATACCGGATTTTTAGTATTATAGATAAGTTTAATCCAACTTTAGGCAATCTCTCTTTTTTTATTCCTTTGATTTTACTACTAGTCATATAGCTATTGTAAAGATGTAGTTTCTTTTATTAATGGCTATTAACTCATACTTTTACTATTGAAGCCTGTTAGAAAAACTATTTTTATGGGAGCAAAGCAATTTTATTTCTTTATTTATTTATTGTTATCCCAAACAATCAGTTTCGGTCATATTTTTTAATTCCAATCATTTGAATTGATTTGTTTAAGAATTACGATGTTAATTAAATATCTTTTTCAATAAACGCACAATTATTAATAACATAAAAATGCAACTTTTAATAAGAGTTGAGTGAGTGAATATTAACGTCTTACTTTTTCGTTAATCGAGGACTTTTGGCAACCGATCTCTCTCCTAATTATGAACCATAATCAAGTGACGAGGACACCTGGGCTACCCTCCTCTACTAACTTCCACACCACACCAACTGGAGGAGGTTTGAACATAGTCATGTGGCAGCGGTAGCCGAGTGGTTAAGGTATCGGATCGTGGCTGGCCTTGTCACGAGTTCGAGCCCAGTACCACTAAAAACCTGCCGTGTATGGGAGCGTGATGGTAAAAACAAATTGTACTTAAATTTGAATTTCTGAATTGCCTTATAAGAAACTCTCATGAAGAACATAATAAGTTTCGATACAAGTCTTTAAAAAGAAAACGTCATTTTTCTGTGAAAATGGTCATTAAAGCACTTTTTCATAAATTGTTATAATCTTTTTTAACCACATTTCCATTTCTTATTTTATAAATTAATGTTATTATTTCTGGTATTTATAAAAATACGACAAAACTGTACTAAGAATTCCGTTTTAGACGACATAAACTGGATAGGGAAGCAACTGAAGACAAAAAAAGTATCTGGTGTCTCCCTATTGGTTCCTCCACAATGGAAGGGGGGGGAGGGAAAAAAGCCCAATCTGTGATTTTTACCACTGCTTGACCCGTTTTTCCTTCTCCACTCTTCAAAGACTAATATTGCTCATTTGACAATATGCAAGAAAGAACTTGTGCGTTCTAGCTGTTAATGTGTTTCCTTTAGCTGTTTGAAAGTAATTTCTACTCCTCTCAAGGAATTAGTTTTCCTTCTTTTTTGTCATTTCAAAGAATCAGCTCGTAGGCTTCTTCATATTTTTAAAATCCAATAATTTGTATTGATGTAAAGAACAGTTACTATGTTAATTAAATATCTTCAATGAACGCACAGTTCAAAAATTATTAGTAATATAAAAATACATATATATACTTATAAAGGCTGAAATCTGCATATAACAAAGTGTTGTTTTATACATCAATATATAATTTCATTAATTCAAGTGATTAATATACATTTATTGAGCGTATGTAATGTATATATATATATACTACATTATTTTATTTAAAAGACCAATTTTAAAAATGAAACTATTGATTTTAGTAACAATAATAATGATTTATTATTAATACCATTACATTGCAGTCAGAGATTAGCTCCTATATGATATAATTATAGGTTGAAACGATTTTTGTCTCATAGAAAATTAAAAGCTATTTTACAACATTCTTCAGTTGGAAAAAAACGTATTAAAGAATTAGAGATTTACAGACATTATTAGTTTCTGTTTTATGCCTTTACAAATTTTAAATGTGTTTTTCTCATATTTTCATTTTGAAAGATATGTGAAAGGGTTTTCTATTCAAAATAAAATTTTCTTCTGTTGAAAATAATTTTGAAATTTTTTGAAGATACTTATATATACATATCTGTTCTATAAAAGTTTTATATAAATTTAGATCTCTGAGAACTCTAGCTAGTATTTTAAAACATTTAAGTGAATATTTTATTTCTTCCAGGTTTCCAAATTTAACAATATTCATGCTTTTTCTCGGATTATCTATAAGAACAATTGTTAAAATTCAACAACGAAACAGGTTTTCAATTGCATACCGACTTAAGGAAGCGTAATAAAAAGGAAGCTTAATTTGGAAATTAATTCGATGAATATGATATAGTCGGCCCTCCATTTTGCGAACCTCTATCTAGCGAATCTCTCTATTTCGCGGACTTTTTCCTGGAACCAAGAACATTCTATGATTTTCTTCGTCAAATAACCTCCAAATAGCTAAGTGCATTTTCCATTTATGAAACTTTTTCTCTTGGGATTCGATTTTTTTCTTTCTGTTTTTGAAATATTTTTGGACCTTCGTGTGATGTAATGAGCAAGTAAAATCATTTGAAATGATTAGACTTGAATTGTGTGAAAACAATACGCGCGCCTGATGAGGTATTTCGTGCACTGCAAAGATGCGAGGAATGAGAGAAAACATTTTTTTTAAACGAAAAAACTCAAACAAAATTAATAGACTTAACCAGCTGTTAAATTGAAGGACACGCATTCTTAAAATTACTGGTCAAAAAATATGCATGTTTAAATTTTTTTGTAGGCTTAAAATTTGAAAATGTTATTAAAATTCTTTAATCATAATACAAAAGTACTTTTTTAAAGTAAATGGTTTTTAAACTATATTGAAAGATAAATCACCATTTCACGAAATTTTCCAAATAACGATTTTTTTTTCAGGTTTAACGCCAACTGTAATTTAGTGAAATTTTTGTCATATTTTCATGCTTATTGGAAATAATAACATTAATTTGTAAAACAAGAAATAGATGTGTTTGAAAACAAAATTATACAAACTATTTGTGAAAAAATTACTCTAGGTTATTTTCTTAGAAAAGTAACATTTTCTTGTAAAAGACTCAAATTGAGACGAAAGGTATTAGACGAAACACACAATTTTTTTTTAAATCTGTAATTTTTAAGCAATTTTCTCAATCTTCGTACATATTTCGGATATTGTTTTACATACTGAAAAACAGTTTCGTGCGATTATCGTTATTAATGATGAAATAATTAAATGCTTAGTTAAAATTTTGAGTATTTTTTGAAAAATCGTTAAAAAAATATTTTTCGGCATTTTATTTTTTAATTGACTGATTCTAAAAGAGAAAAGCATAAACCTTTTTTAGTGTAGAATATCATTTTATCAACACGAAAAGAAATTCATACGGAATGATTTAGAAATCATTTTCATAAAAACGCATTGATTTTTAATCATTTTAGAAAAAATCGTAAAAAATTCAAATTGGGATTAACAGATTGCCAATATCGTGATTTAAGTTAGAATTTTTGGTACTTAACTATTAGTGTCACCGCACCCAATTGACGAATCGCACCTTAATAGCAAAACAACAAAGATTCTTACGTGTTTTGTATGAAAAAAAGTCATATTTTGGGGGGAAATAGCGCGGTTTGCATGGCGCCAATTTGGCTGCTTTGACGCTAATACATAAGTACGGAATTTTTTTGGTCTTTACGTATTATTGCAACATTCACCAACGTTTAAGATAGCTTGCCAAGTTGGCAAGCCCAATTTTGCATGTGTCGTATGCTCTGAATTGGTGCTTCGTTTCATATAATGTCGCCATCGCCAACAGGTTACAATAATATGAAAAGATCATTTGTATTTACGTATAAGATTGTCTGACATATTTCTTTTTGTTCTGTGCTGTTTATGGTTGTTTCATCAAAATCAGACCTTTATTTATCTATTGTGGCACAATATCCTAACACAGCCCGCTGCTGTAATTGGCGACAAAAGTTTTTCGCCAAATGGCGCTAAGGAAAAATCTGCGTCTTTCAAAATGGTGCCGGAAACGAAAACGAGGCAAAAACGTGGTTTTCAAAGTAGCGTCAAGAGAAGAAAAACGTCGAAAAAGCGTGGTTTCTAAAATGGACAACATAGGAAACATGAAATCAAAAATAAGAAATAAAATGCAAATTATTTCCAAATTCATACTTATCATTCGTGCAACAAACAATCATAACTTTCTTACCTTTTATTCAAAAGAAAATTCTGGCCGAGGTAGAGGAGTGGTCAAGGTATCGGATCGTGGCTGGCCTTGTCATGAGTTCCAGCCCAGTACCACACTAAAGATCCGCCGTGTAAGGGAGCAATGCACGTTAAATCTTTCGAGAGCTCAAACGTCCTCCCGTTGGTGTGGTGTGGTTGTTAAGAGAGGGAGGTGCCAGCTCGGGTGTCGTCCACGCCACTTTACCATGGTTCAAAATAACGTGGTCAGTCGCAAAAAGCCCTCGTGTAGCTGAACAGTGTGACGTTAATATTCACTCACTTTGAAAAAAAAAACACTTGTCGTGTTTTTACGAAGAAAACGTGGTTTTTAAAACTGCTTCTACAAGAAAAACTGAAAAATTGTTGCTTCTAAAACGCAACGGTGTGGGGGGAAATCAGGTATGAATGCTTTAGCCCAGTGGTCTTCAAACTTTTTGTGTTCCACAGAACCCTAGGGGTTACATAAAGCATACCCAAGGGTTCCACGAGTCTCAATAAAAAAAAATCGTGAAGAAATAAATATGTATGAAAAATGCTTTCTCGTTTTCTATGAGATTTGTATAGTTACAAGTACCTAGAGCTCATCTTATTCATTAAAACTGAATTTTATTTTTATAACTTTTATATAACACTTTTTAAACTTTTATTATAATATGATAAAATAATATTACAACTTTTATCTTTTTTATATATGTACTTCCTATTAGATTGTGAATATTCTATTGTTTACTATCTCACAGGTTCCACGAGATAATTTTATACTCGTTAGTTAGCACAATGTCTTACAAAACTAAATAGTTTTCTAATGGAAAATGCACCTTTTTTACATTTGTGGGAAACAGCACCTGTAATGATGTAAAGAGAACAATATATCAACAGAGTTGATGTTAAATTCTAAATTTAAACAGGAAAAGCTTCTAAATTTTAGGTTGCAAATTACACGGGATTTCTCACACAGCTGCAAAAATTTTAATGCTATTCAGAACATTGTGTTTAAGTGAACTTTATTTCTCAACGTAAGTGGCTACAAAAACAAATTAAACTCTGAATATATGTAATGCGATTTACATTTAATCTCAATACACGACTTCGACAGTTTGTGTGAAAAAACTACTAAATTACCCAGTTATTAAATTCCCAGTTACTAAACATAATGCATGGGTAGGTGACATTTGAATCACAAATTAATATTATTAATATTAATATAATTATAAATACGGTACCTTTTTTTTAATTGCCTTTACATAAAGGGCCCATAACATGTTGATCTAACTTAAATATTATTTTGAGATATATATATATTCTTCGAAGTATATATATATATATATATGTAATGGGGTTCCGCGAAAACACCTTCAAGTTCTAAGGTTTCCGTGAGTTGAAAAAGTTTGAAGACACTGCTTTAGACGGATGAAATAACAATCTCCATTTCTATCAAACACAAATTATTTACATACTTCGGATATCCATACCGAAGTATTTTTCAATCATTCACTCATTCAAAAAACAATCATTTCTTTCTTACCTCTTTCATTCAAAAGGAAAAAATATCCATTCGTCGAGTTTCAAAAAAGAAAAACGTGGTTTTCCAAAGGGCTTCAAGAAGAAAACAGAACAAACATCGTCCAAATTGAATTACTCAACGCATCTCCCTTTCGCTCTAATAAATATTCTTTCTGCAGTTTTATTCAAAAAAAAAAAAAAAGAAGAAGAAACAATCCACTCATTTCGTCACTTTCAGCTTTCTTGAAAAATCTCTTTCAAACCGCCGAAGGCCAGTGTCGCCGTAATATATAAATCTATTTATACCATTTGTGATCCCAAAGTGCTTGTAGAAAAAAGATGCAGCGTGATAGGACTTTCTCGTATTCTCTTTGAATTTCTTTAAAATTCAGTCTTATGGTTTAACTTAGCTTCTTTAGCATTTAGTTTTATGAAGATCATATGCTTTATACATACCGTACTGCCCATATGTGATATATATATATTAGTTATCTCTATAGTTATTGTATTTTCTCATTTATTTGCTCTTTGCAACAAAATTATGATTATTTTTAATTGAAATGTTGCAAAAAGTATTGCTAAAAATATTAATTTTTCAACAACATGTTTGTTATTTTTTTCATTAGATTCATTATGTTTTTTACCTAGGTCTGTTTTGGATAGTTTTTCGATTTTAGTTCATATTACTTTAATTTTTTCACTTTTGTATTACATCTAATACTCTATATTAAATGTAATATAGATGTTAAATAGTATTACATCCACATTCCTCATGTAATATTAATTTTGTGCTACAGCGAATTTAATTTAATGGTTTATTCAATGTAGGCCTATTTTATCTGCTGTTGATATTTTATTTTAGTTTGTACTAATTTAGTTTTTTTCCAGTTGAAGGCTTCCGAATATGTTATTTATGGTAGTATTTTAGTGAAACGGTTTTATCATAATTTTTTCTTTCGGTTTATCTATTTCAGGTTGTTTCACTCATAGTTCCCATAGCAGAAACATACTAATGTTATTTTACTTTACTGTTATAATTTTTATTTAAAATTTTATTCTTTCTTTTTTCTTTTTAACTTTTTAGGTGTCAATGTTCTCTCTTACAATCAGATATGTTTTTCATGAAATAATTTTTTACTGTGAGGTCAAATTGCAATGTAAACACTCACTCATTAAAAAAAATCATTAATTTGGTAAATACATTGCCTAGCAATGGCTCTACAATCTTTAAGAAATATCATGTTTGATTTTAAATACTGAATTTTATTTGTTTTAAAATTTAACCCATGCCAAGAACAGGTACTTCAGCTAGTAAAAGTATAAACAATGTCCAAATTTTTCTGTTTACCATCCAAAATTTCTCGCGTACCACCAGTTGGTGACTGCTGTTCCAGAACACACAACGGTGCTTATGTATTATAAGCACCGTAATAAAACTGGTGCGACATGAATCGCATCTTGATATCTAAACAACATAGATTCTAGCATTTTTTTATATGTATAAAAAAGAACCAATCAGTCAGATTTGAGTGGAAAATGTGATTTGCATGATAGCAATTTGGATGTGGTGATGCTAATACACAAGCACCCACCCTACAAATGATTGTCCATGTGAGAAGCAATCTGTGTCTAGATCAGGGGTGTCCAACCAGCGGTCCGGGGCCCGCATGTGGCCCACCTTGAATAATTTTGCGGCCCGCGAGATTCTTTACAACTTTACAAAATTCGACTATTCTGTACAATATTTTTGTTTAAAGAGGTTGTTTTTTTTTGTAAAAAATAAATCCCATCACTGTTATTATTTTATCACGTTGCATCTATTACTGCGAATCTCTTTTTTCTCTTTTTCTTAACTGAAATTTATCAAACATAAAAATTGTGCTCAAACTTAAGGTATCCGACTACGTTTTTAACCGTGATTTTAAAAAAGTGCATAAATGGATAATTTTCATGATATTTAGTGTCACTTAGATTAGAATACATGTATAAAATTGTTTTAAGGACATTTTGACAAAAATATTTAAATACAATATTTTGGCAAAAAATTAACTTAGAATAACCTTTTTTCAAAATGTTCTCCTTTTATAAAAAAATGCTTCTAAAATAATAATATTTTGCTTATATAAACTAAAGACTTCTCTCTCCAGAGAGTCTGGACAATTTTTTTTTGAAAAATTCACATTATTTTCAGAGTTACAACCAATTGAAATAATTATCGCGGCATTTTTTTCTTAAAATTTCTCCCCTCTGTTGTCGTAAAACATGGATCAACCCACTTCATATATATTTCAAAAGTTCTAGTTGAGCCTCTGTATAGAGGTCTGAGCTATATACAGGCAAAATATTATTATAATAGAAAGCATTTTTCACAAAAGGATAATATTTTGAAAATGGGTCATTCTATGTTCATTTTTTGTCAAAATATTGTAAAATAATTTTTTATTGTAATACTATTCTTAAAACAATTTTTATATACATCTTCTAATCTAAATGACACTAAATATCAAATATTATCCATTTATACGCTTTTGCAAAATCACGGTTCCGAACGTAGTCGTATACCTTAACGTACGAAAATCTGCAACATCAATTACGATACGCAAAAACACATACATTGAGATCGACTTGCAAAAACTAAGTGAAAGAGTTGAGAAACAGATATCTCACTAATTAAATAAATTAAGCCTTATTTGATCATTGCATTATTATTAATCTAGCTATGTTTGTATACATGAAAAACAATGAAAACAATAATAATATATCAGTCTGTTTTAAGTTTTCACTCCAACAAATGTTAGGAATGGATCCAAATCTAATATAAAGATATATATTTTTTATATGCAGCCCGCGGGATTGTAAATTTCTTTCAAAGTGGCCCGCGAGGTCATTAGGGTTGGCCACCCCTGGTCTAGATATAAGCCACTCTGTTATAAAGATAGGCCCTTAACTTTGTTGATAACAATTGATAATGCTAATCGAATTGTGAATTGCAAAAAGTTTCAATCATTATCAACACTTAATCGTATATTTTTGCTGCAAAATCCAAGTTTATATTTGAATTTTTCTTGCGTATTCGACTGAAAATATCCTCAGCCATGTATGGTTTATTTTTCCCTAACTTTTTTGGAGATAAAGGAAAGCTGACACACACGTTCAATATATGATTACAAACAATCCACAAATTTGATTTCATTGCCGCATGTTGCTCACGTCATTGATGATACTTCCCAGTGTTAATGACATTTTGAACGTAGGCAGTCACCTTAATTATTTTTTTCTACATTGCTCTGGTATTAAGCTGTCTTTTACTACGGAGTTGATTTTATATGAGTACAGTTAATTTTTTCCCATTGTTTTTCATTTAGTTTTTTAACTGTTTCTCTTATTTCCCAGAGTAATTGGAAGGAACTGAGCTCTGTTAATTAATTTTCATTTGAATTAGAATTATATTGCAAAATTTTTTGACCTCTTCAGAGGGATTTATTTGAGTGGAATAAAATATTCTGTTTCTCATTGCGTTGAAATTGAGCTGTGTCGATTGATGTACATCGGAAGTTAAATGTTTCTATTTTGTATGTATTTCTTATTTTTCCCTTTCTTTTTGTTCTTCAATTTTCCTTTTTTTTTTTTTAATGTTTTGAAATTTTATGTTTTTGTTTTAACTTTTTTCTTTTTAACGTTCGCTGCTAGTAAAATTGATATATCCATCCTCAGAAACCGAATTACAAATTAGTGTTTTAATGATTAAAAACATTCCTTATATTTTAGTAAAAATGGAAAACCTTTTATTTTCATGGTCACTCTTTTCTAGTAATTCTAATATTTCGCCTTCAGTCAATTTTTTATTTACTTTCCTTTTCTTAGGCTGTAAAGGCCCTGTAATACTTGTAATGTCCGCCATTTTTAAATAGGGATATGAAAAAATTTAAACAGAAACCACTCTCATAAAATCTAAAAAGAATGCTTCCTCAAAAACCCCCAAAGCCGCACTAAAAATAAAGCAAAAAACTTATCATAATCGATCGCATCCAAAGTAGCGCTATGCTGACGCATTGAGTGCAGTCAATTGGCTTCAGTACATAAAAATAATGCTTTGAAGGAAGTCAAACTTAGATCGCGTCGTACTCGCTAGGCAAAAGTAGTGCAACATGTAACATCAAACGAGAAAAACATATAAACAATGGCATCAACAAAGGATGAAGGCAACATGCAGCCAGACTTGATGATGCACATTGGTGATCACAGAATCCGTTCTTTGCAACATCAGATCAGCACTGTTCTCAACAAAAGGAACACCATAGGTTGCGAATTGCTGAACGAGAAACAGTATATCAGTGTCAAATACGACGTGGTGGTGAGTAATCGCACGATAACAGTCACCTTGCATTCCGGTACAACCCAGTGGAAGATTATAGTTTGAGCCAGCACGTTCTCATCCGCACAATATCTGAAGTGTATCCTTGTTGAAAAACTCTGAAATTTAAGGGAGAAACAAAAGGAATGTTTTGCGCCACTGGAAAAATTCAACTGCCTCAACTTGGAGAAACACCAGAGCCATTACAAACTTTGCTTGCCAGATATACTGCAGAGTTAAAATGTTTAATATATAACATCGGGAAATACATTTAATGTTTCCAAATGACATTAATTGGAGAAATGTGCATTTGTAAACACACGTCTGATTTAACGGAGATACCCATAAGCATTGTAAAACTAACCCTTTGCCGTTGAGGAATCTAGAGTAGAGCCATGTAAAACTTATCTTCGAATATGAGGTCTCCACTGTGGAGACAATGTAAATAATTTAGGGTTCCTCATAACATAAAGACGAAAATAAACTGTAACAACTTCAAGCATTTGGTTTACAAATGAAATGGGCCGTGGGTAGCCTAGTGGCTAGAGCATCGGACTCCAGACCGGAAGGCCTGGGTTCGATGCTCGATGTCACCAAATACCCTCCGAGTGCACATGGAGTACGTGCTCGTTAAATCAGTGGGTCCGTAAGTCTTGTGGGCTTATTCACGAGCGCAGGAACTGGAGAATATTTCCCTCCCCTTCAGTTCACTTGCAGAAATTGTGGAGGTGGAGATAGAGGTCGTGTCGCCATCTATCGTCCCTTCGGGGAGTTTCTCCGAGCTTAAATCGCACTGTCACCTGTATGGTGCTCAAGGCCAACGACAGGCCTACCTCTTGCCCATGCCACAATGAATTTCGTGGGCCTCGTTCTGACTACGTCAGACAGGTGGCATTAGCCACAACACGCAACAACAAATGAAATGAGTTAAGGAAAGTTTTGTGTATATATATTTAC
Source organism: Trichonephila clavipes (assembly GCA_019973935.1). Lineage (NCBI taxonomy): Eukaryota > Metazoa > Arthropoda > Arachnida > Araneae > Nephilidae > Trichonephila > Trichonephila clavipes. The sequence goes on along the minus strand of BMAU01001464.1, from coordinate 484,905 downwards.
AAATGGTCGCCCATCTGGTATAGTGGTTAGTGACGCTGATTGCTATAGCGTAGGGCCTAGGTTCATATCCCGGAGAAGGCATGGATGTTTGTAAATGTACAGTTCCTTTGCGGCATGGGGGTACTCTGAATAGCCGTCGATCCACAAGTCCTCTCGTGAGGTTGATGGAAATTGAAGAGAGGTGGGTGGCTTCTCTCTGGCAGTCCCTAGGGTGTTCTCTTACAAAATTGGTGGGGAACGAAGGCAAATCGTACCGTCACCTGAATGGTGCTCAAAGCTACGGATAACGATAGGCGTACATCTTAGCTCTATGCCGCGATGAATTGTGTCGATCTCGAGCTGACACCGTCAGACAGGTGGCATTAGAAATAACAACAGCATATATATATAAAATATAAAAAATCATACCTAAATGCAAGTGTTTAAACATACTAAAAATAGTGTGCTTTCTCTTTTCTTTCTTTTTTTAACCAGACTGGGCCATAACAACGCGTGTCAGGGTACAGCTAGTTTTCAATAAGTTTCTTTTTATTTTTTTACTCTCCTACTGATTTTGTAAAAATATTTTTTGAATAACACATTGTTTGGGGTGGACAGTAAAAATTGAACAGGAGCCAAAGTAAACTTACAATTAAAATAAAAAAAAAATTTACATTTACATGCAGACGTGAAAGATTTTCAAAAAATTCATACCATGAATTATTTCACTACAAAAAGATTTGACTCTTGAGTAATCTTACTATTATTCAAAAGCCAAAAAATAACAAAAAAGCATCACATGTAATCCTGAGCCAGATTTAGTAATGACGGCCATCAGTCTATGACGAGCAACCTAATACAGTGATTTTTAACGACAGAGGCCGCTGATACGTCGTCGATTCCAGAGCTAGAGTTCAAATAGTCGTCGCACTTGTCTTTAGCATTGCATAAAAGGCAAGTTGGGGCATCTCTAAACCAAATCTTTATAGGTGTTTTGTAAGGTAGTCAAGTCCAGTTTTAATTCTAAAGTTAACTACACTGACAGGGCTAGACAAGTCCAGGAATGGAACTTTCCAATGAGGATCTCCAATTCTACCCACTCACTGAGTCCGGAATCTTCTCTGTGAGAGTTTTAAGTCTCGCATTGATGATTCTTTTTGGCACTTTGATAACAAACTGGAGGATCAGATTGGTGAAAGTCAAAGCCAGTGTCAGTTAACTCATTACGTTACTCATCAATTGCAGGTTGACATTGTGTGACCACTATCCATCAAAGAATTAATCTCAAGCTGACACTTAAGTACTAATTTATTGTTTGAAAGTAGGACTGAAGAAATAACTTTAATAGTGTCCAGTGAATCAGGAAGTACCACAATGTTCTGATAATCTCTTAGTGATTTTAGTCCAAACCAGCAGCCACATCAGCATCAAAGTTGGTACAATTTACACCAAAAATCCTGTGCTTAAGACAGTGTTTCTCAAACTGTAAGGCGCGCCCCCTAGGGGCGTGAAAACCCTGCAAGGGGGGTGAGAGTGTATTGAAAAGTCGAAAAAACAAAGGATTATTTTAAAATATTACTAATTTACTGAAAGTAAACAAATAAAATACATTCTCACATAATAAAAAAAATAAGATACACATTTACAGTGATACAATACACTTGTAAATATATCAGTACTGCGCAAGTACACTCATGTCCCTAAATTAAGGATAATGAAGTTCAGCAAAGAAAGAGACAGAAGCAAAAAAAATTTGACTTATTTGTAAAGTCTATTTATTAAACAAAAGGTAAAAAGCAAAAAAGATACTATATGTTTGACATATTTAATAAAAATGGTGATTTTTACTCCCTGGGGCAAATTTCAAAAAAGAACCTATTTACAAAAAAACAGTATAACATGGTTAGTATGATGGTTAATACGGAGTATGTCTCCCTAACGATGCAATACAGGCCTTACAACGCCCTAGGCATGCTGAGTATCAAATTATCAATCTGATCTTGGGGAATATTACACCACTCATCAGCAATGCCCTCCGAAGTTCCGGTAGACAGGTGGGAGGTTGACGGGCTGAAATTCGTCGGCCAAGCATATCCCACACATGCTCTATTGGATTCCAGTCCGGTGAGTATGCTGGCCAATCCATACGGGTAATATCCTCCGATGGAAGGCATTCGTCTACAATGTTTACACGGTGAGGACGGGCGTTGTCATCCATAAACAGAAATTCAGCACTCATGGCGTCCCGAAACAAACGTACATGTTGTTCCAAAAGGACATCCCGATAGATGTGGCCGGTCATCGTTACACTCTGAACATGCAGGTCAGTTCTGGAACCAAGAATAATTCCTCCCCAAACGAGCCATCCTGCACCACCGTAACGGTGTCGTTCAATGGTGTTCTCTTGGTGGTAACGGTAACTGGCACTCTCCATATTAAAGTCCGGCGAGAATAAGACTGCAAACTAAACCTGGACTCGTCGGAGAAAACATCACACAAGACCACTGTTGTGGTGTCCACAATGCATGCACTCTTCTCCAGGTTATCGCAGGCGACAGTGAGTTGCGTTAAGTGGAACACATCTGACAGGCCTACGAGCGTATAGACCAATGTGCTCTAAGCGTCTGAACACGGTCTGCCATGAAACTGTCGTACCGGTAGCTGAAGAGAGCTGACGAGACAGGTCTGATGCTGTGCTCCGTCTGTTTCTTTTGGCAGTAACTGCCAAAATATCGGTCCTCATTCAGCGTTGTAACGCGGGGGCGACCTGTGATGTTACATCTACTCACATTACCATCATCTTGGAATCGTTGTCAAAGCCTGGAGATGACACTCTGGGCGATTCCAAATTCCTCGGATACTTCCAGCTGGGTACATCTACATTCCAGTCGTCCAATAATTCTACCACGTAAAAAATCACCCAAATGCTTCCTTTGTGCCATAACTATGCGGTTATTGCACTGAAGGGCTTTTAAAGCGCTTGTGAACAATTTTACTTCTTTGCCACCATTGCTTATATACCCATCTCTTACACTCTCGTCATTGTGACGTACTATCCGCGCCATCTGGTGGTTTCCTGTAATTTGCATATTTTTCTTCAATATGTGTGATAATTCTACAGGTAAAATATTTATTTTAGAGTTGAATTTCTGTGTGATTCTGAATTATCCTTAATTTATGGACCTGAGTGTATGTTGCGTTAATTTTGGATTGAATTAAGTTGCATCTAATAAATTTTATTTGTGGCCATGATAGCCGAGTGGACCGGACTCGTGGCGTCATGGGTTCGTGCCCAGTAAATACTACTGAAGACCCGTCATGTGTAGGGTAGTGATGCTCTTTAATTCCGTCGAGAGCTCAAACGTCCGCCTGTTAGTAAGGTGTGGTACTTAGGAGAGGCGGTTCTAGCTCCGGTGTCATCCTCGTCACTTGATCATGGTTCAAAATTAGGAGGACCGTCACCAAAAGCCCTCGTGTAACTGGGCTCGTGTAATGCGACGTCAATTTTCACTCAATCCATTTTATTAGTTAGAATTTCATTGTGTTTTGTCTGAATTTCAATGGTAGCATCCACTGAAATGAAAAATTGTCAGTGATACAGTGTCCTCTTCTTTCTCCAAGGAAAACATTTGAAAAGGTGACACTCATGAAAGGATCGTTTGGGCATTCCAAGTGGAAACATGGTTTTCTCCAGGGGTAATTCACAGACGAAACATCAGAATTAACATTTATCTTCGTTTTATAATGAACTCCCCAATGCCGCCGTTTTGCCACGTTCGAGGGAGAAAAGCAAATCCTTCTGAAATAAGTAAATCCTTCCAAACACTGTCAAGGTCCTTTTATTGCAATTTAAAGTCTTCGGAATAATTTTATGGATAGCAGTGCACAGAAAAAAAAATCCTTTTTCAAAAAGACGTATATATACGTTCAGGCAAATAACGTTTTGTCTGAGAGGGACGTTAATGGCATGTAAGAGGTTCAAGTCGTTCAGTTTTAGCTTCAAAGAATATTATGAAATTAAATACATTGTTGTATCGAGGGAGATGAAAATTGTGATTGAATATAATGGGTCGCAATTATTCAAAGTTTCAGAAACACTGACTTAGGTGTAAACCTCAGCTCCTTCATTATAGAAAGCGCCGGTAATAGAACCATCGGTTTATACATGTGCATCGTTAGGAAATCTTTCTTTCATAGTGTTGGAAGTATTTCTGTTCTGTTTTCAAATGTCATAGAAACACACCAGCTTCAAGCAGTTATCAAAAGACAAAGACAGCTCATGTTTTACGTATACAAAGGTAGGTTGAGATTTTAACATTGCAGGCTTGTACGCCTTCCAGACCGCGTCTCATAAATTTCTCAATCAACTTTAGAGCATTTTCCTTCGATGAGTCAGATGCTGTATAGAATCAGAAGCAGTTATAAGGAGTTCTGTACCATATTCAATAGCAAGCCCAAGATAAGATTTATCAGTGGTACAGAGAAAATATTGTGTATATTACCCCATTTCACACCGGTCAACCTTTTCAGCAGTCTACTTTCGTTGCCAATAATCAATACTCTGTTAGCTTGTAGATTCTAATTTAGTTTAGAATCCAATACAATTCCAAAATAGGCAGTCCCTTGAGTCCTCTGGATTTATTAGTCTCCATAAAAAAATGACCAGTCTCTTTAGATTTGGCGCTTAGAGTTAAAAAGTTGTATTTACATTCATTTCATTGACTTTTGACCTAGTCAAAAGAGTGTCAAGAGAGCAATGCTGAATAAAAGAGATGTCTTGAACCATAAACTAAGTTCGTAAGCCCCAGGTTGGAGAAAATACAACTGAACCTGATAGTATAACCAAGTATAGAGGCCAACTCGTCTATGTTTGGCTATACAATCAGATTCCGTTCTATCTGTGAAAGACGGCCTTAATTCTGATAAAACACTAGTCCAAAAAAGATTTAATACATCAGAACATATTTCCACACAGACACCACTATCGACTAATTTATCCAACATTTTCCTCCAAACTCTTATTATAGACTGTCTGGAAATTGATCAACTTTGTTACAATACTCTCGTAGGATATAAAAGATGGGAGCCAACTTTTATCTCCTGCTTGAGTCTCAATCTCTTTAATAGTGTATCTGTTTTTGCTAAAACTAGCCAGACTATCAGATATACAATCGACTTTTTCAAGATAGTGATTGAGTCTATGGTAAACCTATCCCTTCGAAGATCTAAAAAATTACTGATTACAATTATCGAAAGCAATTGCATTGTTGGCCACATAAAATGCAACACCTTGAAGAAAGTATGCAAACCACATGTGAAATTTACATCATGCGTCGGTGGCGATAAAATATACAAATCATTAGCATTATAGCGCAGGCGTACATCATGGGTGACGGTAGCGCCACCCGCAAATGCTATATAAGGGGAGAACAGATTGGCGATTTGAAGTATGGTAATTGCATTTTTGAATTCGACCGAAGAAGAATAGTAGCGTATTGGTATTGCGGATTATCCTTCGGGAAAATCGGTCAACGTCTTGAACGAAACCAATCAAATATCATCTTTGAATGCAGGAGGGAGCGGCAGGCCGATCGCACCCACCTCGTCACTCCACTGCCCATTATGACAGGTGGATTGTGCGCATGGCAGGGATGGATCGCGCAGCCAAATCACGAACCATTGCACAACAGATTCAGTCTATTACGCATCATTCGGTGTCCGCTCGTACCATTCGACGCCATTTGCAGCAGAGTGAAATGTCCCCAGGGCTTCCATTGCTTCGTTTACCCTTGACTATAAACCACAAGCGTTTGTGCCGCCAGTGGTGCGATGAACGGCGGACATGGACAAAGGACCGGAACAACATTGTATTTACTGACGAATTTCGCTTCTGCCGGCAACATCAGGGTGGTCGGATTCGAGTTTGAAGACACCATGGTGAGAGGCTGCTGAACAATTGCGTAATGAATCGCCACACCTGGTCCTGCACGCGGTACCATGGTTTATTGGATTTCACTGCCGCACCCCTCTAGTACATATTGTAGGTACACTGAACAGCCAGCGCTACATTTCTGAAGTGTTGGATTCCGTTGTCCTCCCTTACATTCAGCGCTTGCCATCAGCCATATTCCAACAGGATAATGCGCGTTTACACGTAGCACGCAATATTCAAGTGTTTTTTACACATCAGTTGAATTGCTTCCTTGGCCTGCTTGTTTTCCTGATCTATTACCAATCGAAAACGTTTGATCCATGCTTGCACAACGACTGGCCCGGGATACACCACCCGCTGCTACACCAAATCCACTTTGGCAATATGTGGAAGCCATATAGACTGCTGTACCCCCAAGGATTCATCCTAAGTATCTTTTTGATTCTACGTCGAGGCATGTGGCAGCCATTGTAGCCAACAATGGCGGCTACACTGATTTTTTTTATCACCCACACATCACAAGAGGCTGTAATTTTAATCGTTTGATCTTTGTACAACATGTTATCTGCCAAATAAATTTCGCAGTAATATCTCGGGTCCTTCTTGGTGTTGCATTTTGTGTGTCCAGCAGTGTAGGACTCGCGCAGGCGTCACACATTGACACAGCAAAGAGGAAAGTTTTGCTTCACGCTTACCACCTGAATTTTTCAGAGTTCACTTATTAATTACATCTTTCAATTAATGATAATAAATTATATAACACTGAATTCGAAAAAAAGGCCAATAAAAAGATGAGCTAATTGAAAATACTTTCGAAATGCAGAATTTTTGTGGGTGAAATTAATTAACAAATTAAAGATTATAATAAATGAGTGTGAATTAAAAGTATAACAAGTATAAATATTACTTTAACTAAATTAAACTTTAAATATATAGGGAAGTAAAAAATTAAAGTTCTAAAACTTTTCAATTGTCTATAGTTCAAGTCTATAACAATTCTAAGAACATTGCCTGTATTTTTATTGGTCTATAGTCTCCATGTCGGACAGTTCGTTTCAACAGTCAGACGCTTGTCAAGTTCGTAATAGTGTGTCGTATTATCACGCCCTGGTAAGGCTCTTTCAATTTTACCAAACTTCCGAAGAAGTATGTTTGTAATGTTCTCTTCAATCAATACAACATCACCTACCTTGATTTCAGGATGAGTTTCCGGGGTTTTCACTGAATGAGCATTTCGCAAATCTAATAAATTTTGCATTTTCCATGTATGTTACAGTTATTTCTGGAGCAACTTAGGATATATATCTTTCTTTTTAAAAGAGATGATTTTTTAGAAAAAAATTTCAGGATCTCCACAAGCGTAAAAAGATATGTTGGTTAATTTTATCCAAATTTTAAGAGGTCGTGATTCATCACTTTCTTTTTAAAGGTAGCTCAGTGGTCTTATATTGAGAACCACTTCTATTTCAGTAACTCTTCGTAACTTAATCAGGCCTCCCCGAATATTTATGCAAGTTTTCTTTGACTGATCATAAAATCCTTCTCACCATGGGGATCTCTCGATATTTTTCCAATTGATACATTTGTTGGAGATGAAATTTTGAACCATGGTTTCGGATAAGATACTGCACAAGTTTTCAATTCCTGTTTTGCTTTTCGGGAATGTATTGGCATTATCACTGTATTTCTTTTATAATTTCCTCTTGCGAGGAAACTTCAGAAGGCAAGTAGAAACGAGTCAGTAGTCATATCAGACACCAGTTCCAAGTGAGGTGTTCTGATGACTCCACATGTATATATATAAATAAAACAATATATAGATTTTCTCAACTCTCCAAAGTTATTGACGTAAAGAGTTCCAGCGAAAGCCAAACCGCAGACTTAAAAGGCTGTCATTTGGTTGATATGATCACTAGTTAATGGTGACATAAGTTGATCAGTAGATTTGGCAAAATAATTTCTATAAATAATGTAATTTTTTATTACTTTTTGAAGTGATAACTTTTAGCGCGTTTTGCTGGAATGAATTTCACGCTCGTTTTTGTTACGCCCATTCGGCTTTTTTTCGTCTTTAGTCGGAAATTCCTTCTGCAAGGCGGTCCTTCTTGATCCACGTGACGAAAAGAGGGACGTTTTCCCCGGGTTTTGAGTAGTACTCAGTCTTCTTTCTTGTGCACTTATTTAATTCATTAATCTTCCCACGTGTATTTTTTACTCAAGATATATCAATAGGAATAACTATAGAGAAAGGTACGATATTTATATTTTAGTGTAATTTTATTCTTGTGTCATTATTGAATTGCTTTCTTTTTAGTTTTGAGGACACAATATAATAAATTGATGCAGTTTGCCAACATCCTTAATTATGTATAAATTTAAGATATTTTGTTTTATATAGGAGAAATTAGTGTTTATATATATATATATATATATATATATATATATATATATATATATATATATATATATATATATATATATATATATATATATGTATATAAATGTGAAATCAGTGTTTTGTTTATTCTGTCAAATCTTAATTATCTTAAAAATTTTATTAACAACTTAACCTAAAGCTGCACACATTTTATAATAATGCATCGTTATTGTTGCGTGTTCAACTGGTCATCTAATAAACTTGGCTACCCTACGTTTCGGTATTTTGTTTCCCAAAAGATGAACAAACTTCACAAAAGAGAGACGATCCCTCGGGAATTTAAAAATAAATCAGATGATATTTCAACAGAAGAGTTTTAAAATACATAGCGATTTATTACGTTCATAATAAAAAATTTGAATGCTACGATTACAAATATAGATTTGTTGTAGATAAAATCAATTTCGATTCAGAAAATGTTGAAAAGACAAAATATTTGATACTTCTGGATAGAAGAGGTTTAAAAATGTTCACAGATATTGTTATGAAAATCATTTCAACGCAACATTTTATTTTTAATTTGTATACCAAAAAGATTAGAGTTAAAATATCTTAAAGTTGATTTCCGATTATCGTGCTTTACAAGCATAACAAAGCATATCTGGAATGACATGAATTGTGGAATATTTGGCATTCGTTTCCTTCATCTTCGGTGAACTGCATTCGGGAATATATGTTTAAATAATTATTCAAAATAGCACAATGAAGAAATTTTAACGGTGAAGGAACAAGTTCGATATAAAGACTTTTTTTGAAAAATTCGGCGATTTTTTTGTTTTTGTTTGTTTGTTTTTGCCTACTCTTGTTGCCAAGGGAAGCATAGAGTTGCAAAATGTTGCTCCCCGCCACTCTAAAGCACATTAAACGCGGTAGTTTGTCCCTCCCCAATATTCCGTCAAAGTGAAGTTCCTAGCTTCGACTAAATGGGGCTCCCCCCACCACCACCTCTTTCGATGAAAACGAGAGAGAGTGAAATGCTAGATTCTTTCTAATCCTAGTTTTTTATCCAATGGTCAGAGTTACAGAAGACCACTGCACCACAAGAGGGTAAGAACAAAAACAGACAAAATAAAGTAAGGAAAAAATAAATACATAAAAATGGTGAGAAAAGTCTATGAACCCAATGTCCCTAGCTTGCCAATAAAGGTTGCACAAAGAGCAGCCCTTTAGAGCTGGGCAGCGGCGAATGTGGTCTGCTTCCATGTCCTCCCGAAAATCTCAGAGCGTGCAGAAAGGGACATGTGCAACATGAATTCTATGTAGATGTTTCAGGAGACAGTCGTGTCCATTGGCCAGACTAAACTCGGCAACTACTTACGTCTTGTCCGTATGGAAAGATCTTAAGATTATTCCACCAGATCTTATTGAAATTTCTCTCGGCGTATATATATTGTCTTGAAGAGAGATCATTCAACTTTTTCTTAGTGATACGCTTGGCACTGGTAAAAGGGACAACTTACCTTGTTATATGTTGAATGGAAGCTCCCTTCTTTGCTATGTGGTCCGCAAACTCATTACCAGTTACACCGCAGTGTCCAGGGATCCACTGCAAGACGATTTGCTTAGCGTACTCAGACACACTCTGCAGCAGTTTTTTATAACCATAATGTTAGAGGAGGCAGGAGGAGAATTTGAGTTGACAGCAAAAATTGCCGCTTTTGAATCATAGAAGGCAACAGCCCTAGTAAAGCTATTCAGATGACAATGCAACTGTGCAAGGGCTACTTGAAGGGCAGCAACCTCACCATCAAAAGTGGTTGTGAATTTTCCAGTTGTTAAATAAAAGGAGAAACGGCGGCAATACACTCTTGCTCCAGCGCTGTCAGTCTTTCAAAAGGCTTCCATCAGTATAGATATGCACCCAGTCAGGTTCAGGGTACATGATGTCTATCGTTTTCAGGATCTTAAAATTGAGGTATCAAAAACCTTTATCGATAGACGCTCAGGGACGAATTCTAAATCAAGCTGTTCCTTTAGTTCCAGTACACCCTGTACAAAACCACGTTGGGTCTTCAAACGCCTCCTTGAGTCCAAGTGGGGTTTTTTCAAAAAGGAGAGGTCGTCGGGTAGTCGTAATAATTTTTCCCGCAGTAGCAGGGCTCTCTCTCTTGAAAGATGTTCTTTAAGGGTTTATTTTCTGTTGTCAAAATCATTGCATCGATTGGGGTTGTTTTAACAGCCCCTGTGATGATCCGAAGTGCCTGATTTTGGACTCTATCAAGTCACAAATATGATTATATATTTCGCAAAAAATATTACTTTATGTGAGTACAGAAATATGAATGAATAATATTAATATCCCCTTGTTTTTTATTCACCCAACTAATCCCTGAAATAACATTACAAAATTTGAAGTTATCACTTCTATCGAGTGGTCATAAGCGCACACACTCTTTTTTTTTTAACTAGTTGGTGTTCTTTGGGGATCCCGTAATTTGATCTAACTTGCACCATGGGGACCTCCATGCACTGCTTTATTATTCTCCAGTCGTATCATTAATGTAATCAACAAGGAACTTCTGAAAATACCTAAGAATGCTTTCCATTAATGGATAAATTACAAAATTCTAGCCTTTTCCTTCTAATCTAATGAGTCCATTTTCACCTAAACAGTTATATAAAATTGCCCTTTCAAAGATTTCAGTTATTCGTGGAAGAATTTTTCTTGTTCCGTTTATATCCAAAATCTATCTTCTCCTGTTAGAGGACCATATAATGCATTGGATTTTTTCACCACCTTAAAAAATCGCTTCAACCTCACAGTAATTCATATTTTTTCTAAATTGCTACATTGGAAAACATCATAGAATTTTTCTTTCGATGATATATTCCTGCTGAACAATATCGTTAGATTGTTCTAAATAATGAGAATCAGGTTTTTCTTCGTTCTTAGACTGGCCAAAATTGTAGATGAAGTCTGAGCCATTCTGGACCTTGCAACCAAGAGGTGTCGGTTGTCAATTTGGAAAATTGTGACTCCTCTAGATACAATTTCTGCCGAATTTTGAGTGGCCACGGTAGCCTAGTGGCGTATCATGAGTTCGAACCTAGTAACGCTGAAGACTGGCCGTGCTGAGGAGGCCGATGAACGTTAAATTTGTCGAGGTTCAAGCGTCCTCCCGTTGGTGTGGTGTGGAAGTTAGGAGAGGGGGTGCCAGCTCAGATGTCATCCTCGTCATTTGACCATGGTCCGTCGCCAAAAGCCCTCGAGTAGCTGAATAGTGTGACGTTAATATTCACTCACTTGCTGCCGAAGTTTGAATTCCATGGCAATGATGAAGGGCTTGAATTTTTCAAGTTTGGGTTTCTAACCCAAAAATATGATATTTTTGGATCTTTCCGAAGAAGCAAGGGATATAGAGTTTTAGAGCTTTCAAAATATATTGCTACTCAATCTAACGTCGTCTTGTGAGTGTCAAAGTTTTCAAAGGAGTTGTTCTGTTCTTACCGGCGGGACAAATGATGTTCGAATTTCTTTTAGATTTAGTCCTATGGAGATTAATCGTTGTTCTATATGCTTTTGTGCTGCCATCAGAAAAAAGCTGAAGTTGGAGTGTTTTAAAATTATTCATTAAAAGGTCTGAAAACACTTGCGTTAAGAAGTCTGTCAGCTGCGGAATTTCTTTATACCAATCAGGAAGACTTCATTCCTGCTTCAAACACTTTATCCTTAGAGTAAAATGGGATCGAAGATTCGACTTGCATCAACTCTTTTTCGGATCAAGTCAATCAACCCGTTCATTTAGAAGTATAGAAAATCTTCTCCGCTGTTCCCAAAATTTTGGAAGACCATTGATTTTTCCAAGAGTTTCAAAATGCATCCGAAATTATTCCTTTATCTTGCCATGCCTTGTACTAGGATTCCGAATTAGTTCTCCACGTATGAAAATAACTGGCATCTTCGAAAATTGTAATCGTTTCGAAAGAAATTTTTAAAACATTATTTACAGACAATCTATATCATAATATCGTCTACGTTAAAAAAATTCACTTCTTCAGATAGTCTTTTATATTAGCACCCAACAAAAGGGGACGGAATAAATACGGAATAAAACATTGGGGAACCTTTGTATGGAGTGAGATATGGAAACAGCGTTACACTTTCTTCATGGTTCTCATTTTTTATTTGAATTTAATTCCTTTTTAACCTTAATTTGTTCTGTATGGAATGAATTAGATCGAAAACATATTTTCATTATGTTTTCCCCTGCAAATTCTACATGATTTCGTTAATTTACAGTCTTTGATTCTGTGTTTTAAGCCTAGGCAAAGAAGGCATCTTCCTTGCAATTTCAAAATGTCTCTTCATTTCTCAACTCTTAAAGTGTTACGAAGGAAGGAACTATGGGAAAAGTTACAGAAAACGTATTCTTCTCTTAGGCAACTGCTACATATTCTTCATTGACTGAGTAGACATAAAATCTCTCGAAGAGGACCTTTTAGAGGATCTGGCTCCTTAGAATTGGGATTACAATCGAAGAAACTACGATCACGTGCTCTAATTTCCCTTCGAATAATTCAAAAACATCTGCATTACATGAATCTCATTTGCATGTTTTCTGTTAAATTCTAATCGCAGTGAGCACAGCACTATAAGTATCCGATTTAACTCCCAAAAATGATAAAATACATGCTTTCGTTTCGACATCATCTTGAAGTTTTCTAAAATATTTTTACGTAGATCCGGTGTTCAAGGATTTTATGCATATCACACACACACACACAGTCCAAAAACGATGAGAATTTATTGTAGAAAATCCAATCCTTTAAATACAGGATTAAGCAGCAATATTCACGAAGGAAGTCGCAGAAGAACTCAGACACAATTATAGATGTCTAAAATACACGAATATAAAACATTATTCACAAGCAATCATTCGTTCTGCAGGCGAAATAATCACTAATCGCTTCAACAGTCAAAGCAATACTAACTGATCGCTAGTCAAAACCAGACTGACCGACTTTCGGCGAGCATCTCTATTTATATCCCTCGTGGATAATTCTGGAAAGACCCGCTTGCGTCATAGGTCTTGAAATTAGTGTATTTCTCTACAAATTTCTAGAAGAATCCAGAGAATCCCGAACTCACCGAAAATGGTCGCCAACTTGGTTGACAAAAATGACGCCAACTTGGCTCTATCGCCAAGTTCCCATTGAATCATCATTATAACGTAAGGGTCGGTGCTGCTTGTGAATATTACAATTTTAGCGCAAATTAAATTTAAGTTAGAGTAAGATAAAGGCATTACACATGCAAATACAAATTATTTAAACCATTTTACACAAAATTCTTAACACTGCCCCCTCCTCAAAGACTGCACGTCTCGGGCAGTACAATCCCTGAGTAAGAGGCCTCTATTTACAGACATAAACTATTCTCATAATCAAATGTAAAGTAAACAATACTCGAAAGCACATACAAAGCAAATAAATTCAAAAACATGAACAAATAGAAACATAAAAATTACAACTCTAAAATAAACCTAAGGAATTAGGAAAGATAAATAATTTACAAAATAATTAGTGACCATGGTCTAAACTTAAGGATCTTATTCATCTTGGCCAACTTAAGGGGCTATCCTATTGTAATGTATTATCTTCGGTTTTGAGTGGTGATTTCCGTATCCGCACCAAAACGTCATTCAGTCTTTTTAGGACTGTGTAAGGACCTTCCCTGTGGGTCTGCAGCTTCGGAAAGAGTCCCTTGCAACGTTTCGTATTCCATAAACCACACTTTGTCGCCTTCGTGGAAGTCGTGTCCGGTAGCTCTTGCATAGTATCGGGTCTTCATCTTCTCTGACGCTATGCCGATTCTATTTCTGACCAGACGATGCATTTACTCCATCCGTGCCTGGACTTTCTCGACGTACTCCTCAGGCGCCAAGGGAGCATCTGGTGGCCGGCTGAACAAAAGATCTGCAGGCAAATGAATCTCACATCCGAAGAGCATCTGGGATGGAGAATAGCCGGTGGTCTCTTGAACGGCACTCCTGTCGGCAAGCAGAAAAAGAGGCAGTTTCTTGTCTCAGTCCTGTTGATTACTAGATTCCAGGAGAGAGAGGCTGTTCAGGATGGTCCGATTGAACCTTTCTACCATGCCGTCGGACTGAGGACATAAAGCTTTTTGTTCGGGTTTTGTCGATACCAAGTATCTCACACAGTCTCTTGTAAACTGTAGAATCAAAGTTTCTCCCTTGATCAGAGTGCAGTTGTAGAGGAACTCTGTATCTTGAGATCCAGTGTTGAACTAGAACCTCTGCAACAGTCGGGGCCTTTTGGTCGGATATAGGATAGTCTTCAGACCACTTAGTCATGTAGTCCATGATAACCAGGATGTTGTTGTTGTTATCTGATGATCTCGGAAGTGGGCCTAGGATGTCAAAAGCTATTCTCTCGAAAGACGCTTTTACATTATACAGCTGTAATCTTCTTCTGGTGCTTTATCTGGGACCTTTGCTTGCAGCACAGGGATCACATATGCGAAACCTCTTATCCACGTCACTCCGCACATTGTTCCAGTAGAAGACTTTTTGTAGGGTCTTCATAACGCTAAATTGATCTCCAGTTGGATTGCCATGGAGTTCGTTAAAGACTTTCGATACTCTGGTCTTTGGGAGTATTAATTGCCATCTGAAAGCTTTTCCGTCGTCAGACTCCCTTTTTCGATATAAAACACCATTTCTCAGATGGTTCACCACACATCCCAGACTTGATGCTACGTCTCCTCCTGTTCTGAAGTTGAGCCATTCGAGCTTGGATTTCATCTCTCGATTTCTCAATGTTATTTTTCCATGGAGATTCAGAGGGTGCATCTGCAATCATTGTTGCTCCTCGAATGGAATGGTGAGCCTTTCTATTTCGGATGCATTCTCCTGCAAACTTTAACCGGTCCTCTGGAGTCTTGTTTTCTTTTGAAGGCGTGCGTAGTCTATGTCGGGAAAAGTCTGTAGAAATTCAGCAGCTTCTCCTCTAAGGGATGCTGCTAGCTGACATGCTTTGGCCCCTTCGGTCCATCCATTATCGTCTGAAATTATGGAAAATTGCGTCTTATATACCTCCCAGTTGGTTTTTCCGTCATAGGTGGACAGTTTCACTGACACTGGTGAGGCAAGCACAGGTACTGGAGAAGCAGGCACAAACTTTCTTTCATTATCCTCGTTCCAACAAACTAGAAGCTTCTTTTCAAGATCTTCTACTCGCAGTGATACAAAATTAAAATTTCCGACCACTCTTTCTCTCTGATCCTTTCTGTTTTCTCTTCAACTACTGCGATCTCTTCTTCGATTTTTCCAGCTATTCTGTCTTCCACATTGTTGATTTTCTCTTCTAGAGAATTCTTCAGATATTCTTGACATTTCGGTACATTTTTCAGGCCGTTCTCCATTCTCTCCTTGGTCTCATCTTGGCTTCTCTACATATTCTCAATTATCTCCTTTAATTCATTCTTAGTTTCTTCTTGGCTCTTCTACATACTTTCCAGATATTTCTGCATTTCTTGTTGTCCTTTCTCCATTCTCTCCTTTGTCTCTTCTTGACCACCTTTCAAGGCATTGATGCCTTCCAACAAAGCCTTCAGTTGCTCATCCATCGCTCGTGTTATTGGCGTAAAACCCTTCTCCTGACACCAAAAATGTTACGTAGATCCTGGGTTCGAGGATTTTATGTAGATCAGTTGCAAAGAACAAGACAGTTCTTTAAGAGCGATGTGAGTTTATTGTCGAAAATCTAATCCTTTAAATACAGGGTTCAGCAGCAATATTCACAAAATAAATCTCAGAAGGTATTTACACCTTCAACAATACTCGGACACAATTAACGGTGTTTAAAATACACGTATATAAAAAATTATTCATAAGCAATCACTCTTTCAACAAGCGAAATAATCAATCGCTTCAACAGTCAAAGCAATACTAACTGACTGCTAGTCAAAACCAGACTGGCTGACTTTCGGCCAGCATTTTTATTTATATACTGCGCGGATAATTCGAGAAAGACCCGCTTGCGTCATAGGTCTTGAAATGAGTGAATTTCTCTACAAATTTCTAGAAGAATCCAGAGGTTCCCAAACTCGCCAAAAATGACGCCAGTTTGTCTTCTTTTACCGATTTTGCTAAGTTCACATTGAATTACCATTATAACTTAAGGGACAGCGCTGCTTGTGAATATTACAATTTTAACGGAAATTTAATTTAGAGTAAGATGAAGACATTATACACATCCAAATACAAATTATTTACACTATTTTACACAAAATTCGTAACAATATCATTTCTTTTATACACTGGGACTAAATTCAGAAGTTTATTAAAATGATCTTGAATGATCCAAAACGTTGCTGCAAGATGCTTAAGGCAGCATCACACACACACAATTTTCTTCAGTTATTTCAAGTTCTTCTTGCTACTCGTGCTGGCCCACCCAAATAACTGCCTAAATAACTTAATTTCTGAATTTTCAAAATATTTTCGTTATCGTGTATAGAAACTAAAACTATTCCAAAAATTTAAATATTGAGTACTCAGACCAAAGTATTTACAAATCGGTGACTGCACAAATTTACTATCAGAAGCAGGTTGGAGATAAGGAATTAACATTTTCCCTAATTTATTACTAATATTATCATCAAAAACTTTTTTTTTTCATTTTCCTTTGTTCTCCTACCTTCACGGAAAAGGTATTTAATATTTAGCTGATTAGCATATTTATTCTTCAAGAATTTCGAAACCAAATTCGTCAACACATTTTACACAGTTACCTATTTGATTAACTAAGTACTGAATCCCCATTTTTTCCTATCCATTTTCTTATATTTTTCAAATTTGTCATTCTCGTTTTGATCCATTTTCAAAATAAAAAAAATTAAGGTATTTCGCGTACCTTGTATATTACTGCACTTATAAAACAGATGTTGTTGAAGCAATACCCAGTTATCTTTAATGCGTCACCTACTTCATCCAATTGTTCATCGTTATCATTTACTTTCACTCGTAGCCAAATTATTCCTATATTTCGAACTTTATTGTAACCAATTTCAAATCAAAGTTTCAACGAAATTCAAATAAAAGCTTCGTATCTAAATTCAAAGGTTAAAGCGAAGTTTTTCGGTCGTTTATGCACCATGAAAGAAATCTTCAAATAAAGAGAGACATTGCAAATCTAGCCCTTCGAAATAAACAGTGATCTAAAAAAAAGTAATGATTGCTGTAATCGCGAAAGCAATTTTTGGTGCGTGTGCCACACATAGACAGAACGAAGAGGAAATTTTTGATTCTGAACCCAAACTACCTTACCAGCTTTGAGAATAGGCTCCCTTACGCCACATGTTGGGAACAACTGCGGTCTGGATATCATTGATGGATGGATTCTTCATAGATTCCTTTGCCAAGATGGACTCCTTTTAGGATTCCATCTGGTCCTGCACTCTTTTTGTGGAGCAATTGTGTAATTCCACATTTGAGTTTCCATTTTGTAAAATGGGAGTTAAATTAGTCATTGAGCTCTTGATGAAGGCAAGTTTCTTCGCCTTAGAGATCCTAGCAGAAGGTGAATAATTACTCCCGTTTGCGTTAAAAGCATTTCTTTTTCAGTTGCTATTCTAATGGACTCATTTCTTTTCTCTTTTTGAGTATTCAGCTTAGACAAGAAGTGATAGGCTCTCAATGCATCTTTACCAAAGTCCTAACCCTCTACAAAACCCCCTCCATCCTTAATAACTCTTCGCTGCTAAGCATGTCGCTCACAAAGCCGTAGCTACATTTCTATAGTCCTTAAGGAGCTGTAGCTCTTCGTCCTACAAAGGAGAATACTTTTTCTCAGTCATGCAATGAATCCAAGATAATATCAACGTTTCTTGATACATAAGTCCTTGCTTAAGCCATCAGTCAATTGTCGATACTACGGTTTCTTGACCGGGAAATCGTAAGATTTCCGTACTTCCCTGGAGTGGCACGAGGCTTAAGTAATCTATGAAATAGCTATTTTTGACTTACGGTGACAATATCTGGGCATATGGCTCGCGAAGCGAGCCTCCATCCCATATCCGAATAATATAAGAGGAACGACTGTGGGCTGTATCCTGCTAGCATGTAGGAAGCAGCTGATTGGTCGAGCCAATCGTTGGAGTAATTTCCTGGGTCGTGCGGATTTCTGAGTTCATGGCGGAGAGCTGAAAGGAAGCTCTCTTATTGGTGCGTGGCGGGAGATGAAATCGACTCTCATAGGCTGCTCAAGTCTCTCAAAGAGAAAATTAAGACTAAAGGGGAGGGGCAAGCCCGGATGGTGGGGATACGACAAAATTTAAGATGAAAAAATAAAGATAAAAATAGAATTAAAAATTTAGCATTAGTTGTGCAAAAAATGCACTAGCTATTAAAATTATGGCGGATTGTAGGAGTCGAGAAGTATTCTTCTCGGTCTTTTGGTAGATTCATGAGGAGTATAGGTATTTAAGTTAATCATATTGCTATTATTAGTGAATTGCAGAGAATTAAAGAACTTTTTAGCTATTTTCTGGATATAGAATTTAAAACTTTTGATTTTAAGAGCTTTCCGAATGTCGTCGTTTCTCATGTACCTTGAGGCTTTAACGATCATTCGGATTGTTGAATTTTGTAAAGTATCTAAGATATTGATATTAGTTTTAGCGGCGTATCCCCACACTGGGCACCCATAAGGTAATATGGGACGCATAACGGCTGTGAATAAAAGCACTTTATTATTTCTAGATAAATCCGAATTCCGGCCAGTTAGGGGGAAAAGTTTAAACATTAATTTCCGGAATTTTTTCCGCGTGTTTTGAATGTGTGTTTTCCAAGTGAGATTTTTATCAAATGTAATACCAAGGTATTTAGTACTTTGAGACCATGGGATTGTGGTGTTGTACATTTTAGGTGGTGGTGGAATTTTACGTTTTTTAGTGAATAATACGGCGGCGGATTTTTCAACATTAATGCTGATTTTCCACCGGTCGTAGTAATTTTCTAGCAATTTAAGGTGGCTATTTTTGACTTGATTGAACTCGGATATAAATTTTAGCTATCCCTTACTGAGACAATTGGCGATCGTTCACCCCCAACTTCCTGGACCGACGAATTTTCGTTACTCCAGCAGGGCGTAAGAGTGTAATAAGAGAAAGGCTGGGTTGGTAAGAATTTTTCCAGCTTGTCGTGGGAAAGAGTAAATCCATTTGTCCTGGTCAATTCCAGTCTGTCTGTCAAATGTCGCTTCGTCAACTAAAAAAATTTAGTTTTTATAGGAATTGTATTTCTTCGTTGCCTTCCAGTACGACCAATCTGATCAAAGTTCTGAGATCTTGATTTATGTGGATAACGTAAGTACGAATACTTAAAGCTATTATTTTATTTTTTTAATAAAATTTTCCACATTCTTGTCTTTATCATGAGCTATTTAGTTAAATCAGCAATTTGAAGGAGGGAATGAACCCACAAACTGTTTGGGGAAGAATACTTTTACCACACAATATTGGAATTCTTCTTATTCATTTTTTCTGTTAACCAAACTTTCGCGTCAGATTTTACATTGGTAGTTATTTATTTATGTAACAATAATATAGCAATTCTATAAACAAGCAATAGGTATTACAAATAAAATTTCTTAAATACAATTATTAATACTTTTAACGTACGTAATCGTTACTTCAGCAGCAAATAAATTTTCAAATATTTATTAGTGTTTATCTCTTAGTAGCAACGGATAAATAATTGATTCAACTTCGAATGATTTTTAAACGTATGTGAGTTAGAAAAGGAACATTCATTTGAGTAATTATTTTTAAATGTGAGTTTTGTTTCGAGATTTTTAATTTGCAAAATCCTTAATTGTAATATTTTTTCCATGTTGTTAACAATTTTTGCTTTTAGTGCTAACAGTAATAAATTTCATTAAAAAAACTTGCAACTTTTAATTTGGGGAAATATTATCCTCTGTGTATATGATAAAGTTAAAAAAAAAATTGAGGTAGTTACAATATCTGCAAAAAAAGATAGTGTGAGAGACATTTTTATTTACTATAAACTAAATAAATTATTTTGTATTTGAATTTGTAAGAATTTATTTCTTCAGAATATTTATTTAATTCCTTCGAAATACTTTCTGCAGATTTCGTACCTAACTTTATTTTGAAAAGTATGTATCAAAACATCTGGGGGATTTCATTGGAGTACAAAGGCAGATTTTAAAATTTCTGTGTCTGCCTCACAAAATTATATTAATTTTCCGGGTACCGTGGATGAAAATATGCATGATGCACTATTTACTCTTTTGCACCTTTTTAAGTTTTAGTAATAGTTATAAGACATACATTTTTAATACAAACACAAACGTTTAAAAATCTAAAAATTAATAAGTCAAAGCTGTAGGAAAGAAAACGGTATTTTCCTTATTTGATATAATTATTATTGATATTATTTAAAAAAATAGCTTGTTTTCATTTTTTTTTTAATTCTGATGTATTCACGGGAATCTCAGTAGCGACAATTACATTCCCTGAAATGGAAAAGACCCGGAAATCAAAAAGACTAGTTTATACATTTTCTAATGCGCTTTTTTCAGGTTTTTCCAGGTGGAAACTTAAGAACCAGAGTTAAAATCAGCCAGAGTATCTTATGTCCTGCTCCTCCAGGCGTAGGTAGGAACGATGTGATGTTGTATCCATAGAGGATAAAAATGTAGGGGCACCCTTCTGATTTTCCACAAATTCATTAAGGGCTGGGTCAATAAAATTTTCTACTATGCCTTGTAACATTTTCGTCTCACAGCTGTGATCGGCGTCTTTGTGGAAATAATCTCCTCACGTGCAAAGACACCTGTGCAACTTTGAATTATTGCATAGTACCATCTTGAATTGCCCGTCGACCTTTGACATCATGAGGGACTCTTTCCCGTCTCTGGCAGGATGTAACGAGATGCTAAAAAGCACCGCGCCCTAATCCCTGAGCAGAGGTAGAGGGAGAGATGCTTTGAACTTTCCAGTGAGCGGTCGTCAAAGGGGACCCTCTTCTTCCAAGCCATTGTTTTGAACTCTAATAATATTTCAATAAGTTTAATAACTTCAGTGTATAATATGTAAATAATGGCTGTGACTAAATAAACTAAATATTTAAATTAATCAATATCACATTATCTCAAACGTCACAACGTACAGTTATGGTGGCAACGCTTGGCATAGAGAGATAGAGAGGAGGAGGCGCGAACCGCATGGAGGGAAAGAGACCTTCTGAAAGCCGTGCCGCGAGTGGATTCATCTTCGGAGAGCCGTGTTACAGTGGAAAAGGAGAGCGTCTTGCTTGGAGAAAGGTCAAACTGACCATTGTTCGTGGGGAAAAATTCAAGATTGGTCAAACTGACCATAGTGCGTGGTGAAAATTCAAGCATCTTTTCTTGAAGAAAAGTCAAATCCAGTAGTGCCATATTTACTGCACATAATTTGCTTCCTACAGCAAGCTGAGTACTTCAAATGGGCGAGTACTGTTATATTTTTTGAGTTGCATTATTTTCACATTGTATTAGAAATTTTTAGTTAAAATGTTCTTTACAAATTTTGAGATATTTGGTGTTTTTTCTTGCATGGGAACAGTGTTATTTTGTTTCTAGAGAGTTGTAAATATGAGTATTCTGTGCAAGTTTAGCTTAATATTTATTGTGTCTTAAGTCTCTTGACAGATTTTGATTACCTTCTAGTGTTAAATGTTTCTTTGTGTATTTCTGTGTATGCATGGGACCAGCTTTATTGTATTACTAGAGAATAGTAAATATAGTGCAAAATTTAACGTAAAATTTATTTGATATTGTTTGAAAATGACTTTTCTCGGTAAAGGGAAAAAGGAAGGTATGTTGTAACTTGCTAATGAATTTAGAATAAATGCTACCTCAAATATGACTGTCTCTAGCATAAAAATTGCAATCACTGACAGTGAGAGTTATAAAGAGGAATTTGTTAAAAATCTGTATGAGACTAGCATTGCAGAAAAAATGAGATTGGAGGATTTTTAGAAAGGGAGCACGCATTGAGAAAGAGAAAGAATTACAACTGAAAGTTGATTTAAAATGTTTGAAGTAGTCCAATTGAAAACATGCACCAATGCTAATATGAAAGTAATTTATTAGATAATCGGGGAAATCTTAAATCAGCTACACAAATAGCAGAACTCTTTGATAATTATGAGGATGCCCGAAAGGTAAATTCGAAAGCCACGGATAGAAGTGGCAGGAACGATAAAAGTTTGACAACCTCCGGGAAAATAGATTCGGGAAAACTTCCCCTAAATCATCCGGAGGGCACTAAAAAAAGAACTTTCTAAAGACGCGTTGTCATTGCAACATGCCCGGATATATAAAATCCGCGTGCGTATGCCTGAAACTAATAAAAAACAAAGAAATAGAATCCCTCAATCATATTGGAATGAGCGAAAACCCAAAATTTCATTTATAACAAAGGGCTCAGTAAATGGTAAACAAATAGATATTCTTCAGGATACGGGATTGACAATAGATTTAGTAAATCCTTCTTCTCCTTCCGAGGAAAGTGTCTCGGTAAAACAACCGCTAAGCCCGGAATTGGTTTGTTTACCTTCGGTGGTCGTAGAAGTTTCGGAACGGCTCAAACTAAGGCAGCGGTTTATGGAAATCACTTAAACCAACACGGGTGGTTTTTGCTCGGAAATAAAACGGCCGAGCTAATAAAAGAAAATTTAGGCTGTAATTTCCTTCCAGTTGAGCTAATCAATGCTGTCCAGACAAGGTCTCAAACCAAAGCAGCTAGAAAAGGAGGAAGGGAGGTAAATAAAGGGTGGGTTTTTTTAGAGGTATAGAACTTCAAATTGCAATAAAACAACGATGTATTATTCGATTGACATGAATTTTTTTTATTCGAAAGATAATCTTGTGGCATTACATTTTTAATATGATTTCTGGCATAGGACTGCCACGGCTGGCTCGGATGTAGTCCAATCTGGACGTCCAATTTTCGATGACTTTTTCCAACATTTGTGGCCGTATATCGGCAATAACACGGCGAATGTTGTCTTCCAAATGGTCAAGCGTTTGTGGCTTATCCACATAGATCAATGACTTTACATAGCCCCACAAAAAATAGTCTAGCGGTGTTAAATCACAAGATCTTGGAGGCCAATTCACAGGTCCAAAACGTGAAATTAGGTGGTCACCAAACGTGTCTTTCAATAAATCGATTGTGGCACGAGCTGTGTGACATGTTGCGCCGTCTTGTTGGAACCACAGCTCCTGGACATCATGATTGTTCAATTCAGGCATGAAAAAGTTAGTAATCATGGCTCTATACCGATCACCATTGACTGTAACGTTGTGGCCTTCATCGTTTTTGAAGAAGGATTCCACCAGCCCATAAAGCGCACCAAACAGTCAGTTTTTCTTGATGTAACGGTGTTTCGACATACACTTGTGTATTAGCTTCACTCCAAATGCGGCAGATTTGTTTGTTGACGTAGCCATTCAACCAGAAGTGCGCTTCATCGCTAAACAAAATTCGCTTATGAAAATCGACCATTATTTTCGAAATAAAATTGCACAATTTGAAAGCGTTATTCAGGCGTGAGTCTAGTCATGATGAATTGCCAAACCAAACTGAGAATAAATCACTTGGCAGCTGTTAAATCGGTCGCCATCTTGGAAAGTAATGCCAACTTAAACTTCTATACCTGGAAAAAAACACTCTGTAGTTGTATTGATAGGAAGGGAAAAGAAGAGACGATAATTGTTTCTTCGGATACAGAGGATCAAATTTTAATCCCTGCCCTGCAGGAATATGTTCCAGAATTAGCGCTGCTTAAGGTTACTCGAGAAGATTTAATCGAAGCTAAAAAAAAAGCGAGGAGGTTAAATCCTTATACGAACAAGCAGTCAGTCAGGTGCCAGACTACAAATAAGGTTTATGCTCTAGAAAACGGATTACTGGTCAAAAATCATGAAGATCAGTTAGGTAACGTGGTTAAATTAATAGTAGTTCCGTAAGGGTTACGCGACCAAATTAAATCGTTGTGTCATGAAAGAAGTAAAACCGCTGAGTTAATTAAAAAGAAGTCAGGCTATGATATTTTCAAAAAACGTTAAGAGAACAAGTTCTCAAACTTCGATGGATAAAACTAGGATACGAAGGGGAAGAATCCATAAATAAGTTGGAAGAGACCCAAAGAAAAAGGAAAACCTCGTATGATTATGATAATGAAAAACTTAATGTAAATTTATTAATCGCCGATGGGGCTCAGAAAATTCGCGAGAGTCAAATTTTGGAGGTTCCCGATTTTGTAAACTCCATAGGTTATGATTTCGAGGATGTAACCCAGGTTAGAGCGGAATAAGCAAAAGCCTGCATGACTCGCAAGTATATCAGTTGCACGAGTTACTTGATAAAATTTCTAAGTGTTTTCAAACAACCCAGTGTTAACTAATTTGGTAGAGGTATTAAAATAGTACATCGGTCTCGTAAAGGTTACAAAATGCGGATAGTCTCAACAGATCCGGGGTAGATTTTTAGTATAATTGTTGTTTATAATGTTCTATTGCTAAGGATTAGAAATTGTTGTTAGTAATGTTTATTTGCTAACGATTAATAATTGGCGTTCATAATGTTCTATTGCTAAGGATTAGAAATTGTTGTTAGTAATGTTTATCTACTAATTGTTAATAATTGGCGTTAATAATGTTCTATTGTTAAGGATTAGAAATTGTTGTTAGTATTGTTTATCTGCTAATAGTTAATAATTGGCATTAATAATGTTCTATTGCTAAGGATTAGAAATTGTTGTTATTAATGTTTACTTGTGCTAATGGTTAATAATTGTTGTTAATGATGTTCCCTTGCTAAGGACTAGTAATTGTTGTAGTTATGTTGTTGTTTTTTTATAATCTATAAATTAATAAAGTAAAGTTTAAGCGTGTGTGTTTCACCTCTACAGCCCAAACTAAGCAACCCAGAAGTATGAAACTTGGCAAATAATTATTCTAGGTCCTGATGATATGCACTACAAAGAGTTTTTTTTTCGAAATTCGCTTTAGATTTTTTAAAATTAAATTTTTAAACGATTTTTCCATTTTTTTCCCTTCAACAACAGGGTTTTTAGTTAGTTGTTTTTGCAACAGTCTCATTTGTTTTGCTTATCCATTTGAAAATATTCCGAACCATTTTTACATTCAACGCATTTTATCCTTTTACTTAATTTTAAAAAAAGGATGTAATTTAATTAATGTTATAATTTCTACTATATTCTATGTTACTTCATATTTATTTGTTTATTTTATTAATCTTTAAATTTTTTATACTTAAAATTTTCCTTCAAAATTAAGGCTTAATTTTTTCTTTTTTAGATAACCCTTTGATTTAAATTAATGCAATAATTTCTATTTTAGTGTCACACAGTTTTATGTTTATTTCTGAACTGTAATTTTCTTGCTTATAATTATGTGATAACGTGACTCAAAAGTCAGTTTTTTCGTCAAAAAATTATTTCTGAAACTTTTTGTAAACAGAAGCTTGGATAATGAGGTACTTATGTTGTAGCATCACCCCACAGCAAAATTGATCACACGCTATTCACACCTTGATACGAAAACAACAAAGATTCTAACATATTTTATATAAAATCGGTCAGATTTTGTCGGAAAATGACGCGATTCGTGAGGTGCCAATAAGCAAAAAAAATGATTTGTGAAGCTTTTTGTAAACAGTAGCTTAGATTAAGAGGTACTTATGTATTAGCATACTTAGGCTACAATCCATCTGTACCCAGCTCATTAATAAGTATAGCGTAAAACTAAGTTATCACCTGAATATTGGTACATTTCAACAGTACTTCTTGCCTACTTCCAACTGCATATCATGACCATTTGGTCTGGTCAAAAAAATAAGTACTTATGTATTATCGCAGCCTATTGGCGCCATTATATGAAACAAAGCACACTGTTGGCAATTCAGCATGGACGACACAAGGGAAATGGCAGTTGTAAACTTGGCGAGTTATTAATAGTGTTGGCAACTAACTATACATAAGTACCAAATCTCCCTATGACATTTCGGTTCTTACATATTATTCCAACCCAGTGGCGCGCGCACACAAGGGGGGCGCCAATTTTTCTCATATAAAACACATTAGAATCTGTTTTGATATTGTGGTGCAAATTTTGCTGCAGTGATGTCAGTGCCTTTTTCCTTTATTGGCAAAAAAAAAATTCCTTGTTTTTCAATTGTAACAGAAAAGTAGAAAAATAAAACGAAAAGAAAATGACACTCAATTCAAACTGATTGGAATTAACAGATTGTCAATGGTGTGTGTGATTTAAGTTAGAATTTCTATTTACTTATTAATTTCTTGATTTTTTTTCTTCTAAGCTGCTTATGGTAGTTTCATCAAAATCAGACTTTAATTTATCTATTTTAAAGTAGCTATTTGGTTTGAATTAATATTATAATTTCTACTATGTGTAAGGTTACTTTTATATTTATTTTTATTTTATGTTATACTGTCCATGTATGATATATATACACTCTGTCGCAAAAAAATATATGCACCCAGAAGAAATTGAGCTAAATTCACGAAATTTGGTATGCATGTAGTGTATATGAAAATAAACAAATGATTAAAAATTCAGAACAAAATATCATTTTATTAAGCGGTTACAGCTTGCAAAAGGTTAAAAATCAGTAAGTAGTAAAGCCACCTCTGGCAGCTATACAAGCCGAAATTCGGCGTGGCATCGATTCAATTAGATCACTTATGACCCTCTGTGGAAGATCCTGCCATAGTCTTTGCATCTGCGCAGTTAATTCTCCTGTATCTCGGGACGGCTGCAGTTGCCTTCCCAGCGCGTCCCAGACATGCTCTATTGGCGAAAGATCTGGTGACCTGGCAGGCCATGGTAGGACGTCATATCCTTGAAGACACTGTTGGGAGAGTCGCGCAGTATGTGGACGAGCATTATCCTGTTGATAAATGGCACCTGGGCGACTTGATAGCATGGGTAGCACAATCGGCGTTAAAATATCGTCCACGTATCTGCGAGCTGTCAAAGTGCCTTGAAGGACCACTAAAGATGATCGTGTGTCCCAAGAAATTGCTCCCCACACTGTCACACCTTGTGAAATTGCTGTATGCCGCTCGACAATAAATGCCGGATCGGACCGCTGGCCGGTGCGCCTCCAGACACGTGTGCAGTGGTCATCAGCACTGAGACTGAATCGGGATTCATCACTGAAGATGACACGTCTCCAGTCTGTCACACTCCAAGTTGCCCGAGGTCGGCAAAAATCCAGTCGACACTGCCTATGATGTGGGGTCAGTGGTAAGCGTCTTAGCGGACGTCGGCTCCTCAAGCCAACTTCGGTCAGTCG
The DNA here is from genome assembly GCA_019973935.1 of Trichonephila clavipes. Classification (NCBI taxonomy): domain Eukaryota; kingdom Metazoa; phylum Arthropoda; class Arachnida; order Araneae; family Nephilidae; genus Trichonephila; species Trichonephila clavipes. The sequence continues at coordinate 457,179 of BMAU01001464.1, read as the reverse complement.
TCTCCTTATGGTTTCTCTTGATGGCACTGGATGTCTGGAAGGAGGTAAGTGGCGTTGAATCGATGCTAGCGACGTTGTTGGTGCCGAAGTGGCCACTCTTCTGATTGCACGATCCTCGCGATCATTTGTGTTCCTGGGACGTCCTGACCCTCCGCGACGGTACACTCTACCTTCTGTGATCCACTGTTGCCAACACCGAGCAACTACCATATCGCTCCGACCGAGGTGGCGGCCGATACGTCTATTCGACCAACCTGCTTCTCTGAGGCCTATTATACGGCCCCTATCAAAGTCCGTCAGTTGCTCGTACTGCCGCCGGTTACGTCTTAGAGGCATCCTAAGTCTCAATATCGTCTATCAAAGTCATCAGATTCGTTTGGATAGCCGTACGGCGCTCGTACTCATGCTTTTAAACTCCCCAGTTGCGCAACTAATATGCGCATAGCACACTTAGCCTTGTCTCATTGGCTTCGAAATTTTAATCATTTGCATATCTCTTACCAGACTACATTCTTGCCGAGTTTCGTGATTGTAGCTTGATTTCTTCTGGGTGCATATATTTTTTTGCGACAGAGTGTATATATATATATATTTCACTTATCATTGTATGTACTCATTCATTTGCTCTTTGCAATAAAATTATAATTTTTAATAGAAGTATTGCAAAATGTATTGTCTCAATTAATTTTTGAGCAACACGGTTTATTATTTGTTTCATTCAGTACTGTTAGTTCTGAACAATAAAGTTGAAAATCCTAGCTAACAGTATAACAAAAAGAGAATATAGTGATAAATTAAACTAATGGAAAAACAGTTTATTGCTGAAATAAAAAAACCCTTTTTCAAGAATTCATTAACACAGTACATTTTTTATTAAAAAAAAACAAGTTACCGATGAGTGAAATTTGGAAATTTTAACTTAAAAATTAATCCCTTAAAAAAATGTTAACTTTAATAAAAATATTTGCAAACACATGTTTATTCTAAGCGAAGATCAAAGCTGCTAACTTGGAGAGTTATTTTGAATGTTCACATTGGGGTGTGATAAAACGCAAGTACCAACATTTCCTTCCATTCCATCCGTATTTTTATCACCGCAGCCAAAATGGCACTTTTTTCACAAAAATTTGACTGGTTTTTTTTTTCTTTTTCATATAAAACACGTAAGAAACTATTGTTTTGATATTGCAAATTTTGCTGAGGTGACGCCGATACATAAGTACCCTTTTATTCTATTGTCAAATTCCATTGTAACAAAAAAGTAGAAAAATGAAATTGAAAGAAATGACAGTTAAAACTAATTGGGATTAACAGATTGCCAATATTGTGCGATTTAAGTTATTTTTTTTTTTTTTTTTTTTTACGAACGAGATTTTTTTTACATGTTTTTTTTTTCTTTTGCATTATCCATCTAGGGTTGTGCTTGGGCTACAATTTATCTGATTTTGATATCAATGTAGTAAGCCCCAAAGTAAGTAAAGCTTGAAATTAAATCATTGCCTGGATATCGGTACACTTTAGCGTTACGTCTTACCTACTTCCAACCTAATAGCGTGACAATTTGGTCTGGAAAAGCTTGTTGTTCTTCTTTTATTTGCTAATTCCATGTTTCATCAGTTGCAAAATAGTACAAAATTATAGCTAACTAGCCATTATCCACCCGCTTTATTGTGTATTTTACGATGTTGTATAAATAAATACTGTTTACATATTCATAAATTTTTGATATCTAGCATTAAGAATTTGATTGTATCGAAAAATATATTTATAGCTGTAGCTCTCGCCTCTTGATATATAAAGGTCAGAATTAAGAATTTCTAATAATATCTAAAATAGAAGTAGAAAGATGTTTTGTGCTCGCCTAAACCAATAATCAATTTAATTTCTACAAAATCAACTTTAAATGGATCTCTACTTCGTAAAATAAATATATGTGCTAAATTTCAAGTCTAAAATCTAATAGAGCCCAAACGGAATTTTTAACATCAATTCCCCCGTAGCATTCTTAGCGGATTTTAATTCAACAAAAGAAACATGCAAACTAAATTTTATTATTATGGTCCAGAAGTGATAAAAGTATTTATTTTGATATAAGGATCAATTTGTTACTACCTAACCTGCATAATAAAATCATTAAAAAAAATGTGCGTAGAAAAATGTATTTATTACTATATTCTCTTTTTGTTATATTGCTAGGTAGGATTTTCAACTTTATTGTTACAATAAGCAAGATTTAGAATTTGTCGTTGAACAAAGAAAAGCAATAAAGTTTTTTGTAACAAATTATTATTATTTTTGAACATAAGAATAAAAGCAGGTAAGAAGTGAATTACAGTCTAAAATAATCCACTGATATTTGTGTTAAAGAATAAGTAATTATTATCAGTATTTACGTATAATCGTCACCGCAGCCAAATTGACGCCTCATGAATTCCGCCATTTTCCGCCAAAATCTGACTGATTTTATATAAAATATGTTAGAATCGTTGTTGCTTTGGTATCAAAGTGTGATTCGCATGGCACCAATTTTGCTGTGGTGATGCTAATACATAAGTACCACATTATCTAAGCTTCTGTTTACTAAAAGCTTCACAAATCATTTTTTGACTTAAAAACTTGAGTCACGGTATCATATAATTAAAACTATAATAAACAAGAAAAAATTATATTATTGTATAAGCTATATTATTGTAAAGTTTCATTAAAATCCGTTTAGTTGTTTTTGCATGAAAGAGTAACAAACATCCATACATACAAACTTTTGCAATTATAATATTAGGATAATAAATTATGTAAAATAAATAGTAGGATAACAAAAAGAAAATGGAACTCAATGCAAAATTTATTGGGATTATAAGATTGTAGATATCGTGATTTAAGTTAGATTTTTAGGTATTAACCTATTAGTGTCACCACAGCCAAATTAGCGCCACACGAATCATTCCTTGATATCAAAACAACAAAGATTTTTATACGAAACAAAAGAGATTTGTAAGATTTTGGTGGGAAATAGCACAGTTCGCCTGGTGCCAATTTAAATGCAGTGATGCTAATAGGTAAGAATACAAATGCTAATGCGAATTTTTATTTACGTCTAAGATTTTCTGAGCTGTTTATGGTAATTTCATCAAAATCAGACTATGGATGGGATTGAATGCTCTAAAAAGTAATTCTTTTTTGCACTTTAAAATTCCGAGTTAATGCAATTTTTGTTATGTTGCATTAGGATTTAACTTTCCTTCACAATTTGTTCTTCATATATATTTTTAAAGATTTTATGAATGTACATTTCTATGACATTTTCTTTGGTTGAAAAAAAATTATTGGTTTTCTTCCTTCATCAGCAGATGCTGATCAATGTTGAATATCATGAAAGATATGCAAAGCTATTTAGACTCGCATTCCAATGGTGAAATGAATAAAAAAGGGACGATATCGAACAATTTGATGCTAAAAAAACAGTGCAAAGAAAAATATCAGATTATGATAAAATCGGGCGTATAATGCTCACCTATACTTTTGAGCTGCATTTTTAATGTTTGTTATGCTCGTCATGTAACGCGCACCATCTTTTGTACGAAGAGACCTGAAATGTACATGTGCATTGCTCTCATGTTTTGGAGTAATTTATTTGAGGTATTATTCCAAGGTATAGAAAAAATAGTATACACATCTATATAGAATTACAACTCTTTAAGTTCATAAGGAGTGTCATTTCTTTTAAATAAACAGTATTTCGATATTTCTAGAAATCAAGATTTTTTTCTACACTCATCTTTTTTTTTTTTGTTTTTAAAGCTCTTGAACCCCTAAATTTCAATTTAATTTTTTATGCTGAAAGTGTAAGATTTTCTGTTATTTTGTTGTTCAAAACTGTTTGTGGCATCATTGCTTAATGTTCCTTCTGACAATCTGTTCTTCATGTAGTTTTTAGCTAATTGTACAGATGCATTGTATACCTTTTTTACATATCAATACATTGCTATAATATTTTCTGTCGTTGAAAATAAAGATTTTTGCTATTCTTCCTTCATCAGCTAATTAAATGTTTTCATCTTTGTAGAAAAATATTGCTTGAAGTATAACAGAGAAAATGACTCTTAATTCAAACTAATTGCTGTCAACAAATTGTTAATATTGTGTACCATGTTTTTTGTATGTCACTGTTTATGGCCTTATTGTGAAGGTCCCCTTGGACCTCACTTTGAGAACGAGAATAAGTAGGAGTCAGATAAGAACCAGTAGCCATTTTTATAAATAACTTTCTTTATTTGGTAAATAGAATCAAATAGAATCAAAGACTTTCAATAACAAATATATAAAGAAATAGCTATACGAGGTTTAAACAAGGGTATTTTTCCTTTAAATTAACTTAAATATTTAATGATCCAATTAATTAACAATTAGAATATTGATCACGCAGAGATTACCACGATAAGAGATCCCAGAATTATATTCTATAATGTTCTTATTGAACATTTAACTTTAATCTCGCTCCTAATATAAATCTTTAGTGAGACTTCAAATATAAATTAATATTTACCACACTGAATCTCAAGTCTTCTTGAGATTAAATTATCCAACAAGAAATCTTCAATTATAAATTTAACTTCACTATTATCACTTTCTGCTTCAATCTCTCTCTCCTACTGCTCTAACTTTACTATTCCGTTTGACTTAAATACTTTATCTAATCTGCATATAACAAGGAATCCCGTCCTCTTTTTGGAACTGATTGGAAATAGGTAGGGAATTAAATTTCCCTAAAAAGGACGACTCAGAAGGTTAGTGATAAAGTTCCGTATAGATTTGTCACATTATGATCTCTATGAACGATAAGATGTCATCTTTGTTTTAAATGAAAAAAAATCAGAAATTTTTTTTTAACAAAAAGCTATTTGCTGATCTAGGATACAACTATGATATATTTGCTGACCTTGAAACAATATTTCTCATAATTTCTTCTTGATTCCTTTAAGTTCAATGTTGGCCTGATTTTTTTGTCTCGACTTAATTTTGCTTTTGACAATCTTGCAATATATAAATCAGTCATTTGTGATCAAAAAAGTGTTAGCTGGAAAAATATGCACCTTGAAATGATTTTCTCATATCTCCTTTTGGATTTCTTTAAAATTCAGTGTTAATGTGATTTTACATCTGATGGTTTAATGTTCCTTCTGATAATCTTATCCTCGTGTAGTTTTTTCGGGATCGTATACATATTTTATATATTATCATACTGCCCATATATGATATATATATATATATTTCAGTTATCACTATAGTTATTTATGATTGTATGTACTCATTTGATTGTACTCTTTGTAATAGAATTACAATTGCTAATAGAAATATTGCAAAAAATTATTGTTTGAATAATTAATTTTTTAGCAACATGTTTTATTGTTTGTATCATTCAGTACTGTTGTTGATTTTAGATTATTTCAACAGTGACCTATTTTAAATAGATTTTTTATTTTAGTTCATACAAACTTAATTTTTTTAGTATTGAATTGTAACTAATACTTAATATTAGGTTTATTACAGAGATGTTAGATAGTATTACATCATTCCTCAGGTAATACTAATTTAATTTTTTTTTCCTGTGTGTGTTGATGGCTTCCTAATACTTCTTATTTCTGATATTTTGTTAATCAGTTTATTATCATTAATTTTTTCATTCGGTTTTTCTATTTCAGTTTAATTCACCCATAGTTCAATAGCAGAAACTTACTACTGCTATTACTTTTCTGATATAATTTTTATTTCTATTTACATTCATTCATTTCTGTTTACTTTATAGCTTGCTAATTTTCTCACTTACATTGAAATATTTGTTTTTGTTAAATTATTATTTAATTTGATACCAAATGTAGAAAAAATATTTTATAGTTAATATAATAAAAGTAATATATATCTTATATAGTGATTTAATTATTCTCCAATCTTTTTAAATATTAAATAAGTCTTTATCAATAAACGAGATTTTTCTTTTACAGTCATTTTTTAATATAATGATATGACACAACTAATTGCTCAATGAACATTTTTAATCAGTTTTTTTATTTCAAAACCTGAAAAGGAAATTGTTGTTATATAATAATTGAGATTGAGTAAATGAAAATACCAAACCCCTTATATTATTTTAAGCTCCAAGAAAATAATTATTGTTAAAATAATGAATATGTTAGTTTTGTATTATATAATTTTTTTTTCGTCCAGATACATGTTTAAAGGATTTACTAAACACAGTGGAATGAAAAACTACAAAATTGTAATAAAATTCTAAAATATTTTTATCAGACAGTATTCTTTCGTTTTTGAATGCTTTTTTAGTGAATGTAAACTAGGAATATAGTCTTTTCACCATATATATATATATATATATATATATATATATATATATATATATATATATCACTGCTGGACAATTGCTAAGGACGGATCACAAATTGCTATGTAGCATAACATTAAGCGAGACATGAGGCCTAGTAGGACAAAATATAGTTACCACACTGTTCAGACATTAGAATAAAGAATATTTATTGTTCTGGAAAGTACAAAAGCTGTGAAACATCTGAAAGAAAAAAAATGTTCATTTGATCTGCGTACGGAGAAATGCAACAATGCATCCAAAAGTCACCAGGCACCTTAAAGAAAGGTATCAGTACGGGATATGTCCACCGTGGAGTGTGATGCAACATTCCACACGTCGTACCATACTTTGCACAACATTATCCAGCAGCTGTTGAGGCAATTTATCCCATTCCTCTGTGAGTGCACGGATGAGGGTGTTCTTGTTTGTCGGAGGATAGTTTCGACCAGCAACTTGCCTCCCCAAAGCATCCCACACATTTTCAATGGGGTTTAGATCTGGAGAACGCGCTGGCCATACGAGACGTTGAATACCCTCGCTGTCTAGACAATCCTGAACAGCGAGTGTTCGATGACATGTTGCGTTGTTGTCCATAAAAACAAATTTATCACCGACAGCACCACGGAAAAGACGAACATGAGGAAGTAGAACTTCATCAATGTATCGTTGGCCCGTCATAGTCCCATTCGCAACCACATGTAGGCGCGTGCGGCCATTGATCATAATGCCGGCCCACACCATGATACTGCATGTCGGATATCGGTCCTTTTCCTGGATATTTTCTGGACGATAAGCAGTACCACTCTCGCGCCAGATCAGTTGGCGTCTACAATCCGATGACAGACTGAACCTACTCTCATCTGAGAATAGTACACATGCCCAGTCCTGTTCAGTCCAATTGTGATGCTCACGACACCATTGCAAACGGGCAGTACGGTGCTGTCTGGTCAATGGGACACACACAACAGGTCTGCGAGCGTATAGTCCTCCTCCCCTCAAACGTCTGGCAACAGTTTTTCGGAAGATCTGCTTTCCTGAGGCAGCAAGAAACTGATTTGCCACCTGCTGAGCTGTGGTGCGCCTGTTCCTTTTTGCTGATAAGACGATATATCTGTCTTCTCCAGGCGTCGTACTTCTAACACGACCTCCCCCGTGCCGTCTACTACACATTCCAGTAGTTTTAAATTACTTCCACAGCCGTGAAACAACGCTGTGAGCGATGTCGAACTCCCTGGCAACATCTGTTATTTTTCGCCCTTCGATCTTTCCAATAATTCGGCCACGCATAAAATCATCTATGTGATGTCGAGAAGACATGCCAAAAATTTTAAGTTCGTCTATTAAATCTTTCCTGTAAAACTTTGACTTGAAACAACAACTGTCCACACGCGTCAAAACCTTTAAAGCTCTTATGAACGCTATCACGTGATGAACAGACGTGGAAAAAAAATTTGCATACTCATACTTCTTCTTACTAATTACCCGCACTTATTCTAATTTTCCACATTTTACTTCCTTTCATTTTGTTGTTGCTATGGATGATAGTGTTATCCGTCTTTAGAAATTGTCCAGCAGTGTATATTGTTTTTTTATGCTTACATATGTTTAATCAAACATTCAAATGATCAGAAAAAAAATCATTTCAATAGCAATCTGTAAGATTTTTTAATTCATTTATAAATAATGGGAGGGGGAATAGTTCTACACTCAAAAAAGCCACTGTAATTCCTGGCTCTAGAGAGATAAAAGAAATGTGTTTAACAATGGAAAGCTGTGGAAGAAATTTCGGAAAAAGGAATTGTAATGACGTTAATATAGAAATCATGCACACACAACAGGAAGTGCTAACAGCTAGAGGAGAAGGGGAATTTCCATGACAATATGTTATACATTCAAAAATGTTCGTGCAACGCATGGGGTAACTGAAGAGGAAAGTTAAAAAAATTTCGAAAAAGGGAATTTTAATGACATTATAGCAATCGCTCGCATCGTACGCGCACACACCCGCACAAAAGTGCTGGCGTCATGAAGGAAAGAGGGAATTAAGTTACACACTCGGTAAAGCCCATGCTTAAGCGGAGGGGAAAGAAACAAACAAGTCAAAGTAGTTTCGAAAAAGAATAGTGGAAGTGCTGATTTTGTGAAGGGATAGTGGAAGTGCTGATTTTGTGAAGGGAAAGGAAAATTTATAAAAGTAGAGAAAGCCCATGCAACGCCGGGCCATGCAGCTAGTGGTTAATAATTGTTGGTAATAATGTACTTTTGATGAGGATCAGTAATTGTTGTCAGTCATGTTAATCTGTGTTAATGGATAATAATTGTTGCTTGTACTGTTTTATTTTTACTAGTGGTTAATAATTGTGTTAATTATGTTTAATTACTGGTACTGTATTTCATATCGAATGGAGATGCATGCCAAAAAGATAAAGCCATGAAAGTAATAATATTAATGTGCTGAATTTTGTCTATCCGATGTGTTAATATACACATGATTATTTAAATTACATTAAAGACATTGTGAGGAGTATTTTATGTGTAAGTTTGTACATTTAGCATATACTGTCAACACACATGTTATTAGTATAATTTTTAATAAGAATTGTGTGATATCAGTGTTTATATTTTTATTTAATGCTATAGTATGTTTTCTTATATTGCTATTGATCATTTTCGTTATTTGAATGTGTGTAAGCTCCCTTGCAAGAATACTCCCTCACACTAGTGATAAGCAATTCCAAATTTCATTCAGAGGGGTTTTTTAATAGTTTAAATTGCAACTCAGAAACATTGTGGTACTTGATGAAGTGATGTGTCGGTAATCTGTCAGCCGTCACTATCATTCTACATAAACTTTTCTTAACGAAAAGTTCTGTAAGAGAGCTGTAACGTTTTCGTTTCACACCTGTGATCGGCGTCTTTGTGGAAATTATCACCTTACGTGCAAAGACACCTGTTAAAGTTTGAATTATTGCGTAGTACCATCTTGCATCGCCCGCCAACCTTTGACATCACGAGGGGCCCTTTCCCCTCGCTGGCAGGATGTAATGAGATACTAAAAAGCGCCGCGCCCTGATTCCTGAGCAGAGAGAAAGGGAGAGATGCTTTAACTTTCCAGTGAGCGGTTGCTGAAGGGAACCCTCCTCTCACAAACCATTGTTTTGAACTCTAATAATCTTTCGATAAGTTTAATAACTTCAATGTATAATCTGTAAATAATAGCTTTGACGTAAATAAGCTAAATATTTTTAAATTAATCAATATCACGTTACCGTTATTTATCTCAAACGTCACTGCCTCCAACAGTATCGGTAGAACTATAATCCCGCCTCTGGAAGTGAGCGCTAAAATCTCTGAAAATTAACGAGTGTTAGTTCCATTCATCAAGAAAACATTTCAAATTTGGATATTTACTAGGAAGATTATGCAGGGAAAAAATATATAATTTAGGCATCCTCTTCAAGCATTGAACTCAACAGCTTTGTCAAAATCATTCATTGAAAGTCTAAAAGTAATATTTGTGACAAAGAGTTCCTGGTATCCACAGTAATACCAGAAGCAACCTATCATATATGTTGCGAGCAAAAAAAGGTCTGATATCCGCTAATACAGTTAAAGCCTAAATTCTAAGACTAATTCACCATTCTCAACAATGCCCAGCAAGTCAATATTATAATTAATTATGTCATAATATTGTTGTGTTATATATTGTTTCTATCACTCTAATAAAATATTACAGTCTGATGTTTTTATGGTTCAGTAACTTTAGTTTAATGCTATCAATTTTGACGTGTAAATCTATTTTGTCCTGATCCATATAATCTAATTTTTATTCTATATATCTTTTTGTCAGACTTCTAACTTTTTAATTAGTTTTAACTGTTCAATTTCTATCAAAACATTTATTGATAGTTTTCAATTTTAACTATTCATGCGTTAGTTAGGATGAACTCTCGAATTTCATTCTCCAATTAAAAACAATTTTGTCAGTGTAATGACATTTACGTATATGGCAGTGTGTTTCTGAATCTAACAAATACAGGGGACAGCAGAAAGAATTTGATGGAAGATGCATCTTCAATCAAATAAAAAGGAAGATGCACATGCTTTTTTTATTCTTAGAAAATTTAGACTTAGTAGCGATAAATAATTAATTTCTCACAAAAGGGAATTTAATTAAATTAGGTATTTATGATTAAGCAAGTTAATATGATTAAAATGCTTGGAATATAATTATTTAAATTGAATATTTAAAGGGTTTTCTTTTAATTTACTTTTTATTTGCAGTAATCAAGTATAAAAATGAAGATAAAAAAATAGTGCATTAGTCTCTGATATGAATAACATAATTAAACATAGGCACTGGCCTTGTACGCCCAGGCTCCTCCATCGACCCCAGCCCAGTTAGGTAGATTTACATGATGCAAAAAGTGAACAGTGTCCATGTTGTATGATTATGCGGCAAGTTTAAGATACTTAGAGTGGCTGTTTAACTTGGGTGCTCTCGGAAAAAATTAAAATTCCGAGTACATTGGAAGCCGAGTTCGTATCATCAGAGTTCAGGTGCCTCCCTCTGAGGAGGAAACTGGGCGTCAAAATTACAAAGTGCCACACTAAAAAATGCTATTAGCTCCTGGGGAATATTATCGGTCTGCAATGGTAATTACAAATACGCAGCGTCGTTTGAAAGAAAGAAAATACATGAATTCTTCTATAGAATTCAATGATTGGAACACTTAAAATATAGAAACATATTACATTTCATTTTCAAAAAAAATTCCTCTGTTATGCTATCATAATCATTAATTAAATTTCATTATGTATCTTTCTTCTAGTTTTGTGAAAGCTAAAGAAGAATTCAGAAAACAATTACAATATCCATGGTTATGGTACAGGTAAGTTTTCAGTCTTAACTTTTTCTGCTTTTATCATTAATGAATTAATTTCATTTTCATTTTTAAAATTTAGTTGAATGTTTTAATAATCAACAATGGGTTTAATTTTCTGATGTATTCATATTGAATAAACGGGGATAGGATTTTTAAAAATATTGATTTTTGAAAAAGAATTTTGAGTAAATCTTATTTGTAGATTTATGCTTCCTTTCATTTTTATTCCTAGTTGCAGTACTGCGATTTTTTGAAATAGTCATTTATTACAGATCATTATAATTTTGTGGAAATGTATAACAATGCACATTGTGTGGCTACAAATGGAGATTATATAATTTTGTTTCGTATGAGGAAATCTCATTTTTTTAAATTACCCTGGGATGCAAAACTTTAAACATGTTTTTTTTTCTTGAATCATCTGAGAAACATGAAATTCAGAGGTAACAGAAAGCATTTTGTACTTAAATGATGACGAAAACATAGATATGCAAAAATGAATACAATGCATTTAGTACAGGAATCAAACAAAAAAAAGGCTTTATTGAACATATAGTATCGTTACACGTGATTGTATATCCACGAGGAGAAGAACAACAAGCAGATGCTCCTTAGTACATTATAAGCCCTCCCCTTACTGCAATGGTAGCTTCGCACCGTTTCTCCATACTCAGCACGAAATTGGCCAACAGTTCTTGAGGTATGAGTGTCCATTCCTCAATCATTATCTGTTTCAGTTGTTGAGTGTTCCCCAGAGGATGTAATCGTGCCGCAAGGCGTCTCCCCAAAACATCCCACGCATGTTTTATAGGATTTAAATCAGGAGAGAATGGTGGCCAATCCATTAAAGTGATATCTTTGTGCGACCATTGACATCCATAAAAACGAAGTTTCGTCCAATAGCTCCTCCGAACAGGCACATATGAGAAAGGATCACTGCCTTACTATAACAATCTCTGTTTACAGCACCTCCGAACCAACGCACATGAGGAAGTATCACCTGTTTACAATAGTGATCTCCGGTTACAGAACCTCTGTGAAAAACATGGAGCTCAGTTCAGTCGTTCAGCATAATGCCTCTCCAGAATCATCGTCTTTTCGTGATGAAATAGTGTGGTCTCCTGTCCTCTCTTCAAATCAACTGGCATTTAGAATCGCTCCCATCCGTGAAAAGCATTGATGAGATTTTCAGTTTTGTGCCGCCATAGGCCGACTTTCAAAGTGTTGCAGTGTTCAGGACAACAGGCGAATAGACCAATTTTGGGAAGGCATCGGGCCACACTTGTCGCCCTGTTGCTGTATGGAGCTATGGCGCTTGCTGACGTATCGAGCTCTTTTCGCCTGTAGGTCATCCACTGCAGTTGTTTTCCTAGGGCATCCACCACCAACCTTTCTTAACAACTTAGCCTTTCTTTCCTGTGGTTCGGAAGGCTTTCCAAGTGCGCCAAATGACACTTTTGTTGATTCCGAACTCTTCAACTACACTGGTCAAACTACTCTCACCGATCATCCTTCCACATGTGAAGTCATCCAGGTGACTTCTTCTAGCCATATTTCAAGAAGGAACTCAGTTGCATTTGCACCTTTGTTATTACTTTAAGCTGCGCGCACCAACCATACGTGTACTCACATCGTTTTATTCCTGGCATTTACATACTCACACCCTTTTACTGAATTGCGTTTTCGTTGTACTGAGATCACAATAACCCCTTTCGTGCAATTTCATAGCTAAAATTTACATTGTCACTTAAGTTTTGCGCACCAGTGCTTATATCACCTCCATTACTTCATGTGCAGCATGTTTTCTACTTAAACTAGTCAGTGAGAAAATTTGATAAATCTCATGCTTATTTTGAAATGACTTTATATATTTTCCTCTCATTATGAATTATGGCTTGAAATAAAAAAAAACTGGATTAAGTAAAGAGAATACTAAAAATAACTATATAACTATAATAACTATACACACAATATTTGTCTCTAAACATTTACACTATGTGATTGAATACAATTCATATTCAATCAATCAAAAATGTAAGAATTATACAGGGTGTCCAGTCTTAATGTGACCCAATAGCTAATTCCCGAACCGTTCGGTTTAGATATGTACTTCCAATTTGAAAAATGTTTTTAAAAAGGCAAAGAATGTTTTTACGTGCTTTTCAGACCAAAAAAACCATTTAGAAAAAAGTTTAAAAAAATTAAATTTTTATACGGTCCCCAGGTCCTATCACTTATATTAGGAAAAGATGCAGCATACAAAAACAAAGTAAACACAAAAAGTTTCATTTTATTGCGATAAAAGCTGGTTGAGTTATGGAACTTTGAAAATCATGCATTTCATGCATTTTCTCTGCCATTTTCAAGAAGCTAGTAAGGGGCCGTCTCCACAGTGAAATTAATTGGAACTCTGCCACGAAACATTCCCTCTTGCACGTCACTCTTATGTAAATCGTTTTTAAATTTAAAAGTACATATATTACGTTAATAATACAATAATTGAGTACTTAAGAAATGAAGACAAAATAAAATATTTTGGACGAAGAAAACATTTCAAAAGCAGTTCCCCAAAAAATATTTATTTGCTGCGGCTTCTATAAGAGAGAGGCACCAATAATTTATGCCATTAAATTTCCCAGTCGAAGACATCGATCTTATTGTACAATTGCTTGTGCTGTTCAACGCTTGTATAAAACTGGGAGTTGTCATAGACGTATTCCCTTGTCTCGTGCCACACCTTCAAGCTTGCGGATACCCGCTGAGGATGTTCTGGGATATGCCTTGACTCTTCCTGATAATAGTGTCCAGGTTATTAGCTAAGCTTGTTCCTATTCAAAGTCGACGATGTGGACACGTGCGGTGCATATCCTTATCGTCCAGTTCTGGCGCAGGAACTAATGCCCGGAGACCAGGAGCATCGTTTTGATTTTTGCAATTTCGCGTTAAACACACTGGATGAAAATCCAGATTTTTTTAATGAAGTTTTGTGGTCAGATGAATACCAGTTTTCGAGGCAAGGCACTATTAATACACAGAATACGCATTACTGGTCCCTCGAAAACCCACATCTTGTACGACCGAATCGCCACCAAGTGCATTGGTCAGTGAATGTGCGGTGCGGAATATGGAAGAGCACCTTAATTGGTACAATGTATTTCGATGGACCTTTAACACCAGATTCATAGACGGAAATTTTATCTGGACCGTTAGCCGATTATTTAGAAGATGAAGTTTCCTTACGAGATTTCTCACGCATGTGGTACCAGCATGATGGTGCACCCGCATACAAATTTGCGCAACCATTTACATTTTTGGCCCAAACATTTGACACCCGAATAATCGGCTACAGAGGTCAACAAGAGTGGCCCCCGTGATCACCCGACCTAAGTCCTCTGGATTTCTTTCTCTGAAGCTTCCTAAAACGCAAAGCGTACGAACGTGAATCCACGAGTAAATACGATTTACTCAATCGAATCAGCATGGCATGCAAGTCTGTGACACCAAATATGTTGCAGAAGCTACAGGCGGAGTTTCTGACGTGGGTTCGGTACTGCATTTCTGCGGAAGGTAGTCATTTTAAACATTATTTAATTTGGTAATTCTGATATAATAAAGCCCCTGATTCATGATTGGTGCATCATTCCACATTATGCTATAATTTGAATGGCAAATCCTGTATTTTTAGCTGATATTTGTTAAAACAAGCTGTTTTAATCTTTTCGGTACAAGTTGTGTTTCTTTAATTTAACGTTTATTGTTTGCCACACATTAAAACAAATTCTCAATCTATGCTGTCTACTACGATGTTTTAATATTACTATGATGTTTTTCTTTTGCTCTTTCTGTAGATAGTGAATTACTGTTCTCTAAACTCAATTTATATACGACCCCTTTTCTAAGCAAATCAGATGCTTAAAACTGTATGTAGGCATAACTCGATCAGTTTTTATTGTAATAAAATGAAACTTTTTGTATTTACTTTGTTTTTGTGTACTGCATCTTTTCCTAAATATAAGTGATAGGATCTGGGGCCGTATAAAAATTTAATTTTTGTAACTTTTTTCTAAATGGGTTTTTTGGTTCGAAATGCACATAAAAACATTCTTTACCTTTTTCAAATTGGAAGTATATATCTAAACCGAACGGTTCGGGAATTAGTTATTGGGTCACATTAAGACTGGACACCCTGTATATATATATTGTTACATAGATCCGGGGTTCGAGGATTTAATGCAAATCAGTCGCAAAGAATAAGACAGTTCTTTAAGAGCGATGAGAATTTATTGCAAAAAATTCAATCCTTTAAATACAGGATTCAACAGCAATATTCACAAAATATATCTCAGAAGGTCTTCACACCTTCAACAGCACGCAGACACAATTATCAGTGTCTAAAATACAAGTATATAAATGATTATTCACAAGCAATCACTCGTTCAACAGCCGAAGTAATCACTAATTGCTTCAGCAGTCAAAGCAATACTAACTGATCGCTAGTCAAAACTAGACTGACTGACTTTCGGTGAGCATCTCTCTTTTATATCCCTCGCGGATAATTCGAGAAAGACCCGCTTGCATAATAGTTCTTGAAATTAGTTTATTTAT
This sequence comes from Trichonephila clavipes, assembly GCA_019973935.1. NCBI lineage: Eukaryota > Metazoa > Arthropoda > Arachnida > Araneae > Nephilidae > Trichonephila > Trichonephila clavipes. Next base: position 441,312 of record BMAU01001464.1, on the reverse strand, counting down.
CTACCAATTTCTAGAAGAATCCAGAGGATCCCTAACTCACCAAAAATGGTCGACAAAGATGACGCCAACTTGGCTCTATCGCCAAGTTCCCATTGAATCACCATTATAACGTAAGGGACGGCGCGCTTGTGAATTTACAATTTTAACACAAATTAAATCTAAGTTAGGGTAAGATAAAGGCATTACACGCATCCAAATACAAATTATTTACACTATTTTACACAAAATTCGTAACGCTGCCCCCTCCTCAAAGACTGTACGTCCTGGACAGTGCAATCCCTGAGTAAGAGGTCTCTATTTACAGGCATGAACTATTCTCATAATAATCAAATGTAAACTAAAAAAAAATACTCGAAAGTGAATAAATTCAAAATACATGAACAAATAGAAACACAAATTACAAAACTAAAATAAACCTAAGGAATTAAAAAAGAAAAGTAATTTACATTATGTATAAAATAATTAGTGACCATGGTCTAAACTTAAGGATCTGTGGCGGTGTGATATCTATATGAACTAGTACCAACATCACGCGAAGACGATCGTTTTAACGAGATCGCTAAGGTACTTGCATTCGTTCGGAACGGAAGGTACCCTTAACGCGAATCTTCCTTCCTTCATTGGTGACCCTGGCCGTGATATGAACCGCACCCTTCACGCGCCGCTGTCGTGGCGCCATCCGTCAACCGCAAAAGCAACCAAACCGTCAAACATATACGCAAATAAGCCGTTACTTCTTAAAGCCGTCTCACACGAATGACGCAATTCTCAAGCCGTCACGCATGAATGACGCAACCCACCAAGTGACGCAACTGCTTACATGCTCGCCACGAATATGGTATCGTTCGTTCGCCTATTCGCCGAAACACTGACAGGGGAGTATGTGGCGATGTGATATATATATAAACTAGTACAAAAATCACGCGAAGACGATTGTTTTGACTTGATCGGTAAGGTACTCGCATTCGTTCGGAACGGAATGTACCCAGAACGAACCTTCCTTCCTTCAGATCTTATTCATCTTGGACAAGATAAGGGGTCAACCTATTTTAATGTATTACCTACCGTTTTTGAGTGCGGTGACTTCTTCTGTATTCGAACCACAACGTCATTCAGTCTTTTTAGGACTGTGTAAGGACCTTCCCTGTGGGTCTGCAGCTTCGGAAAGAGTCCCTTGCAAAATTTCGTATTCCATAAACCACACTTTGTCGCCTTCGTGGAAGTCGTGTCCGGTAGCTCTTGCATAGTATCGGGTCTTCATCTTCTCTGACGCCATGCCGATTCTATTTCTGACCAGACGATGCATTTACTCCATCCGTGCCTGGACTTTCTCGACGTACTCCTCAGGCGCCAAGGGAGCATCTGGTGGCCGGCTGAACAAAAGATCTGCAGGCAAACGAATCTCACATCCGAAAAGCATCTGGGATGGGGAATTGCCAATGGTCTCTTGAACGGCACTCCTATAGGCAAGCAGAAAAGGAGGCAGTTTCTTGTCCCAGTCCTGTTAATTACTGGATACCAGGAGAGAGAGGCTGTTCAGGATGGTCCCATTGAACCTTTCTACCATGCCGTCGGACTGAAAATGTAAAGCTTTTCTCCGGATTTTGTCGATTCCAAGTATCTCACACAGTCTCTTGCAAACTGCAGAATCAAAGTTTCTCCCTTGATAGGAGTGCAGTTGTAGAGGAACTCCATATCTTGAGATCCAGTGTTGAACTAGAACCTCGGCAACAGTCGGGGGTCTCTTTGTCGGATATAGGATAGGCTTCAGGCCACTTAGTGAAGTACTCTATGACAACCAGGATGCTGTTGTTGCCCTCTGATGATCTTGGAGATGGGCCTAGGATGTCAAAAGCTATTCGTTCGAAAGGCGTTCCCACATTATACAGCTGCAATCTTCTAGAGCGTTTTCTGGGACCTTTGCGTGAAGCACAGGGATCACATATGCGACACCACATCTCCTCGTCACTCCGCACATTGTTGCAGTAGACGCACTCTTAGACTTTTTGTAGGGTCTTCATAAAACTAAAATGACCTTCAGTTGGACTGCCATGGAGTTCGTTAAAAACTACCGATACTCTGGTCTTTGGGAGTATTAATTGCCATCTGAAAGCTTTTCCGTCGTCAGACTCCCTTTTTCGATATAAATCACCATTCTCAGATGGAAAAAGTCCCAAAGAGCCCAGTAACACTTTGTTGTAGGATGGAAAGGGGCTATGTCTTGCTAGCTGGGCCCTTCATCAGATGACTCTTTGAACTCTATTATTGGTTTTATCTCAGGATCAGCCATTTGATCTTTTCTGACGTTGTCATCATTCCACGGTTCGGATACCGATGTTGATGACGTCATAACTTGTCGGACTGCTGGATCTATTACGCTGAATTTCTCTACGACTCTCGAGCAGTGTTTGCAGCTCTCAGGACAGGGTCTTCTCAAAAGGGCGTCTGAATTTCCATGTGCCGATCCTTTTCTGTTGCGAATTTCTACGTCATAATCCTGTAGCCTTTGTATCCACCTGGCTATTTGGCCTTCTGGACTTATAAAATTCAGTAGCCACGTCAGTGATGCATGATCTGTTCGCTGGAAGAACCGTCGACCGTAATGATGGAAGTGCTCCGCGGTTTTTACGATTGCAAACAGTTCCTTCCTGATCACACAATGATTTATTTTTGGTCTGGATAGACACTTACTGAAATAGGAGATGATGCGCTCCTGACCATCTATTTCTTGGGACAACACAGCTCCGATGCTTTCATGACTTGCATATATATCCAAAATAAATTGCCACCCAATTTCAGGATATGCCAGGACTGGAGCAGATGTTAGTGCGTCCTTAAGCTTGTTAAAGGCGTTGTTACAATCGTCCGTCCAGATGAATTTTTGTTTGGCCTCGGTCAGCTTATGGAAGTGGCCTGGTGATTGTTGAGAAATCTTCCATGAATTTCTGGTAATACGTGCATAAGCCCAAGAAACTCCGGAGCTGGTGAACATCCGTCGGGCAGCTCCAGTCTTTCACAGCCAAGATCTTATCCCGGTCTGTTCGTACACCTTCCGCCGAAATGATGTGCCCGAGATAAGTGACTTTACGCTGGAATAGGTGGCACTTGAATGGACTTAACTTCAGGCTAGCTTCCTTCAACTTTTGTAGCACATGTCTGATATTGTTAAGATGTTCTTCGAAGGAACGCCCCACGATGATTATGTCATCAAGGTACACCAAACAGGCCTCGTATGAAAGTCCTCCAAGGACTGTTTCCATAATGCGCTCGAATGTTGCAGCTGCATTGCACAAGCCGAAAGGCATAACCTTAAATTGCCACAGCCCTTGTCCCGTGATGAAGGCAGTCTTCACTTTATCGTCGGGGTCGAGTTCTCTGCCTGCCAATACCCGCTCTTTAGATCTAGGGTAGAAAAAAAGGTATTGCCTGCAAGTGTATCAAGCTTTTTACTTGATAGAGATAGCTGTCCTTGGTAACGTCCTTCAACTGATGAAAATCCACACAAAATCTGGTAGAGACATCTTTCTTCGTGACTAAGACGATGGGAGATGCCCAGGGACTTGACGACGGCTCATCTAGCATGTCCTTGATGGGGTTTTGGACTTCTTCCTGTTTAGCAAACGGTAGTCATCGAGTATGCTGCTTAATAGGCTACCGTATCAATTTGGTGTTGCGTTAGTCTAGTTCTTCCAAAGTCCTCAGATGTTCTTGAAAATAGACTTTGGAATTCTTTAATCAACACTCCTGCAACACATCTTTGTTTCTCGTTGAAGTCCGTGCTTTGTAGTAAATCCTTGACTAGATCTTCTGAAGAAAGGTTTTTGCTTTTGCACTCTCGGTCTACACAAGTGGCAGGAGTACAAGCTGATATTACATCTCCTTCCAGGATAGTCTTCGTCTTATCACTGATGTCAGCCACTCTCACTGGGATGACTGACTTCGAAAGTTCTACAACCGAAAAGGCTATCAGTATTCCTGCTTTTGAACTATCTGGGTCAGGATATTCAACTAAGCCGAATCGGGATCGTGGCTGGCTTTGTCATGAGTTCGAGCCCAGAACCACCAAAGACCCGCCGTGTGGGGCAGCGATGCACGCTAAATCTGTCGAGAGCTGAAACGTCCTCCCGTGGTGTGGTAGTTAGGAGAGGAGGTGCCAGCTCAGGTGTCGTCCACGTCACTTGACCATGGCTCAAAATTACGTCGTCCGTCGCCAAAAGCCCTCGTGTAACTGAACAATGCGACGTTAATATTCACTCTCTCACTCAGGCCGAATCGGAATTTCATATTTTCTGCTACTAAACCTGGTATTATATATTCAGTTCTTGGTATTAATGAGATGCTGGGTTTTGCTATAATTTTCTGGTGGGATTCCAATTGAGTTTGTAGGCCAAAATAGTGTCTTCAAATTTTGAATGCATACTGCTATTTTCAAAGTTCATTTTGAAGTTATTCTTAGAAAATCCAGTCCGAGAATGCAGGGATCGGTAATATCTGCTATATATGGCGATAGTCGATATTTCCGAACCTTAGAGTGATGTTAGCTTTCACATGCTTACAAATCTTGTCACTGTTTGCAAGGAAGCGCAGGGCGGCGTTCAGATATTTTTAACTATTGAGTTTCGAGCCCAATCTTCTCTGATTATTGATACATTGGCTCCAGTATCAACAACCATATGGCGCGAGATGTTATTAATCTGTCCTACAATGTAGAGTCACCGCCATTCGCTGAAGTAATCTTGTGATTGCGCTTTTCATTATCTGGCGATCTCCGCCTCGCGAGATGGCTATAAACTAGTTTTCCTGTTTGGAAGAAGAGACGGTGTTTTCTTCCTTCCTTGCGAGGGGACAGTTTCTTCTCAGATGTCCCGATCCACCGCATCCCCAGCACTTAAAGTTGCGTTTCTCTTGGTTCGAAATGAATATTATTTAAAAGAGGTTTTGATGAGAACTTTTGAAATTACCGAGGAAATGAGGTGCATGCTTTCTTTAAAGGGAACTACTACAGGGGATGTGATATTTTTCGTGAATTTCAGGAAGAGCGTTTAACTTTGAAAGTACCTATAACAAATATAAGTAATACTACCAACAATGGAGCACCAAATATGACAGGAAAAGAAATCTGGATTTCCGGGACTCTTTAATCAAAACTATCCCTGGAACAATGTTATTTTTCTACATTGTGTTATACATCAAGATGATCTGTGTAAATCTCCATTGAATATGAAACCCATGCTTGTGCAGTCATGCAGCTTGTAATTAATATTCGATTTCGTGGCATTCTTTCACAGGCAATTTCGAGATTTTCTTCTGTATGCGCACCGAATGCTCTGATGTACTGTATTACACGAAAGTAAAGTGGCTTAGTGCAGGATATGTTTTTGGGCAAGTTTGGCAGCTGAAAGACGGCATTGTGTCGTTTTTCTTTGAGAAAAAGAAGGCTGTGTTAGCCTACTGATCAAGGTAACAGGAGTTTGAGCCTAGTACTGCCGAAGACCCACCGTGTAGGGGAACAATGCATTTTATATGTCGAGATCTCAAACGTCCTCCCATTGGTGTGGTAAGGGATTGGGTGCCAGAGCTCAGTTGTCATCCTCGTCTCTTGACCATGGTTCTAAATTATGGGGTCCGTCGCCAAAAGCCCTTGAGCAGCTGAACAGTGCGACATTAATATTTTCTCACTCCATGAGAAACAGTGTTCTGCTGAGTGGGAAATGTTAGAAGATTCAGAATGGCTTTCGGACTTGCAACTTGATTGGCAAGAAGCAAGGAAAAAATCAATTTATCGATGATATCTGGGCCTATCGTAAAGCTTTTAAACTAAAATTTAATCTGTTTGCTGACCAGCTAGCTAAGATTAACTTGTCTCATTTCCCGAGGTTAAATTCAATACCCTCAGTAAATGAAGAGAATAATTATGAAGATGGCTTGAAAAAACTGCATTTTGAGTTTGAACGCAGATTTCAAGATTCAAGTGCCATTCAAACAGAATTGGATATTTTTATCATTCCTTTCAATGTAAATTGTGAAGCAGTGAGGTCAGATTTGCATCTTGAATTAATTGAGCCGCAATCTAACAATCATCTCAAGCAGTTATTCCTAAATATGCCAAAAGAGTTCTACAAATCATAGAAAATAAGTTTCCCAAATTTAATATCTCACACCCAGAAAATCAGAGCTTCATTTGCTTCATCTTTTATATGTTAACAAATGTTTTTAACTATGAACCTAAAAGAATTATTTCAGAAGTAGATTGACAGATGAGCATTTGGCCTCGTTTCTTAGAATCGGGACATCTCACTTCAAACCTCAATATAAGGAACTTTTAAACTGAAATTGCAGTTTCATTAATCTTTATTAACATATTTTTAAATTGTAATACTTGTTTATTAATTATAAAAAAATTTACTTCTAAACTTTTCAGTTTTTTTTCGATTTTAAATTTGGGACCGAAAAAATTGCCCATTCATGTGGTAAATGGTAATATGAAGTGATAATAAACCTAGTGGCATCTCTATATTTCAAATACTTCTTTTATAAGTAAAGTTTTTGGACAATTTAGTTGCAAAACAATAACGAATTCTTTTTTATCAAAAGAACAATCATGTTGATGATGTTTTTTTTTTATGTACTAAATGGCATATTCATGCATGTATATTCTCAATTAAAATCATACTTGATATACACTAAATAAAATGCTTTAATGCTATCACTATTGTCAGGTATTCCAAACGTTTGATGTATCACATATTCATCTTTATTGTGAAGTTAAACAATGTTTCATTCAATATTTGTGTCCCTTAAAAAGTTTGAATGAATAATTTAATTGAATAGTAAATATCTAGGGAAGATATTTTATATCTCCCCTTAGACACTATGTGTTTATTTTTGTACTTATTGCTAATAAACACTGAATGTATGTCTTATCTCACTAAAAAAAAATTATGAATTTAAATGTTTCTTCATTTCTTGAAGACACAATACACAGAATCCAGATGTAAAAAATAAAAGCATTTAACACATTTTTGTTTACAAAACGTTTCTCTGGGAAACCTGATTTTTTTTAAAATTTCAGGTTTTAATTTGTTCAGGGTTAAGTACCTTCAAGACAATGTACATCTTGAAGGTCCTTTCAACTCTTTCATAGAAATTTGAAATATGTGCATTGCTTATATACATAAGCTTCTTAAGTTTTACTCTTAGGCTAACCTTTTTAATTGTCCATGGTACTTGAACTTTCACTTCACTTAAGATGCCATTTTTATAAAATGTAGAAATTTTTTTTGTACTTTTACATTGGAATGGGTTAGATAATTTGGTCAGGTATTGTCATTGATCAAGTTACTCATATTGTACTCATAGTTTAATAATTTGTTAAGTCATGAGTTTAGTATAAAAACAAGAAAATTAGCATTTCTGTTATAAATAAATCTTATAATTCAGTTTTGAAACGGTTAATTAAATCTTAAATACTTTAATAAAAATATGTATGCCAAAAAGAGAATGAAAAAGTAAATTCAGAATGTGAAAGTTTGAAATTTATTAGAAAATCCTTAAAAAGAAATAGAGGCTAGTAAATTTTAATGGAAATAATGAAACTGAATCGTAGTAGTTATTCGAAAATGTTTTGAGGCAAGAGAATTTTTTTTGTTCTGAAAATAATAGATTTCACTACTAATGATATCAACATCCTATTATGATGGAAAAGAAGTGGGATATTTTGTCCAAATGGACAAAAGCAATCTGAAAATAAGTAAATGAAATCTGCACATCAATATCAGCGATGCAAACAAAGGCCTCCCCCTCATCATTTTTTTATTCGGTTGTTGATAATCCTATGTATGTAATACGTAAATCTTAACTAAGTATTTGTTAATAATAATTAATTTTAGTAATTAATGCTAATTATTTATTCAATAGTTTATTTTTTACTGTCTTTCCTTCTCAACAATCGACAAAACCCAAAGAATATATTTGGCGGCATATATGGTACGAAAATGGTGTACTTTCGACCCCCCTCCATTTGAAAAATTCCTGTGTGCACCGCTAATCAATATATTTGCAGAAAAATTTTTAAGATCATCTGGTCCAGCACATATATTTTTAGAAAGTTACTGCTGAGTTATATATATACCGTATTTTCCTGTACATAATCCGCAGCGGCGTATTATCTGTAAAGCCTTTTTATTTTTCAAGTAAAAAAATAAAATACGTTGCATAATCCGCGACAATTTTTATGGCGAATAATCCAAAATATATAGAGCCAATAATGTAGTGTCAGATAAAATTTTTTAAAAAAAGAAATAAACAATATGATTAAAATTATAAGTAATAAATTGTACAGAATTTTTTTTTTATAAAATTCTTTTCTTTATCGGACATTTATTGTTCCCATAGTTTCTGAACCTTCCATTTAAATGTCTGTTGATTCCGACGTCTAAAGGATGTCAGTCCTACATGTATTAGTTGCAGACTTCAGGGCATTTTAACATTCTCATTAAGAGGTGCTTCATCGAGTCCATAATTCAAAAACTTGGAGTCACATTTTTCAAAATTAGCCTAGTTTTTTTTTCTCCACAGTTGAATATTGGATTCGTCAACGTTAAACAATCTTGCAGTTTTTCAATTTTCTACTTCTGTAGCCTTCTCTATAATGTTTAGTTCAAGATCAGCCGTGTAATTTACACGCTTTCGCTTCAATATGACGATATTTGAACTTGAATATTTTCAGGATGATACAGCTCAGGTCAAGACAGAATGCAAAGTAACACTGGCGACTAGCAACTGTAGTATCTTTCCGAGGAACCGAATTCATTCTTGAACGTAATTGGACAAAACGGATTGCAGCTGAAATACGTCAGCCGTGTGTCTCAAAAGCTCTCAGCGTCATCTCTTATTTGTTTTATAAAACATAAATGGTATTTTTTTTTCAAAACTTTATTGTAAGCTTTTCTGATCAAGAGTGTTTTGTATCACATTATCTGCGGAGGCGTATAATACGCACAATGAAATTTGCAACTTTTTTAACATATAATCTGTGGATTATATACAGGAAATTACGGACTCGTGTCTTGCTTAAAAACTTAATAAATGAATCCAAATGATGCATCTATCAGTCAAGGTTTTTTCGGTGTATTTCAGAGATTAGAGGGGCAAACATTCTTTGTGAAATTTGTTCATAAAAATTGCTTTAACATTATTTTTTTTTTGTTGCTTATTAGTCTGTTTCATAAAATGTGATAGGTTCTAAAATAATTAGTTGTGGTAATATATTTTTTATAACATGACTCAATTAGTTAAATTGATTTTTTTTATGTTGAGGCCTTTTTACTATTTCTATCAGTTTTTCTTATGTTTTTGTGCTTTTAACATTAGGTTGTTTGTTCTTTCAATTTCCGAGTTATTCAATCAATTATGAAATTATAAAACTGGAAATGTTAGTTTGTGTGAATTTTTCTTAAGATAAATGAAAATTTGTTTAGGGTTTTGGTTAATTCATGAAAAAGATTTCCATAAATTCAAGTGCATTATAACTTTTACATTATATTTATGTTGAAGATAGCTACTCTTTTAGTTTTCTAATGTTAATGAATGTTTTTTAGTGACTTTCCTAGTCTTGCTTCTGATGTTCCATATTTTCAATGTGACAGTGACCTTAGAGCTTTTAGTCCTGAAGGCATGCATCTGGTAGTGTGTGTTCATGGTCTAGATGGTAAATACTTATTCTGCTTTTGTGTAATTGCTGTCTAGTGTGTTTCTTTTTGTTGGTGAACACTCATTTCATTAAAATTGTGCTAAATTTATGGTTTTTTTGGTACTAATGTGTAGTTTTTGAAAACTGAATATTGATTATGTTTTTTTCTATTCGTACCTAATTAAAGAATTGAAAAACTGATTTATCTAAATCTTTACAATCTAACACTATGCTTCGCTGAAGTAGATGAGTTCCGATTATAAAAAGAAAATGGAGGGGAAGGAGAGAAAAACAAATTTGGCTGATGCATTAAAAATTAAATTTTTATGGAAATTTTAATTCAGATTCAAATTTTTGATCTTTGAAAATGTTGAAAAACTTTTACTTATATTTTATTTCTATATGCTTTTTAATGTACCTTTTACTTATATTTGATTGTGAACTAATAAATATCCCTTTTGAGTTATTGTATTTTTCCTATTTGGTTCCACTTGACTGTTTTTTGTTTTTTGTTGGGGGGTTTTTTGTATACTTTTTTAATGATTGCTACTTCTGTGGCCAAACTGTGCAGCTATTTATTAGATGAATGATCTGTCCAAAAAATATATTGAATTCAAATTACACATAATATCAGGGAAAACTTTAATATATATATAAATATTAATCTATTGAAGTATTTCTTGAAGCTAGAAATGTTTACCTATTTTGGAAAAAGAGATATCTGCTAATTTACACTTTTCTTATTCTAAGTCTATAAACCAGCCATAAGTGAGTTTGAAAAGCTGGGATCATTCGAAAATAAGCTTTGATAATTAAATAATGTCGAATATCTTAGTTTTTAATAATCTGGAATGTTATACATTTGTTTAGATGCTAAAAATCCTCAGGATTGAAAAGTGGTACTAATTCATTATTCTTATCAGTTCGAAAAAAGGAACTTCATGCATTAAATAGATTAAATATAACATTTTTCTCCACAACTGGTCCATATCAAATTTATGTATCAACATATGTAAGTTATTTGTGTTAATTGTTAATTTCTTAGAATAAATAGTTGTCACACAATGTACATATATATTTATTTCAACATTCTTCATTCTCAAACAAAACAGTAGAAAACATTTCATACAATCTTGTCACATTTAAAATTTAGATAATATTTTGTTGCAAATGAAAAAGTTATCTAGTTTTAGCTAAATAATTTGATAAATATGTTGATAAAATTATTCACAATTGCTTTATTGATCAAATTTAGTGTACTCCTAAAATGTCAAAGTACTCGCAATTCATAAGTTCGTACAAAAAAACTCAACAAATCTTTCTATGAATTTACTGTTGTGGGATCATATCTCAATACAAACTTTTTATTATTGATTTCTCCTTTCTAAAAATAACTGATTTGAAGATTTTAGCAGTGTTTAATTTCAAAAGAATGCAATGGAATAATTTTAGGGTTGTATATGTATGCAAGGCTCTGTATAGAAGAAATTTCTTGACCCTGGTCGTTTCAGATATTGAAGAATAAAAACTCATTTTTGAGGAAAATATTTTATGATTTGCATAAAGATAGTGTTCGAATATTATAAGTTTTATTTTACAAATGCCACACACTACATTAGCACCTAAGCCATTAGTGCACATGCTCTCCAGTATTTTTTGACTATTGAAAAAGTCAACCCTATCAAAAGTTTAAAATGAGCTGCTGCAGTTTTTCTTGAGGTCCCAGGAACACAGGGCGGTTTCTTGTTCAAGATTGCCCAGTTCTTGTTCTTTGACATCTCTGTAGCTTTCATTTTAAAATTATACTTAAAGATCATATTAATAAAAAGCCTTAGTGGTCAGGACCATTCTTTAGACAATTAATGGCCTCTTGCAACTCAAATAAATCAAAATTTTTGACGAAAATATCCTAGATGTTGCAAGCTGTCCTATAGTTCCTATTAATATCCTTTCTCATAAACCTCTGTCTTCTCCAGAGATCTGGTTCAAGTCTTTGATTGTTTAAATAAAATTTAACAAAAGCATTTGAAATATCTTTATTATAATAAAAAATCTTTTTATTAAAATTCATAGACTCTTTAGCCTTTCTTGGGAGGTCACCTTTTGTTTTATTAACAAATTTAAAAACTATCCCACTATTTTTTCTGTAATCAATTCTACTAATGAATTTATCAAAGGAATCCCGCTTTACCGCATTAGTTTCTATATGTAGGATTGCAATATTTCTTCTCCATTCACGAACGTTTTGTGGATCTTGAACGGACTTTTTCAGCAATAGAGTGTGATTGCAACATTTGGTCTTTTTATGGAAAAAGGTGGCCATTCCAAAGGGCTTATATTTATATTGCTTCCCTCTAGGAGTTCAATTATATATATAAGTAATCCAATGTTATAGGAATCCAATATTGTTAGTAAGTCTTCCAATACTTAAATTTAAAGTGTTTCCTAAAGTGAGTTTTGTGAATTGCTTTTTGCATAATACCTTTCTAATTCTGATACATGTTTTAGGAAATAGTGCAGATTTGAGACTGGTCAGAACTTATCTTGAATTGGGATTACCTACTGTTAATTTTGAATTTCTAATGTCAGAAAGAAATCAGGTATCAAGGTTTTTTCTAATCGTTTTTACCGTATTAACTGTTTTATTTTCTGCTATGAGTTTACCAATAATGATAGTAATTTTTTAAAATTTTATTAGGGTGAAACATTTGATGACTTTGATACTATGACTGATCGTTTAGTTTCAGAAGTAAGCTATTATATTGAAGTTTATGGGCTTAAACCTGTAAAAATTAGGTAAGTATAAAAAAGTTATGTATGTCTCTTAGAAATAAATTTGTATACCAGTGCCTTAAAAGTCCTGAGTTTTCTGTTGTGTGGCTGAGTAAGTTTTCAATAAAGAAAACTACTAAATAAATCAAGTGTCATCCAAGGAAAGGATTTGTAAAATGAAATTATGTAACTGAAAATATTCATTAATTTTCAAATTCTCTGAATGCTCCACTGAGTTAATTTTCAGGTTCTCTGAAATTGATTTTTATTAAACAATATAGTTCATTCCAGTATTATATTTTTGATTACTCTTCTCAAATATTATTTTGGGGGGCAGGGGTACTTTGTTGTGTGCTGCAGAATTATGTATAATTGGAGAATTTTAAGTTGCTTTTGTGACATTTCTATCTTAATGAACATCCTTTTAAAATATGGAATCCATTTCCTTTTAAAGTATGAAAGTGTTGACTGCTATAATCATGTTATATTAGGAAAACTATTCAATATGTTAGTGGGAGATTAACAAATGTTACACCATTCTTAAGCACTAAATTTCTTTTGGAGCATTTGATGTCTTTCAGACATATACAAAATGAAGGTTAAGGCCTTCTCCCCCTCCCCTCCATTTTTTCAATTCCTGGTATTAGTTCACTCTCTCCTTATATATATATATATATATATATATATCAAATATCTTGTTCAAATTTTCAATTGTTTATACAATACTTTTTATTCATCCATTCAAGTTGAAATGAATTTTTTTAAACTTGTAGTGGATGACACTTGATGTTAGTACTGTTTTTTCAAATACTAATTCATTAAATTGAAAAATGAATAAATAGTAACAAACAAAAATAATAGTACAACAGTATATATAGGAAGGATAATCGTTTGTTGTCCCTGTAGTGCAATGGATAGAGCGTTGGACGTCCATTCCAAGGGTTGTGGGTTCGAATCCCACCTGGGATGACTTACTTTCTGAGAATGTGATTTCTTTTTTGCTATACTATTTTATCAAAATAATTACATTTAATTAATGAATAAATAGTAACAAACAAAAAAAAAGTAACTATTTAATAAAAGTAACTAAAATAAAATTTTCTTTATTGACTTAAGTAGGAATTGACTTAAGTTTTTTTATATATTACTTGTGTTTCACTGTTATTCAAAGTAGCTGACAATAATTAATGTAAGTAATTTATAGTGAATGACTACTGCAATGTAATCAGTTAGAGCCTGTAACAGCTATTTTTTTTTAAGAAAATGTAAAAGAGGCTTTGTAACTTTTATTTATAGAGCTGTTTCTTTCCAGAAAAATAATGGCTGGTGTTAACAAGTATAGTAAAAATTATGTGTGCCACAGTACATGTAGTTATGGTGATAATTTTTCTTTTTTAACTTGTCATTGTTCTTTGTGATTTGTATCATAATGCTTATATTTTACACAATTGATGCATTCCAGAAGAAAATGTGTAAAAAAAATCACATGAATGATAAATCCCTTCAGTTTAAAGAAAAAATTTGTTCTAATTCTAAGAAATCACCAAAAATAAAACAATAAAATGTAAGTTTTAATGTAAAAATCTCAAGTATTTTACTTTATAAAAGTTGTGCATTCATCATACATTACCACATTTGAAAAGGAAAAAAACATGTTACTAATTCTGGAACTCAAAAATCACCCAAAATAATATGACTTCAGATAAAAAGATTTTATTCCTTTTCACTTTCTAACAATCAATGCATTTGTTTAGATTAAACTACAATATTACTCCTGTCCTTAGAAATGCCTTCGTTATTGTCTCCATGCTCCAGTGAGGAAATTCTCTCTGTAATCTCTTGGAACAAAATTAGGACTTGCCTCATATGGTGCTAATGTTTCAGTGAATTTAAGAACGAATTCAGTAAATAATCGCAGTTTTTGAAGTGAAAACTTCTATAGGCGCGTTTTGCTGGAGAGTAAACATGAATGCACGCTCGGGTTTGTAACGCTCATTCAGTTTTTTTCGTCTTTAGTCGGAAATCCTGCATGTACAAAGCGTGTGGAAACGAGGTAGTTTGTCCCCACCACCACCAATACGCCATAAAAGTAAAGTTCCTAGCTTCAATCTAAGGCTCCCTTCACCCCAAACGACTCTAATTCATTCTCCATCAAACTTGTCTGATAGACCAGGATTCGGCTTCGTAATTTCCCGCTCATATAAGACAAGATTCGCTTCTCGCCTTCACACCAACCGAAACCGTTTCAATCCGCCGGCATTCTCATTCACGCGTGGTTTGGCAGGTCAAATTTTTTCACTCATTCACCAGCAGCCGGGAGCTATTTCTTTAAGAAGTTAATTCAAACAAATAGAATGTTTATTTTTATTGTTTTTTATGTTATAAGTGATTTTTTCACATAAAGTTTCTATTAAAGAAACTGATTTCAGATGTTTGAAGATAATTATTTTCCAGTTAGGGCTAGCATGAGTTTGTTTTTATGCCAATAGATGGCATTTATATTTTTGGTATTCATAGTATTCTTTTTCATTATGTAAACTAACTCTAGTTCTTGTCGTCAAGTGTGTAGGCTGTATTTTACCTCTGCTAATCTTGCGCAAATAATAAAAATAATTTTGCATGTATTATTTTATTCAATTTTAGAAATTTGGAAACTTTATTCTTTACTTTTTAATACTTTAAAGTAAAATATGTTTTTTTTGGTGGGGGGGAGTAAAATTCTGAAGGATGTTTGAAATAGCTTCAGAGATCAATTTGATAAGAATTTGTTTCATTTTAGGAGAGAAAAAAATTAAATATTTATAAGAATGCTAAAATAAAACACCAATATTGTCGATAATTTTAATTCTTTAAAAAGATTCCATTTTATTACTACATAAATCTCAAATTTTGTTATATGAAACAAACAAAATGTAAATGGCATGTAAAATTTTTAATTCATTAATGTATTAGAAAACCATTTTTAAATACATAATCAAAAAAATATTTTTTATATGCTACAAAAGCTGTAGTATATAAAAACATTTGAATTGCCTTTAGAAACATTAGATATATTATTTGTAAAAGTAATTGCATTATAATATAGTTACAATACATATTTATTATTTGTTACTACTTTTCATACTATAATTACACTTCATACTAACAGGCAAAGTATAAAAAAATAAATAAATAAACCGTTGTTATATTTTTTTGTTTTATGTGTTTCAATTTGAAAATAAATGAATAAGGATACAGTTGTGAAATTAATAGCTTGAAACGTTAATCGTCTTAAAACATTAAAAACAGCATCCATGTTTGACAGTAACTGATGGAAGAATGAGTGACCCTTGGGGGTGTGAAGGCAAATCTCTGTTTATTCAGAATCGCTGTAAATTGGAAAGATCGCTACAGACTCGGAATCGTTTGGTGTGAAGGGAGCCTAAGTGGGGTCCCCCCCACGCCACCTCTTTCTATGAAAATGAATGTGGGATTCCTTCTAATCCTAGTTGAAGCATGAAAATGAAATATGCAATGTTTTTTTAAAAAAATAGGCTTAGAGAGAGGGAGGGAAATCCTGCACTAAAATTAAACAAAATGTTAAAAAAGGACCAATTTTTATAGAACTAAGTAAATAGTATATTTATCATTAGCAATATTGCAGTGGATTTAAGAATAAAAATCTATTTTTGTAAGTAAATCAGAATAGCAATGAACAAATAGTTCTATTAATCACATTACTTAAGTATAATTTGAGTCTAAAAAGAAAATTAAAACAATTAAAAATTTAAAATGACAGAATTAAGTATACATGTTTTAAGAAAAAGTTACATTAAATAATTAAAATACAAGAAAACAAAATATAATTCAGAAGACTTATCTTGCAGCAGCATTGGATATATTTGTACAAAATTGCCATACAATGACAAAAGAGCTTGCATAAGCTAGAGATTATGTGATATGAATCTTCTGATTAAATCATTTTGAAAAGGTTTTGACCTAGATTATTCCTTGTCTTTTTCAAAAGACAAATCAAAATCTTTAGTTGATTTTTTAAAATCAATATTCGTTTTATTTACCATAAAATCCGGTGTATAAAGCGCATATTTAACACACAAAAATAAGTTCGAAATTTACGGTTGCGCGTTATACGCCGAGTATAATAATGAAGGCTTAAAAAATAAAAAAAGATAAGCATAGAAAAAAGTTAGACTTCTATATGCATCAAAAAAATGTTTATTTAAACTAAATGACATAAATATACTATGTTTTTCTAATGCTTGAAATAATTCCTCGAATAAATTACTTCAAAACCTAAGAGCATTGCGTATGTACATTTCAAATTTCTTCATAAAAAGGGGGTGCGCATTATACGACGAATATACCTAAAATTGAAATTTTCAGCTTGAAAGTATAGGTGTGCGTTATATGCCGGATTTTACTCTATGTCAAATGAATCAAATGAAAGCATGAGGAAGTATGGAACAACACTTGACAGAGTTTTTTTTATAGATATTTAAATAAAATTTCGAATCTAAAGTATTTATAACCTATTTCAGCTACCTTAAACATATTGTTTCCTTCTTAGAATACAATTAATTCACAAATATGGTTGCATATTTCACACAAAAATATTACTTTATATGAGTATAGACATATGAATAAATAACTTTATCAGACAATACTAATATTCCCTTGTTTTTAATTCTCCGAACTAATCCCTGAAATAACATTGCAAAATTTGAAGTTATCACTTCTGTCGTGTGGTCATAAGCAGACGCACTTTTTTTAGGGGGGGGAGGAGATTAGGCTGTGTTGTATAGTTTCATATTGAAGTTAAATAATTTGAGGAATTTTGTCAAAAATGAAAATCAACATTATGTTCCTCATTTCCAATATCACAGTAAAAATAAAAGTAAACCAAAATTCTCTTCATAGGATTTGGGTCAATTGTGTTAAATCAAAATATGTTGTGGAAACAGAATTTTTTTTATTCATTTTAAAACAAAATAACATGTATTTTATATTTTGCTAAAATAACTTTAATGTGCATTTTCTTGGAAATATGATGTATGTTGGAAATTTTCTCTTCAACCAAGTTTTGATAACTACATATGAATGCAAGAATCTAAAATTAATGAATAATTGTCAACACAAATCAATATAGTTTGCTAATGAAAAATCAATGTTTTTTCTTGAACATTCACTAATTTGACATAGTGTAACAGTACATATCCATAGGCTTTGAATGAATAAACTTATTTTTCTTGTTATCTAAAATGGAATATCTTATGTTAGGCATATAATGGCACCACAGAAGACTGATGAGATAATAATTATTTTATTACCAACTGCTAAAATATGATTTGCTATTTATAGGGGAAATAGTGCATCAATTCTACACAATTATTAATAATTTGTTGACCAATGTTGGGGTTTGCTTTTAGTAGTAATAAATTTTTAAAAATTAACCTAAAATACTTTTAGATACTTTTTTCCTCTATGATGGTGCAGTCTGTTTCGCAAAGATATTTGTCACTTAGCGCAAGTATTTGTAAAAGTTTCATTTTATTTAGTTTGGCTTTCATGAAGATGAAAAAAATTCAAATTAATTAGATGAAAGGATTTGCTTTTGTTGAACAACCAAACCGATATCAGCTTCAATAGATGAGGTTGCAATTCTTAATGTATTTTCCAAGATGTTTGTCAGTGGTCTTTGTCCTATTTTTGTTTTTTGTATGCTTCATTCTTGAAAATAATCGTTCACAAACATAAGTACTGCCAAAAGCTGAAGACATTAATAAGGCATGATTGTGAAATTTAGGATATTTATTATGGGGTAGGTAATCTTTATAAAACTTCAGTAGAGAAACAATTCCCAATTTTTTTTTTCAGTTTAATGTCACTTTGTAGTTCAATGCATCCCATTTGAAGGTACTGATGTTAAAAATTCGCCGTCGTTACGCATAATTCGAAACGTAAATTCACATGGCATACTAAGATGTTTTCATTCAAATTTTTACTTCAAAATAAGTGTCAATGAATAGATTCTATTTGAAAAATATTGCAAACATTTATTTTTTTAATAAAAATGTGTAAATTTAAATATTTTTTGTGTCTGGGCCGCACTTCAGACAAGCATGGTTTAGAGGATAGGTTGAAAGAGTTATTAATATCCTTTAGCTAACCAGTCGCAAGTAGACATCGCTCAATGACTAGGAGTGTCTTAAATGGTAATATCGAAATAAGTGGATTCTTTAAACTACAAGTACCAGAAAATGCTCCCAAGGTCGCAAGAAATACACCATTTGCTGAAAATGAATGTGACTAAATGCATGACACTATAAAGAGATAATTGCTTTTCAAACTTAGCTGCTATGCCTCTAGAGCAACTTTTTCTTTTCAAATTACATACAAAATTCTTGTGGGGAAATGTATTTACTCTCTGGTGATCAATAGAATGTATTTCTTTCAGAATTAAACCATTGCAGAACTAAACCAACTCTTTATAGGTGTAGCATTCTTTGAATACATCAAAATTAGAGACATATGTTTATCCTTTATTGCTCAAGACTTAATTTACAGAACAACAAATCTACATCCTGAAATCCAATACTATATTTTATTCTTTAATTAGCAAGGGTGACTACTTTGGTGAAAGAATAATTTTTTATGTAGACAGAGAAAGAGAGGATTTGGATTAGGGGTTATAAGCCATTGCATGTTTTTAATGTTGGTACTATGGCAGCAGTACTATTTGAATGAGATACTGGAACCTTTATATTTTTTAAGGAGCTGTGGAAGGCATTTTTCTTTCTATAAACAATTACTAAAGAAGAATGAAAAGATGAGCTGATCGATGTTTTTTTAATGAAATTTTAAATTATTGCAAACAGTAATGTTGAGCTAATTTGCATATTTTCTAGTTCTTGAGACAATACTTGATGTCAAACCCTACCTAGGATCCTTTAGGTTTTCAAATCCACACTGTAGTCATGATGACTGAGTAGGTGCAAATTCATGGCCGTTGATAATTCATTTCAATTTAAGATCAAATTCTGATGTCTCAAATGACTACTGTTTTTGCAGTGTTGTTCCACATTGTCTGCCTTCGTTCTGAGTCCTGACCTTGGTGTGATGGAGAATCTAGGAGAGTTCAGATTTTGACTTTGTCTCCTGACAATTGTTTAAAATTACAGAGTCTTTTGCTGTTGCTCTTTTTATTGTTTGTAATTGCGACATTACTAAGCAATCAGTTTCTCTCTGTTTAACACTACTATTTCTGGCTAGAAGCTACTATTTACAAACTCATACTCTGCCTGAAAACCTACTGCAAGGCTCCAAATCTGTTTTAAAAAATCATATCCCATATTAGTTGGATAAATGACTCTTAAAGATATCTGATGCTATGTTATAAGTTTAGTTGTAAATCTTAAATCATGTTTCTCTTGTTGTGTTAATGTTGGCTGACTCATAATATTGGGCTTATGAAGACCAAATTTTAATGTAATCAATACTTATTCAATGTTCCATGTTTCATGTTCATAGCATTAATTCACAGGACACCTGTGTTATTTCATTACTGTGATCATTTTATTCACTCATTACTATCTTAAATAATTAAATCTTTTGAAAAAGTATTTATCTGGATTCATGTATTTATTTTCACTAGAATATGATTAATTGGATTTAGTTTTGTGTATGTGCATGTCGTTGTACATATTTACAGATATTAAGTTTTCAAACTAATTTCTATCTTTATTCATTTTATATCATTTAAAATTAAATTTTTTTTTTTTTTTTTTTTTTTTTTATTTTTAATAGTTTTTCAAGTTTTGAGGCTTAAAAAAATTTGATTATAAATTAAAACTTAGATAAAAAATATATTTATATTTTTAAGAAACTACATAAAATGTACTTTTTCACTTTTCATTCTTCACTAATTGTATCTTGTTGTTTTCTCTGAAGAGACACTTATCAAATATTTTTTTTTCTTACTTAAGTGGTAAAAGATTTAATTAAATATTTTTAAAAACTCTCTGTACTCTAAAAATTGAGTTCTGGATTCAAGAAAGAAAATTAAATTAGTATTACAGAATTATTCCATTACTTAATTGAGTTATAATTTTTTTATTTTTGTAACTGTTTGATTATTTACAATTCCAATTGTCATCCCATATTTTACGTTTTTAAAGTACTCTTAAATTTGTTATATTTGATGAATTATGCTATCGAAATTCTCATTTTAGTTTCATTGGGCATTCACTAGGAAATATTATTATACGTTCTGCTCTTACACGGCCTGAGATGAAGCCTTACTTAAGTAAATTACATACATTTTTGTCCTTGTCTGGTCCTCATCTAGGAACACTGTATAATAGTAGCGGTTTGGTAAATATGGGTATGTGCTTCGTCATTAAACTTTTTTCATATAAAATTAGTAAAACTTATAGGAAGTGTTGCCCATTTAATTATTTTTGAAAAATATTTTTAGGTATGTGGTTTATGCAAAAGTGGAAGAAATCTGGGTCTTTGTTGCAGTTATCAATGAAAGATTCTTCAGATTTGAGGCAAACTTTTTTGTATAAGTTAAGTCAAAAGTCTGGTAAGTTAACATTATGAAAGTTTATTTTTCCTAATGTGCTCAACTTCTATGGCACCAATTCTTATATTTTTCATTCGTAGGCCTTGAATATTTTCGCAATATCTTGTTATTTGGATCATCTCAAGATCGATATGTACCTCTCCATTCTGCTCGAATTGAACTTTGTAAGCCCGCCCTCAAAGATACGTCCTTACAAGGTATGAAATTTTGTTTCATATTTTGGCATTCTGTTAATGCTCCATTATTAGATTACATATTATTTTAAGTGTTTTGATAACTCAAAAATTAATTTAAATTTTAAGTGTTATATAAGTGAAAGCTCACTTACAGACTTTCTTCAAGGGATATGCACTTTCTTTTGGGAGGGGATTTAAGCTGTAATACACAAGGTATAATATATATTGATGATTTAATTCTTTGCAGTTCTTTGCAGTTCAATGCAATCTTTTCTGAAGACCGAATGAATTATGCAGTTGACAAATTATGGCACTTAGTGATTAGCATTCTGAACAATACAGGCAATGAGTGTCGGTTTGTTAACAGAACAGGCGTGTATTTTCAACATTGCCAAAGCGTTTTTACCTGTCTTCAGACAGCTGTTGCAAAAAAGGAGAAACATATTTTAGCATTAAAATTTGAATTACTGCCCTTATATCTGCTTTGCTTTTAACACCTAACTTTTATAGTTGTAATCAAAATTTCTCAAAGAAAATAAAAAGAAATATATGCACTACAAGCCGTAATGAGCATTTATATATGTTTACATAAAGGCTCATAATGTTCTTTTTAATATTGAAGAACATCAATTTCCTTGTAGAATAAGTTTCTAGTTTCTATTCTTATATATATTTTTTTATTCTTTAAATAATTCTTTAGTTTGAGAAAAGTTCCATAATTATAAAATCAATTACCTATTTTTATATCTGAAATATATATATTATTTTTAAAACCCTTATTGTGTTCAAAATCTTCTTTTTCTGTTAACAAGACAAATCACCTAAATTTTGCATTTCTTCTAAACCTTAAATCAACTTCACTTTAGCACCTTTAGGACCATGATCACATATATTTGATAACTGCAATGAACATGATATCATATGTGAGATTGAATTTTCCCCATTTTTAGTCCTGTGATCACACCGGTTTGATCTGAATTTGGAACTTATAGTATTTGGAATGATTATATAAATCTCTTGGTGTATATTTATTACAGTAATGATTTATATGAATTTAATTTGAGTTAGGCTTAACCCTCTCGCTGGGTAGTTATTTTATCAAAGTCGGTTCAAAAATTGTGTATGGTTGTATTACCTATTTTAAATCTACATTTTAGAGTTAAAATACACAAAAAAAATTGTTAGAGTTTTTATTTTAAAATATTGAATTAGATCCTAAAAATGTGAACATCAAAACATAAATAAGAGCAACAGATTTTGTACAGCTAAATAGTCGAAAAAATGCATACCTGTGGAAATCACGGGTTGCACAAATTTTACTACATCTACGTTGCCCGTAGAAATCGCGGGATGCGCAGCGAGATGGTTAAGAGAAAAAATCGCCTGATCCTGAACGGATTAAGGAGTTAATGTTTTCTTAACACAATTTTATAGTGCATATTTAAAATTGTGTGTTTTAAAATGTTATTAAGTCTTTTGGGAAATTAAGTTATTTAATTGGAAAACTAAACGTATTTTTAAGCAGTTATTTATTCTACATGTATTAATTTTAAAGTGGAATAAATTATTTTTGAGTGCCTAGTCGTTTTTTCTATATGGATTTCTTACAAAATTATTTTTTTAAAAAAAAGTGTTACTACTTTAAAGAGATTATTTATAACTGTTAAAAAAAAAAACTTTTCTAGTAAAATCATAAAAAGTTATCATAAGATCTAAATTGTTTAAAAACATTCTTTTAAAGTATTTATTAAAATTTAAACAAGTTTTCTTTAAATAAATTAGTTCAATGCTTATAAAAAAAATTTTATCATTTCATTAATCCAGGTGTTACTGGAAATATAACATTAATATATGTGCGATTTCTTCATTTAAAAAGAGGTAATTTGTCAAAATATTACCAGTTTAAACATTTTAATTACAATTGAAAGTTTATATTTTAAATTTCTGATAAGGGTTGCTTAAATTTTTCCTGTAACATTCTTGGTCATGTTATTCTTAGAAATATCTTCTAAAGAGTTTGCATAGTATTATTGTATTTTGCGTGTGTGTACTAATATGCGATTAAAAAAGAAAATCTTTGAAATATACCTTGATTCTGTTAAGTCGAATTTCAAATGGAAAAATGTAATAGTTATCCTTTATTATCCTTCCTATGGTATTATCTGCTTATAATTTTATGAAATAGTGTGCATATCTTCTAAAATGTACATATTATTGGGATTTGTATAGTTATTTAAACATTTAAAGGTTTTTAATAAATTTCTTTTAGGTGTGGTTTATCGAGAAATGGTAACCAACCTAATGCAGCCAATCATCCAAAATCCAGATATTGCCCTCCTTAGGTATGATGTCCATCATGCTCTGCCTAGTAGTGCCAATTCTCTGATAGGCCGTGCTGCCCATATTGCCGTCTTAGACTCTGAATTATTTATTGAAAAATTTTTAGCAGTGTGTGGATTAAGATTTTTTACCTAGTTTGTACGCATTAAATTGAACAACTGTTGTTGCAATTACTCTGTGATGCTTGAATAGAACCAGTTAAAGATATATGTAAAAAAAATGTATCTTATGGTGCCATTATTGTGACAGCTATAAAACATTATTTTAAAGATTTTTGGTTGATCAAATTAAAAAACGTCAACATAAAGCCCAAATCTGTGTATAAAGTTTTATATACTGTTTTTTAATTACTTTTGTACTCAGTAAATCTTTGTACTTTTTATTAGTAAGGACTGCAGAAATGTTTAACAATAGTTAAAAGAAATTCTTAGGATTTTTACAAGCAGAGAATTATTTAAATGTTAATAATTAATCATATTCTTAAAAAATGCTTATCAATAACTAAGAGATTTTTATTGTCGTGAAAACATGATGAATCTTATATGCTGTGGGATAACTTTTTTATTTGATATTGCAAAGGAAAAAAATTAAAAAATATTTGAAATGTGTATTTTGGTGTGCTAGACATAATTACTCTTTCATAGCATATTTATTTATTAAATACTGATTGATAGATTTATTAAATACTTAACCCTTAGGGACCCTTACATACAGTAATGACTTTTGTAGTGACTGTTATTAAGTATCTAAAAAATGTTCAATAAATGTAAAAGTATCTTAACAATTTGTTAAATATTGAGAAAAACTCCAAGAAAGATAGCTTAGATTCCATCAGGAGAGTGTTTTATTAAACACACAGTTTAATCGTTCATCACGTGTAATATTAATATGTACATTTGATAAATAATTTTTCATTTCTGTATAATTTTTTATACAAGGGCTAAAAATTTGTGAACACACAGAGTAGTTTATACTTTTCTTATCAAGAACTAACTTTGAATCTTATTTTGTCATATTTTAAATTGCTATATGTGTATTACTTTTGATGTGGTAATATATTAAAGATTAATTTTAATTTAAATATTTAATTTTTTTCATGATGAAATTTAACTGAAAAATGGCATTCTTTGCTAAAACTTTTAAGTTCCTGATTATACTTTCACACAGTCATTGTAATACAAAGAAATTCAAATAAAAATATTTCATAATTGGATGTTTTTATTGGTGTTTAGGATTTGGAATGTGATTTAGATTTTATTAAAATGAATGAATTTACTTATGTGTTTGCCTATTCATGTATATTCAGAATAACACAGATTGTTTTTATATTATTTAAAAAAGAAAAGTGCTAATTCTGAATTTTAAGTATTTTAATTTAAGGATACTCCCTTAAGTATATGTGTGTGTGATGTAGACTTTGTTATCTAGAATTTCAAAATATGAACAGTTTTTAAATTGAAATATTGAAAGAATGTTTTTTTCATTGAAAATCAAGCTAATTTACTAATGATAAAAATGTATTCTTAAATATCATGTGAATCTATCTTCAAAACTATAAATTTGTAAACAAAAAGATCTAACACATTGAGTGTGTTTCATTTATGAGAAATTGCACCATGTGTAATTGTAATTACAATTTCATTGCTAAAAAAAACATATTTCAAATAAAGTGAAAAAGAGGAATTTTTCAAGTTTGTAAGAGTTGCACTATAAATAATTTATATAATTTACATTATTATAGATATTTATATTATTGACAAGATGCGAGTTCTGGAACGTTTATGCAGACAGTGTAAAATAGCTATGAACCTAAATTCTTTAAATTAATTTATATAGAATAACATTTTTTAAATATACATAAAGACATAACTTTAAAAAAAAATAAAAGTTATTTATTTATAGTTAGTACAAATCGTGTATCGGTATCTTCATTAATTATATGTACAACCCAGTTTTTATTTTCTCAATCAGTACATTCTCTTTACTTCAAGCTTTGAAATGATTGTCTGCATTAGTTACTCTTTTATTTTATTCTATTTTAGAATGATATTAGTATTTGAGTGTTGGAATAGCTTAGTATTGTTCTTTGTCATACTTTTTACCATCTGTGTGAATGCTATGTATCATCATTGATTTGTTTAAAATTTAAAAAAGCTGTGTGTAGTTCCAATTGATATTGTCTTGTACAGTTCAAGAATTTAGATAGTTAATTGCATTTCTTTGCTTGCCTTTAATAAACTTGTTGTGCACACTGATTATTGGAGCATTTTAAAAAATGGGTCAATATCTTTAATATTCATAAACTGTTTCTGTAATGCATACTATGTGTCATAAATGCATTGTTTATTTGTATCATGTAACTGTTTATATATTAATATTTTTTTTTCCCTTCTCTGGCTTAGTTTTATACCAAAGTATTGTATGTGTTGTAAGAAATTAAAATAATCATTAAGTGCATATTAGAAAATAATTTTTAGTTTTGTATTGTTTTATAGGGGGTTAATTAACAGCATATATATATATATATATATATATATACGATCACTTTCGTTTTGTATGAATATTATTCTTGTGAATTTTGCTTTCATTTAATTCTTATTTTAAGGAAATCAGTTTCAATTTCATTCTTATGTTACTTGGGACATATTATTTAAAAGAATATGTTTTTTAATTTATTTTACGCGCATTTTTCTTACAAATTAGTTACCAAAAGAAACAAAAATGCCCAATTATGTGTACAACTTACTTTTCTAAAGTAGAGTTATTCGATATGCGCAAAATCTTTTTTTTACTAACACATTTTTGTACATGGTAGATTCCATGACATTTGCATACAAAACAGCATGTATGTATATGTTTGTAAATATTCCTGTTATCGATGTATGTTTGTATTAAAATGTATTGCTATTTTGATTATTATCTGTTTAAATAATCTAACACAAAAGAATATTTTTCTTTTTTCCGGCTTTGCATTGTTTTACTGTTTTATGTAATCTCACACACACACACACACAGTTTACTAGAACTAAATCAGTGTTGTTAGGTAATAGGATTTATCATATGGTTTTTTTAATTTTGCGAATTAATATATCTTAGTTTCCCTCTTGTTACTTATTTTTATAAATTTTAGCAATTGTTAATTTATATTGCAGAAGAATATAATATGAAAATCTCATTTTTAGATGTAATAAAACCATGTGTAATGAATTTTCATTATATAGTTTTTTGTATAGTATAGAAAATATAGTTCATTGTTACTCATGATTTGACATTTCTATTTATCTAATGTGTATTGCTATTGTCAAGTCACAAAAGATCTGATATTTGCATTATCCATGCATGTAATTTAAGATGCATCTGTTTGTACATATATTTCAAGAATTTACATTGTTTAATTCATGTGATCAAACATTCACTGAATACCTGTAGATTATTTCTTCATCTGGGATTGTATTTTTCATTTATTTTGGCAAATGTATGCATTTTTGATTTTGACTTAAACTATTTGTTAAAAATTTATTTATAAATTTTTGTTGTACAATATATTTTGATCAGCAGGTCTTTTTCCTGGAAATTTTTATTCTCAATATGCATACTAAGTCGGTTGTGTGACGATTAAATATTATTTTTAAGGGCAGCTTTTCTTTTCCTATTTTGTTAATCTTTTGATGTTTATTTCTGAGCAATAGTAATCTAATAACTTAGAATTTTGTGTTCCAAATCTTATATTTAAAAAATTTCTGTTGTCTGAATTCAGCTTTATTCATAAATGTGCACTAGTTTCTTGTGTAGAAATAAAGTCCCACTTGTAAATAAAATTGTAAAATATGCTTTACATATATAACTTCAAAGGGAAAGAAAAACTGTCACATATTAGTCATATTTAAATATTTAAAAAATGAGTATTTTTTTATAAGATACTTTAAAACAAAATCCTTATATCATGCAATTTAGTGCTTATTTTGGCTCCAATGTTTTCTATATACGTTTTCTTTTGCTTATAATATTTTACATTTGTTATGGTAATGAAATGTGCTCTTTAATTAAATTAATTATGAAATTAATCAAGAAATGTTTCTTCTGGGAAGCTGTTATTGAATAAAAAGATTATAGATCAGAGTTAAAAATTTTGATTTGTGTTTTAATTTGTTTGCCTCATTAAATACATTAACTTATGCAATATTTGTATGCAATTTGATTTTAGAAACCAAGTCTAAGAATATTTTATTTATTTAATATTTTTGTTTGTTAGTTGATATGGTTCTACCTTTTGCTTTAATTTTTTTTTCTAAAATATAAAACAGTTCAATACCATTTGATTAAGGATTTTAGTTATGTTTATTACTTCGTGTCCTTCACAGAAATTACAAAGATTGGTTTACATTCCTTTTTATGAATTGCATTTATTCCTGTAGGTGACAATTTCATTTTTTTAATGCATTCTGAAAACTGCATGCATGAGACTCCTTACTTTCTATATCCTTATTAATACACCATAATTGTATTGCAAAATTTACTAGTTATTTTCTCTCGTATAGCACTTTTTTTAAACAAACTTTTGTTCAGTTCTGTTTTCCCAATACTTTTCTTTGTGTTTACATTTGAAACATTAATTGAAAAAAACCTATTTCCAGTTTGATATTTTTGTTCAATATTGATTGGTTGAATACTTTGAATTGAAATAAGATTTTTGAATGTATTTCATGCATACACTTCATTATTAGACATTGAAACTAATACATTACAAAAAATTAGTTTATTTTGTGCCATTTCAAATATACTTCTTTATATTTGATTACATAAAAAGTTTTTTATTCAATGTTGTATCGTCTTGTTATCTTTATAGTGTAAGGAATTTTTTTTCGAATGTGTAGATTAAAATGTTATATATATATAGTATTAAAATATAATTTGAAATCAGATTGCAGGTATCACTAAAGCATTATGTTGTTGCTTTATTCTAGTTATGTATTATTCTGAATTATTATAAGGATGATTTTTTTTTGGAAATGTATTCATATAATTGCTAGGAAGTCTCTATGCCAATAAAATAGTGAAATTAGTTCTTTTCATGTTTTTAATGCTTGTGTGAAATATTAAATACAGAGTCTGCCAATTCATGATAAATATGCTTACTGCTGTTCTTGAAGGAATTATAGAAATCTTTCTGTAACTACATGTTCATTTTATAATTACCTCATGTTTTGTGGTGTAACTGAAAGAAAATGTGTATTAAAATTTTCTCTACCTGAGTTAAATTTTTTTTTATCAATTATGATTGTCGAAAATTTGTCAAATCTATTTAAATCGAAACTAATAACGGTTAGTAATTACAGTCGAACCTCTATATTGCGAATTTTTCTATTTAGCGAACTTTATCCTGGAACCTTGAACGTTTCACGATTTTCTTCATAAAATAACCTCTCTATAGCGAAGTGCATTTTCTATATAATGAAATTTTTCTTTTGTGACTCAAATTTTTTTTCTCCTTATTTTTAAAGTGTTTCCGGACATTTCAAGTTGTTCTCTCTTTTAACATATTTTACAGTGGTCATGAATCATGAACTGGTTTTATTAGATCCTAACTCGCCGAGAGCAATAGAGTTGTGAATGTTTCATCCAAGAAACGTAACCTTTGACCCCCATTGCCCAGTTCACTAGAAACAGCTTCGACATCCCCTTTCACCCTCAGTGGAGTTGTTCCTGCATTCTAGTTATAAATTAATGTATGTTTAATATTACTTGTATGTTTTAAATTAGAAAATGACCCTTAAAATTTGTTAATTTTAATATAAAAAATTATTTTATTAATATTAAAAATACTGTGTATTCTTCGACATACTTTTTTCTTGTTTTCCTTGCAGTTTTTCTTTCTTTCCTTTCTTTTTATGTAGATAAAATATGTAAAATACATAAGTATTAATTTACAAAAAGATGTAAATAACTTTTTTATTTATTTCGTGTTTATGAATTTAAAATCTGTTTTATGTGATTTATAAAGTATATTAAAAGATGAACCTCTATATAACGAACTTTTTTCCTGGATTTTGTGACTTCGTTATGTAGAGGTCTGACTGTATATTAAAAAATATTTATTGGGTTAGAATTGCTTTTAAAATAACAATGTTTATTAATGTATTGTATTCAGAAATACAAATTTTTATGCAAATTATCTAAGTAATGGATAAATTTAGCAGAGCTGGGCTTCTCAAAAAAGGGGCTTGTGTGCAAAAATCATTTGGGGCCCTAAATATTTTGTAAAATTAAAAAGTTACCAATGAAAACATATATTACTTACTGGTGTATATTCAATGTGTGTGGGGTTTTTTTCTGTTAATACATGAATTGCTTCAGAAAAATTACTATTCTTAGCAAATTTTTTTCGATGCTTAATATAGCAAGTGGATTTAAACATTATGTACATTTTCTAGACTGAAGATATTCTGTATTAATTTTAATTTGCTGAAAAAGGGCTCAACAATTGCTTCAGTCCCTGGCAATGTAAAAAAAGTGTTAACACAGTTAATACATTTAGAAATAGCTTGTTATAATTATTATTTAGAATGTATTGCAAAGTCTTGTGCTATATTTACATCCTTTTCATTAGAATTCCAGTGCTGTTACAAACCAATTTCCTGAATTATGAAATCTTCATAATAAAATTTACAACTGCATCTTTGTAATAAAAGTTCAAGTTTTTGGAACATTTTTCTAATTCATGCTTTTCTATGGTTTTTATAATGATTTATTTGAAATCACAGAAATAATATTTGGTAAATTTTTAAATCTATCTTATATTTGTGCAACAATAGTATCAGTGAGCAAAGGATTGTGGAATTTAGTGACTCAAGAGCCAGTTTTGGCTAAACACAACAATAGTATCAATTATGATGTTAAAAAAAAAATAACATCTAAATTCCTATATTGAGTTTCTTTTAACTTCATCTGCTATTTTGGAATGTAAGCTTTTTCTTTCTTTGAATTCGTTTTCTGGTAAAATGTTCTGAAATATTTAAATGACATACTTGCACTTTTGCTTCGTCTAAAAATGTTACAATGTGTTCTTAAATTTTAAATTTCAGTTTTTATTTTATTTATTATATTAAAAGAACAATTGTTTTTACTTTAAATTGTTTGTTAATAATGGACAATATTGCAAACCATACTATTAAACATAAAATAAATGGTATTTCTTGTATTGAATTCAATAGATTCAGATACCACTGTTTTATCGTTACTTACAAGAATAAATTTTTCTGAGGCAACGGAATCTATTTCGGTTTCCCAACGAGTGCTGCATAATTGTTCAAAAGTGATATTTAAACGCTTTTGTATTATTTCCCATTCTATCCAATTTACCCATGTTGCAGAAAAAAAGTAATATCCCCAATTTTTTTTTTTTTTTTTTTGTAATCAATACTAATGGAAGCAGCATGACAAATTAAAATGAAAAGACTGCAATAGATAAATTGCATGAGCGTTTAAAGCAGTTATTCTAGACTGTACACTTTCATATTTCTTTTTCTTTTTGCTACCATTGTTTTATGCCTTGCCCACTACAATTCATGATATCTAAATCAAGCTTACATAATCTTTTGAATAGTTTTCTCTAACCCATTTCCAGTAACATCTCACAACAAACCCTACAAATGACTCATTTATATATATGCTTAATCTTTTCTCTTCAAATTTTACATACCTAATAATGATTGAAGTGGGCTTCCTATGGGAAATGTCAAGAGAGTACAATTCATTCGGATACTATAGTATGTGGCTGTTTTTATACTGTCATTAATTTTACTAAGGATTTCATTTCCAAACGCAGAATTATTAATTTGTTCTTGTGATCTACATGCTAAATGATGCACAATTATATTTTTCTAATTTTTTTTTATTCTGCTGATACTATCCACTAGCTGGTGTACCCATTCTTCCTACAAGTGAATTCAAAAATAAAACAATAGAGATTGAAGAATGAAGAAATTTTTAATGTGTTAATTTTAAGTGAATTGCAACTTAAACAAAAAAAATTGTGCGTGGAACGCCAAGCGATAAAAGTGAAACTACTTTGGCGACGCTGGAACATTGATTATTTGCTCTAATATTCCCAACTGACCCGTGTACATGTCTCAATCGCCGAATTTGCATGAAAGGTACTCGTGGCGAAAAGAGTCTTTCTGATACCAAATCCAAAGTAGGAAAATGTGCAGGAATTTCTGGGTATACAAAACCATTATATTTTCATAAATTTTGTATACCTTCCCTACTTAAACTTTGTCGGCAATTGTAACATTCTTTAATTTCTTCTAAATTAATTTCCTGTAAAATATTTTTGTGCTCAGGAACAGGCGTTCTCAAATCATCTCTAAACAATAATCTGTCACAATCGACCGAAAGGATTATCAACGAATAGCTTTTGAAAATCTTTGTGAGCATTTTTATGGGTGAGTGAATATTAACGGTGCACTGTTGAGCTACACGAGGGCTTTTGGCGACGGACTTCGTAATTTTGAACCATGGTCAAGTGACGAGGACGTCACCTGAGCTGGCACCCCCTCTCCTAACTACCGCACCAACGGGAGGACGTTTGAACTCTCAACAGATTTAACGTGCATCCCTCCCCTACACTTAAGTGGTACTCGTCTCGAACACGCCAGCCACGATCTGATATCTTGATTACTAGGCTACCGTGGCCACGCATTTTTATGGGAATCCTAGTCTTTGTAACGTAAGATAGAATTTATTATCGATTCACATGCATCCGTTCCAACACGCACTAGATTTGAGGGCTCTGTAGTTCACAAAGTCCGTATTAATCTGAGCTGTTATTAGAAGAGTCTCCATAGCATTCCCATCGCTTAAACTGGGCATTAAGAGAGTAATTTTGCAGTGTTTTTTTCCAGGCTCGATATTCTCTCATGTGTACTTTGATGGAGATTTGTCAGTAGCACTTTTTGTTTTTGTGTCACTTTTTCGACTTGTTTTTCTTTTTCTTCCACGAAACTCTTTTCCTCTTTGTGCCTTTGACTGGAATCTCGCTGCGCATCCTGCGATTTCCACATTTTTTCCTGTTTGTTTTCATTTATGCTTTTATGTTCATTTTTGTATGATCTAATTCTATATATTTTAAAATAAAAACTTTTACAATAATTTTTTGTACATTTTAACTCTAAAATGTAGATTTAATATGTGGATTTGAAATATGTAATAAAAACTACGCGGTGAGAGGGTTAATAATAATTCAAAGCAAATGAAAGTTAAAAAAAAACAAATTAGCCGCCGAACACATCGCCATGTTGCCATCAATCTAAGGAAATATTTCAAAAAAAGGCAAGCTTTTGCTGCGAGAGTTATTTTGTCTACTTCGTAGTGCTCACACTGCAACTCATACAACAGTTGATAGATGTCCCCGGGTCTGGGGGAAAAGGACCCCCAATCAGAAGGTGGGCAATCATCCAACTTTTTCACGAATATGACGCAAATCACGTGGTGTCCCCGCTTCCCTCCCCCCCCCCGTTTCCTCTCGATTGTCATCTCCTCACCATGTTGACGATTCGGAGGGGAGGGAGACTACTTCCGTTCGCTTTTTCACTCTAACGCAAAACTGGGCAGATTTCTCATTCACTCTCGAGCGCAAACAAGTTTCACTTCGAAAAGACTATTTCTCTACTCAACGAAGAATCACATTTATCAAATTTGAAATCTGTCGGTGTAATAATTGAAAAAAGTAATTTTTGTTGTAACTATAGCGCCCCCGTTACGCCTGTTTGCGTCGACTTTTGAAAAACCCCTTCATAGCTGATTTCAGCTCAGCAAAACTTACATGTTTTTCAAATTTCTAGGTTGTTGGTTTAGTAATTCCTGAAAGGGAATTATTTCCTAAAATACCCTTGTAGCCCCCTTGGGTGAGAATTTTCGCAAAACACTCTTTCTTAGCAAATCTCTATTCCATGAGATGAACATACCTGATCAATTTCAAATCTCTAAAAAATAGTTCAAAAACAGGGTTTTATTTTTATCTATAACTTCATTTTAAGCCACCCTCGGTGTACTATTTTTACAAAACCTCTTTTACAACGGATCTCTACTCTATGAATAGCCTACCAAATTTAAAGTCTGTTGGTCTAATATTTCAAGAACGGGATTTCTTTTATATATAAGATCCCTTTAACACCTATGGGGGCTGATTATCGCAAAACCCTTTCTTAGCGGATCTCTACTCCAAGAGAAAGAAATTTCAAGTCTGTTGGTCTAATAGTTGCTTAGATATCGTGATGAATGTTTCTCCTTTGTATATGTTATCGTTAAAGTGTGAAATCCGTTTTTTCATAGAATAACGAGGTATTTCATGAAATAACTAGACAAATCAGTTAAAGTACATAAAATTATTAAATTCTACGATTTAACTAGGTATTCTAGAATATAACGATTACTTGATCATTAAAGTATGAAATACGACACTTGAAAGTTCCTTGAACCGGTTCTAGCTGCTTTGGGAAGAATTTTTTCCGATTAGACGGAATAAGACAGTTGTACTCTAGATATTAGTTCAGCGAGAATTAATTTCCATTGAACATGTTCTAAATATTGACAACGCTTCGAACAGCTCAAAGTTGTACTGTACAAGGATTTAAAAAGTGTTCGTGTAAAAAATAATGTGTAATACTAAACAAATAGTAACAATACAAAACTATTTGTTTCAAAAATAAGAAGCAGTTCAATTCAAAGTGTCGTCACAGCAATCCTTGCTCTAATAAATAATGAAAAGTAAAATATACAGGTATTAATCTCTTACATTTTTGTTTGAAAAAGTTTACACAATGTTTTTATGAAGCAACAGTTTTTCTTCCCAGCATGTATTTTTGTTGATAATATTTAAATGATGATAATATTTCATGATAATGATGTATGCCATAATGTGCCGAAGTCTCACTCATAGAACATCTGTAAAGTATGTAAATAAAAACTTTAATTTTTTTTTTTGTATTCTTTCCTATGTTCTTTGCTTAGTTTTTTCTACAGCGCTTCGAATCCTTGGAGAATCCTCTAGATCATTATGTCTTATTTCGAAATTTTATGTGAAAGAAAATTTCATTTCAGTTATTTTTTCAGTTTCCGTGTCGTACTGTGTTCAGCTACTCAAATGACGACACCCTCTCCACACTAACGATAGATTTAACATGACAGCGAGTCTTATGTGGTGCGGAAAAAATAAAGAGCTAAAAGCTGTACTTAATAATAAAACAGAGGTTGTTTTTTTTAAAAAAAAAATATTAGAAAGATGGATGTTTATGTTGAAATTCCCGTTATATATATATAGTTGAAAGAAACTCCTTTATATAAATTTTCTTGAAACGAGCATCATTTTATTCTGAACTAAATGCGAATTGAGTGCCCATCTTGTTTAGAGAGAAAGTATTAAGCGTCTATTTCTAAAAATAAATATTTGTCTCTCTAAATTTAAATTTTTGAAAAGTTTAAATTTAAGATCCTCAATATCCTGGACATAAGCAATGATATTTATTAAAACTGAAATATCCAAATCTTTTTCTGAAAAAAAAATTCTTTATCTGGTGTCTTATGAGAAAAGATTCATATTTTCAAAGGGGATGAATGAAAAAAAAAACCACAACCATATTTCTTTGAATTAAATATGAACAATCTTTTGGAACAGAACTGATAATTAGTCAATATTTTTAAGATTAAATTAAGAGCTGACTTTGAAAAATTTCATTGTTTACTAAGCTGAAACGCTTAATTTAATGAAAAAAAAAATTTGTAAATGATGCATTGATAAAAAATAAACTGAATTCTGTAGATTTCGAAATGAAATGTTACATTTTTTTGTCTCCTTTGTCGGAATTAATTTACAGTTCCTAAGTCTACAATAGAAACTAGCAGTGGCGTAGCGTGGGCTTTCGCCACGTGGACCAGAAATTTGTCGCCTTATATTTTAATTATTAGTCAAGAAAATTAGTAAAAGTAAAAAAAAGCAGCTTTAAATTTTTTTATTGATTAAAAATGCACTGTGTTCGTGTTTTTTTTTCATAGCAAAAGCTTTTATGCAATTGTCAATATAAATATGTATGTCATGTTCAATTACTTGCCAGAATAGCTAAATTTGTTAGCCTTAACGTGGACATTGTTTATCCGAGATAATTTTTGATTCATTTTAGCTTAGAGAAGCTTCTCTCGCAACTAGCATCACTGATGGCGGATGTTAAAAAATTCTCAACATTATGACAATGTTTGGTAAGCCATCTTTAAGTTTGGACTCAATAATATATTTTAATAAGCCCAGAGAACCGGACTTAATGAGTTCCTTTTTACAGCCTGGGTCTGTTGCAGCTACGAAAGCTTGTAGACGTACGCGCTCAAGTTGGAATTTTTCTTTATTAATGTGTGACGGGGCTTTACGCGACTTTCAACTAATAATCCTTTTGGGGAATCTTTGGTCCATTAACCGCATTATTTCACAGCCATCCCTCTCAAGAAGAAAGAGATGCAAATTAGTTAGTATACACTGGTGTGCAAGAATTAAGGACGAAGTCAAAAAATAAGCATATCAGCTGAACGAAGAGGCAGAGCCGGCAGAAAGACCAATCAGGAGATTAAGTGATGTGATGTACGGTAGCACATGCGCAGATATGCTGGTAGACGTAATGGGTGAGTGTCTGAGTAGTATAAAGCATGTTGTCGGTGTAAGATCAGTATTTCTGGCAAAGAGATTACACGCCGTATAGCAGTTAAAATCACACCGAGTTGCTGCCTCAGCGAGAAATGGCGAATAATCAATCTGTTAGACGACATCTGGATGCTTTTACCCGAGGTCGAATCATTGGGAAGTTGGAGGAAGGCCGCAGTGTGACAAGTGTGGCTGCACAGTTCGGAATTGCTCACAGCATCGTTTCACGACTTTGGAGACAATTTCAAACTACAGGAACAGCTATCCGGGGGTTCAGTAGTGGTCGTCCACGAGGAACCACACCCGCAGATGACCGGTACATTGTCTTACAGGCCAGAAGAAACAGGCGGCAGACAGCGGGAGAAATCGCTAGACACACGACACAGGCGACTGGACGACCGATATCGCGTTTTACCGTGGCCAGAAGACTGCACGGTGGTGGTTTGTTTGCACGACGCCATGTACGGTGTGTACCTTTAACGCCTGCCCATCGGAGAAGGCGTTCTCTGTGGTGCCGGGAACACCGGAATTGGAGAGACAATGAATGGGGACGAGTACTCTTTACAGATGAGAGCAGATTCAGTTTGAGTAGCGATTCTCATCGCATACTCATCTGGAGAGAGCGGGGAAGCCGCAATCATCCCTCGAACATCATTGAAAGGAACAGGTATGGAGGTCGCGGTGTTCTCGTTTGGGGAGGCATAATGCTTGGTAGTCGTACAGACCTTCACATCTTCGACGCAGGTTCAGTCAACGGACCCGTTATTGTAACGAGATTTTTTCTTCCATATGTGCGTCTTTTTAGAGGCGCTATGGGTCTGCAGTTCCTTTTCATGGACGACAATGCACCATGTCATCGCACAGTAGGTGCCGAACAGATCTTAGAGAGTGAGGATATTGAACGTATGGATTGGCCGGTACGATCTCCGGATCTCAATCCCATCGAGCATGTATGGGATTTTCTAGGCAGACGCTGGGCAGCTCGTATCTTACCACCAGTAACGATTCGGGAACTTCGTTTGGCGCTGCAAGACGAATGGGCAGCAATGCCTCAACAACTCATTGACACCCTCATTCTCAGCATGGGCAGACGCTGTGAAACCTGCCTAGCAGTCAGGGGAGATCATATCCCCTACTAAAGCCCGGATGTTTCTTGCTGGACACCCATCACAGGGATGTTTCGGCCTTCAGTCGCATTGCGCTCCATGCTACTTTTTCAATCAAGCTTCTTTTTATCCCTCTGATTTCTCTTTTAGTAAGTATTGCTTACATATTACACATGTCCTTACGTATTGGGGATCTTACGGTATTAAATGTGTTGATTTGGAAAGCTTTTGTACAAAGTTATATTGAAAAAACCGTCTCGTCCTTAATTTTTGCACACCAGTGTATATATAGTTAAAGATTAATAATCGTAGACTAGAAGGAGAAGGAGCGGTGCCGTTGAAAGCAGTTTTAATACGGTAAGAATTAGAATTGACTGAAGGCGCATTTTGAATAAAGCAGTGAATTTAGAATCGTTAAGATCGGATTGATTAAGGTTAAGCTATTCGGATTTCGTACGCTTTTTCACATAAGCTTTCTTTTTATCACTCCAAAGGTTCCCTTTATATTTGCTGTAATATTATCTTTGATAATAATAAATTAGGTTTATCATGGTTAGTCTTGGTCATCCATCTTTCCCTTCTACAGATTTAGGTCGACAAGATGATGAGGCAGCATCCCCTGGGGGTAGGTCATTACAAATGTCTTGAGGAGCTTGATCTAAGAGTTAAGTTCGTTCTCTCTCTCTCATGCTCAATATCACTTCAGGCCTTACAAAAGCATATTTTTTTGCGCTAGATTCTGCAACTTTTGGAATCTTCTCAAATTTCAGCAGTTATTCTGTCTATTAAAGAAAACATTGAAACAATTGAACATCTTTACTTCCGTCGCCAAATAAATGCTCCCTACTGATTGGGGAGTTGAAAAGAAATTTCAAACTCTTGACATAAACGTTTTGCATATATTAACGAATTCCTCTCGTTTTGCTTCTAATACGGTCTGTAAAGCACGTATTTTTGAGCACATTGATGGATATTTAGCAAATAATTTTGAGCATCATTGACTCCACACAGTACTGGTTGCCTAAGTAACATAAAAACGAATGCGATTGCATAGCGACTAATAAACTTCCTGCATCTATGCGTGTTTAAAGCTTTCACTCGTTTCCGTCAGTTTCGTCGCTCGGGCGCGATTTGGCGTTTAAAATATTTTTTGAATTTAAATATCGTCGTGATTGCCGTCGCCCCTTTTCATATGCCGCCGGGGCCATGGTCCCCTCTGTACCCCCAAGCTACGCCACTGGAGACTAGAAATTATAATTTTCTTACACATTTCTTTATTTTTTCATGGCATAAAAAACTTTAAAGCCCTTATATTTTTCTCTATATTATCTTTTATCATGGGTATTAATTGATTTTTTTCCTTTCATCCATAATTATAAATGTTTGGAAAATAAAACACGAATAGAAAGTAAAAAAATAATGCTTGTTCAAACTACATATGATTTTATTGTTAAAAACAAACTACACAAATGAGAGAGTTCAATACATTATATAATAGGCTGAATATGGACAAGGATCCTGAAATATATAACAATATCTATATTTTAAAAAAATTCTGGACAAAAATGTATATCTCTCTCTATATATTTATGTCTAAACTTTACACCAATTTTTATACAGAAAAATGATTTCAGAAACATTATGTGACATAACATGTGGTATTAATAATATAAATTCTATTGGATACACCAAAAAATAACAACTCAAGAAGTTATTATTTTTAATTATAACCTTTATAATAGAAGAAGAAAAATAGATTTACAAATGTCGTATTTTGCGTCTAAATAGGATTTACCGAAAGGTTTCATTTGTTTGCTTTGAAATAAAGTTTAAATTTTTTCCACTAATGCTAAAAGTCTTCTCAACTTCCATACAAAAGAATAAAATAAAAATAATGTTTTTTAAATGAGTTTTTTGAATATTTAAAAATACAGAGTTATTTTCTATCACAAAGGCATATGTGCTATGCAAAATTTATTTTTTCGAAATAAGAAACAAATATAAAAAATTAATATATATTAATAATTAATGTACAAATATATAAAGTAAAAATAAAATCTGTTTTCTGTATTTGAGGAAAAATGTAACAGTTTGTTTAAACTTTCTTAACACGAAAATATTAAAATTTCATTTATTACATTTTCAAAATTCGTGTGTGTGTGTGTGTGGTGTTTTCATTTTTTAAATATCTTATTATATATCGATTAAATAGTTTAAATGGCCGATTTTTATAAAAATACAAACTAAAAATAGCTTATTAGGAAAGTTAGAATATATAAACGAACCCCAAATCTAGCTTATAATACAACTGCGTCAAAACACTAATTAAATGTAAATGTTTTTTGACATATGAGAACAATTCATGGAATGAACTTTCGATCGCTAAAAACGGAATTATTCTTAAATAGAGGGATTCAATTCATTGCAGTAGAAACAGAAAAGTAATACTTTTAAAAATATCGTGTAGAACAATTTGTGAATTCTATTTCTTTTTTTTTTTTTTTTTTTTTTTTCTTTTTTTTTTTTTTGAATGCCACATCCAACGTACGTTAAAAGACAATGTGATGAGTATTCTGATATGTTTTGCATTAAATTATACATTTATTTAACTATTATATTGTTATTGTTATACCAATTGGTTTCAATGAATTAATTAATTAATATTATTTTTGAATTATTTTCGATTTAATTTCAATTGTCCTTTATTTTTTACAAAAAGTTTTTCCTTATATCAAAATAAATAAAATTTGCCTGAAAAATATTTTTTTTTCTTATGGAATAATGTTGCGGAGCATGTTTCATGCAACTAATATTTCAATTATTTTTCCTGTGGATATATAAAATACTTTTGGGAATAAATATTTTCGGATGTGGATGATTCTTTTTTCTTAATCGCAAAATTCCATTCATCGTAAACTCTGAACGTTTTGAAAAAAATAAGGAGCACTTTTCTATGATTAGAAAAGGAAAACTGCAACTGTTAAACTAAAAATTAAAAACGTGATTTAAAGAGCTTATAACACAGTTGAAAATTGAATTTTTTGAGTAGAAAATTTATTTGAAATTGTTCAGAGTTTATATTAATTTTAAGCCAAAAGAAACAATCTCTAAGGTAGCCCCAAATAATAATGGTGTTCACTTTAAAATATTTACAGTTCACTATCATTGTCCGAACATAGAAAATCCCAGTACAAAAGATATTTTTAGAGGAAATTGACGTGCAAATGTATAAATATTATGCTCAAAATATGGAAATACTTGACATACTGGGGTAAGATCTATCCGTGCAAAAATACATTGACGAGATTGATTCTAAAGGGGTTCATTGAAGCTCTGATCATGACTCTAAACTACCCGACATCAAGTCGAATCAGAGCTTCTATTCCTTTCAAATACATTTATATAAAAATAGCATTTCGTTTATCACACACAAGATTAAGATCTATTTTCAGCACAAGATGCGAGACGAAACTATTTTGAGGCCTCGAGAACAAGGATAGACTTTCTGTTCAACAAAGAAATTCAAAATTCAGTGGAATTACTTTTTCCAAATTTCTCTCTGAAAATTGGATTTAATCTGCATTCATTGACGTTCTATTGGCCTTAGTAAATATCATAGGATGAGATTAAAGGATTAAAGAGATCTTTTGATCTGTTCTTAAGACAGTTTGCTCACTCGCGAAAAGCTTTCGAGTTTCAGTGGTTTTAAAATAAATCCCACACACATAGATAAATTTAATCAGAAAAACAAGTTTTAGTAACTATTTCATACTTTATTTTTAAACATTGTTTGTTTATAGAGAATAGAGTACCTATTTATAATGTCATTATGTTCAAATTATGCAAACACAAACTAACAAATTAAAACAATGTAAATAACTTAATTTGTGTTATATTTACATGCTCCTATTGAAAAAGACTGTTCTCGAATAACTTTAAAGGCAATAAAAATTATTTTTTAAACTTCAAGCCTAAGCTTTGTTTAGAAACATTTTATGGAAAATTATTCTTAACTTATATTAACTCGGTGTCTCTCAAAAAACAAAATGTATTTATTCAAAATTATATATGAAAATATTGATTATATTTTTATATTGAATTTTTATGCCGTTAAATGCAACGTAAAACAATAAATTGTTTCAATTTCTTTTCTTTTTGCTTAATTTCCAAAAGAAAATCATATTTAATAAATAATATTATTTACTATTCAGAAATTGAACAGTTTCAGTAAATAAAGAATATGTTAAGTTACACTTATAAAAATTATTAATTTAAACAGAGTTAGAAATCACGCAATATAATAATTTTGGCCACAGGTTCCGAAATTTAATTAAATGTTTTTTGAAAAACAATAAAATTTAATTAACCATTTCAAATTGCTCATTATATAAATTTTGGAATGTTCAGTTAACGTTATGCGAGAAAATAATTTATAACAATGTATTTTACTGATATGCTCTTTTTTGAAATGACTTTTTTTTTTTTTTTTTTTATCACAGAGATTGAAACAAAAAACCCCTCGTTAGTAGAGCTATGGATCTTTGGGAGAAATTTGTGTTTGAGATCGGTCCAGTCGATGGCCTCCTTCCTCAGCAAAAGAATCGAGAGCTCCTTGTCTTAAAAGAGGGAATCGCTTCAGAGAAGGTGCTTGTCGTCTTTCAGGCATGCTATCCGAACGAGTTTTTCTTGGTGAAAAAGTCAAAACAGTTGGCGAAACAGGTTGAGGGCTTAAAAACCTGGGAGACACAGGAGGAATCAAAAAAGGGTCCTCAGACAATCTAGCAGTGGGACTCTCCAGTGATAATTGTTGCCCTTTTGGACTTTCTGAAGATTTGCAATGAGTCTTGGAGGATTGTATTTGAGCTGATTCCAATGAGCTATGTTTACGAGGACTTGTTCTAATGCCTTTACTGTTGGGATCAGATTCCAAAGCTATTGATACAAGATGTCGTGTGGATTCTGAAAAGTAATCAAGTTTTTTTTTTGAAATTTCCATTTTAGATTCAGCTACATCGAAAGATTTAATAACTTTTGCGTATTCTTCGATGCTTGGATTACCAGAAGCCGGATCTTGAGTAGAATCAAAGCACTTAGGACTTCCACAAAAGACTTGAGGAGAACTTATGTCCTGAGATGAACCCATAGAATTAAGGGAGCTGATATTAAAAAAACTA
The DNA here is from genome assembly GCA_019973935.1 of Trichonephila clavipes. NCBI lineage: Eukaryota > Metazoa > Arthropoda > Arachnida > Araneae > Nephilidae > Trichonephila > Trichonephila clavipes. The sequence goes on along the minus strand of BMAU01001464.1, from coordinate 398,784 downwards.
GTATCGGTTGGAGACAACGATGGCTGAGCGCACATTTTAGAGGAAAATGGATTTGAAATAACAGAATCAATGTCAGTACCCGGGGAGTTTGTTTCAGAACATTCAAAAGAAAAATTAGGGGAGATTGGACTTTCTTCGGAAGTATGTACTTCAAGAGACTCTGATTTGCTTTCTGTGTGAGGAAATGCCGTATGACCCGAAGCCCACTGTTCAATTGATGATGTATTTTTCCTTTCTGTTGGAATAAAGTGATTGTTATTATGGCTTGTTTCATGTCGTTTCAAAGAAACCATAGTATCTAGAACTATTTGTGGCGTCGAAATATATGGATCTGGATTGAAAAACACGCTGTCATCCAATTCTGCAGACAATATCTCTTCGTCATTTTCGAAAGAATTCAAATCACTCTGCTGACTAAATTTTGTGTATCGACTTTCACTTGAATCAGCAGGTTTAAGAGGTGTTTTCTTATGATCTTTCATGTCATCATGTATTTTTAAAGTTACAGACCCTTGAGGAAGATAAATGTCAACTGACATTGATCCACTTGAACTTGTAGCACATGACGTCTGAAGAGGTAATATCGTAATCCTGCTTTTATCGGATGCTTGCAAGGAAGCGTTGGCCACCGTGACAGCAATATGATCTTCTTTATTTTCTCCATCGTATCGATTAGACCTTGGACAGTCCATTGAAACTGCTTGTCGGTAAGTATCCGGTGCAACTGAAAGTAACTGTGGCTTTGAAGATCCCGTGATCGTTTTAAGACCACCCCCATAATTTGTGCGTTGAGATGGTTGTGGAGTACTAGTTTCAAGTAATGTTATTGCTTCAGGAAGATTGTTTGCATTGGGATCTCTTTGATTTTTTGCTAGACTAGGCTCGGAGGGGCATTTGATCAGTTGATTTTTAGAAATGGAATTCTGAAGTAGAATTTTGTTTGTATCAACATTATTTTGTAAGTATTTACTGAAATCTACCAATGCTTGTGTCACAGCGGTTCTCGTATCTCCAGCATCTTCACTAGATCTTTGTCGGGATAAAAATCTCTCCCACGAAGCCTTACTAGACCTACCAGATGGAGTGCTTCCACTGCCTCCCGATACCACGTGGATTCTGGTTCTTTTGAACCATATAGGTACAATTTTTGCTGCTGTATCCCTTGCTTCAAATGTCATAACACATGCTGCGACAATCGTAAAGCCTCCAATGCCCATAACAACTGGACCAAAATAAGTTAGACTTCCTAAATGAGAATCTTTGCTCTCATTTTTTATCCAGATAGTAGTATTGCCTCTAGTTTCCTCTACTTTCGAAAGATGATCTGAATAAAAGCCCAATGTAGCCATTCCAGCTCCAACAACTATGAATAGGAAACCAGCAGTCATTGCCTTACAAGCAGACCATAAACATCTATCGGTCACTTTACCTCGAACAGCCATCACGTTCCAGTTAGCTCCAGCTATTCGAGAAGATGGTAATTTCCCTTTACTTTCTGATGATGTCTCGCCGCTGGAGTTCTTTCTTTCTTTTCCTCCTTCCATTGGTTCCAGTTTAAAGATTATCTAAAAAAAAGATTCTCGTCAAACATTCAAACATTTATTTGTGTGCTTACAAATTAATCTTTGTAAGCCAAAATAATACCTCTTTAGGTTGTATTGTTCTTATAAATTGTTATATCTTGGATTTGGTTTTATAAATCACATTGTGTTATATTTTTATAACTAGTATTTAAAACAAAAAATATAAAAGTATAAATTTGAAAAAGAAAACGATTTCTATTTAATGAAAATTTATTTTGAAGAAAGTATGTGTGTGGAAAAATTGTTTAGAAGCAAGAGGCAAAATATTCCAGTTTCAATGTCAATGCAAGTAAATGTGCATATAGCATAGTACGCAAGTAACTTGTTTTGAGTTTTCATTTAAAATAACATATACTTGGAAAGCTATTAAAATAAAAATAAGTAGCACACAGTTGCAATCGTCGATAACTTGCACTATATTTCCTTATAAAGCGTTTTGAATATCCCAGTGCAACACGAAAAATGTTTTACTAAAATGCTCATTTAGTAAGATAATATTCTATAAAGAGGGAAAAAAGTAGTTTCGTTAGCAGCAAAAGGTATATGTTTGTAAAATAAATCTCTCTTCTCTCTCTCTTTCAGAATTTTTCTTTAAGTATTAATCTTATTCTTGTTTCAACTCAACTATATTTTTATATGTATGAATGCTGATCTTTACATTGAATTTAAAGTATTAATTATATAATTTTTCTATAAATAAGCAAGATTTATTAGCGAAAAACATTTCCGTAGTTACAGCACATGATTTTAGAATATGACAAAACTGTGTTTCAATTCATTTTAATCATATATTATAAGATTATTTAGTTGATCCCAAAGTTAATATATATTTATCTAAAGAGTTGTTATATTGGTATTAAATTTCAGTAGTTTAATGAATACTGGTTTCCGAGTGGCAGAGTGAGTTTTGCTGAGTTCACTCAATGTGTCTTCACATTGACGGAGAAGCCTCTTTACTCACACACATTTGGTCCCTTCAAATCGAAACAACAAAAAAGTCAATAAAAGAGGATCGAAACATTTTCAAAATGGAAATAACAATCTTAAGAAAGTATGTGGGAGAACTATTACTAATACTTAAGGTCCAAAAACAATCCGTTCCTTATATTTTAATGTTTTTAATAATTTGACATAATATATATATATATATATATATATATATATATATATATATATATACTGAAACTATAAATCAACTAAAAAAGTACAATTTGTACATATGAAATTTGTCTGCGTGTAAAATAAATACTTCTTGTTTACTCCAAATCTTTAAGCAATAAATTTGCAAATTTGAAAAAATTTAAAAAGGAAGAAGCAAATAAATAAATAAATAAAATTGAATAAACAAATCAAGCATTTTTAATACATAATAATACACTTGTAGTAATTTTTAAAAAGGATCCTTCAACTTGATAAAATGATTATGAATCGAATTGGCCCATTGATATTGGCTATTCTTAGGATTCTATTGGGATTTCTGCACCGAGGGCGCCCATCTCTAGTTAAGATAATCTGCTGAGATAAAAAATATTTCTGGATTTTTAAAGTACATTTTGCGTTTTTTTATAGAAAAAATAATGAATGCTGACACTTAAAAAAGAAATTACAATGATTTAAAGGTAGTTAATCATATGCTGAACCTTTATACAGCTTTATACAACTTAATTCAAATCCTTTATTCAAATCCTACAACAAAACCTTTATACAATTTAATTCAAATGTTCCTTAAGTAACGAAATCGGTAATATTTCCAGTAGTTATGGAAATAAGTAAAATAATTCACAGAAATAAATTATTGATTAAGGAAAACCAGAAAAATATAAATTTTTGAAACCATGAAATTCCAATTATGATTTTCCTAGATGTGTAGGTAACTGAAAGAATAAGGGGAATTATATATATTTCTCATACCATTATTATTATTATCATCACGATTGCTCACGGATATGAGTTAAATAAAGTTACTTTTCTAAGAAACACCACTTAATGGCTAATATCTGAGATAATTTCGCATTTTGCAGAACGGAATGGAAAGAAAAGTTCAAATCATTTATAAGCATTGAATTGATGAGAGAATTCAATTCACCGCATTTTTAGCAAGTGAAAACAATGAGAGAATTTTAAAAAAATTGTGATGTGATATTTTTCATCCAAATTTTTGTATATCAAATTCTTGATATGATGATTCCAAATGTGTTTCATTGTTCTATAGGGTGTCTCAACGTCAAAAGGGGAAAGGAGGGGGAAAAACTCCGTCTCCAAAACAGTGCAAGATTCGTAAGAATGCTATTTGATATGAGACTTCGGTGCCGAATTCTGTGCAATTCTGTCCTCTTGTGGTTGTAATTATCCTTTTCGCCCTCTCTTTCTTTTTCATTCAGAGTCTTTTCATTGTTCTGCTTCTCAAAATCTTTGAGACCATAAAATTATTGTTTTGTTATTGGGTTTTTAATGTAATCATGTTTTGGAAATTAAAATAATAATAATAATATATATATATATATATATATATATATATATATATATATATATATATATATATATATATATATATATATATATATATAGATAGATAGATAGATAGATAGATAGATTGAAAAGTATCAAGTATTGTACCATTTAGGAATCTTAACTAAATGGATCCCATCTTTTGAAATAACTTCCGTAAAGCAGTATGTTACGTTTTTTTAAATTTTTATTTTTTCATAATGGAAAGTACAAGTTAGGTAATTTTCGGGACATAATGTATAATGTTTCTTACATTAAATTATATTCTATTTTGAGTAATTTGATTCTTTTTTCGCTCGTCTCTAAATTTGTAGAAAATATCTGTAGAAAATTGGAAACGGAGCAAATTTTTGTAAAAAAACATTTTAAATTGCATTCGTTACAAAAAGCATTTCACATAAATCTTATTAAATTAAATTTTGGAACGTTTATATATATACATACTCATATAAAGAATTTATAATAATAAATATTAAAAACGCACAAAATGGAAAAAGAAGATCCCCTTTAAAAACAAAACAAAAGTATGCAAAATGCAGATGTAAATAACTTAAAAAGTACATAATTAAAATTAATAATATATAGTAAAAAACATAACAATAGCCAGTTTTACCAGCATTTGAAATAAGGGATACATTAAAAAGATTTTATAATACTTTTGTTGAAAAAGATGGGGAAAAGTTTGAATTTAAAATCTAGTTTTATTCTCTTTTTTTAAAATTCTGATTAACTTCAAAGAACAAAACAAAGATAAAATGAACTTCCAGAGAAGTGAAATTTATAGTAGATTATATGACACACTCAATATGAAATATATTTTAGGTAAAACAACAAAGGAAGAGTGAGTATATGCATTTGTATTCTTAAAATCAAAAATATTCCTTGATTTGTATCGCATTATAGGTAAAAAATTAAGAAACTTTTAAGTCAACAAAGATCAAATTATCATTTAACTACCCTGAACAAAATAATGAATAATTTTTAATTTGAAATCTGTCCCAATTAAATTCTCAGTCGATTGTGAAAAGCCAAAGAGTGTTTGAAAACCTCCAATTCGTATTCTTACAATTAATTCTACATGGAGAGTATTCATTAATAATGAACTCTTCTCTACAATTTCTCTAGATTCATTGAATTTAGAGTTTGACTGAGTTTGCAATGATAAAATAATTTCATTGAGATTTATAGCAGTGGAACGAGAATGCAAGTTCATGGAACTTGAGTTCTGCTTTCTTTTAGAAGTTTTAGACAAATAAAGCTAATTGGAAAATTATGTGAAATTTAAAGTAACCCCATACTATAGAGAGAGTAACTGCAATTCATCACAAATCTCTTACTTTGTAAGTAGTATGATTTACATAAAAATATTTGTAAGTTATTAACAAACACTAACATAGTTGTTATAAAAATATTCTGACTCACAAATCTTTTAAGCTAATTAAAAGAAAATTCGATACAAATACGTTTTAATTTATACATAAATTGAACTGCAGTCCACAATGAATATATCAAACGAATTATATTGATATAATTCTTGTAAATTTGTTTGTAAGTATGCTGGAAACTCGTCTGAATTTGATCTCGGCTTGTTTAAAGTGAAACAATTATATATGTGTTTGAATACAGAATAATAAATAATCAAATTTAGAAAATTTGTGAAACACTTCAAATTATATTTTCTCACGAAGGTTTTGCAATTTGTAAGTACAAAGTAGAATATATATATATATATATATATATATATATATATATATATATATATATATTTTCTATAATCTTCATTTCCGTATTTATTTTTTTGCATATTTATTTTACTATCATGGAAAAGATGCATATTTTAAAATCATTTGGAGCATCTTTCAATGTAGTTTCAATAAGATTAATTGTTTTACTGCATGCAAATTATTTAGAATTTATATGAGATGTGTTTTGAAATATAATTGTTAGCTCTATTTAATATGCTGCAAATAAGTAAAAATGGTTAAAAAATTATAATTTTTGCTTTATTTTTGAATGAGTAATTAATGCACCGATTTTAGCAACGTTGCAATCCCATTTCTAAGATAAGAATCGAAATAGAATTTGAAATATTTTCTGCAAATTTGAAATATAATTTTTTGCAAAAAAAAAGAAAAAAAAGATACGTAAATAGTATAATTAAAAAAACATGTCTTGAAATCATTGCTTCTAAAATGAAAAGCATTTTTGCAGTTCCTATAAGGTATCATCAAGTTACCGGAAACGATGCTCAACAGGTTTTCCCCGGAGAGTCCTGGAATGAATTTCATTTTCGAATGATGTCCAACGGATGAAAAATGTTTCACTTCTGAGAATTGTATTTTAACATTTTCAAGTAAGAGATACGTTTCTTAAAAAAAAAATTGCTTACAATTTTTTTTTACCTTGAGAGAGAATCATCTAGTGGATGATGCAGGATGCGACGGTGGTTTTGATTTTGAAGGTCATTTTTGTCTGCATTTTTAAGAGAATAGAATAGTGTTGTCTAAGATTGTAGCCATGGTGAAGATGGCTGACTACGAGCAATCCGACTTTTCTCTCTTTGCTCCCTCACTTTATCAAAACAGTATCCGGATCGATTTCTGAGCGTGCGCAGACACTCCAACCACTTGGTCGATGAAGGCAGATGAGTGGCTTTGAAATGCGTGGGAACTGTTGGGCCACCATAAAATAAACTCTGTCTCTTACACTCGCGCGTCCTTAAGACTGAATTGAAAGAAGAACACATTTTGTGAACAAAATGAGCTCGACAGCAGAAATAATCACTTAAAGAGTGCGTTTTAATCCTGAGGTATGTTGTTCAAGGGGACCCATTAAAAGATCTTCTGAAATCTTGTTACAAAATAGACTTAGTAAATAGATACAGAGAGTTTTTTTTCGACTCGTTGAATATTATTTCCACGAATTGTTCAACATAAATATTATTAACTAGCTGGTATATCCGTTCTTCGCACGGGTAAACTGAAAAATTAAACACAGATTGAGGGATAAAGAAGTTTTTAATGAGTCAATTTTACACGAATTGCAAATTAAACAAAAAAAAAGCTTTTTGCATACCTCAGCTAAACAAAAAAAAAAAAAAAGAAAAAAAAAACACCTTTGTTAAATTTTAAGTATGTAGATCTAATAGCTGATAAAAAGGATTTTTTTAATTTATAATTCCCCGTAACACTCTTGAGGGTCGATTTTTGAAAATACCTCCCTAAGCTGATCTCTGCTCAGCAAAAGTAACACATTGTTAAAAGTTTTACGTAGTGAACGCTTAAAATAGTGTAAATAATTTATATCTGAAAGTGTGTGACGAATCTGTACGGAACCTTTCCACTAATATTCTTAGGCGTCTTTTTGGGGATTATAAATTCACGTATATTTCCAATCAACTCTAAAAAGTGAACGGGATATGTAAAGTAGATAGGTTATTTAAGTAGAGCGTTGTAAGCTAGCAAGTATGAAAGCTATTGAGTCAGCAGCAGTAGCCTGAAATTTAGAGGATTCCATTGGATTACGTTAGTGAAGCCTTATTGCTGTTATTCTACGAAAGAACTAGAAAGCTGATACACCAGGCGGTAACTGTAATTTATTTACGCTTACAATAAGCATTAGTTTAGTAAAATTAGTTAAAGTTAATGAAAGCTAATAATTCGAGTATGTGTATTTCTCGGATCTCCTATTTCGGTAGACCTTATTTGATCTTGCGCATAATTATTGATTAATTTCATAATTCGTAATTTAATTTAATATTAAAGGTAAATCCCTTTTGTTTTACGTAACATAGAAATATTATATGTTATTATAGTTTCTGAGATTTGAATTGATGTAATAAATACAAGTTATTATTATACAAAATGGCTCTTAGTGATTCTTTGCCTCAAATTAATCTTGGTGTCCAGGGTGGAACCCAGGAGGGTCCGCACAAGTGTAATTCTTTATTATTACTTTCTGTTGTATTTATTTTATGTTAAAATTGTAATATTCGCAAGCAACGCCGTTTCTTAAATTATAATGGCTATAATGGCGATTCAATGAAAAACACAGCGAAATTATAACGATAGAGTCAAGTTGGCAAATGTCTAGCTACTTTCATAGCTCGAGTTTTATTAGAGTTTTGTAAGAACCGCCGTTTAGGGGAGCGATGCACGTTAATACTTTATCTACCACATTATGATTTACTGCACTTTTTTTCATGCAATATTTTTTTTGAATCACTACATTGAAAATTAAGGGATATACATAAACGAAATACTCTACTTTGGGAAATTTAATCAGTTAGAGATAATAAATTAATTAAAGATATTCCACTGCAAAATTAATTATATACACCGTTCACTTAAAATAAATAGTCAAATTGTTTTCTACGGTCTTCATTAATATACAAAAACATAAGACACTTAAATTTTGACATAAACTATTTTTTCAGGACAAAAATAATAATCTTTGCAATCCGCTGAAAACTGTTCGCCTTCCCCGCTAAAATACTCATCATAGAACCCGTGCTGCCATATATCTTGGAAGAGTGGATTTCAAAGAATATCCTTGCTAAGTATTGGTAGAATAATCCTTCTAAGTTGGTGTGGTGGAGTAGTTAGGAGAAGGGGGTGTGAGCTCAGGTGTCGTCCACGTCACTTAACCATGGTTCAAAATTACGTGGTCCAGTGCCAAAAGCCCTCGTGTAGCTAAACAAACAGTTCGACGTTAATATTCACTCACTCCAAAAAATACAGTACAGTAGTTATAATTATTTTTATACTTAAAAATGCAATATCCACCTATTCAATTAAAATTATAGCGTTATAATTAACTACTAACCACAAACAAACTATGCGAATATGTCCAAATGATGTAGTGTGGAAGACAAAGTTTATCTACTGTAAATACCAGAAGCAATAAAAGTATTTATTTTGGAAAAAGATCAATTTCTTCCTACCAAATGTGCATAATAAAATCATTAAAAAACATTCAAATAAAGAGAGATTTATAACAACCTCTCCCTTCAAAACTTAGTTTTATTCTGAAATAAAAAAAAATAGGGATTATGCTGATCACAGGAATTAATTAGAAGCGAGCGCCTTGCGTAGCCAAAACAAAAAGGGTTCTTTCACAAACAAAAGATAGATATATGCTGACGTGGGCATTTTTTGCAGCGGACGCCAGAATTGCTTGCAAATGCCAGAATTTTTTCCTACTTACTTGACAAATATCGTTATATTTTGGACACTTCTCTCAATATCTTTATAATTTATAGCCTATGCTATAAATTATAGACTATGTGTTATTCTGATGTATAAGCTATATTACTGTAAAGTTTCATTAAAATCCATTCAGTTGTTTTTGCGTGAAAGGCTCCCAAATATCCTCACAAACTTTCGCATTTATAATATGTATCTAGATTTTGGGATGTATAAATATATAACTACTCATATGAGTTAATCTTCTCTCTCTCTCTGTATATATATATATAAATTTATAATATATTAGTTATTATTTGAAAACTTATTCATCATTGTTACTTTTAAATTAAATGAACTGCATTTGATTTCAATGAACGTTATATGTTAATTGAACAAATTATTGAGAATTGTTAGCATTAACAAGTGAATTCACGAATAAAAATGTTACGAAGTGAAGTGTTCTTAGTTTTCAAATGATACCCAATTAGAATGACACATATGATAGAATTTGTTCTAGTTAAATAGATATCTCGTTAGTTTTTTTTTTTTACCAAAAATTAAGATTCTGGGCCCATTGGAAGTAAAATGAATATTTTGAAGTAACAAATATTAGAACAGTTCAATTGCCAAGACTTATGCAAAATTTGGGAATGAAGCAATCTCTAGACTCCCTGCATGGTTCTTTTGGTATATTTTTACAAGACGGGGAATTTGTCTTCGGAATTTCAGTTATTACTTTCTTATAATATTAATAATTTTTTTATATAATTTATAAATAATAATATAACATTTTTTTGCATAACTTATAACTCAGTGCATCACGAATGATTTCGCTCTTTAGAGAATAAATAATATACACACACATATATATTTCTGTTTTTCCTCACATTAAGAAAATTCAAGTCACGATCTTATACACACAAATGGAATTTCATGAGAGTGTGTTTCCTTCTGAGACTAGGAAAAGGATTTAAAAGATGAGTAGAATTTTTTTTTCTTTCTAAGGATGACTCACTCATTCCTTGGTTTTTTTTTTAAATCCCCGTTTCTAATATTTTCAGTTGAGTGATTACTTCCAATTTAAAGTTCGAGAAATCACCGACGGGTGCTAAAACTTTGAGCTAATCGTTTTTTTCACAAAAAATAGTTTTTCATACTTTTATTCTAGATGTTTATATAGAAAGATTGCCACAAAGAGGGGGAATTCACAACAAAATTTCTGAATTATATCATTACTTTTAGTAATATTACTTATTTAAGGAATATCTTGAACACAATGAACCACCTGCCTGACCTTTAAAAGAGTATCGATTTTTGTATATGGTTTTATAAAAACTTTTCAAGTCGAAAAATGTAAATGTATAAATATATACACAAGCAAACAGATTCTGCTTATATAATAAATTCAGAGATTAAGATTATTAAATTCAAGCCACATAACACATAACATCATTCGCAAACATTTTTCGGGAGAGATTAAAAGCAATTGAATGCAAAAATTACATTTGGCTTGCGAGACGTAATTTTCTTGGATTATTTTTTTCTCTTTTAAGAGTATTTTCATCAGAGGATAACTTAGAATGATTTAACGATCTCCTCTTAAAGAGCGCAGTTGTACTCACTTATTTAAATGAAAAAAAATGGATACATAAAACTGTTGATATATATATATTATAACTGATAACTTTACTAAAAGAGGAAAACTATTTTTTTTTTGTCAGAAAAGAAAAGACGTATTTGAATTATCCCCTATCAAAAAATCAAACTGTTATTTTCCTTGAAGGTAAATTTCAACAATATAAAAAGAAATAGTTGATATTTTCTTTAAAAAAATTTCAATGAAATTTCAATATATGTCCTCGGAATTAGATGAAACGTATAGAGCACCTTTTCATAATAGTTTTGCTTTATTGTATTACTTATTTATGCCTTTTCCAAGTACAATCGGAAATAATACATTAGTACAAATGAGTCGAGACAAAAATGGATGAATTCCATGTATCAAATCCGATTGAAATAGTTCCAGACAAAGTATGAAGGTTTGAACTTCGTTTCTTATTAAAACAATCGATATCTTCGTTCATACTTTTCAGTTTTACCTCCAGAGAATGATATTTGTATTTTTTCCTGGATTTTTCAAAGTAGCGATGGCGACAAGAAGCCGCAAAAGTGAGCTATTTTTTAAGTAAATAATTGAAACCTTTCAACTTCATATTTTTTCTATTGGATGTAGAAGATTTCCAAGAGTTGATGTATCAATCATATCATTGTTACACTTTTAACAGTTGTAGTATTCGAGTTATTCGGTTCTAGATGAAATGACTTTCTAACTGAAAATTTTGCGTGACGCTGGTGGGCCTATTTTGTTGATTTATAGTTAAATACTTAATTTTAAGTATGTATACATGGATCGTGATGCTTATATTCCAGTCAACAGTTTAAGAAAAGTTTAGAGATAAATCAAATTTGCATAGTAATTTGCTTTTATCTTGTCACATTTTAGGCTAATTTGAGAATGATTGAGTTTATTTATAAGTGGCCATACAAGTTAAAGTTTTTTTCTTCAATCCAAGTTTTTATTTATGCATATATATTTTAAGAAACTCATTGTAATTATTGCTATATTCTGGCTTAGAGTATTTAACGAGGAAAGAAATAAAGAAAATTATGCATCAAAATGATTGTATGTTTGATGATTCAAGTCAAGAGAATTCTGAAGATGTAGTTTTGTCTGATGAGGTGGATGTATTTGTTGAAAATAAAGACGAATACAGCATAAGTGATACTACAGAGGTACAACACAAGATATTGCAATAAACACTTGTGAAGTAAAAGCTGGACTACAATTTTTTCCCAATAATCGATGTGATAGAATCCGACATTTCTCTCGATTTATGACAGACAAATATTCATCAAAATGTAGAAATGAAGGTTACAAACGTAGAACTCGTGTTTTTTAACTAAATTCAACTTTTCGTTCCTTTGTTTATAAAAAAAAATAATTGCTTTGAAAAGTTTCAATTGAAAACTTAATTATTATACATTTCTTCCATTTTTAAAGAAGAGTTATTAAAATAAGTGTAATTGGGAAATTTTTTTTTTATTTTATTGTTGCAGTTAAGACCTGAGGCGCACATATGTGTACCTTTCAGTATAACAAAACTACTTATAAAAAGTTAATTTTTTCTTAGCATTAGTACTGACTATCCTATTAGAAAAATCAAATCATCAAAACTTTTATTTATCTCTAAAATATGTCAGGTCTGAAGAAGTTACATCAAATTCTTGATAAATCGCTATAAGCTTTAATTCGTTTAAAATGTATTGTTGTTCTTTTTGTGAAATTACTTCCACTCAGGTATCTCTGGACAGCACATTTATTAATACAAATACAAAAATAACGATCACGGATACTGCACACAGCAATTCTGACTCAAAAGCACACAGCGACCGGTCAGCTCGTCAATCCCGTAGAAGGAATGCGTGGGAGTGAAACGGGAAAACAGCACGTGGGCGGATCACTCAGTTATCTTTCCGCCAGAAAAAATAGTTCACTCGCTTCACCCCAACATGTATGAATAACCATCGTACTAAAATTGCATTCAACTTAAAAAAATATAAAAATTGGTAAACGTTCCAGAAAAAATTATAATGCGAATTGAAAAGTAACGAAAAGTTTCATCAAGGTTAGAGCACATTCTGAAGTAAGAGATGAAAAGTTTTAAATACACTCTGTCACAAAAAATGTATGAAATCTGTGGCAGCGCTGTGATGTCCCTCGCCACTTGTGAAGCGAAGTGAAGATACGAAGAGCATCATGTATTTGTACGTCGACTTTTGTAAATAATTTGACTTATTCACTTATATATATATACTTGTTGATGTTCGTGTTGCGTCTAATAAACGTTGTGTTTTAAGGAGTGTGTATTTATGTGTCCAAGCATTAGAGAGTATTTATAGGACTACACGTGGTGACCCGGACGTGATTGGAGAGTGCTATTCACGCTCATTCAACAGATAGGTGGATGCTAGTTTCATCTTCGATATTACTAGGCATTCGAGTTTCAGTAAAAGATCATTTACAGTGTTGCGTTGCTGAGATGGTATATGGCCCACCACAATAACCTTGCCAGACGATTTTTTTTCTAGCGTTAAAAATATAGAAACTAGCGATTTTCTAGAAACTTTTCAACGCGAAGTTAGGTCTTAACGATCTATTCCTACTTCTCAACATGACAGGAAGAAGATTTTTGTGCATAAGGAATTAACTAACTGTACTCATGTTTTTCTTTTACATGACAGAATAAAGAGATCTCTTGTTCCTCCATATAGCGGAACACATCTAGTTCTATCTAGGACTCGTAAGCAGACGATAAGCGTTGACAGATTGAAACCAGCGTTTCAGCTTGCTGAAGTAAAGCTAAATCACGTGAGATTTTCCGTTTGAATGTCTTCCAGACTGCGTCGGGGAGCCATGTGGCGGTGCTGTGATGTCCCTCGCCACTTGTGAAGCGAAGTGAAGATACGAAGATCATCATGTACATGAACGTCGACTTTTGTAAATAAGTTAACTTATTCACTTACTTATTGCTGTTCGTGTTGCGTCTAATAAACGTTGTGTTTTAAGGAGTGTGTATTTATGTGTAAAAGCATTAGAGAATATTAATAAGACTACAAACTTTTAAGAAATTGAGCTACTAACACGAAACTTGGCAGGTAAGCGATACACAAGTGATTGAAATTTTGATGTCAACGAGATGAGGGTAAGCGCACTATGCGCATATGAGATGCGCAATTAGGAGAGTTTAAAAGCATGATTGCCCGTTGCATAGGGTTATTCAAACGAGTCTGTCGACTTGGAAGGACTGTATTGTGACTGGAGATGACTCGGAGGCGTATGGACTGTTGTTGGATTTTGAGAGGAGGCGTGTAGTAGGCCTCAGAGAAGCAAACTGGACGAATAGGTGTATCGGCTACCACTTCGGTTGGAGTGTTAAGGTAGTTGCTCGTTGTTGGCAACAATGTATCACGAAAGGGATTGTCTACTGTCACGAAGGGTCAGGGAATTCTAGGAATAGTATTACACGCGATGATAGCGCAATCATAAGAGAGGCCACGTCCTCCCCAACAACGTCTCTAGAATCGATTAAACGTCATTTACCACCTTCCAGGCATCCGGTGGTGTCTAGGGACCACCTTCGAACGACCATTAAGACGACTACCAATGACTCCACATCACAGACAGCGTCGAATGGATGTTTTTGACCTCGGGCAAGCTGGAATGTAACCGACTAGAGGCTTGTGATCTCCAGCGATGAGTCCCGATTTAGTTTCAGTGCTGATGACCAGCACATACATGTGTGGAGGGGGCGGTCCCATCCGGTATTTATTGTTGAAAGGCATACGGTGATTACACAAGGTGTGGACAGGGAGGGAAGATATTTGTTAGAACATACTCTACCAATTCTAGTTGTCCTTCAAAGAACTTTGACGGCACGCAGGCCGAGATTTCAACATCAGTTGCACTGCCTATTCTATCATGTCTCCAAGGTGCTATTCATGGGCATGTTTACATACTTCATGACATCCAAGCAATATCCTTAAGGATATGACGTACTTTCATAGCGTGGCAAATTCTCCACACCTCTCGGTAATAGAGCCTATCAGTGCAAAGAAGGCAATCATTCCCAAGTACTCGTGAATTAACTGGCCATTTGCAAAAATTATTGCCACCGGAGGTCATAGGTGACCTCACTGATTCGATGCCATGCAGTGTTTCGGCTTGTATAGCTGCCAGAGGTGGATTGACTACTTACTGATTTGTAACTTTTTCATGCCATATCTTCTTAAAAAAGTAACCTGTTCTTAATTTTTAATCATTTGTTTATGTCTTTACAAACTACATGCATGTCAAATTTCATGATAGTAGGTCATTTCCTTCTGGATGCTTATATTTTTTTTGTCACAGAGTGCATTTATGAAGGCCCAATCATTGAGAAAATATAACCAATGAACGACATAAAAAGTACCTTTCGAAGATCATTTATTACAGCGAATTTAGAATATTGTGATAATCGTAAATTAATACATAACATCTTTTAGAATCTGAACACAAACTTTTTCAAGATAACTTATAAATGCATAAAAAAGCCTGAAATAAATGAAATATATTTTTTTATTTTAAAATAAAAAATCCCATTATACATATTTTTATTGCGTTCAAATCACCAATTGAATTTTTCTTTTAGAATCTTGATTAAACTTTTTTTCAATCAAAATTCAGACTGATATAAGTCATTTTCATTTCAGTTGAAAAAAAAAACAAATTGAAGAGATTATAAATAAAGAATTCATCAAAGAATCGTCCTTCTAAAAGAACGTGAATCACAAGGCATTTCATCAGTTATTCATGTTAGGAGGTTTGTTTCAGAATAATAACCTTTTAATATTTATAGGGAACACATCAAACTACCATGCCAGTCATAAAAACGCAACTTCCCAAATGAAAAGCATTTTAATAAGTTCCGCACATAAATGTTTATGACGAGAGAGTTGTTACCTAGAAATTTAATTAGATAAGTTGACTCCTGTGCTTTACAAGAAAAGAGCTACATTTTATTATTTTGTTATGCATCAAAACAATTAATTTTTTCTAACATTGTGAATCGATTTACTGTGGTGTTATTGAATTAGACCTTTTGATTCAAATTCTATTAATAGTTATGATTAAATAATAAAGTAAACTATATAACAGCTTTAGTCAATAAATGTGGCTGCTGAAAACCGATTTTGGTGCGTATTTCCATTAATGAATTGACTCAGGTTGTAGCTTAGAACTTGACAAAGAATTTTGCTTTTAAATTTGTAAGCCGGCATTTCTCTCGACCAGAATGTTTCTCTTCAGCCAGTACTAAAAAAAATTTCTGTAAGAGATATTCTACAGCCTCTACGTCCGCTTTTAAGACTATTTTAGAAAGGTTACGTTTCTCAAAGACGTCAAAAAATTTCGAAATCCTGATGAAACATTTTTGAATCTTTACAAAAACACAGAAAAACTAATAGTTCCTTTACAAGTCCATTTATGCATGTGATGAACTATCTTAAGCAAAAGCAACAATATAATAAGTAAGAAGTTTGTATTACTCAAAATAACAACATTTTCCGAAGCACCTTATCAACAAATAGCGAAACAGAATCAAACCGGACCTACCTGGTGGTACAGTTAAAATAGTCAATGTATACCATCTTGATGCATCGGAAATTGTCATAGATATTATTAAAGAACTTGGCTCTTCTCCTTCAGACTTTAAAATATGTCTAGGTGATTTTAATGCCAAAAGTCCCTCCTGGAGATGCCCCCATTTGAACAAAAATGGTGAATGGATTGAAGACTTACTCTGCGACCTAAATATTTCAACACTAAATAGGGAAAATTTACCTATATTTCCAAAACCAATAGCACAGCCTCTGCACTCGACATCACAGCAGTGAATCTCTTGAGCCTTGATATAGCAAATTAGAGAGTTCTGAAGTGCGCCATTAGTTATCATTTCTCAATCGTAACAAGCCTTGATTTGAAAATAGATACTCCACCTCAAAATATGAGGTATTGGAACTTCCATAAAGCCACTTGGAACCGGTTCACTGAGTGCCTAAAGACCTACTGCACACAGATGACAGCCAGAAGAGACCTGGAAATCCTTATTCAGAAGTTCATTTCTGGTGTACAGAAAGCAGCCAAAGCCTCCATTCCAAGAGGAAGGAGAAAAAACAATTGGATGCCCTACTGGAGAAATCATAACTCAGACGAATTAATACGAGAAAGAGATACTGTCACAGACATGAGCTTGAGAAGAACAATAGTGATGCAAACAGAAGAAATCTTATAGATATCAGTCGCAAAGTCGAGGAGGAGATCGCTGCAAGTAAACGAAAAAAATGGATTGATCTTTGTGCAGGCTTGATCCAAGGAAAGATTACCATCACTGGCGAGTAATTAACGCCCTCAACAACCGCTGCAATCAACAAAATAATTGACCAACCTCCAATGTTATTACATCTGGTGAATACACATACAAGACTGACTGGCAGACTGCCAACCCACTGGCCCAACATTATGAACAGACAAGCAGGCTGATTTTTAGCAGAGAAAATAGAAAACAAAGAACAATCTATAGACAGGTTTTAAATCAAAGTAAATCCTACAGCCAAAAAGATGATTTTTCTAATGCTATTACTTTGGACACAAACTTGATAGCGCAATTAGTAGCCTTGACCCTAAGAAGTCTCCTGGTATAGACCTCATGTTTGGTACAATGATCAAACACTTTGGTGTTCTCGCCAGAAGTATTCTTCTTCAGATTTTTAACCTATCCTGGAGTACTAGAAAACTATCCACTATCTGGAAAATGTCTATCATTGTCCCTATTCTTAAACTTGGCAAGGGTGTAGCAAGCTGTAAAAATTTTCAGCCCTTATCCATAATAAGCACCTTATGTAGAATTATGAAAAAATAATTCATTCCCGTATCATGAATTGGCTCATCAAACGGAAAGTATTACACTTTTACCAAACAGCTTATAGAGCCCAGCATAGCACTGTTGATCAACTTTTCTATCTGGTACAATCAATCATAGATGGATTTCAAGAAAGACCTCATAGAATCGAAAGTTGATTCATATCGATGT
The DNA here is from genome assembly GCA_019973935.1 of Trichonephila clavipes. Lineage (NCBI taxonomy): Eukaryota > Metazoa > Arthropoda > Arachnida > Araneae > Nephilidae > Trichonephila > Trichonephila clavipes. Next base: position 380,820 of record BMAU01001464.1, on the reverse strand, counting down.
TTTCTTTTATGAGTTCGGTTTCAATCTTTTTCAGACTGAGAGAAAATGCTGTTCTCAGGCCTTTTCTTGCCGCTTTCAAAGCATTCACTTCCATTTTATAGTTCAAAAAGTTAAGTTCAATAGTTCAAAAAGTTCAATAATTTAAATTCGGTTTCAGTTTCGCTTCCAACCAACAACCAGTCCGCCGAGGGTACCAAAACTTATGTATCGAACAATTTCAATTATAAAATTCTGCGAGCTGCATCTACCCGATGCTCGGCGTTGGAGGAAGAAATTCAGACTCGAGCCAGTCAATCAAAGTAACTGAGTTTATTCAGAACTACCGAATGAGTGTGAGCACGTGTGGCTCCACCCCTTTTATACACAGGACATAATGACGTCACACAACCTCTTCACAGTTACAAAAACGTGGCGCCATGCAGCCACTTATTCACACAAATCACCTCTATTCACAACAAATAGAGTTCGATGAAGTTTCAGTTGAGAAACCATTTTTCTCCCACAGTTCACGCAATTTGGCAGAGTTAGTAGCCCATTTGTGCAAGGGCATATTTACTTCGTTAAAGATCTGGACACATTCCACACGAGTTGTATAAGTGGATGCTACTGTGCTTTGGTCTCCTAAGACATCATCTATGTATACAAATTTGTTTAGAAGTTCGTGAGTTTGTGGGAAAAGAGAATATTTCTTCAAATGGTATTTGATCGTTGCAGTTAATAGGAAGGGTGAGCTATTTATTCCGCGAATAAAACTCTATTAAATCTTAAGACTTCTAAAGATTTTGAAAAGGATTCTGGATTGTCAGTCCAAGATAATTTTGTTACATTTTTGTCAAAATCATCTAACTCTACATTTAAAAATGCTTGTTTAATATCGACTGTAAACGCGATTGGAAGCTTTCGAAATGACAATAAATGTTCAAATAAATCGGGATACAAATTGGGACCTATGTGCAAACTGTCATTTAATGAAAATTTGCCTCTTTTATGCGAAGGAGCGTCAAAAACAATTCTCAGTTTACTAGGAGACCTATCATGCCGAATTACAGCTCTATGGGGTAAATAAAATTCTGCACCATCAACTACATTTGTGTTAGGAACACGTTCTATTATGTTTTGTTCTACCTAACTATCAACAACATTTTTATACTCAGTGTATAAAGATTGATCGTTTTGAAACTTATGACACAGTTTTGAAAATCTTTCATAAGCTATTTCATAATTATTATCTAGTGACTCTTTCAAATTATCTTTCCAAGGAAGTTTAACTACATATCTACCGTCTCGGAATTGAATATTCTCTTCAAACTCTTGCAGAATTTTATCATTATTACAATTTAAATTTTCGTTAACTGGTTCATTTCCAAGGTTTTCTAACTGCCAAAGCGTCTCTAATTGTTTTAAAATACCTTCCTCAACCACTACTTTCATAGCGAAAAAATCACTAGAGTTTTTATTTGGGGGGCCTGATATACCAATTAAACACCACCCATAAAGAGATTCAGCAGCTACAAGTTTCCGACTAATACGTTTAATTCTACCCGCCATGACATAATAATAATTGTCAGCACAGATTAGAACTGAGACATTAGTATCACTATTTGTTGTATCAGCTAATTTAAAGCCTTTCAAATGTGTGTTATAGATCGAAATATCTATGTCAGGCGGGGGAATATGTGCAGCGGATATTTTTTTCTGTTTCTAATGCTTCAATTTCTAAAGAATTTGGATCATCTTTATTTTCCAACCTTATTTTGACTGCATTTAATGTTTTTTCAACTGGAGACTTATCTCCAAAGGAATAAATGGATAGTTTTTCTTTTCGAATGTCAGGGAGTTTCAATAATCTCGAAAATTTCCTCTCAACGAAACTCCTTTGCTCCGCTGTGTCGGTTAATAAAGGACAATTTCTAAATTGTTTATTATAACGAGCAACGACCGACGCGGTTTGCAACAAAACTCTCTGCGATTTAGTTTCGGTTTGGCAAGAAGACACGCTAGTAATAGAATCATCAGATTCTTTTTTATGTGAGCGGAAGGTCGTTTTATCCGAATTATTTTGATAAAACCTATAACAAAGTGCTTTAGAGTGTGATTTTAAACCTCAAAACGAACATCCTTTTTCTTTTTTAAGCTTTGGACACAATGCAATTGAGTGTCAACCCAAAAAACAAAAGAAACAAAGTTTATTTCTTTTTAAATGATCTCGTTTCATCTCTATGCTCACCGAATCGCATGAAGATGAATCATGCAAGTTTTCGCCTCAAAATATACATTTACTATTAGCAGTTGACTTATTGCCTTTCTGTTTAACATAAGCATTTCTGTTATTAGACCTTGAGCCGAAAGCGAAACTATTGCACTCTTGTTTTGAGTTATTCGAATTTTGTTTTTCTCGCACTGACGAATGGGAAGATTGGGCTCTCTCGAGACTCTGAATTTCTTCACCTAAGAACTCAAGAACTTTTAAATCCCAATTCCTTTCTGCTGAATTCTAAAGTTAAATCAGAGGGTAATACTTTCAATAAAATCGGGGTCAAAAGATTACCGTACGATTCCGAATTTTTATGCCTAAACTTTCTAAATTTCTTATTTCTGTTTCGGCCCAATCGTATAACTTTCTTAAACTATTCGTGTCACCCGTATTTTTTATGGGAGTTATGTTGAGAAGAGATCTTAAATGCGCGTTAATGAGTCGATTCTTTTGTCCGAAGCGGGTCTTGAGTAGTTCTAAAGCAGCGTCGTAATTACTTTCCGTTAACGCAAAACCGGAAATGGCTTTCGCTGCGACACCCCCTATCAAACTTTTGAGGTAAATTAGTTTCTCAATTTTAGATAAACTACTAATTTTATCTATTGCATTCTCAAATTGACTGAGAAATTCTAACCAATTTTTGTGATCATCATAATATTTATTCACAGTAAGTTTTGACAATTTGATCGAAGATCTAGGCTCAGGAGTTAAAGTATCTATTGTAGAACTAGGTAGATTAGTGGTGTTAACAATAGTTGGTGGTACAATCGGTGGAGTTAAGCTAGCTATTTTTTGAAATTTTGCATTTATAGGAAATTAAATTCTCCATAAATGACTCACACTGTTCTACTTCTTTTTCTATGTCTTTTACATCTATTTCACTAAGAAGTTCATTGTCAGCGATTTTTAGACAATCGATTTCTCAATAAACTGATTGTACACTATTTCTAACGAATGGATATTAGTTTCGTTAACTAAAATAGTATTTAAATTGTTAACAATCTTAGTTGCGCTAGACTTCAGCGCTTTACGTTTGTTTGTTTTTATTTTATCAGCATCCATCTTAACTAACAATAGAATTGGAAATAAATAACTCACCCAACTTCCTATAGTGTTGAGTATCCAATTTTATGATGCAATATCACTAAAATATCCGATGGAATAACTGATCGAGCGTTGTTGATGACTATAATCCAAGACAAAACGATATTAAACGACTAAACACAGACTATCTCTGATGGTGGAATGAATTGCGCAGACGAGGTGCAGTACCGGTCGATGCACCCTGAAGAAAAGCCCTAATTAACTCTATCTAAAGGTTCAAAGAACGGACACTGCTGCTAATTAAATCACGACGCAGTTGTTTAAAAATATTTAATAAATACAAATCAATAATGTGGCCGATTAAGAGACCCGATACGAATTACATGTTGCTAGCACAAGGAAAAACAAAGAAGTGATGGCTATAATAATTAAAAATGATTTCGTCTTGATGGAGAGCAGCTCCCTCTTGTGTTCTGGCAAGGTTACATATATTGAAACATTATCTACAGAAGTGAATGAAGAAAAAAAAGCCCCTGTGTGTTATGTGTTAAAACTGAGGAAACCTGAAGAACTACATGTGAAAGTTGTTTTGAAAACCCTGTAAAATCATTTAACCATGTTGACAAATTATTTCAAAAAGTGTTTTCTGGATGCGGACAACTTGGTAGCAAGTTACGAGTGGATTAGGGATCTATTTCAAAATACTCCAGAAAGGCTCTCAAATGCCGAAGAAGAAATCTTCATAGATTTCACATCCAGTGAAAAATTAGAAGGCAATTTTGTAATAAATCACTCTTTGAATTTTGGGTAGAGGTGGATGATGAATTTTCTGCACTGAAAACAAAAGCACTTCGTATACTATTACCATTTTCAACATCCTACCTTTGTTAAACCGGATTTTCTGCGGTGGTTGCTTTGAAGACAAAATATGGATCTCAACTAAATATAGAAAAATAACTCAGAGTGTCAATTTTTGTTATTAAACCTTCCTTTGAAAAACTTTGCTGTACAAGACAAGCCCATGGAAGTCACTTAAAAGTTATTAAACTTATTCTAGGTTCGGAGATAAATTTTTCAAAACTTGATTTTCTGAATAATTTTATTGTTTTAAAGAACTTAAATAGGCTTAAAAATTCATAACTATTAAATAACTAACTTGTATCACCCTTTTTTTGAAAAAAAAAATTATTTTTAGGAAAATTTTGCAAAATTTCTTAAGTTAAGAAAAACATGATAAATAAAAATAAATTGTACATTATGCAATTTTAACGTCATTGATATGCTTCTTTATTCCTCTGAAGTGTCACAAACCGCTGGATAAAAAATATTTTTAGAAATAAATATTTTATTAGCATTTTTTAAAAAATTTGTTGGTCATAATTTTTCGTCAAAATTACAGCATGTTCTAAGCTAAAAGTGGCTGTAAAATTTGATTAAATATAGCTGTCTTAAAACCTGTGGTTTGTTACACTCTGAAGAGCCCAATAGCATAGATGTTATAAATTTCATTGCATTTGATTGGATTACTTAGAAGATATCCCGTTTTTCGTGCACAAATTATCAAGAAAAGTTCATTCTTAAAAAAACGAATTAAAAAAATATTTTTATTAGTTATATATATATATATATATATATATATATATATATATATATATATATATATATATAGATAAAGTAAATGCTATAAAAAAGAACTTAAAAAACTCTCTAGCTTTATGTGTATTAGTCTTTCTTACTCAATAATTAATTTCTTTTTTCCCTTATGACCCAAACAACATCAAACACCTAAAAAGCACTTTTTCAACCTAGTCGGATATCTTAATTTAGTATTAAGAAATTAGTTATAAAATACCTTCTGCAGTACTGATACATTAAACGTATACTGGCTAAAGTACCGGCTCTTCGCACGAGTTCATTTTTAAAAAGAATATAACATTCTTTTTGATATAATAGCTGGACTGTAAAAAGAGTAAAACCGCGTGCACGACATTGTATACAAAAATGTAAAATGATTTTTTTTATGAATGCTTATATTGTAAATAGTTTTAAAGGAACAGTATTAAATTTTAAGCCTCACAGATTTAGCATTTAGAATTAATGTTAAATAATGAAGATCAATATAAAATTCCGATGAAGAATAATTATGTTACTTTTTAATATTTAAAGCAAGAAGACTTCAAAATGTTTTAACCCGGGAGCCGGCACGTACTCGATACTAACGTTAATGGTCGTGCGGGGTGACTCAGTCACCCCAATTATTTGTTTATAATTATTGTTATTGTACACGATAAAAATCGTAATTCCAGTGAATAATTTAATTAAGAGAAATTATACTTACAGGATTTCAAGGACTCTTCAATTTTTATTTGTTAATTTGAGAAAAAATCCAATAAAACTGAACTAGAATAATTCAAAAGTGCATGGCCTTAATAAAGGACACAAATCAGAAACACTTTTCACTAATATTACAGGAATGTTATTTGCTGGCAAAGCTGTCATATTTTGTTCAAGTTATTGTAGTTTTACTGTGCTTTCATGATGGAGTGAGCGAATATTAACGTCGCACTGTTCAGCTATACGAGGGCTTTTGGAGACGGGCCTCGTAATTTTGAACTATGGTCAAGTGATGAGGATGACATCTGAGCTTCCACCCTCTCTCCTAACTACCACACCACTCCAACGGGAGGACGTTTGAGCTCTCGACAGATTTAACGTGCATCTCTCCCCTACACGGTGGGTCTTTAGTGGTACTGGGCTCGAACTCGTGACACCTTTGGTGATCAACAAATAGAAAGTTGAACTTTTTCTTTCTTGTGCAATTTTGACAAGGTGAACTGTATCTTGTGGTACACTTGTGGCTTCATATTTTAGTTGTTGGTGTTCTTTAGGAAGCATTTGAAAATTTTCCTTTCATTTCATGTCCATCGCTTTTCTCAATCATGAATAATATGCATTATTTCAACAGGTTCTTCCTTTGCTTGATCAATTTCAACTTCCTTCAATAGAGATCACAGATGCCCCGCGCCACCGCTCCCTGGTTAAAACTGTATTCAGTATAAAAATATGGATGTTCTAAAAAGAATTATGACGTTTTTTACTATGCTTTATATGTTTGAGAATACTCATAAAAATAAATCTTGGCCAAAAAAATCCTTGAAATCAATCTCTCTCTCTCTCTCAATCCTTTTCCAAATATCATAAAACTCTTTTACATGGAAAAAAGCGCAACAGAAATACATTATTAACAATTTCCCTAAACGAAAAACAAACACATAAGAGATGGAACGGAACTAATATAGAACTAACCAAGCCAGTAAGTTGGAAGGTCAATCAAATGATCTGGAAATATATTCTGTTGCCTGGCTGAAAAGTGAAGTCTTCCTTTTCTATCTACAGCCAATGTACAGTATTTGAATAATTATAACAGTGATGATTTTTTTAATCAACCTAGAATTTTTCTCAGGGTCTGGGTTTCGTTTTTTCTTTGAAAGAGTAATATTTTAGATTGAAGAAGAAAACGTAATAAAAAAATCTCTCATCGAGGGATTACAGCAAATGAAACAAAATGTTTTTTTAATTCGGCTTTGGGATCAAAGATGGCTATTTAATGACGTAATATCACCAGATGATATGCATAAATTATATCAGTATAAATAAGTATTTTTTATTATGGAAGAAAGTATTTTGTTTTACTTCATTCAAGTTATTTTTTTTAAATCTTTTTATTTTCGGTATGCTGGCGCCCCCCTTGTAGGATTATCACGCGCCCACACTTTGAGAAACGCTGATCTTGCATGTTGCCGAAAACTCCTGTCTTGTACAGAGGTTGATTAGAGGCGGGTTCTCTTCAGCGATTCAGTCTGGACAGTGACTTGCGTCTCATGTGGAGAGAACCTGAGAGTCGATATTGGCATCGTTGAAAAGGACCACTAGAGTCTGGGAAGGCATCATTGAAGACGGGTAGACCGATTTTCATGTGTTTGACTCTGACAAGTCAGCGGTCTGGAATAAAGCGACGAGGATATGTAAAGTATATGAAACCTCTATTTCAAATGTGAAAACTCCTTGTTAACTTAAGATTAAAATTGTGAATTCAAAATATTTTTACTAAAACTATGTGATCCATGTTCTCTGCCTGTAAATTTTATTAAACCTTGATTCACTACGTTGCGCCTTAGGATTGACAACTCGTATATTCTACTCTTATTCAAAATTATCTTTCTGTATGTAAAATTATGGGGTTCTCTCTTGAGCTCAACTGTTTTAGAAATTTGTTTCGAGGGATCATAGTTTATTAATACAAAGAGATTTTTTTTTGGAAAACTTCATTACGTAATTATAAAGAAGAGAACCACGAGATATCTATTTTGTCATTAATGAATAACTTTCATATGAATTAAATCTAATATTCTACTTATTTTAATTTGTAAGCCTCTTTTTTTAAAGTTTTTACATGTTTAATTTGCATTTCATAACCGTCTATAGTAATTACAATTCTATGTAAAATAACACAGAATATGTAAAAAAAGTACATTTATAACAAAAGATAATTCCATTCAATTTTTAAAAATTATTTTACCTTTTCACTGATAAATCCCCCTAATAATGTTTTACAATAACTTAAAAGAATTGGAGTGACATAAGTTTTTATAAATTTTAAATCAATCATTTCATTGAGATAAAAATCAAAAATTGAAATCGTTGCTACATTCTACACTCCACGAGAAATCCTATGAGATACATGAAATATTCAGAAATGAGAGATTGCATTTTTACTTCAAAAATAACGAAAGTATAGTTGTGCAAAAATGCATATAGTAATGGATATAGTATGGAATCCAACAAAAAAAAGCTTTATTGAATTCCTAGTATCGTTACATAATTGTCTGTCCAAGAGGAAGAAATACTAGCAGATGTTCCTTAGCATAAAATCTCCTGAGATCCCTCTTCAGTACCAGATTGTCCCTTTCCTCAATCAGCAGTTGTTGGGGGTTCATCGAAGGATGTCATCGGGCCACAAGACGTCTCCCCAAAGAATTCCACACATGTTCGATGGGATTGAAATTAGGAGGGAACACTGGCCAATCCATTCCAGTGATATTTTCACTTTCCACTACCTGCTGAACATCAGGTGTAGCCACGCATTGTCATCCATAAAAACCAAGTTGGGTCCAACACCATTCGGAACAGATGCACATTAGGAAGGATCACCTGTTGACAATTGTGGTCTGTTGCACATCTGTCGAAAACATCCGTTCAGCATATTGCCTTCCACACGGCAACTCCAGGACCACCGTAACGATCTCTTTCTATGAGTGAGTGAATATTAACGTTGCACTGTTCAGCTACACGAGGGCTTTTGGCGACGGAACTCGTCATTTTGAACCATGGTCAGGTGACGAGGACGATGCCTGAGCTGGCAACCCCTCTCTTAACTACCTCATCACACCAACGGGAGGACGTTTGAGCTCTCGACAGATTGAACGTGCATCACTCCCCTACACGGCGGATCTTGAGTGGTACTGGGCTCGAACTCATGACATGTCTGCAAACTAATGACATGATCCGATCCCTTGACCATTGGGCTACCGAAGCCCCATCTCTCTGGAAAGAAATTGTGTCTCAACTTTTCTTCAAACAACTGGCATCAAGAATCGCTTGCAGCACTGAAACGATTCCCATCCGTAAAGAGGACACGACTCCATGGAAGAGATGTCCAGTTTCCTTGCAGCTCTCGAAACGGTGCCACCGATGGTCATCTTTCGAAAGGATGTAGTTTTTAGGGCGAAAAGAGCCACATTTGTATTGCTGAGCAATAATGCTTGCTGACTGGTACTATATCTGTCAGCTACTGCAGTTGTTTTCCTAGGGTGGCCCCATATAAACCTTTCTAACAGCTCTACCTATGGTGTGAAAGACTTTCCAAGCACGCGAAACGACACTTATGTTGATTCCTCCACAGTGAACCGGTCAAATGACACCTGTTCTGAAGGTTTTCAATCATTTTTCCACGTGTCAAGTCGTCCAGGTGATTTCTTCTAGCCATACTTCACGAAACAACTTCCTTGCACTTTCAGCGAATGTCTTTAATTGCTCCTCCGTTCTTTTTTTTTGTTCCTGACTTTTGTTAACGTATCACCTTTCGACTGAATTTCGGGTTCATTGTACTGATCGCAATGGCTGTCCGCTTAAAATTGGCATTGTTGCTTAAGTTTTGCACATCAGTCTAGAATAAATATCATTGCTTCTACTTTTAATATTTTACGATCAGTTTTGGATTTCATAATTAATATCAACAATCACTTAATTATAGGTTGTTTTGAAATAAAAAAATCAATCACAAACCATGAAGATGAAATAGTTATATAATCATTTCGGCTTAATCTCTACTCACTGAAATAAAAATATAGAATTCAAATTTAAAAATCAAATGTTAAAATGGTTTTAACACTAGAACGCGTTCATCCATGGCAATTTGACACCCGAGCCTGTTCTGTTTGTTCTATTTTCCACATTTTTGGAGAGAATATGGAAATTTTTCCTGACTTTTAATTGGTTTCCATGGTGATTACACAGTAAAAATTTGGGATTCTAGGTTAATTAGGAGAAATTTTACAACTCAATATACCTAAAATGTCCGCTGGTTTCGACACCAAGGCAATTTACCATTAGAAATTCTTCAATATTACTAGTAAAACACACTTCCCAAAGTACTATTGCACCTTGAATTCAATGTTATTGGGTTAACAGCGGAAAGGAATCTATTTTTCTAAAATTGTTGTGTCTAAGTGTTTCGTTCAGTAGGATTTGCTTATCTATTCATAAAAAAAATTTCATTCGATTTTGGAACCTTGTTCAGAGTAGACCCTCTGAAGCGATGGCTCCTAGAAAATGTATAAGCCCTGATGAAATGGCTAATTTGTTGCGAGAGATTTCTGAGAATGAATCGGATGGGGGTGAGCTGTGTTGTTCTAATTTAGATTCCGATAAAGACATAAGATTTCGTGAAAGTGACTATGAAGAATCTAAGGAAAGTGGGTATGAAATCAATAATATTCCAGTAAATCCTGATATATATATGTCGCTAGAGCTGGCATAGAATGGATACCGCATAACGGTAATGTTCCTGGAAGAATTGCGACTCGAAATGCTTTGCGACAAAGCAGAGGTCCAACAAGCTTGTCAATGAATTTGTTATGAGTTCATGGCCTTTGTTCATTGGCAGAAGCTTATTAGAGCATATAAAGAAATGTTGAGCATATAATGAAAGTTGAAGCAAGAGGAGTTTTGCATGATATCACCTGGTTTGGTACAATAAATGAGTTATGTGCCTTTGACTGGCGTAGCTAGGCCTGAGTGGGTCCCGTATAAAAATTCCATCGGGGGCCCCTTTTTTAAAAATAAAAACAATCACATAAACAAAATTTATTTGAAAGTGTTGAAATAATTACACATAGATATACGTAAAAAAACTTTATTAACTAAAATAATTAAGTACTTTAGTGTTTAATGGGTACTTTTCTCGATTTTTTTCTGAAAATGTATTTATGACATCCATAGTAAAAGAGGTTATTAGTTTTTCCAGTTTTTCCGTTGCTATCGTCAATATTGCTAAGTCTGATAACCGGTCTTGCCCTATAGAAGATCTAAGATGGTTTTTAATAATTTTTAGTTTAGAGAAGCTTCTTTCAGCTGTTGCACTTGTAACTGGAAGAGATAAAAATAGTAAGCATGCTGTTAAAATATCCGGAAATCTGGAAGCGAGGTTAATACAATTAATTAATAGTAATTCTGCGAAGTCTTTGATTGAATGGATTTTCTGAATTTCGGATTTTAAACAACCTTTTAAAGAAATTAATGGTTCATACATACCGGGTGTTAAGTCCTTATTGTATTCATTAGCTGGTTTTGTGGCCTGCTCTTTTATTTCTTTATTTGAAAAGGATAAGAATGTATCTGGTTGTAAAATTTTGTAAATATTACTGAGATCATGTAGACTCCGAAATCTTTGTCGGGTTTTTGGATATGAACACATCTAGACAGCAATAATATACATTAACTTTCAAAGACGATTCCGGGTCCGAAACTCTTTGATCTTCTGCTAACTTGTCAAAAAAGCGCTTTGTTTGCTTTCGTCTTTCATTTTTAAAAAAAGATGTTACACCCCATCCCTTAGCTAGATCTTCAGACTTGTTTAACAAAGCACTAAATGAATTTTGGTTTCTAATTACTACCAGTGAATCCAGAAGATTTTTCAGCAGAATACTAGCTTTTTGTAGGTCATTTTTTTCATGCTGTAAGGCTTTAGAAATGGGGTCGATGATTTTAAATAAACAAGAAAAAAAGGTTACAAACACTATAAAATCATAGCTCTCTAATATAGTAATTATATTCTTACATTCGTCACGTTCGTCTTTTTTAGTTGAAATTAAACTTAGTTTACTTAAAGTTTTCATTATCAGAGAGCGATTTTTTCGAATACCGAATAAAGCGTCATTTTTTGATGACAATTTAGTAGGGCATAATTTTTTAAGGGTTATTTTATATTTTTCGGAAGAATCATTAATTAACATTGAGCAGCGTTTTATGCTATTGCCAAGAAAGGTATATATATTTTGAAAGTAATCATAAAAATTGTGACACTTTCGGAATGTGTTTTGTAGCGTCCAATAAAATTAAATTTAATGAATGTGCTGCACAATGAACATAATTGGCATTTGGTGCATGCTCTTTTATAAAGAGGTTTGTAACCCTCCATATATACTCTCGACATAACATTTGCTCCATCATAACCCTTTCCCCTACATTTAGACAAATCAATTCCATATTTTTCGATTACATTTGAAATTTAAGTTTTAATCCCTTGGGCAGTACAATCAGTTACTGACATAAATCCCACAAAGGACTCGCAGATTTTAATTCCTTTTCTTTTACCTTAATATATAGAAACACTGCAGAAAGTTGATCAGTTTTTGAAAGATCTTGTGTAGTATCCATAATAATTGCCAGAAATGGGGCTTTTTGAATTTTCATAACAATATTTTCTTTAACTTTGGTTCCAAGCAAATTAATTATTTCATTTTGAATGGTGGAACTTAAATAATTTATTTCCCCCTTTGGCTTCAAGAGAAGTTCCTTTAAAACATGATCATAATTAGATAGCAAGTGTACAATTGATACGAAATTTCCGGATTTGGAATCGTGGCCTCTTAAAGGTAAATTGCAAACCGCTGAAGTAATAATAACATTAATTATTCGATGCAATACATTTCGCCAAAAAGCAAATTTACTATTGATTTCACTCTCTGATTGAATGTCAATTGTATTTCCCTGAAGCCCATTGTTATAAAACAGAGCCGCATTAATCTGCGGAAGTGAATTTTCATGATCAGTAATAGTTAACGTAAAATTACTTCTAACGAAAACACCATTAAACTATGCTGAGGAATACGATTTGCACTGCTAACAACCAACAGAATTTGCAATATGGTTTGTTTAAAATAACTGAATAACACAACCATAGTCTTAATATTTTTATACCAGCCTTGTTCAAATATGAATAATGAAAATGTGAAAAGCACCGGTTTGATACTGGATCCTTTGGAAATGGCCCTTGAGGCTTAAATAGGCCCAGTTTGAAAATTATTTTTCTTTCGAATTCTGTAAGGATGTCACCAAAATTATCTATATCTGAAGAAGATATATTAATTGATTCTTCACACAATCCTTAGAATATTTGTTATATTCTACTTCTGTAAACTCTGATATAGACCATGTGCTTCAGAAGATTCTAAAAATATAATAAAATTAAATTGCTTTATATTCTGGGTCATCTCTCTCAGCCAACCTACAAAAATAATCATTCGAGTCCTATTTAATCTCGAATTGTTTCTCATTGAAAATAAGACACCGTGAGAAATTATAAATATAGAAGTCTCGATAAATATTCATATTTTTAATGCGATTGCTCTAATATGCACAAATATTGTAATTAATACATTTTTATTCTTAAATTATTTTTTTCTGTTATTTGTTAACTGACATTGTAAGTTGATTCGAAGACAATTTGAAAACGCATGCTTGGTGGCGATGAAATATGCAAATCATTAGTGTCGTCGAGAATTCAATGGAGAGCAAGAGGACTGTATCGTTGATTTAATGTTGTATATGATAATTGAAGAGTCCTTGGTATACGAATAGGTTTATTGATGACTAAACATAACTTCACAGCACTACACTACACACACACCAACATTTAAAGACTATTTGCAGGGTTCATCAGAAAAAACGCTTAAAGTGCTCTGTCCAAATCATCATGCCTTGCATGTTTATTGGATCAGTTGAATCAGCGTCCTCCTTATGATTAAAATGGCGCGTTGCATATTTTTATTCTGGCAACCCTGAAGTCGCTAATTACGTTCGAAGGCGCCAACATCGTGGGCCCCGTTGCAATGTTTGATTGCAAAATTACATACATTCTTACATACTAATATGTGAAATATACACAAAATACTGATAAAATATACTGATAAACAATTTCAATAATTAATATAATGCAATACATAAATGAAATATATGCTGATGAATATAATACGCAAATACAATTATGCAATACAATAATACATATATCGTTATTCATAGATTGGAAATTTTACTAATTTATTAACTGGGTGTTGGTAGGTGCCTTTATTTGTTTTTAAAGTCACAACTCTTATAATATTATCTTTACCTGGGTGCACTTTGATAATTTTTGCAAGTTTCCAATTAAGTATTTTTCAAAAATCTTCATCTTTAACTAACACTAATTCATTTTCCTTAAATGGTTTCTCACCCCTTTGCCATTTTACTCTTGATTGTAGCCGGTGTAGATAATAATTTGACCATTTTTTCCAAAATGTTTGTGTTAATTTTTGCACCAATTGCCATCGATTTAGTCGATTGATTGGTGTATTTGTAAGGTCGGGTTCAGGCAAAGCAGTTAAGGAAGTTCCAACCAAAAAATGAGCTGGAGTGAGAATAGAATCGTTTGGATCGCTAGAAATTTTGGTTAAGGGTCATGAGTTTAAAACTGCTTCCACTTGAGTTACAAGTGTTACAAATTCTTCATAAATTAGTATTGTGTTACTTATAACTCGTTTTAGGTGAGATTTGAGAGATTTAATACCTGCCTCCCATAAACCACCGAAATGGGGAGTAGCAGGCGGGTTGAAGTGCCAAACTATACCTTCAGACGCTATGAAGTTTTCAATTTTTTCTTACCTTCCTTAATGAATAGATTTTGCAATATCTTTTTTAATTCATTGTTAATACCTACAAAGTTTGTACCGTTATCACTAAAGATATCGTGGGGTTTTCCCCGACGCAAAATGAAACGTTTTAATGCACCAAGAAAGGCATCAGTAGAACAATTGGTAACTATTTCTAGGTGAATTGCCTTTACAGCGAAGCAAACAAAAATACATACATAACATTTATATGATTTCTTAAATTTACCTGGATGCAATTTAATAAAGAAAGGACCGGCATAATCAATGCCAACCTTGGTGAATACCCTTGATACCTTTACTCGGTCACTGGACAAATCTGCCATAACTTGAATTTTTGCCTCTGCATTTACCTTTAAACAAGAAATACAATTTTTCGATACCTTTCTTACCTGATTTCTACAATGAATTATCCAAAACTCTGACCTGATGTTAGCTAGAGTTGATTCAACACTTGTATGAAAATGTAAAACCTGATGATAATTAATAAACAAATTAGAAATATGACCTTTGTTTGGAATAAGCATGGGATGTTTTTGATTGACAGTTAAGTTGGAGTGTTTAAGTCTTCCTCCAACACGAAGGATGCTGTTCTCATCTAAGAAAGGGGATAAATTTAGTACACTACTTGATTTGGATATTTGTTTACCCTTAAGAAGACACTGGATTTCTAGAGGAAAATGCACAAATTGAACATTTCTGATAAGGCAAATTAAGGCTCGAGATAAATCAGTCGCAGTTAGACTACCAATGGTTCTTTGCGAGGAAGGGTTTTTTGCATTTTCTTTAAACCGTAGACACCATGCAAGAATTCTTTTCAGTTTCACAAAAGATGAGCACTTATTGATGATTGGAAGTAATTCCACATTTTGTGTTATAAGACACACTGGATCGGATTTTTTAAACTCCGGTAAATATAAATCATTATCGTTGATTTCACTGATATCATAAGGAGACACAACTGGGTTGTTTTGCAAAACCGATGGACCATACCACCACAATACACAATCTTGAATTTTATCAGGATTGATCCCTCTGGGTATAATATCCACGGAATTTTTTGCGATTGGAGGTGTTTCCAGGAGCTCACTTCGGTTAGATATTGAATTACACTGACTCGATTTTTCACAAAGAGCTTGAGAATTGAAGGGTCCTTTTTTATCCATGCAAGGACGATGGTCGAATCAGTCCACAGCACAATATCGTTGAAGGGAATTTTCATCGATCTGATGGTTTTTCGTATTAACTTAGCAAGAAGCACTGCTGCACACAACTCAAGCCGGGGAATCGTTACCGACTTCAAAGGTGCAATTCTTGATTTGGAGCACAATAAATTTGTAGATACAGTTCCCGAATTATGAAGACACTTTACATAAATTGCAGCACCGTAGGCTCTTTAAAGAACTGTCGCAGTACCCATGGAGTTCTATTCTCAGTGCATCGTCCAATAAAATATATCGTGGAATGTTCAAGTTGTTAATTGCAGCTAAAGACTTCACAAATCTCTTCCACTGTGTTTCCAAATGTATTGGCAAAGAATCATTCCAGTCCAATTTTAATCTCCATAATTCTTGCATCACCTGTTTCGCCTTCGTAACTACAGGCGAAACATCGAAATTAGAAAGCAGTTCAATGCAGTTGGAGGACCATTTATGCAACTGCATTAATTGGATAAAAGCACAAAAAAGCTTACCTTGGTTTCTTCAGCCTCCTCTTGTAAATCACTTAATGTATCCAATGCGTCTTTTAAATTGACTTTATCTAGAAGGGCACAATAGTCGTTTTTTGAAGAATGTCCAGTTCTTTGATAATACTTTTTATATTGTCCAGTTTCGATTTTAAGGCGATATGATCCTTCGTACTGTCCGTTGGTAGAAAGCTATTAATGAAATTTTTTACCTTCGAAATTTTATTTCCAAAGGTCGTTTGTTTACGGTTAAATTCAATGATGGTAATTTTTGTTACACGATTTATTCCTCGTTCAGGAATCAATTTGGTTATTATTCCTTTGTTCAGGAACCGATTTACGATTATATTCCTCGTTCAGAAACCGATTTTCGATATGGTGTGGTGAGAACTGTCAATGTTCAATTAACCAGGGCTACTTCAATACGATAATTAAATAACTGACTCGTTGTATCCATAATTAAGCTAGAACAAACTCCGGCTCGACGGACCAATGTCGTCGAGAATTCAATGGAGAGCAAGAGGACTGTATCGTTGATTTAATGTTGTATCTGATAATTGATGAGCCCTTGGTATACGAATGAGTTTATTGATGACTAAACATATCTTCACAGCACTACACTACACACACACCAACATTTAAAGACTATTTACATGGTTAATAAGAAAAATCGCTTAAAGCGCTCTGTCCAAAGCATCATGCCTTGCATGTTCATTGGATCAGTTGAATCACCGTCCTCCTTATGATTAAAATGGCGCGTTGCATATTTTTATTCTGGCAACCCTGAAGTTGCCAATTACGTTTGAAGACGCAAACAATTAGCATTATATAGCGCAGGTATACATCACGGGTGACCGTAGAACCACCAGCAAGTGCTATTAAAGAGGAGAACAGATTGGTGATTTGAAGTACGGCAATTGTTTTTCAGGCATTTTTTTGCGTAAGCTGTTTACCTATTCATCGTGGAAGACAGCGAACGTCTTTTGAGCAAGTTTCTGAAATTGACCGAGGAAGAATACTAGCCAATAGGGATTAGCAGATTATTCTTCGGACAAATGAGTCAACGTGTTGGGTGAAACCAAGCAAATGTGATGCGGATCTGTCATCGCTAGATGCAGGAGGAAACGAAGGACCAACGAGGTTGATCGCAATCACCTCGTTGCTCCACTGCCCGTGATGACAGATAGATTGTGCGCATGGCAGTGAAGGATCACGCAGCCACATCACGAACCATAGTACCACAGATGCAATCTGTTACGAATCATTCGGTGTCTTCTCGTACCCTTCGATGTCCTTTGCAGCAGAGTGGAATGTCCACAAGGCTTTTGTTTATCTTTGACTGGAAACCACAGACGTTTGCGCCACAATGGGGCAAAGAATGGCGGACATGAACAATGGAATCGAACGACATTGTGTTTACTGACGAATCCTGCTTCTGTCTGCAACATCACAATGGTCAGATTCAAGTTTGGAGAGACTCCTGAACTGTTGAGTTATGCATCGTCTCACTGGTCCTGCACCCAGTATCATGGCTTAGGATGATATTGGCTTTCACTGCCACACCTCTCCAGTACGTATTGCCATTACACTGAGCAGCCAGCGCTACATCTCTGAGATGTTGGAGCCTATGTCCTTCCATACATTCAGCGTTTGCCATCATCCATATTCCAACAGGATAATACGTAACAACACGTGGCGCGCAATGTTCAAGAGTTCTTCTTTACCCATCAGATTGAATTGTTTCCTTGGCCTGCTTGTTTTTCCGATCTATCGCCAATCGAAAACGTGTGGTCCATGCTTGCACTACGACTGGCATGGGATACACCACCCGATGCTACGCCAGATTAACTTTGACAATATGTGGAAGCCTCACCAAAGATGCTGTACCCCAAGGATACATCCAAAGTATCTTTGATTCTATGTCGAGGTGTGTGGCAGCGGTTATAACCAACAATGGCGGCTACACTGACTACTGGTTTTGTCATCATCCATATATCACAAGAGGCAATAATTTTAATCGTTTGATCTTTGTACAACTTATCTATTAAATAAAATTTCCCTGTGATATCTCTGGTCCTTCTTGATATTGTGTTTTGTGTGACCAGCATTGTACGCACACACACACACACACACACACATATATATATATATATATATATATATATATATATATATATATATATATATATATATATATATATATATATAAAAGGAGAAAAGCGACTCACTCACTCACTCACTGACTGACTCACTAACTCACTGACTCACTGACTAATCACGATCTCTCCGGAACTATTAAACCTACAGACTTAAAATTTGGTAAGTAGGTTCCCTTCATGGAGTAGACGTCAGCTAAGAACGGATTTTGCAAAGTTCGAGCCCCAAGGGGCGTTATAGACAATAATTTCCATTTCTAAACTATAGGGTGTTTTTTTAGAGGTATAGAACTTTAAACTGAAATAAAACAACGATATATTATTCGATTGACATGAATTTTTTTTATTTGAAAGATAATCTTGTGGCATTACATTTTAAATATGATTTCTGGCATATGACTGCCACGGCTGGCTCGGATGTAGTCCAATCTGGGCGTCCAATTTTCTATGACTTTTTCCAACATTTGTGGCCGTATATCGGCAATAATACGGCGAATGTTGTCTTCCAAATGGTCTAGCGTTTGTGGCTTATCCGCATAGACAAATGACTTTACATAGCCCCACAAAAAATAGTCTAGTGGTGTTAAATCACAAGATCTTGGAGGCCAATTCACAGGTCCAAAACGTGAAATTAGGCGGTCACCAAACGTGTCTTTCAATAAATCGATTGTGGCACGAGCTGTGTGACATGTTACGCCGTCTTGTTGGAACCACAGCTCCTGGACATCATGATTGTTCAATTCAGGAATGAAAAAGTTAGTAATGATGGCTCTATACCGATCACCATTGACTGTAACGTTGTGGCCTTCATCGTTTTTGAAAAAGGATTCCACCAGCCCATAAAGCGCACCAAACAGTCAGTTTTTCTGGATGTAACGGTGTTTCGACATACACTTGTGGATTAGCTTCACTCCAAATGCGGCAGTTTTGTTTGTTGACTTAGCCATTCAACCAGAAGTGCGATTCATCGCTAAACAAAATTCGCTTATGAAGTCATCGAAAATTGGACGTCCAGATTGGACTACATCCGAGCCAGCCGTGGCAGTCATATGTCAGAAATCATATTTAAAATGTAATGCCACAAGATTATCTTTCGAATAAAAAAAATTCATGTCAATCGAATAATACATCGTTGTTTTATTGCAATTTATAGTTCTATACCTCTAAAAAAACACCCTATATTAGATGTACAGTCGTGAAACTTGGTACACAGATTTCTTTCATAAAGTAGAGATTCCCTACATAATGATTTTTACGAAAATCGACCTCCAAGGGGTGTTGAGGGAGCTTAAGGGGCGTTATACATAATTATTTCCCTTTTTTACCTATTAGACGTATAGTCTTGAAATTTGGTGAGCGGATCCCTTTCATAGAGTACAGTTCCCCTACAGAATGGGTTTTGTGAAAATTCACTCGCAAGTGGTGTTGTAGAGAATTAAGTGGCGTTATAGGCAATTAACTCCTGTTTTAAACTATTAGGTGTAAAATCTCAAAATTTACTAAGCTGATTCCATTCATTAAGTAGAGATCCGCTATAAGATGGGTTTTGTTAAAATCGTTTCGTAAGTGGCGTTGCGGGGGCTTAAGGGGCGATATACATAATTATTTCCATTTTTAAACTATTAGACGTACAGTCTTGAAATTTATTAAGCGGATTCCTTTGATAGAGTACAGATCCGCTGAAAATGGGTTTTGTCAAAATCTATCCCAAGTGGCGTTGTAGAGAATTAAGTGGCGTTATATATATATTCAATTAACTCTTTTTTTAAACTATTAGACGTAAAATCTCGAAATTTAGTAAGCTGATTCCATTCATTGAATAGAGATCCGCTAAAAGATGGGTTTTATGAAAATCGTTTCCTAAGTAGCGTTGCGGGGGCTTAAGGGGCGTTATACATAATTATTTCCATTTTTAAACTATTAGACGTACAGTCTTGAAATTAGGTAAGCGGATTCCTTTCATGGAGTACAGATCCCCTACAGAATGGGTTTTGTGAAAATCTACCCCAAGTGGCGTTGTGGAGAATTAAGTGGCGTTATAGGCAATTAACTCCTTTTTTCAACTATTAGACGTAAAATCTTGAAATAGAGTAAGCAGATTCCATTCACTGAGTAGAGATATGCCGTAAAATCGGTTTTGTGAATATCGTTTCCTAAGTGGCGTTGTGGGGGCTTAAGAGGCGTTATAGATAATTATTTCCATTTTTAAACTATTAGACGTACAGTCTTAAAATTTGGTAAGCGAATTCCTTTCATGGTGTAGAGATCCGCTACATAATAGTTTTGGGGAAAATTGATCCCCAAGGGTCACTGAGGGGGATTAAGGGGCGTAAAAGATAAATATTTCCGCTTTTCATCTAATAGAAACACCTGCTTGAAAATTAGAAGGTATGCTCCGTTCATGGAATAAAGTTCCTTTTACAAAAATTTTTGCGAAAACGGACCCCCAAAGGAGTGGGGTTACGAGGGATTAAGGCGTGTTATAGAAAAATTCCTGTTTTTGAATTTAATTCATTTACTTGAAATTTTTTGAGCACTTTTCTTTAGTTGAATAGAGTTCCACTAAGAATGCATTTTACGGAAATCAACTCCAGGGGAAAGTGGGGAGAGTTATTGGGCGTATTGATAGACAAAATTCCCGTTTTCGAACTGCTAAGACTATAATAATAAAATTTGGTTTGCATGCTTCTTTTGTTGAATTGGAATCCGCTAAGAGTGCTCTCAACGAGGTATTGATGATAAAAATTCCGTTTTTGCTATGTTAGATTTAGACTTGAAATTTAGCACGCATGTTTATTTTATGGAGTAGAGATCCACTGAAAGTTGTTTTGGTGGAAATCCACTTTATTATTAGGTTAAGTGTGTCAGCGAAAAAAATCTTTCTCCTTCTATTTTAAATATAAATAGAAATTAGATATTATAATTTATGTTCTTTTTATATCACGGGGCGAGAGTGTAACAGCTATAAATATATTTTTCAATACAATCGAATTCTTAATGCTAGATATCAATAATTAATATACACTGGTGTGCAAAAATTAAGGACGAGACGGTTTTTCCAATATAACTTTGTACAAAAGCTTTCCAAATCAACACATTTAATACCGTAAGATCCCCAATACGTAAGGACATGTGTAATGTAAGCAACACTTACTAAAAGAGAAATCAGAGGGATAAAGAGAAGCTTGATTGAAAAAGTAGCATGAAGCGCAATGCGACTGAAGGCCGAAACATCCCTGTGATGGGTGTCCAGCAAGAAACATCCGGTCTTTAGCAGGGGATATGATATCCCCTGACTGCTAGGCAGGTTTCACAGCGTCTGCCCATGCTGAGAATGAGGGTGTCAATGAGTTGTTGAGGCATTGCTGCCCATTCGTCTTGCAGCGCCAATCGAAGCTCCCGAATCGTTACTGGTGGTAAGGTACGAGCTGCCAAGCGTCTGCCTAGAAAATCCCATACATGCTCGATGGGATTGAGATCCGGAGATCGTGCCGGACAATCCATACGTTCAATATCCTCACTCTCTAAGATCTGTTCGGCACCTACTGTGCGATGACATGGTGCATTGTCGTCCATGAAAAGGAACTGCAGACCCATAGCGCCTCTAAAAAGACGCACATATGGAAGAAGAATCTCGTTACAATAGCGGGTCCGGTTGACTGAACCTGCGTCGAAGATGTGAAGGTCTGTACGACTACCAAGCATGATGCCTCCCCAAACGAGAACACCGCGACCTCCATACCTGTTCCTTTCAATGATGTTCGAGGGATGATTGCGGCTTCCCGCTCTCTCCAGATGAGTATGCGATGAGAATCGCTACTCAAACTGAATCTGCTCTCATCTGTAAAGAGTACTCGTCCCCATTCATTGTCTCTCCAATTCCGGTGTTCCCGGCACCACAGAGAACGCCTTCTCCGATGGGCAGGCGTTAAAGGTACACACCGTACAGGGCGTCGTGCAAACAGACCACCACCGTGCAGTCTTCTGGCCACGGTAAAACGCGATATTGGTCGTCCAGTCGCCTGTGTCGTGTGTCTAGCGATTTCTCCCGCTGTCTGCCGCCTGTTTCTTCTGGCCTGTAAGACAATGTACCGGTCATCTCTGCGGGTGTGGTTCTTCGTGGACGACCACTACTGAACCCCCGGATAGCTGTTCCTGTAGTTTGAAATTGTCTCCAAAGTCGTGAAACGATGCTGTGAGCAATTCCGAACTCTGCAGCCACACTTGTCACACTGCGGCCTTCCTCCAACTTCCCAATGATTCGACCTCGGGTAAAAGCATCCAGATGTCGTCTAACAGATTGATTATTCGCCATTTCTCGCTGAGGCAACAACTCGGTGTGATTTTAACTGCTATACAGCGTGCAATCTCTTTGCCAGAAATACTGATCTTACACCGACAACATGCTTTATACTACTCAGACACTCACCCATTATGTCTACCTGCATATCTGCGCATGTGCTACCGTACATCACCTTACTTAATCTCCTGATTGGTCTTTCTGTCCGCTCTGCCTCTTCGTTCAGCTGACATGCTAATTTTTCGACTTCGTCCTTACTTTTTGCACTCCAGTGTATATGTAAACAGTATACATATATACAACATTGTGGAATACCCAGTGAAGCGGGTGGGTAATGGCTAGTATATATATATATATATATATATATATATATATATATATATATATATATATATATATATATATATATATATATATATATATATATATATATATATATATATATATATATATATATATATATATATATATATATATATATATATATATATATATATATATATATACAGTGGTGGCAAAAAGTCCTGAACACACTCATTTTTTTGCGTAATTTTTGTGTTTGACTTCATTTCTCGTTATGAAATTTTATCGCACTATCTTAAATATTGTTATTGATTTTAATGTATTTTTTCATGCTGATTTCAAATCTGTTTGTAGATTTCATCTAAAGTAAATAGTTTCATTGATATGCCCGAAAAATCCCTGATAAGAAAGCACAAGGGCACTGCAAGAATGACTGAGTGTGTTTTCCACCAATGAAATGCTCCGTTATTTCAACCAATCAGAGAGCAGTAGCGATAAAGGGTTGAAAGAAAAAGGTGAAACTGGTTTTTTGTATTGAATGCAGTTGTGTGCTTGTGGAAAATAGTGTATTGAAAGTAATTTGAAGTGCGTTTGTAGAAAATATTGGAATTATGGCTAAATTTTCATATCTACCTGAGAATAAAAGGTACAAAATAATGCATTTGAAGGAAGAAGGTTATTCTATGCGCCAATTTGCTGCTAAAGTACCATGTGGGTTTTCTACTGTTGTGAGAACTTTGAAAAGATTTTCTGAAACAAATTTTACTGCGGACAGGGAGCGATCAGGACGACCAAGAAAAACATCTTTACGTGAAGACAGGTTATTGCACAGAATTTCACTTTCAAACAGAAAGCTTAATTCCTTGCAAATTTTGAAACAATGGACTTTGACATCAAATGTGAGTGTGTGCCCAAGAACTGTTAGAGGAAGACTGCTGGAAATTGGGTTACGAGGCTGTAAAGCACGCCCAAAACCATTACTGACTGAATTTCAGTGCAAGAGGTGATTGACGTGGGCAAGGGAACATTCATTATGGACTATTAAAGACTGGGAAAAGATAATATTTAGTGACGAGTGTCCGTTTTGTATTTCTGGCAACCAAAGTTGTGCCTATGTAAGACGACGCACTCATGAAGAATTCAGCCCT
Source organism: Trichonephila clavipes (assembly GCA_019973935.1). Classification (NCBI taxonomy): domain Eukaryota; kingdom Metazoa; phylum Arthropoda; class Arachnida; order Araneae; family Nephilidae; genus Trichonephila; species Trichonephila clavipes. The sequence goes on along the minus strand of BMAU01001464.1, from coordinate 356,664 downwards.
CAGAGTCTGAAGCTCACAGTAAAGTACCCGACAAAAGTGATGGTATGGGGTTGTATGTCTTCTCATGGTATTGGAAAACTTCACATCGTTAGCGGAACAGTGAAAGCCATGGATTACATTGAAATACTACAAAATAAATTGATACCAACTGCGAGAGATCTTTTTGGGAGTCAGTCATGGATTTTTAAGGACGATAACACCCCTTGTCAGCGTGCAAAGGTAGTCCAGAAATGGTTGAAAGACCATACTGTGAATAGAATGAACTGGCCAGAACAGTCTGACGACCTTAATCCGATAGAGAACTTATGGTTTAAAATTGGTTAAGAAGTTTCAAAGAAAAACCTTCAAACAAACGTGAATTAATTGAAGCTTTAATATTTTCCTTCAACCATATTGTCACGAAAGATCTTCTTTTGAAATTGGTGCATTCCATGCCAAAAAGATGTAGAGCCGTAATTAAAGCAAACGACTGGCCCATAAAATATTGATTTTCTAACATGTGACAACAATGTAATTTTCAAAATGCTTATATATATATATATATATATATATATATATATATATATATATATATATATATATATATATATATATATATTAAATATACCGTATTTGTCAATTTTTGTGTTATTTTTCTTTGCATATTATGTTATTCTATATTGTTTTATTCTAAACATATTTCAAATTATTGTGTTCAGGCAGCTTTACTACAAAAAATACTTTAGTCATTGAGAAACTAGTAGTAGATTTGAAATCACAGCAAAAAAAATACATAAAAATCAATAACAATATTTAAGATAGTGCGATAATTTCACAACGAAAAATGAAGTCAAACACAAAAATTACGCTAAGAAATGAGTGTGTGTCAGGACTTTTTGCCACTACTGTATATATATATACTTATATACACTCAGGAACATTGAAAATAGCGACCCAAGAAGGAAGCTAAGAACGATCTCGAAACTTTGCAAATAAGTACAGCGAATTGTGATATGCAAATGATCCGTTTTGTGCCAATACGCATGCTCATACACGCCGAGGTGGCGCCACAATCAGGAAGAGGGTGCTATATAACCCAGCGCAAATTCAAAGATTCATAAATGTGACGATTACCCGCCGATTGTAGGAAGACTTTGGTAAGCGAAACATGCCAGGTAAACGTGCTAGAAGACATTTCTCACAGTTAAGCGAGTTTGAGAGAGGCCTGATCATCGGAATGAAAACTGCTGGCTGGTCTACGAGTCGTGTTGCTGGCCTGGTGGATCGTTCGGAGTGTGCCGTTAGAAATTGTTGGAAGCAGTGGACACGACAAGGTACCCACACGCGGAAAACCGGGTCTGGAACTACCAGGAAGACCACGAGGAGAGAGGATCGAAGGATCATGCGGCAAGTACTTGTGGACCCCACAGTGACTCTCGTTCAACGATATGAGCAGACGTAGGCATAGCAATTGTTCCACAAACAATTTCCAGTTACCTTGCAGAAGCAAATCTTAAATCCAAGTGCCCTTTCCGTGCACTCCCTTTAACACCGGAACATCGGCAACTGCGTCTACATTGGTGCCAAGCCAGATCAATGTGGAATGTCACAGATTGGCAAAAGGTTGTGTTTAGTGATGAATCCCAGTTTGTTTTGGGGACAGATGATAACCGTGTACGGGTGTGGAGGTGCCCTGGTGAGCGGTACAATTCCGCCCACACTGTTCTACGTCACACTGCCCACACAGCTGGTGTAATGGTCTGGGGGGCATAGCCTATGATAGTCGGTCCACTTTAATTGTGATGCGTGGAACCTTAACGGGCCAGCGTTACGTTGATGATATTCTTCGACCCCATGTAGGACTTTTCCTAAATGGTCTCCCAGGGGATGTTCCAGCAAGATAATGCTCGTCCGCATACAGCAAGAGTAGCTCAAGACTTCCTACGTCATTTTCAGACTCTTCCATGGCCGGCCCACTCCCCCGATTTGTTCCCTGTAGAGCACGTGTGGGATAAGCTAAAACGGCAGATGTCATCGTGTCACTCTGTACATGATTTAGAGTTGGCTGTTTAAGATTTGTGGGCCCATCTGCCTCAGGACAACATAAGGTGTTTAATCAACTCAATGCCGAACCGTGTGGTGGCATGTATTGCTGCTGGAGGTGGTCCAACGCGCTATTGAAGTTGCCCTGTATTCGTTTAATTGTCTTGTTTTTTAGATCAAGTGAATCTCTCATCTGTGTCATTAAGTGTATTAAATTTCATTTCAATCCAATGCTTTCTTCTTGGGTCACTATTTTCAATGTTCCTGAGTGTATATATCTAATATATATTATAAATGTGAAAGTTTGTGAAAATCTTTGTGGGTGTTTAACGCAAAAACAACTGAATGGATTTTAATGAAACTTTACAGTAATATAGCTTATACATCAGAATAACACATATGCTATAATTTATAGCATAGACTATAATTTATAAAAATTTGTAAAAAGTGTCCAAAATATAACGATATTTGTCAAGTAAGTGTGAAAAATTTCTGCCATCTACAAGCAATTCTGGCTTGCGCTGCAAAAAAGCCCACCACAGCATATATGTATCTTTTGTTTGTGAAAAACTCTTTTTGTTTTGGCTACGCAATGGGCTCGCTTCTAATTAATTCCTGTGATCAGAATAATGCCTATTTTTTTTATTTCAGAATCAAACTAAGTTTTGAAGGGAGAGGTTGTTATAAATGTATCTTCATTTTAATGTTTTTTTATGATTTTATTATGCACATTTGGTAGTAAGAAATCGATCTTTTTTCAAAATAAATGCTTTTATCGGTTCTGGCACTTAAAGTAAATAAACTTTCTCTTGCACACTGCATCATTTGGACAAATTTTCAAAATTTGTTTGTGGTTAGTAGTTAATTATAACGCTATAATTTTAATTGAATAGGCAGATATTGCGTTTTTAAGTATAAAAATAATTATAACTACTGTACTGTATTTTTTGGAGTGTGTGAGTGAGTGAATATTAACATCGAACTGTTCAGCTACACGAGGGCTTTTGGCAATGTATCACGTAATTTTGAACCATGGTCAAGTGACGTGGACGACACCTGAGCTGGCACCTCCTTCTCCTATTTACCTCACCACACCAACTTAGAAGGAATATTCTACCAATACTTAGCAGGAATATTCTTTGAAATCCACTCTTCCAAGATATATGGCAGCACGGGTTCCATGATGAGTATTTGAGCGGAAAAAATAGTTTGTCAAAATTTAAATGTCTTATGTTTTTGTATGTTAGTGAAGACCTTGGAAAATGATTTGACTACTTATTTTAAGTGAACGGTGGACATAACTAATTTTACAGTGGAATATGTTTAATTAATTTATTAGCTGTAATGGATTAAATTTTCCAAAGTGGAGTATTTTGTTTATGTATATCCCTTAATTTGTAAATGTAGTGATCCAAAAAAAAATATTGTATGAAAAAACGTCAGTAAATCATAATGCAGTTGGATAAAGTATTAAAGTGCATTTCTCTCCTACACGGCGGGTCTTACAAAGCTCTAATAAAGCTCGAGCTACGAAAGTAGCTAGGATTTTACCAACTTGACTCTATCGTTAACATTTCGCTATGTTTTTCATTAAATCGCCTTTATAACTTAAGAAACGGCGTTGCTTGCGAATACTACAATTTTAAAATAAAATAAATACAACAGAAAGTAATATTAATGTATTACACTTTCAGATATAAATTATTTACACTACTTTAAGCGTTTATTACGCAAAACTTTTAACAATGTGTTACTTTTGCTGAGGAGACATCAGCTTACGGAGGTATTTTGAAAAGTGGACCCTCAAAAGAGTTGCGAGGAATTATAAATAAAAAAAAATCCTTTTTATCAGCTATTAGATCTACATACTTAAAATTTAACAAAGGTGTTTTTTTCTTTCTTTCTTTTTTGTTTAGCTGAGATATACAAATAGCTTCTTTTTTTGTTTAATTTGCAATTCACATAAAATTAACTCATTAAAAACTTATTTTTCCTTCAAACTGTGTTGTTTAATTTTTCAGTTTACCCGTGCAAAGAACGGGTATACCAGCTAGTATGTATATATAATCCAAAATGTTTAAATACACAGATAGCTATAGAAACTAAGATAACTATACTAAATAGCAAGAAATAGGCACAGTAGTACAATAACAAACTCCTAGCCTTAGGATCCAAGATTGTAGGTTTAAACAGTTTTTAGGGCTAGCCAAACTTCAACTGTAGTTTGTCATACTACGTACCAAGAGGAAAGGAAAGAATAACATAAGGAGAAATTTAAATGTTATAAACAAAACCACTATTCTAATAAAATATAATTATAAAATTATAGCCTACTAGTATTCACAGTATAGATTTAAGTTCGATGCAAAGTGTAGATAGTAAGACTTACTTCGGCAGTGTAACAACTGGTTATGTTTCCCTCTAAATACAAGAGAGGGATAACAGTTCCGCATGGAGTTAAAATTATGATAGAATAATATAAAGTTTTTTTATATATATATATATGTAATTTTAAAAAATCACATAAATATATATTGATAAAATTATTAGTGGAAAATAAATGAATCCAAGAAATATATTTAAATAATATTATTAATTTATTATAAACATGTGGAACCATCTATTGAATAATTGTATAATTAGTTAAAAATATCAGTAATAAAACATAATGTCAGTAAGTTATTAATACAAATTGTATATCATTGAGAACTATTAGAAATATAATTGTAAAGAAAGTTAGCAGGATAACCATGTTCAATACATTGTTTAATAAAGTTATTAATATTTCAATAAATATTAGCTTTATCACTAACTAAAACATTATTACGATAAATATAGTTAAAAGTAATTTTTCTATATATAGATATTGATAAATTTGAATTCCTGTAAGGCACTTTAAGAATGTTAAAATTTTAAAGGCATCTCTTTTATCATAAATATTACAATGTAATTTCAAATCCTTAATACACACTGGTGTGCAAAACTTAAGCAACAATGCAAAAATTTAGCAGATAGCCATGAAATTGTAGAAAAGGAGAAGTAAGTCAGTAGAAATGTCATGCGTATGCAAATATCAGGAACCAAACGTCAGAAGCGACGTGAGTGTACGCAAAACGCGTGATGTCGGCGCGCGCTGCTCAACAGTAGAATAAAATGAAGGATGGAGGCGCAATTCAACATATTCATTGCAAGTGCCAGTGAGTCAGTTCATGAAATATGGCTAGAAGAAATCACCTGGACGACTTCACACGTGGAAGAATGATCGGAAAGCGGGAGGAGGGGTGTACCGTCACCAGTGTAGCTGCAGAGTTCGGAATCAACAAAAGTGTCGTTTCGCGCGCTTGGAAAACGTTCCAAACCACAGGTATAGCTGTTAGAAAGGTTGGTGGTGGCCGCCAACTGCTGGTGATGACCGATATATCATCCTGCAGGCGAAAAGAGGCTGACGGCAGTCAGCAAGCGTCATTGCTCAGCATCTCTCTACAGCAACGGGGTGACAAGTGTCGCGGTTTACTGTGGCCAGACGCCTTCACAAAGGGACCTATTCGCCCGCCGTCCTGAACGCTGCCTCCCGTTGAAAGTTGACCACCGATGCCACCGTTTACAGTGGTGCAGAGAGCACAAAAACTGGACAACTGTTCAATGGAGTCGTGTCCTTTTTACGGATGAGAGTCGGTTCAGTACCAGAAGCTATTCTCAACGCGTTTTGATTTGGAGAGAGATCGGGACACGGTTTTATACCAGTAACATCAATGAAAGACACCATTACGGTAGTCCTGGAGTTCTTGTCTGGGGAAGCACATTATACTGAACGGGTGAATTGAGCTCCACATTTTCGATAGAGGGTCTGTAAAGGGAATCGCTATTGTGAGGAGGTACTTCTTCCCCATGTGCGTCTGTTCTGAGGTGCCATTGGCCCAGACTTCATTTTTTGGATGACAATGCACGGCCACATCGGACTCTTGCTGTTGAGGAGCTGCTGGGATGTGAAGATATCACTCGAATGGATTGGACAGCGTACTCCCCAGATTTAAATAACATCGAACATGTGTGGGATGCTTTGGGGATACGTATTGCAGCACGCTTACATCATCCGGAGAACACCCAACAACTCAAAGAGATGCTGATTGAAGAATGGGTACTCCTACCGCAAGAAATGTTGCACCAGCTGGTTCTGAGTATGCGGAGACGGTGCGAAGCAACCATTGTAGTGAGGGGAGGGCATACACCTTATTAAGGCACATCTGCTTGTTGTTCTTCCTGCTGGATAGGCCATCATGAGTCATGATACTATGCGTTCAATAAAGCTTGTTTTTGTTTGATTCCATACCGTATGCATTGTATTCCTTTTTCAGCACCGATGCTTTCGTCATTCATTACGTACATAATACTCTCCCTCATTTCTGAATTTCATGTCTCTCAGATGATTTTTCGTGAAGTTATGGAAATAAACCCACCTGTTGCTTAAGTTTTGCACACCAGTGTACAATGTTACGTCTAAGAAATTAGTTTTAATTGTATTATTAATTTTAACTAAGTTTTAGTAGGCTGGATAAAAATTAATATTGGGATTTAAATTATCATTTTTACCAAAAATAATTAAATCATCAATATATCTAAAAATGTAATAGTCATTATTAATAATATAATTATATTCATAAAAGTGTAAATAAAGAGTATTTTTTTCCAGGTATAGAAGTTTAAGTTGGCATTACTTTCCAAGATGGCGACCAATTTAACAGCTGTCAAGTGATTTATTCTCAGTTTGGTTTGGCAATTCATCAAAACTATCAGCAAGCAAGGCGTAGATTCGTCGAATGGGCCCAAAACGAGATTGCCGTTGTTCCCGATTTTCCTAAGCGAATTTTGTTTAGCGATGAAGCGCACTTCTGGTTGAATGGCTACGTCAACAAACAACACTGCCGCATTTGGAGTGAAGCTAATCCACAAGTGTATGTCGAAACACCGTTACATCCAGAAAAACTGACTGTTTGGTGTGCTTTATGGGCTGGTGGAATCCTTCTTCAAAAACGATGAAGGCCACAACGTTACAGTCAATGGTGATCGGTATAGAGCCATGATTACTAACTTTTTCATTCCTGAATTGAACAATCATGATGTCCAGGAGCTGTGGTTCCAACAAGACGGCGCAACATGTCACACAGCTGGTGCCACAATCGATTTATTGAAAGACACGTTTGGTGACCGCCTAATTTCATGTTTTGGACCTGTGAATTGGCCTCCAAGATCTTGTGATTTAACACCGCTAGACTATTTTCTGTGGGGCTATGTAAAGTCATTGGTCTATGCCAGTGCTTCTCAAACTTCCACTACTGGTGCCCCCCTTTTCAATCACAATTTTTATCGCGCCCCCTTATACATTAATAATGTACTGAATGTAATGATAATGCACTTTGACGCTAAAGCTACTATACGCGATCTTAATTATAAACGATATAAATTAATAGCATAAGTATTACAGTTTGTATACTACTTTTTTGCAAAATAAATAAATTAATTAAGTAAGACAGTGCTTCTCAAACTTTCACTACTGGCGACCCAATTTTCAATAATAATTTTCATCGCCACTCCCTCAATAATAATGTATTGAATGCAATAAAAATGCACTTTGATTATTAAATTTTGTATACGTTACTTTTATATAATATATATTTTAAGCAAATTACTTTTAAGTAATAATTATGATGTTATGTTATTTTTCCTTTCTCTCATTTTTTAAATTCGGACAGATTGCAAAATGACATTTAATTAAAAATTTATTTCGTCCATCATGCATTTCAAAAAGTACAAATGTCATTACAACAAGTATATAATATAAAAAATAAATTTTAAGTCAATTCCTACTTAGGCCAACAAAGAAAAACTTATATTAGTTACTTTCTATTAAATAGTTTCAATTAATATACAAATATGTAATACATATGACAGAATCACAATGTTAGCGACAAAAGAGAAAGCGATTTTCCTTGCAATTTTTCCTTTTCTTTTCTATATATGGGGTATTGGAATATTCTTTTTTCGTTACTATTTATTCATTAATTAAATTTAATTAGTGTAAGAAAATAGTAAAAAGTAAAGAAGAAATCACACACATTCTTAGAAATTAGGCCATCTCGGATGGAATTCGAACTACCGTCCTTCAGATTAGATGCCCAGCGCGCTATCCATTGCGTTACAGGGGACAGCACGAAAAGTTTTCCTTTCTATAAATGCTTTTGGACTATAATTTTTGTTTGTTACTATTTATTCATTTTTTAATTTAATTAATGAATTAAAATTTGAAAGAACTGTATTAACATGAAGTGTCACCCACTACAAGTTTTAAAAAATGTATTTGAACTTGAATGAATGAATAGAAAGTATTTTATCAACGATTGAAAATTTGAACAAGATATATATGAGAGAGTGAACTTATAGTAGAAATTGAAAAATAGTCTACTTTATGTTGCACTCTCTCATATCCATCACATCTGGCATTCTCGCGAGCGTCTGCGTGAGTCTGGCCAAACTATCGGACGTCTGCGCAAAACATGTAATAATGCTGTACCTCGTACAATTCCAATCAGTCTTGGTCCATTCCATGCTTCTATAGCTACCAAATCTATCTTGAATGTACATTTTATTGCGCGTTAGTTGTAATTCACACTATTAAGTATTACTGCAGAAAATTGGAACAAAAAAAATCATGGATACATTTTTAAGTCGTAAGCGAACATTCGACAATAATAAAGCATCAAGACGAGCATAGTTCCGAAAATTAAATCTAGGAAATATTCTCAAGAATACTTGAATTTTGGATTTACCATTACTGAAGTAAATGGAGAAGAAAAGCCCCTGTGTGTTATTTGCTCAAAAATATTGGCAGCAGACAGTATGAAACCTAATAAACTTAAAAGACATTTCGAAACGCTTCATGGTGAGTACATTAACAAACCTTGAGAGTTCTTTGAATCAAAATTAAAATCATATGGAAAACAATAAACATTTTTTAAAAAAACTTTGTCAGTGAATGAAAAAGCTTTACTTACTTCTTACAAAGTATCATATAAAATAGCCAGATGTAAAAAGCCTCACACTATTGCCGAAGAGCTTATTTTGCCTGCAGCAATTGAGATTGTAGAAACTATGTTTGGAGACAATTTTGCCAAAGTGTTGCAGTCCATACCCCTATCAAATGATACTGTTTCCCGTCGAATTGATGATATCGCTGAAGATGTAGAGCAACAGCTTTTCGGTAAGTTGCGTGATAAATTGTTTTCAATTCAGCTTGACAAAGCAACGGATAGCAATAAAGATGCTCATTTCATTGCGCATGTTCGATTTTGGGATGGTATGTCAGCGGTAGAAGAACTACTTTTTTGTAAACCAATAAAACTTAAAGCAACAGCAATAGCATTATTTGATATTTTAAATAATTTTATAAACGAGGCAAATATAGAGTGGAAAAATTGTGTCGGAATATGCACCCATGGTGCTCGTACAATGTCAGGAAGATTTAAAAGTATACAAGCACTTGTGAAACAAAAATCTCCACTGTGCATCTGGACACATTGTATGATCCACAGAGAAGCTCTGGCTTCCAAAGAAATTAGTCCTGGCCTGAATATTGTGCTAATGACAGTTGTGACTGTAGTAAATTACATAAAAAGGAGACCCCTAAAATCAAGAACCTTTTCTGGACTTTGCAAAGACATGGGCGCAGTGCATTCATCGTTGCTATTTTATTGTGATGCAAGATGGTTATCACGCGGAAATTTTTACAACGTGTTTATGAATTAAGAAATGAAATTACCATTTTTCTAGAAGAGGAAAAACCTACCGGAAGCTGAGAAATTTCGAGATGGTTTATTTCTGATGAAGTTGAGCTACTTAGTCGATATATTTGAGAAATTAAATATATTGAATCTTCAACTTCAAGGATCAAATGTACATATGTTTGACACGAGTGATAAAATGAATGCTTTTTGTAGAAAATTAGAATTATGGAGCCGAAATTTAAAGCAAAAAAACCTAGAAATGTTTGAAAATGCGGATAAATGTGTAAAAACTTACAAAACTAAAGAACAACATGTGGAAGTTGTTTATAAAACTATTGAATATCATTTAGCTATGTTAGCAAAAAATTTAAAAAAATATTTTTTTGCTGAGGACAACTTGATAGCAAGTTACGAATGGGTGAGAGATCCATTTCAAAATGCCCCAGAAGGGCTCTCCACTACCGAAGAAGAAAGTTTCATAGATTTCACATCTAGTGGCGAAATTAAAAGACAATTTTGTAATAAAACTCTCTTTCAATTTTGGGCAGAAGTAGATGATAAATTTTCTGAACTGAAAACAAAAGCATTTCGTATACTTTTACCGTTTTGAACATCGTACCTGTGTGAAACCGGATTTTCTGCGGTGGCTGCTTTGAAGCCAAAATAGAGATCTCAGCTAAATATCGAAAAAGAACTCAGAGTGCCAATTTCTAATATTAAGCCTTCATTTGAAAACCTTTGCTCTGCAAGACAAGCCCATGGATGTCACTAATAATAATTAAACTTGCTCTTAAATTAGTATTAATAAATTAGTTATAAAATACATTGTGCACAGTACTGATACATTTATAAGTACACTGGCTGAAGTACACGTTCTGCGATTATTTTTTAAAAAAATAATACATTATTCTTGATATAATAGCTTAATTGTAAGAAGAGTAAAACCAAGTGCACAACAATGCATACAAAAATATAAAATGATTTTTTAAATGAATATGCTCCTATTATAAATAGTTTAAAACGAACAGTAATTTTAAGCCTCACAGAATTAGCATTTAGAATTAATATTAAATAAGGAAAACGAATGAAAAATTCCAATGAAGAATAATTGTGTTATTTTTAATATTTAAAGCGAGAAACCTTCAAAATGTTTTAACCCGGAAGCAGGCGCACACTCCACACTAACGTTAATGGTCGCGCGATCACTTCACCAAGTCACCCTAATCCTTTTTTTTTATAATTATTTTTTTCTGTGCTCGATAAAAATCACAATTGCAGTGAATAATTTAACTAAGAGAAAATATACTTACCTACTTTAAAGGACTTTTTAATTTTTCTTTGATGATTTGAGAAAAAATCCAATAAAACTAAAGAAACCGTTCCAAATGTGTGTGACCTTAATAAAGAACATAAATCACAGACACTTTACACTAACAATACAAGAACGTCATTTGCAATCAAAACTGTCATATTTTGCTCACGTTATTGTAATTTTTCTATTCTTTGATGATATACAAATAGCATGTGTAACCTTTTCTTGCTTGTGTCTTTTTGATAAGGCGAAGTGTTACATTTATGGGTTCTTAGTTTTCTTGATATCTTAATTTTCTTGACAGAGTTCTTTAGGCAGCATTTGAAAATTACAATTCAACTCAAACGTTTCATGTCTATCACTTTTGTCATATTTAATTTCGCTATCACGATTAATATGCATTATTTCATCAGGTTCTTCAATTGCTTGATCAGTTTCATCTTCCTTCAATAGAGAGATCACAGATGCCCATTTTTTTATATTCTGCTCATTTACATTTATAAACCATAATAAGTTGTACAACACAGCAATTAAAACCACAAAGTTAATCGTAAGGGAAAGTATATCATATTCATAGAAAATATTTCTGAACAAAAGTGGTCGTGCAGGGAACTCGATCAAAACAAGTACCTTGATTGTAAAAAACCGTTTGCCACTCTCAAAAAAGAGGCATAAATGTGACAAATTCATTTTAGTTTCCATTAAGACTGTCATATCGAAGGATACTGTCAAGAAACTGTTAACGAATAAACAGTTTTACCAGAATTTGGAGTGATTCAGCGCCTCATGCGACCGCTCCCATGAAAAAAATGTATTCGATACAAAAACATCGATGTCAGTTATAAAAAAATAATTGTGTAAAACGTTTTTTATAATGCAATTTCAGATTACTCATAAAATACATCTTGGCCAATTAATCCTTCAAAGTGCTCAATATGCTTATCCATACATCATAAAACTCATTTACATGGGGGGGGAAAACAACAGAAAAATATTATTTATAACTTTCCCCAAAGAAAAGTAGACGGAGTTAAGCATACCAGTAAGTTTGAAGGTCAAAGAGATGATAATCAAAAGTACTATTCTAGAGGTTACAAGAAACGTAATAAAAAATCTCTCATCGCGGGATTACAACAAAGCAAACAAAATATCTTTTTTTATTTGGTTTTGGGATCAAAGATAGCTAATGAGCGTTTGAAGTGGAATCTTTTGAAAGTGGAAAACCAGATGATATATATAATTTATATCAGTGTAAATGTGTATTTTTTATTTTGTCAGAAAGCATTTTGTTTTAACCTCATTCCAAAAAATAATTTTTAAGCCTTTTATATTTTCAAGATGCTCGCGCCCCCCTCGAAGGGTTATCGCGCCCCCCAGGGGGCGTGCCCCACAGTTTGAGAAGCACTGGTCTATGCGGATAAGCCACAAACGCTAGACCATTTGGAAGACAACATTCGCCGTGTTATTGCCGATATACGGCCACAAGTGTTGGAAAAAGCCATCGAAAATTGGACGTCCAGATTGGATTACATCCGAGCCAGCCGTGGCAGTCATATGCCAGAAATCATATTTAAAATGTAATGCCACAAGATTATCTTTCGAATAAAAAAAATTCATGTCAATCGAATAATACATCGTTGTTTTATTGCAATTTAAAGTTCTATACCTCTAAAAAAACATCCTTTAGTATCGTAATACGTAATTATATATCTAAGAGGAAAGACAACAAGCAAATGCTCCTTAGTACGTTATAAACCCTCCCCTTACTGCAATGGTTGCTTCGCACCGTTTCTCCCTACTCAGCAACAGATTGTCCAACAGTTTTTGAAATAAGAGTGCCCATTCCTAAATCAGCACCTGTTTTAGTTGTTGGATGTTCCCCGGGGGATGTAATGGTGCCGCAAGACGTCTCCCCAAAGCATTCTACACATGTTCTATGGGATTTAAATCAAGAGAGAACGCTGGCCAATTCATTCAAGTGATATCTTCCCTTTCCAGTAGCTACAGAACATCATAAGTCTGATGTGTCCGTGCATTGGCATCCATATAAACCAAGTTTCGTTCAATAGCATCTCGGGACAAAGGCACATGGGGAAGGATGACCTCCTTACAATAGCGATCTCCGGTTACAGAACCACTATTGAAGACGTAGAGCTCAGTCCGACCATTCAGCATAATGCCTCCCCAGATGACAGCTCCAGGACCACCGTAACAGTCTATTCACTCGAAACTGTTCCGCCAATGAACAACTTTAAAAGAAATGCAACGTTCAGGATGGCGGGTTAATAGGCCACCTTTGTGAAGACGTCTGACCACAGTAAATCCGACATTTGTCGCTCTGTTGCTGAACAATGGCTTTTGCTGACTGATATCGGACACTTTTCGCCTGCAGGACGATATATCGGTCATCCACTGCAGTTGTTTTCCTAGAGGGGCCATCACACACCAACCTTTCTAACAGCTATACCTATGGTATGCAAGGCTTTCCAAGTGCGCGGAATAACACTTTTGTTAGTTCCGAGCTCCTCCGCTGCACTGGTCAAACTATGTCCCTTCTTCAGTTTTCCTATCATTCTTTCACGTGTGAAAACGTCTGGGTGATTTCTTCCAGCCATATTTCACGAAAGAACTAACTTGCACTTTCAGCGAATGTCTTTAATTGCACTTCCGTTCTTCCTTTTTTTTTTGTTCTTGACATTTGCATACACATCATCATCCTCATTTGCATACATGATATTGTATGAATTTCATGTTCAATGTACTGATCACAATAACCCCTTTCCTGTAATTTCATGTGTTATCAGCTTAAAATTTACATTTTTTTTATTGAAAACAATAAAATTTACATTGTTGCTGAAATTTTGTACACCAGTGTGTGTAGTGTTTTATTCGAATTCGCTTTCTCTCAAGATAATTCTTTGATATTTATTTCGTTTTGGAATTTGAAAGGAATCTGAAATTGAATTGAATCATTAAATTTTTGGTTCTATTCCTTTGGAAGCAATCAAAGCATATAACATAGTTTGGTTTTAAGCAAAAATAAACGCTACATCAAGTTCTTTTGGAATGGAGACCGAAGTTTTTGTATATTATCCCATTACAATTTTGTATATTATCCCATTATTATATTTTGTGATTTAGGCTTATTGTATTCCTTTTCGTAATCAACATATTTTAATGGAAATAGTTTGAAGCTGTATAAGATATCGTATAATCTGTAACTAGCTTTTTATTTAAAATGAAGTACTTTTTAATTCGTTGGAGAAGTACAAGTTTTTGAATTGAAGTCCAAATAGTGAAGACAACACTAAACGTATAATTGTATTTCTATTAAAAAATTCTTTATGATTTTTTTTGTCTGAAGGCTGATCTGATTTTGTAGAATGAACAAAATTAGACTCAATGAAATATATCTTTTCATTCGGTTTAATATTAATCATGTGAACTGCTTACTTTATTATTTACATTCGAAAACGGTGTGATAGAGATTTATCCCACAAAAATTGTAGGTGATAATTTACTATAACTGAAATGAAATCATCTGTAATTAATGAGTGATAATATATTTACAAAAGCCTTTAATTATCAATATGTTGCGTCTGGAATATTGAGCTGCGAAAAAATCTCAAAATATTTCTTAGCGAATCAACAATTTTAATAAGATGTACTTTTCCTAAGCGAATAAAAAGGGGGGAAATCAAATTTTTAAATTTATTAATAATATAACAGTTAGCTACTTTATTTCAAATTGAGAACGTTTCAGAAAACATAATGGAACAACAAGTATAAAAAATGCATTTTTTGCTTTCATTCGAGTTTTAGACAAATTATTTCAGAGTGCGTAATTTGGTCTCAAATTCGATTAAAAATCGTGAAATTTCTTTCAATTTATAAGTACAATTTTATACATACGTAAGGATTTCCAGTTGTTTAAATATCTTTTTCTCGATAAACATCAAGTGTATACAGTTTTTTTTAAGAATATTTTTTAAATTCCAAGAAATTCAGTGAGGTAGAATGCTGTTGTTGTCTTGTATGACAAAGTGCAGAGGTTGTAATAATAAAACATAAAGATATAGTCAGATATTGCCAAAGGCGTGAATCACTGCCGTGACAACATCCATGGCATGATCCGAGTAAAGAATGTCCATGTTGCAGTCGTTGTCTATTATAAAAAGGGCACCACCAATGGAAGGACAGCTAAAAAGGTGTTTGGGATCCAGCTGCGTGCCTGGGCAGTGCTTGCATTCCACATATGATCTGAAACCATCGGACAGAATCTGCATGCCCTTAAAATGCTTTGTCCTTAGTCTAGTTATTGTTGACGTAATTTCTCGGCTATAATTTAATTCTCGCGGCGATAAGTTTTTTCTTGGGTTTCAGCAGAGCTTTTGTTTTGCTACTGCGTTCGCATCAAAGAGTAGATTAAGTTAGAGGCTCAAGTGTTCTGGCTTCATTGGCAAGGGAATCGGCCATCTCGTTCACTTCGATGTCAACATGGGCAGGGATCCACTGGAGGGTACATGATTTGCCCAATGCACCAATGGAGAATAGAAGTGATGTGATTTCTTGGGTGAGCCCCGTTTTTCCTTCCTTTATGGCCTCAAGAGCAGATCTACAATCCGAGAGTACAATGAGGCCATCGGAATTAGCAATATTTGTCAGTGCAAGGTAAATATCTATAGGGCTGTATTAATTGCTATAAGATCACACGTGAAGTTGGAAGCAATATGCCCTGCAGAGATCTTGTGCTTTGAAGTTGTATTATCTGGATACTTAAGAAAGACACCAGATCCACCCCTATTTCACTCTGAGTCTGAGGAACCGTCGGTGTAGGCAGTTACTAAACGAGGCCTCATAAGGCCGATAATTGTGTTCATGTACTTCCTTTTAATTGTGTCCCTAGGTTCATTTTTCGTACAAGGTTCAAGAAAGTCCAAAATTATTTTGGCAGAGGGAGGGGGTTTGACTGGAAAACAAGGTTCTTGAATGATATCAAGGCATGTGAGATTCAAGTTACTGTCGTTTCTTATGTCCTTATCACACTGAAGTGTTGAAGATCTCTTCAGCCTATTCTTAGTTGTCCAGAAGCGAAAAGTAATGTTGGAGATATGTTGTTCACCGCAGCTTCTTATTTTGTTTGTAAACTTAATAGTGGTAAGTTTCCTTCTGCTTTTCAATGACGTTAGGCCACACTCAATCTCAGCTTTCATATTATTTGTCGAAGACACAGTTTCGATGATAATCTTGGATGTCCTGTACTGAACAGAGTCAATGTTCCCTGTTGAGGTGGAAGCTGATGGAGCCCAAACGGGTGCTGCATATTTGAGGATTGGCCTTATAAGTGCAGTGTGAGTGTTTAGAAATGTCTTTGGTTTTGAACCATAAGTCGAACCACGCAAAGTTTTCGAAGAATATTGAGCTTCTTTAAAGCCTTTTGCGGTATAAGCTCTATATGCTTGGTAAACCTCACTTCCGCATCTAGCGTTAAGCCGAGGTATTTGGGATGGGAGATTTTTCCAACAATTGAGTTATTTAACCTTAATTCGGGAGAAAGGCTGCCCTGCTCCTTCTGTTAGAAGAAAACACACAGTATTTGTTTTTTTTTCTAGATATATCAGCAGTTTTAGCTGTTTAGCCCAGTCTTCAATGTGAGATAGATTTTCGTTCAATACATTTTCGGAGATTGTGATGTCAGTATGTGAGTGCCAAATGGCAATGTCATCTGTATAGCAGGCTATTTTAGCTTCATTAACAATGTGATCATCGACAGAGTTCATATAGAGAATAAAAAAGAGTGGGCAAAGGACTGATCCCTGGGGAATGTCTGCCCAAGATCTATGTGTCCTTGAAAACTTTCCATTAACCCTCACTGCAAATCTTCCATCTCTTAGGAAGCCGTTGATCAACAGTAGGATATAACCTGAGATGTCTAAGGAATGCAAAGTGTCAATGAGTCTTTGTCTCCAAACTCTGTCAAAGGCCTTAGAAAGATCAAGGAAAACGGCCGTTGTTCTGAAAACTCAATTTATGGATAAATTTCAAAGACTCGACACTTGTCAGAATCAAATTTCGGAACAACTTTGGGTACAGAAGATGCCGTGCAAGAATATTTTGATGCTATGGAAGATGCAGAAAACTACCGTGACCGCTACATCGAAATGTGTACTCGAGTAGATTTGAAAGTACGAGAAACCGTTGTTCCTACCGAAACTGAAAAAAGAAGCTTTAAATTACCGAAAATCGAATCTTAGAAGTTCAGCGGTGAAGCTAAAGACTTTTTGGCCTTCTGGAGTCAGTTTCAGAAAATTCACAATGATAAAAGCATTGCGGAAGAAGACAAAATGCAATATTTATTGCAATCCGTGGAACCGAAATCGAAAGCAGAACGATTAGTGTTGAGTTTCCCGGCAACGGCGGAAAATTATCCTAAAGCCATTGATCAATTAAAAGAGAGATTCGGTCGTGAAGATTTGTTAGTACAAATTTACGTACGTGAACTTTTAAATTTAGTAATGAAGAACGCTGTTTCTGGAAGAACGAAAACTGATTTGTCCACCTTGTACGATGAACTAGAAGGGAAATTACGTCGTTGGAGAGCCTTGGACGAACACAAGAAAAATATGGAGATTTCCTTACACCATTGGTAGAGTCCTGCTTACCCGAAGAAATCCTGATGGCCTGGGAAAGAAAACGGAATACTGAAACAGACGCTAAAGGATCGCGAACTCTAGAACACTTAATGACTTTCCTTCGCCTGGAAGTCCAAGGGGAAGAGATGGTGCAGCTGGCAAAATCCGGTTTTGGAACTCCTATCCGAAAAAAAGATTCCCCAACTGAAAGGGTTAAGCCGACTGAATTAATGACTGCATCAGCTCTGGCGAGTTCCGTAAAGTCCTCAGGTAAGAAAATCAATAACTGTGTATTTTGTGAGAAATATCATCCCAGTGAAAATTGCTTTAATGCTAGAAAAATGTCTTTAAATGCTAAGAGACAATTGTTATTAAGAAAAGGTGCTTGTTTTATTTGTTTAAATAGATCTGGCCATTTGAGTAAAAATTGTGATATTAAAAATGATATTAATTGTTCTAAATATAATTATTCTCATTTTGAAATAATGTGTCCAAAATTAAATAAGAAGTATGATCAAAAATTGTGTTCCATAAAAACTGAGAACTCTCTATCAAGTAACTGCAACAGAAACCAAAGTATTTACTTTCAAACCCTCTGCGTTTAAATTCGCATTAAAGATCAGAAAAGGAAAGTTAGAGTTCTGATTGATACCGCTTGTGAAAATAGCTACATTAGTGAAAGTGTTACTAGTATTTTGAAGGCCACTCCACTTAGAGAGGAAACTATAATTCATTCTCTATTCGGGGGCAACGAAACTAAACCGAAACATCACAGCATGTATTCTATTGAGGTCAGTGTTTTGAAACACTCTTATACATGTTGTTTTGAAGTGCTATCCGAAAAGAAAATATGTGGATTTATTTCTAAGATTGAGGATAAGCGTATTTTAAATGAATTAAAAAATAAAGAAATTATGTTATCGGATTTAAATTGTAAAGAAACGGAAATTGGGCTTTTGATTGGGGCTGATAATATAGGAAAATTATTGACTGGGAATTTAATTGAATTTGATTCGGGTTTAACAGCTATTGAAACTAAACTAGGATGAACGGTAATTGGAAAAGTATTTTCGAACGATAAAAACGTTATGTTAACGACACCGTCTTTGCATGTGCGGAATGTGTTAGCGTTAAGAATTATGGGAACTTGATGTTTTAGGAAGAACGGATCCCTTACTTAATGAGAATACGAAAGAAAATTTTGAATTAACCGATTTTAAGAATAAAATGAAAATTCTTCCCGATGGAAGATATGAAGTTAAACTCCCATGGAAATGTAACTCTGAAAATTTGCCCAGTAACAAAGAACTAAGATGGAAAAGACATCTACGGATGATGAATAAATTAAGAAACGGTAAATTTTTTGAAGATTATAAAAGTGTGTTTAGGCAATGGGAAGATTTAAATATCATTGAACGTGTGCCGGAAGTAGAATTGAACAATGAATGCCATTATTTACCGCATAGACCTGTGATTAAATTAGATAGTGCGACTACAAAAATCCGACCCGTATTCAATGCTTCGGCCCGTGAAAAAGGGAAACCATCTTTGAACGATTGTTTATATAAAGGCGTAAACCTTATTGAACTGATACCTGACATTTTAGATCGTTTTAGAATTTATCCAGTCGGAATTGTAGCCGATATTGAAAAGGCGTTTTTGATGCTATCTGTTGCATTGAAAGATAGAGATTATCTCAGATTTTTTTTCCCCATACAATGAAAAACAATTAGTGTACAGGCATTGTCGAGTTGTGTTTGGGGTGTCTTCAAGCCCTTACTTATTGAATGCATCTATTATGCATTTTTTGGAAAACTGTAATTCCGAATGTAAGGAAGTTGCACAAAAGTTAAAATCTTCCTTTTATGTCGATAATTGGGTAACTGGTGTTTTCAGTGCTGATGAAATAGAGATATTTATTGAGAGAGAAGACTAAATTAATTATGTCGGAAGGATGTTTTAATTTACGTATTTTTGGGAGCAATGTGGCGAGTAAAAGTGTTGATAAACACTCAGGCGAAACTTTTATTTTGGGTATCATCTGGGACTTGGATAATGATGTTTTGAAATGTTGCACGAATTTCGACTCATTAACGTGCGAAGTGAAAATAACGAAACGATTAGTTTTGTCTACGGTGCAAAAAGTTTTCGATCCCATTGGAATGTTGGCGCCGTCTACATTGCTCCCAAAATTACTATTGCAGGAAATATGGAAAATGAAAAAGGCATGGGATCAGGAACTACCTCAGAATATTGTAAACAAATTTATGAAATGGTTTAATGAAATTCAAATTTTGAAAGATGTAACTGTACCACGTTGTATGAAAATTGATATTTTTACTGAATTACATGTATTTGTTGATGCAAGCAAGCGGTCATATGTGGGATGCGTCTTTGCTCGATCAATAGTTGATTCTAGAGTTAGCGTAATTCTCGTTAGAGCGAAGTCGATAGTAGCTCCTCTCAAACTTTTGAGTATACCGCGTCTAGAACTAATGGCTTTTTGTGTAGGTGCTCGACTTGTAAATTCTATTTTGAAAGCGCTTACTATGTCGGACTTGAAAGTTACTCTTTGGTCCGATTCCACAACAGCACTTTGGTGGATTAAAGAATATGGAAATTGGTCGGTTTTTGTAGCTAATAGGGTAAAGGAAATTAGACAACTAACTCAAATTCAGTCATGGAAGTACGTTCCAGGAAACATGAATATCGCGGATTTACTATCTCGTGGTTGTTCTCCACGACAAATGCTTAGTTCTAGATGGTGGGAGGGGCCTTCCTGGTTGAAACAAAATTCGGAATATTGGCCAGATGGTGAAATCAGTTGCGAGCCTCAAGAAGTTAACGTAGAGAGAAAGAAAACTAAAAATGCGAATGTTGATCTAGCAAACGATGCACCCCCCTTGCTTATATGTAATGTGTCTGATTATGATAAAATGATAAGAGTATTTGCATGGATTTTAAGATTTGTAAATAATTGTCGCAAAGACTATAACAAATGTAAGGAACATGAACTTTCTGTTGCTGAAATTGAAAATTCTGAGAAACAATTGATTCGTTTAACTCAGACATATTATTTACCTGATGTTGAATCTTTAAAATTTGTTACTTTTATTGATAATGATAATATTTTAAGAGTAAAATCTAAAGTAACTGAACGAAATAATGAAAGTTCTTTTTTGTATCCTATATTGTTACCTGATAAATGTGAATTTACAAAACTTTTGATTAGATCTATACACAAAAAGAACTGTCATGCAGGAATCCAAATAATGCAATCATTAATTAGAGAAAGATTCTGGATTATCAGAGCTAGAAAAACTATTAAGAGTATTTTGAATGAATGTTTTGTTTGTGCTCGTTTTAAAGTGAAATCATTGTCAAGCGGACCATCACCCTTACCACCAGACCGCGTGAATGATTGCGCGATATTTGAAGTTGTAGGAATTGAGAGACTTAGCTGGACCTCTGTTTTTAAAAACTGGTGAAAAGGTATGGATTACATTGTTTACTTGCGCAGTCTATCGCGCACTACATCTTGAATTAGTAAACACTTTATCTTATGCCTTTTTGCTAGATCTTAGGCGTTTCATTGCCAGGCGCGGGAGGCCCAGGATAATTTACTGTGATAACGGTACTAATTTCCGAGGTGCTTTCTATGACCTTGCAAAATTGGATTGGCATAACATATATCGAGAGAAACATGAACTCAAAAAATAGTTTGGAAATTTATACCACCCACCGCCGCATGGTGGGGAGGCTGGTGGGAAAGGTTGGTTCGCATTATCAAGGAACTATTGAGACGTTCTCTTGGGAAAATCGATATTGTCCTATGAAGAATTGTCTACAGTGATTTGTGATTGCGAATTTTTAATCAATAGTATACCTTTAACTTATATATCTGAAAATCTACAAGAATTGATCCCTCTTACTCCAGCAATGTTTTTAATAGAGAATCGCTGTTCCAATGCTACCGATATTGACGAATTGAATTCGAGAGACTTAAGAAAAAAGAATGAAATATAGAATTAAACTTTTAAGTGATTTAAGACAACGTTTCAGGAAAGAATATCTAAGTGAGCTAATACAAAAACAGAATGATAATCGGGTGCGGGAACCCCGAATTGGGGAAATGGTCTTAATTGGAAACGACAATAAGAAACGTTTGTCTTGGCCTATAGCTAAGATTATAGAATTAATCCCTGGTCGAGATGGGGAAATTCGAACAGTTCGGCTAAAAACTCAACATGGAACAGTAATAAGCCCCGCTTGTACTTCCAAAGGGAAGTACAAGCGATTGCTAATAGCGATAAGGAGTCGAAAGAGGAATCAATTTCTGTTAAAAGTACTAAACCTGAAAAGGTCTTGAATACTAATGATGCAATTATAAAAAAAATATACTTCTTCTGGAAGATTTGTTAAAGAACCGAAGAGAGACTTGATCTTTTGAATTATAACTGTTATAGGTTTGAGACTCTCCCCAAGTCTCAAAGGGGGGAGTATGTTGTGAATAGAGGTGATTTGTGTGAATAAGTGGCTGCATGGCGCCACGTTTTTGTAACTGTGAAGAGGTTGTGTGACGTCATTATGTTCTGTGTATAAAAGGGGTGGAGCCACACGTGCTCACACTCACTCGGTAGTTCTGAATAAACTCAGTTACTTTGATTGACTGGCTCGAGTCTGAATTTCTTCCTCCAACGCCGAGCATCGGGTAGATGCAGCTCGCAGAATTTTATAATTGAAATATTGTTCGATACACTATTGGTCAAATTACGATCAATTATAAAGTGCTTGGCATTTCATGGGACACTGATATGGATGTGTTTTACTTTGATATAGAAAGTCTGCTATCCTTTATTTCGAAAAGGACTGATACAAAAAGGTTTTTGTTGCAAGTTGCTGGTCGAATCTTTGATCCTCTAGGATTTATAGATCCCTATGTGATTCGTTTGAAGATACTTATTCAAAATATCTGGGAAATGGGTCTTCTTTGGGATCAGGAAATGCCCTTGATTATAAAAAAAAGCCCTTTAATGAATGGTGTCATGAATTTAAAAACCTTCATCTAGTGTCGATTCCTCACTTTTATGACTTTTCGGACTCGAATGCAACAAATATACAACTCTATTGCTTTTCAGACTCATCGAAAAAAGCCTACGTAACTGTAATATATTTTCGAATCATTAGGACTGATGGAACTATTACAACTAGTTTCGTCACTTCCAAGAGCAGAGTTGCCCCGCGTTAAAGACTCTTTCTCTGCCGAGATTGGAATTGATGGGGGGCCTGCTTTCAGCTAGGTTGTGATGCAAAGTTTCCAAAACTTTAAAACTCGAAAAGTCTTGCTTTTTTCTTACAGATTCCTCTATCGTTTACCACTGGATTCAGGGGGAACCGTTTCGTTTTAAATCATTCGTTAAGAATAGGATAGAAGAGATTCAAAAACTGACTGAATCATAGAAGTGGCATCATTACCCCGGAAAGGAAAACCCTGCCGACATTATAGGCAGGGGAATTTCCGTAAGGGAATTGAAAGATAATGAACTTTGGTGGCATGGACCACCCTGGCTTCAACATAGGAACAGTTTTGGCCCAAATTCGAGAAACAAAACGTGAGCAATCTAGATCTAGAACTCAAAAATAAATTTCGGGACATTTCATAAAATGAAATAATTCTCGAAACCCGGAAAAACTCTTGAGCTTAGATAAATTTAGCAGTTATCTCAAACTATTGCGAGTAACTGACTTTGTATTTTCATATTCATAAGTAATACTCGAGACACCTTAAAGAAAAGTGGTGCTCTCGAAACTGAAGAATTAAAAAAGTCGGAAGAATATTGAATTAAAGAAATCCAGAAGGAAACTTACGTATCAGAAATAATAGATTCAGAAAAAACCAATAAGGTTAGCGGCTGTTCCGAAATTCGTTCTTTAGTGTCTTGTTTGGATGATAGAAAAATTTTGAGAATAAAAGGGAGATTAGATGAATCAGAACTTTCCCTAGATGAGAAACAATCCATTCTTTTGTCTTCTAACTCTAAAGTTTACGGAATTATTAATTTTGTATGAGCATACAAAAAACTCATAGTGGAGTAACAACTACTCTGGTGATGCTTAGAAGGAAGTTTTGGATACCGAAGGGGCGGCAACACGTCAAGAAAGTAATTAAAAAATGTCTAATTCGTAGGAAATACAGTTTAAAACAAGCTAACCCAATAATTTCGCAACTCCCGAAAGATAGACTTTTTGAAAATCCTCCCTTTGAAATGTGTGGTCTTGACTTCGCAGGACCAATACTTTGCAAATGGGATAAGGAGGTTCAAAAATGTTACTTTGCAATTTTCACCTGTGCAGTAACTAGAACCTTTATGGATCAACGGGCCATTTTTTGTAAAGAAATATTCAATGAGATATAAATAATTTTTCATTGAATACTATCAAAACTGAAGAGTTTTTAGTACTACGAAAAAAACTGCATTTTGTACTTTATAGTAGTAAATGTTTTAGTTATACACGTAATTCAAATTAAAGTATTAGTGTGCTTTTTGCTGCTGCATATTAGATAAAAAATAACTTATATTAGGATTGAGGTGTTACTTCTAGCAGAATGCATGCTGAATTGAAGTCAACTGCCAAACGGTTTCTAAGCTAGTTTTCAATGTTATTCATCTCTGAAAATAATGACTCGCAGGCATAGGTAGATGAAAATAATAGATAAAACAGCATGGAACAGCTTTTTCAAACGGTTAAATGTCTCTGGAATTCAATTCCATGTTTCTAAAATTCCATTACTCGCATTTTTACTAATATTGCTTGTTAATATTTCTGTTTCACAATTAATTCCAACTTTCTTTTTTTTTTCAAGAAATTTTTAATCCATCTTGAACTATACGGTAAATCAATCAGTTACATTTCAAATTTTTTAATCTCTAATCAATCCAATTGGGACAAGTTTGGTTTATTAAATGAAGTCACATCAGGGGATATAAAAACTTGAGCGTTTCCAATAATTCCTTAAATTGAGAAAATTTTGCTGAAAACTGCGACCAATCACCCGCGTTTGTTCGTAATACTTCATGTTGAACTTTTTTTTTATCTTGAACTAAAATGCGATATGTTTTGATCGGTGAAGTGCCAAAAATTTTGTCTCGCGTGCCATTGGTTCGCCATCCCTGAACTAGAGGTATATATTTAGAACTAGTTTCGTCCATGTCTACAAAGCATTTTTTACTCAGCTTTAGAAGATTTATGTCTAGATGAGGCAGTTGTAGCGTTGTTTATTCGGATAACGCTAAGTCATTCAAGGCCGCATCTAAGGACTTGATTTACTTCACCAAAATCTTAAAGAACTCGGAATTTAAAGATTTTATTTTCTCACGTGGGATTACTTGGAAATTCATCGTGGAAAGAGCACACTGGTGGGGCGGATTTTACGAATGTCTAGTGAAATCGGTGAAAGATCCACTCAGAAAAATTCTTGGCAAAGCTCTTCTCACATTCAAAGAACTTGCCACTATCTTAGTTAAAATCGAATATATTGTCAACTCAAGACCATTGACCTATGTGACGGACGCGCGATTTTTCTGAGCCACATCCTTTGACATCTCTCGACTTTCTACAATATGGGAGAAAAAACCATGATTATCCTCTTCACTTCGCTGAACTAGCAAATAAAGTATCTATAGAGAATCCTTAATCAAAAGGAAACAATATCAAACAACTCTTTTAAAACACTTTTGGAATAAGTGGAAAACTCAATATCTTCTTGATTTGAAAACTGTTCATCATTTGAAATCACCGAACCTTCACAAAGATGTTGAAATGGGTGATGTTGTGCTCGTCGAATGGTCTTCAAAGTCCAAACTTCTCTGGGAACAATTCCAGAAACTCTTATGGGTAGAGATGGGTATCGTCAAAACCAAGAAAGGACTTTTCAGGAAACCAGTGCAATTAATGTACCCCTTTGAACTCAGTGAATGAACTGGTTTTTCGTATCCTTTGATGATAAATAAATTGCGAAAAATTTATTGAAAATAATTTGATTTATAATCCTAATTTCGTATTTCAAGTTTTTATTCTTTGTATTACTTGAATTTGAACTTTAATTCTCAAATCTTGCTTATTTTGTATGTTTGTGTTTGCAAATTGTTGTTTTTCCCATTTCTAGTTATGGTAATTTTGTTTATCTCAAAGATAACTCAATTTTTAAAAGTTGTAGTATTGTTTGTATATCATAATAAAATCGTTTGCGTAATTTGTAACTTCCGCATATTAAGCATTCAATAATTCATCTATTATTGTCAATTTGAATTTAGAATTTCCTTGTGTATTTTTTTACTGTAGAAATTTTATAGATTCTATTGATCAACTCTTGGAATTCATGGTGGGGATTTGTAGAAAATGTCTCAACGTATGTAAACTTGCTTGAACACAAGAGGGAGCTGCTCTCCACCATGACGAAATCAATTTTAATTATTATAGCCATCACTTTTTGTTTTTCCTTGTGCTATCAACATGTAATTCGTATCGGGTCGATTAAACGGCCACATTATTGATTTGTATTTATTAAATATTTTTAAACTACTGCGTCGTGATTTAATTAGCAGCAGTGTTCGTTCTTTGAACCTTTAGATAGAGTTAATTAGGGATTTTCTTCAACTTCAGTAGTGGTAAATCCAAAATTTAAGTAATTTTGAGAATATTTCCTTGATTTAATTTTCGGAATCATGCTCGTCTGTGTACTTGTTGATCATTTATTATCATCGAATGTTCACTTACGACTTAAAAATGTACCTATGATTTTGTTTTAATCTGCTGCCGTAAATACTTAATTACCGTGAGTTACAATTAAGATTAGTCGGTAACCCCTATACCGACAATGTTAAATTGAGCCATTTTAGGAACCTGTTTCTCAGAAATTGTTAAATATAAAAACTTCAAATTTTGTCTTTATATTATTTAAGCTTTTTTATTTAAATAATTTTAAAATGTTTCAAATATATTGTTTACTTTTTTCAAAAAAAATCATCGTAAAAGTATCGCTTTGAAATTTATGAAAATTGTCATTTTTTTTACGATAACTGCTTTTCCGCAATATAGTTTGGGAAATTACCCAAAAAAGTAGCTGTATTATATATAGTTACATATTATTTATGTGCAGTAAAAATTGCAAATACTATCATTCAGTAGATTCTATGAAAAAGGTACTCGTGGTTTGAAAACAATCATTTTGAGATAATTGCATTTTAAGTGTAAAAAGGCACTCCAAGACAAAAATAATGAATTACAATATGTATTTGCCCTATTTTATTAAACATTAGTATCTTCTTAATTTTTAAGCATAAAATAGGAAACAAAAAAGTCTTAAAATGTTCAGAAAATACATACATGGTATTTTTCAGAGTTTTTATTCAACGAGATTTTTTTAGCCTTTTGCATCAATTTTCAGAAATTATGTAACAATCTGAAGAATTTTTAACTTCAAAACATTACAAATATCAAATTTGACCTTATAACATCATAAATATAATGTGTAAACATGTATCAATATGTAAAAGTCATAATTTGGAAATACGTAATTTTACGACGTTGCGAAAAGTTTAATTATGGATTTGTATGTGTAAACACAATTTATTAAAGTTTCAAAATTCAAAATTTTCTCTTAACTGTACAAATTGTTTCTAAAAAAAGTCAAAATTAAACTATTTTTTATGTTTTTAAATATAAATTTGTGTATTTTTATGCATGTAACAAGCTTCTTGCAACGACAAAAATCATAACACATCTGAGTTGTAATTAGTTACCTATTATTGAAAAACTTTTGAATATTAAAGCTTAAAAACTTGTCTGAACAATAAATAAACATTAATATTTCTAATTAAAAGAAATATTTAAAATATAGTGTTTAGTTTCCTCAAAAAAAGTAACATAAAAATATCACTCTAAATTTTAAAAAAAATTTACATTTTTTGTCATGATATATGGACTCCAGTGAAATATTTTGGGAAAATCCCCAAAAAACTCACATGAATATATATAGTTATATATCAGTAACATATGAGGGAAAAAATTTCATTACATTCATACATTATATTCTGAGAGAAAAATGAATACAGTTTTAAAAACATCGTTTTTGAGAAAATTGAATTTTCACTATAAAGTGCCACTTCATAACAAAAATAATCAATTACAACATGTATTTGTCCCATTTTATTAAACATTAGCATCTTTGCAATTTATTTTGAATAAAATAGTAAACAAAAAAAAAGTTCTAAATTGCCCAGAACAGCATTTTTCAGTTTTTTTTAACGAGAAAGCATCAAAATTTTCTCCAATTCTGTATCAAATTTCAAAGAATTTGTAGCTTTCATGCATTACAGATACAAAATTTAAACAGAAAGCATCATAAATATAACGTGAAAATGTATCGATATGGTTTTGGAGTGAATTTGAGATGGTATTTAAAAAATACCTGATTATATATATATATATATATATACATATATATATATACGTTTCGTAAGTTTTTCTTAGGTTTTCGTAACATCATTAGGTTTTATTGTTGCAGACAGTTTCTAAGTTTTAAACTTCAAAAGTTACTCTAAACTAGACAAATGATTTCTAAAACAGACAAAATAAAACAGTTTTTGTTTTTAAACGTGAAATTTATGTATTTTTAAGTATGTAACAAGCTTCTCGCAAAGACAACAAACATCACATTTGATGTATCATCTCATACCTTTATCTCAGAAGCTATTAAACATAAAGACTTAAGATTTTGACTACATGTATTAATTATACACTTATATTTATACTGAAGTGAAATTTTTTAAATATATTAATTAGTTTTTCAAAAACAAACTTTTAGTTGAACGAGCAAATATGATTATTATGAATTTATTGAAAATTGTCATTTTTTGTTATATCTGCTTAAAAATATTTCAAAAATGTCACTTCAGTATACACCATTGCATTTAAGAAACATAGTACATGCATACATTTCATTTACAAAATTATTTAGAAAACAGTTTTTATAAAAAAAATCGTACCTTATAAAAGTAGAATCCTTTTTCTTTTCCATGACAGATTATGCCTTCTGCAGCTATTAAATTAAGATTCATTACGAATATATTTCTCACCTGGTCACAATCATATATCCTAGTTTTGTTTCTTTTAACACTTTACTTAAACACGTGAAGATTTAGTATTCATTAAGATGTGGAGACCCCCCTGGGTCTCACCTTGAGCACCAAGATTAATTTCAGGCAAAGAACCACTAAGAGCAATTTTTAATAATAATAATATTTATTTATTATTATAATTTTCTCAAAAAAATCTCTGATAAAATATAATACTATTAAGTTACGTCACTTAAAGGGATTTACCTTTATATTAAATTAAATTACTAATAATGCAATTAATTAATAATTAAGCTCAAGATCAAGTAAGGTCTACAGAAATAGGAGATTCGAGAAATACACGTACTCGAATTCTTAACTTTCATTATTTTTAACTAAGTTGCTTAAACTGACGCTTATTTTAAGCGTACGTAAATTATATTTACCGCTGGCTTATATCCGCTTTCTGGTACGTCTAGCAGCACGACGTCTTCCCGAATCTAATCTCCTTGAATCTTCTAAAAATGCGTTTAAAGCTCAATCGCCTCCCATCATCTCCTTGCTATCTCGCAACGCTCGACTTAAATACCCTATCGAATTTGAATATCCCGTTCATCTTTTTGGAGTTGATTGGAAAGAAACGCGAATTTAGGTTCCCCAAAAAGACGCTTAAGAAGATTAGTGCAAAGGTTCCGTACAGATTCGTCACAAAGAATAAATAATTAAAAATGAATTTCAAGTAAAGAAAAGGCCTAAATTTCAGTAAAAAATGACTACATTTTAAGTATAACAATTACTAAAACCCACATGAAAATCTGAAATCGCCTCCAAAAGTTTTTAGCAAATCTAACAGTTGCAGTTATACAATTATCTTAAGTTAATTTGGGTATTAAAAAACAAAAATTAATCGAGGCTTTGCAACTTTTCCCGAGTTTTAAAAAGACAATGTTTACATTTCTATCTTTCAAAGTGGGCGTGGTAAATCAGCTGATTAATTTTTAAAAATCATTTTAAAATACTTCTAATTCATATAATGGCTTGTATAGTGCATCATTGGATAGGTCTTGATTTGGAGATTTTAGAAATACCAAAATTCAAAATTGTTTTCTGAAAGGTTTTTACCCGACAGACTGCTCTTAACGTGCAAATTATAAAATGTACATTCAAGCTAGATTCGGTATACTATAGAAGTATCGAGTCGACCAAAACTGACTGGAATTGTACGAGGAAAAGCATTTTTACATGTTTTGCGCAGACGTCCGATATATTGCCCAGACTCACGCAAACGTTCGCGATAATGCCAGATGTGATGGATATGATAGAGAGCAACATATAGACTAGACTATTTTTCTAATGACATTTATATTTTTAGAAATGGATGCTGAAGTAAATAAATCTTTAATTAAATATGTCATTTTGCCATCTGTTCCAATTTAAAAATTAGAGAAAGAAGAATAACATAATAATTATCCTTTTACTTAAAAGTAATTTACTTCAAATATATATATTACTTAAAAGTAACATATATAAAATTTAATACTTCTACGGTTTATAATTAAGATCACATTGTAGCTTTAGCGTCAAAAAGCATTTTTTTGCAGCAAATACATTATTGTTGCATCAGGGTAATAAAAATTATGATTGAAAATTGGGTCGCCTGTATTGAAAGTTTGAGAAGCACTATGCTAGATGAAGTTTTTCGTGGTCAAAATGATGCAGACTACAGGGCGCATTGCGTTAAATCTCTGTTGTCCCTGAAAGAGGTATTACTGTTGCATTATACAGGTAGTGATACAGTTATGTTGCTGCCACGGACCTTTTAGCCAAAAGTCTCTAATAAGCTGCCGTTAATTCCTTTTTGTGAACTTGACCAGGTTGGTGGACCACTGTTCTTATCTCTATTAACTGTTTCCATAGAGTGAACACCACATTTCTCGTAACCCTTAGTTGGCATCATCTAGATGATGACGATTGACTATAGTAACGACGACTAAACAAAGAAACACAAGAAACTATGATTTGACTAAGCTGTTTCAAAACGTCCTTGCTTTACAAGCTTCAGCGAATAAATGACGTATTTTTACACAATGTCGATCACAGATTCACTTTCTTACGACGCGCAGGTCCTTGTGTAGCAGAGTTATCCTGCGTATAGGCGTTAATCATTTCGTTCTTTTTTTATATTTTTTGAAGAAAAAATGTTCCTCTCGTTAATTATTTTCATCGGGGTACTATGAATTTACATACATAAGAAAAACAAAATAATATTCTCACACTTTTATTCACTTCGTTCCCAAACTAAAAAACCTTTCTAATCGCTTGGCATTGTCAAAATTTTTCTACAATGTACATATTAAATTCCTACAAATAAAATAATCAACTATCTGAGAATAACCTAAGG
Organism: Trichonephila clavipes; assembly: GCA_019973935.1. Classification (NCBI taxonomy): domain Eukaryota; kingdom Metazoa; phylum Arthropoda; class Arachnida; order Araneae; family Nephilidae; genus Trichonephila; species Trichonephila clavipes. Next base: position 325,402 of record BMAU01001464.1, on the reverse strand, counting down.
AAAAGACTGACGTTTGTAGATCCCACGCAAGAGCTGATAGGTACTTGTATAACACAAACAGGAGCTGACAGTCACTTGTATAACACAAACAGGAGCTGACAGCCACTTGTATAACACAAACAGGAGCTGACAGTCACGTGTAGATACATTAAAGACCTGGTACTCTACTCTTATTTTTATCCCTCTCTCTCTCTGAGGTAGACCACCCCAAGGGGGATCTCTCTCAAAATTAGAGTGGAACCAAGCGACAACGTACTGCCACCTGTAGGGTGCTCAAAGCTTCGACTAACGACTGGCGTATGACTAGTCCCTTGCCACAAATAATTCGTGGGTCTTGATGTAATGTTAATGTTGATCAGGTGGTATAAGTAGCAGCAGCAACAACTGTCATTTGTTTGAAATAAACTAGTAAGCAGTAGGGGAGCAAATTCAATTTGTTTTATGGAAATTTCTCCCACATAAAGGGACAGAACATTCTTGTTAGAAAGCTAGTTTAAATCAATAATTATAATTATCTTAATATACATCATTCATTGACATTTAATTTTAATATTACATGAATATAACATAAGTAAGCAAAGCATGTACATTTTATTTTAAATTACGATATTCACAACAGTTTGTTAAATTGCTTTTTCATATTCTATTGAAAACTTTATAAATGATATTGCGTGCTTCATGATAATTACATATGAAGGATATTTTTTAAAAAATAGACACGTGGCAAAAAAATTTTGTGGTTAGTTATTTGCATATTAATACCAATGTATAAAGTTGAAATCTTTTCCGATGAAAATTTGTAAGATAGTGTTGGGCATCCAAATTTAAATCAAATTGAAAATTCTATCACTTGGAAGACCAAGCAAATAGGATCGTACAAATAAAATAATGAATACCATATTTAAAACCCTGTAGAACAGTAACACTAAAAATAAATTCTGGGAACAGCCAAAAGGGAAACTTGATCTAAATATAATGAAGTAAATCAGGCTATTAATTACTAAACATTTCTATAGTACATATTTTCCTTTGAAAGACAAAGAACGATTTTACCCCATATCATGTGTAACACATTTTGGAATGTAAAGTAATGTATATGTGATGTATCAAAACAACAACAAAACCCAGTACAAGATTGATTCAGGTGGGAATCACGCGGTTGTCGATATCACGTGATTGTGACATGACATGAATTGAGCCCGTTATCAAAACTAAGACATTATTGAGGTAATTATTCGAATTTTCTAATTTCGCGAAATGAGATGATTGGTCCAAAATGACATTTTCAACGTACAAGTATAAAAACCCGCGCGAAATTTCTTTTGAAATGATGGGTGAGAACTTTCAAAAAGAAATGAGATGAAATTTTGAAATCAAGTTTAGCTTTTTTACGGAATATACTTAGTGAAGATAAAATTTGAAAAATTATCATAGTTAACGAGTTCATATTCGATAGGCATTAAAAGGTTTGCCCAGCTGGGAGTATGAACCACGTGAAAGCGCGGTACGTTACCCTTCGACCACTGGGCCTCATAATTATAACTATTCTGACCAAATATTTGATCAAGAAATATTTGTTTGTGTTTAATGTATTATTACTTGAGACTTTTAAAAATTATTTTCTGTTTTATTTTTAATCATTTTATGTTTTTTTTAAAATTCTATATCATAATAAAAATGTTCATCTCTATAAAGGCGCCATTTATTATATAAGCCAGCGGCAAATTTAACCTATATTTGTTATATTGTAGTGCCTATGATATGATCGACGCAGAAATTCTCAAAGTAAGATGCCTCCAAAAAATGTTTAAAAGGGGCTAAAAGCCCCTGATATAAATCATGGTGATACACAGCGTGAATGAGTGAAAATTACCGTCGCACTGGTTAGCTACACGAGGGCTTTTGGAGACGGACCTCGTCATTTTGAACCATGCTCAAGGGACAACGACGATACCTGTGCTGGCACTCCCTCTTCTAATTTCCACATCACATCAACGGAATGATGTTTGAGCTCTCGACTAATTTAACGTGCATCGCTCCCTTACACGACGAGTCTTTAGCGGCTCGAACTCATGACATGCCTACCACGAGTCCGTTCCCTTGGCCACTAGGCTACCACATCCCGATGGCATTTCTGTAAAAGCTGGATCAAGATCACCTTCACCTCGATGCTTCAGCTTAGAGATGGACGAGCTCTTCTTCCACATAAATTCTTGGGATAAAATTCCTCATTTTATCATTTACGAACTATTATGCACCCATCGGAACCAAAAATGTTGAATTTTCTGTCATCCCAATCAATTGGCTATCAATTTTGAATTTTTTGAAACTTAACCATTAAGGTGGAAGTGTTCCTGCGTGGGTGTGTAAATCGGCTTCAGAATTAAGTAATTTGTAATTTTTTGAAGGTATTAGGAAGTATGAGCTCTATTTAAATATTTTACAGAGAAATTTTAAATTATCCGCCCAAAATTTGGATATTGGAGACGACTTCCTTTTTTAAAAGCATAATAACGCCAAGCGCACTGCTTTCAATGTACGCCGCTGGTGCCTCTATAACTGTCCCCAAAGTCTGAAAACTCCTCTCAAACACTTTATTTAGCCCACTAGAACATATTTGGGGGGAAATTTGATTTAAAAAAAAAAGAGAAGATGACATATAAACACATAATGGGAAGTAAAGGTAATAATCACAGAAACATGAAGGAAAATCGATGCGGAAATTACAAAAAACTGCTTAAATCTATACCAGGACGTTTAAAAGTTATTGTGGACACTAAAAGATATCCTACTAAGTACTAAATTAAGAAAGAAATATAATATTTATAGCTATATTGAGATTTTTGTATAAAGTGTACGAAGACTTTTGTGACGTAATTTTTTAGTAATTCTTTGATCATTAATTTTTAAAAATAATAGTTATACTATTTTCAAACAATTAATTATGTCATTCCATTAATAATAAGTTGCAGATATCATAAAAATTACAATTACAATATATTAATTTTTATTAGTCGAAAACATTAAATTTTATAAGAAATTGCAAGTGTGTGAACACTTTTGTGGCTTACCGTAAGCTGGTCAACACTTAACCAAGTGATATGGACTTTTTTATTTTTATTTTTATCCAAACTGATATGAAACCTTCTTTCATCCCGTGCCGGCTTGACACTGAGTTTTGGAACACCCTGTATATTACCCTGAAAACTATTACCTTCAAAGAAATTTGAATCTTTTTTGAAAACAAAAAAAAAAACTGATATAAATTTAATGATATATTAAAGATGAATTTCAAAATAAACAACAAAAGGGAAGATTATGTTGATGTAAATAACATAATGAAACACAATGCAAATAAGGGTCAAAAGATGCTGCTACCATAGAAGACATGAAATGTGCAATTTAATATCAAAGAAGAAACATTTTTATTTCTCGTGTATCGAATGGATCAACATTGGAATCTTGGTATTTTCTGGAACAGGGTTCCCGACCGCTTGGATCTTCTCAGACTTGTGCCTCTTGAAACTATTCAAAAGGAATGACGTCTATTAAAAATTCCTTTTCTTTAGAACCTATTGGAAATATTTTGCATGAAAAAAAATCCAATTGAGAAACACATTTGAACAAATGCTTAAAATAGAAATAATATTTCAAAAATATTACAGTAGTTTCAACGAAATATATATGGCGTGTGTTGAAAACTGTATATAGTATTCGCTGTTCTCTCAGTATTTGTCTCAACATATTTATGCGAACAAACATTAAATTCCATGAATTAAAAAAACAAACTGAGAAGCTGCTTAACAAGAACAAATTTACCATGTAATTTTGAACCTCAGCCAAGTGACGAGGACGACACCTGAGGCCCCCTTTCTCCAAATTACCACTACATGCTGACTGAAGGATCCTCGACAGATTTACCAAGTCGCTCTATATGGCGTGTGTTCTAGGTCTCCAATACATGAAACGCTGGCCACCCTAACCATTAGGCTACTCTTAAGCTCGAGGATTGAATCTTTTCGTACCTATATATTCCGTCGAATGAAGATACAATCTACAAGATTTGTCCATTGCAGAACTCCAATATTGTAATTAATTTTTAGAAGTATTTCCTTTCTTTGGTATATGCACTCTCTTCCGACACAGAAGAAAGATTCCAATAGTTTGTAATCATGAGGGCTCTTTTTAAAAACATTCCACTAGTTCCTAACCAGTATCTGGTGAATGAAACTCTATCTCACAAGTAGAGTAAAATTTCCTTAACATTCACACACACAACCAATTGAATCAACAAACGTTATAAATTAAGTATCTTCTAGTCGGAGAATATGACACAATTCCTTTTAGTGGAATATTTTGACCCATTCAATCGCCTCCCTTTTGACTTCTTTGGACCTCTTTTAAAGACAGAAATTTGGGGGGATTTTATACTGGAGTACAAAAATACACGTGTAGTGTAAAAAATACGAACGCGTGTGTTATTCCTGTTGATGTTTTAACCTTTGAAATCGGTATATATTTTTCTAAACTCAAGGAAAACTTTTCTTTCATGACAAGGGTTCGTACTTTTTAGTCTTATTAAGAGAAATTTATATCACTTAATTAAAGCTGTTTATTTTAGTTGTTTTGCTGTTATTCTTCAAGGACGGACCAGCTACGCGTGTTTCTTTTTTTTATTTCGGCACTGACTATCTAAAAGCTACAACATCCCGCCCGGACTTGCCATGTTCACATGCAAGATCTCACACATAGCATAATTATCCCATAATTAAATATAATGATTAAAACAATTTAAATGTAATAATAAAAACTAAATCAACAATTTTACACAAATGAAGTACAAAATAGCAATACAAATACACACAATTCACTAAGTATCAATTGGGAGAATAGCTATTTTACTCTAATAGCTCTTTGAAATGCACCTGATGGAGTTTTAACCATGACAACTCTCACTTTTCCGTCTGATCCATGATATACTTCTAGGATTCAACCTAAAGGCCAACTATTTATGGATAAGAAATCTTGAATTAAAACCATTTGATCTATCATTAGATTATTTTTTTCAGCTGTCCATTTCGATCCAACTTGCGATGCATTCAAATAATCAGATCTCTATTTTTTTCCATGCTCTCTTGCCGTACAACCATGGTAATCTTTTCCCACAGACTGTGTTCAGTTATCAGACTTCATTTACACTATTAAATTTGGCTCAGGTATTGATGTTATAGGTCTCCCAATCAAAAGATGACCAGGGGACGCGAATTTATTATTCCCTCTACCCAATCATAATAGTTTCAAAAGTAAAATACACAGATTCTACACCGGCCTCCTAAAGTCCTCCGAAGTGAGGGGACTTGGGAGATATGAAATTCGAATCTATACCTTCTGTCCTGAAATATTTAGCCAAATTTTCATCGTGAAAATTAATTAATTTATGATATTTCCTTGATATTGAGTTTGCCCCTACGATGTTAGTAGCGTTATCTGTGTAAATTTTTGAGCATTTTTCCCGCGCGTCTACTAGTAAAACATTTCAGCGTTGCTATCAAAGCATCGGAAGTGAGATCCGATAATAACTCGAGTGGATGGCCTTCGTAGAAAAACGCAAATGTACACTTTATTTAGAGAGTTCCTTTTCTCTCATTTTTATATTTGACTAAAAAGGGACCGCATAAATCAAGTGGAGCAATAGTAAATGGGCTGGATCCACTTATTCTTTCACTGGGCAAATTCTCCATAATTTGTGATGAAAGAATGGGTCTGCTTTTATAGCATGTCACACATTGAGGAACGGATTGACGCGGGATGCTACGGCCACTGAAAGGCCAAAATTGTTGTCGTACGGCATTTAACAATCCCTGTGTGCCAACGGGAAAGAGTCTTCTATGCAAGTCATTAAAGTTTACTTAATTTTAAACTTTTGAGTGAAATCACTAGATGCTTATGAAAATAAGGCACCGAAGCATTTTCTAATCTTCCGCCTACGTGAACTATTCTTTCCCCATCTACAAATGGAAAAAAATAATAATTTAGATATATTAACTCGAATTTCTTTTTTATCAAACAAGGGTCCTTGGGCATGCTTGATCAATTTAATTTCTGACTCCTTGAATTTGGTTACAGGTAGAAGCCTAACATTCTTAGACTTATTTCTTAAGTTGTAGATAAATCTGAAAATATAAGGCAAAATATTAATAACTTTGAAATAATTAGTAGAAAGTTGTAAAAGTTCGTCAAGAATGCTAGAGGAATTGCTATTCAGAAAGACAGTCTCTTCATTTCTCTCAGCTTCAGGCATTTTTTTTCTTTCTTGAACTCTTTCTCATTTTCTGTGAGGTAGTTTAACTCAGAAACAACTTGTTGAAAGTTTTTAGAAAATTCAGGATCTAACAAAAGTTCTGAACCTGGAATTTGTCACCAGACAGTCAGCGCTTTATCCACTAGTGAGGAAGTCTGCAGGATTTTCTTTACTAGCACAATGGTACCATGAGTGGGGATCCGTTAGGCTAGTTATTTCATTTACTCGGTTAACAACGAATTGTGTCCATCGGGGGTTTTGTTACCCTTTATCTAAAACAGAACTATTTTGGAATCAGTCTAGTGATACTATAAACAGGATCTTTTAAGATTCACGATCTCTTTCACCTTAGATGCTGGGCGAGCAGCGACTAGAGCTCCAAGTAATTCTAGTCTATGCAGAGTTACACAGCTAATGGTGCAACACGGCTTTTTGAAGTCACAAGTTTAACAGAAATTTCATTCCTTGACCTAGTTCTCAAATATATGGCTGAGCCATGTGCATTTTTGCTGGTGTCACAAAAGCTATGCAACTCAACATCATCTTCTAGCAAAGTTGAATCAAGAACTAAGCGGGGAGATTTTAGAGTAGGGTAGCTCCTCACACAATTTTCCCACTCTTTTTCAATATGTGTTGGCAATGATCATACCATTGAATTTCTTCTCTCCAGAAATCTTGAATGATGCATTTCATTCTTAGTGCGGTGAAAGGAAAAATTAACTTTAATGGGTCAAAGATCTTACCAACTGCTTGCAATATGAAGCGTTTCGTATTTTTATCTAAGGAAACAAATTCCAATAGATTTTTAACATCTGTAGTCAAGTAATCTTCAAGTCAAGTGTTCCATGATAGTTCTAGGACCTTTTTTTTCTTCATTTGCTCCTAAACTGTAAGCTTAGGAGCAAATGAAGCTGTACATCAATTTTTTCTTTCTTCAATTGCTCCATTAAATTAGCATCATTAGTAATCCATTTTCTGGAGTCCATTCCAGCAGCTTCTATCCCCTCAGGGGGCTCACCTTCTTTAGGTGAGTACGGGTGTCACAATCCCGAGGTACCCTAGTGATCTTTTCCTTTTCCCAAGGGGTTTACTATCTTTGGTGAACACGAGCTTCACGCACCCGGGGTACCCTAGTGATCCTTCTCTATTTTCGGCCCTCTTTCTTGTCATTCAAATTTCTCTTTTTTTCATTTCACGTCGAGACCACAGACAGTTATTTTTGAAATACATATGTGAAAAAAACTAATTGATTTATTTATTTAGATTTCTCATTATTCACGTTATTAATAACATTTTTGTATTCATTTTGTATTGCGTTAAATTGGTTTAATCCTTTCTTAATTTTTTCGATTATTTATTTTGGTATTTGTATTACTTCGATTTCTTTAAATGTTTTGATTATATTTATTTGTTTTTGACTAACAACGTTGGTTTTCCGACCCACATGTTTGCCGTATGCGGCATCCCGTAAGGAGGACAATGGTGTTCTGGGGATCCTTTGCGTTCCCTTTGCCCACGCTCCTTCCGTTTGGAGGAGATTGGTGGCCTAGGGATAGATCTGCGTTCCCTTTAGCCCACGCTTCACTGTAGAGGGGTGGCAGGAGTGAGCCCGCTCCTGTTAATCGGCTGGTGGTACCTCTCTTCGGTGTCCCCGAAGAGACACTGCTGTAGGGTTAGTGCTGCAGATAAGGGGAGGTGGGTTTACCCGTTGGATCCTCACCACCCTGATGCTGTAGTACTATAGTCTGGGTGTATTTCAGGTAAGCGCCGTGCCTGGTATTTGCTAGATGACCGGCACACTGCCTCCCTTGTTGGACTCCGTGGTGGGTGGAGGCACTCCAGGATGAAGACTATCTCTCTCTTCATGGATCCTGAAATTTTGTGCCGGGGTAAAGGCCTTATTTTACCCAACATCAGCATAGATACCATTGCCACTAACTCACGGTTTTTAATATTGTCGCTACCAAATCAAGAAATGTCCCGGAAGTCTCCATTTGCTATTTAAAAAGCTCTGAAGGGAATAGGTGGAGATCCGAAATCAGTTAAGAAGTTACAATCCGGAGACTTACTAATAGAAATTGTATCCGCTCTACAAACTAAATCATTCTTATCCACCAAAGTATTTTTAGACTGTCCATTAATAGTAACTCCTGACAGATCACTGAATTTCTGTAGAGGTGTCACATCTGAACCAGAGCTTTGGTGCGCCTCTGAAGCAGAAATCTTGGAAGGACTTGCTGACCCAGGGGTTACTCAAGTCAGACGAATTAAAATAAAAAAAGACTCGTCACTTTCCCCAACAAAGCATTTAATATTAACTTTCAATAGCCCCAAACTACAATAAAAGCTGGATATCTTAATTGTAAAATACGCCCTTACATTCCGAATCCTCTGCGCTGCTTCAAGTGCCAGAGATTCGGTCATTCTCAAATATCCTGCCGTGGTCAACTAACATGCTCTAGGTGTGCATCTGTAGGTCATTTTTCTACAGATTGTACCCTAGAACCCAAATGTATCAACTGTTTACAGCCTCATTCCGTAGATTCAAAACTTTGCCCGAAATGGAAATCAGAAAAACAAATACAAGAAATTAAAACTAATAAAAATATAACTTACATAGAAGCTCGAAAGTTAATAGCCCCACCTTTAACACAGACCTACTCCCAGGCCTGCTAAATCATCAATAACATCCACTTCTACACAGACTGATGAAAATATCCCAAAGATAAAGTGTCCACCTTTGGAGTTGTTTCAAACAGCCTCATCCAACTCGAAACAAATAAAGCTACACCTATGCCTACTTTTTCAACATCATCTTCTTCCACTCAAGCACACTTATTACGTTTGACATCTACAATATCAAAATCCCAGTCATCTATTGCTAAAATTCCTATATCTAATGACGTACCTTCCACCGCCATTCCTTCCACATCTGCAATATTACCAACAATACAAAAAGAAACTTTGTTACCAATACCCATTCTTACTTCTACTACTACTTCTTCCGCTTGCAATAGCTTAAATAAGGTACTTCCGCTTCATTTTTAAAAACCGATACACGTTTATTTCCTACAACTTCCAATAAATTTGCAACACTATCAACTGAAATTCAGCCGTCAGTTTCCTTATCGGAATCAGAAGCTACTGCATCCAATAATGAACCTTCTAACACTTCTAAAATTTCAGAGATTAAAATGAAACTCAAAAAATAGAAGCAAAAGGCAGAAAGTGAAGTTCAAATGACCCCTCACACACCTAAGAAAAGCTGCATTCATCATGACTCAGAAGACGAGGATATGATTATATACGATGTAGATGAAAAATTGATGGATGATCATGTACGGTCTGGTTATTCACATTTCCTCACACCTACTAGAAATCGCAGAAATTAAAATTGACACTGGATTTCAATCGCATTTTAGACCAAGATATAATGGTTAATATTTTAAACTATTTTCTATGTTTTTATTTCACACTTTTGCCATTTTAATTAAATGTGACAATTATACATTAATTTTTAAACTTTCTTTAATGAATTTTTATGCTTAAATTTTTAACTGTTTTTTAAAATTTTTTATGGAAATTAAAACAAATGTTTGGCGCAGTATAGCCGAAATCGGCTCTTGCACCTATTAAACCAAAAATCAAATCAAATCAAACCAGCAGCTTCTATAATATCTTTTGTTCTTCGTGAAGTTTGAAGCACTTTTTCAAATTCGTTATCACTGGAAATAAGATCGTCAACATAGAAGCTTATATCTAAAAGTTCTACAATGTCAGGAAATTCATGTTTATATTTCTCAATATGATGCCTTATCGTGGCGCTGCAAGAAGAAATGAACTGACACCAAAATTGTCTCGATTAAAACGGTATACCTGTAGCTTGGGCTTTTTATGAAAACATGATTCGCAGTCACTCCAGAGAAATCGAACGGCATCTTTGTGTCCGTTAGCGAGGCAGATTTGTAAGAAAGCTTGTTTAATAACAGAACAAAAGGTTATTGCATTCAATCTAAAATTAATTAATATATATAACAAATTTGGATTTAAATTAATTCCTGGCCACAAACAATTCTTTAATGAGAGTTCATTATTTTGATGATTTCCAGCGTCAAATACAATTCTTGTTTTCGATGTTCAGCGGCTTTCTTTTCTTAAGTCCAGATGAGGTAAATAATATACAGATTAAAACGTGAACTCACCGCTACACAATTCGTTATTTCTTATTGCAGGGCTGACATCTACCCGATGTCTGGTTTTGGTGTAACTATTCTAAAAAATACTGAATAGACTAGGATGTGACACATAAAGCATTTAATCACACAAAAAAACAATACACAACATTACATAGCGAAATTTTTTGTACATCTCGAGAAAGAACAGAGCAGCAATGTTATTGCGTCATTAGCTTGACGCTGATTGGTTGGAGAGGTGATGCCATTCGCCACATCATCTCCCTTTTTGATAAGCTGGATAGCTTAGTCAAAAACATCAGTTAAAGTCAACAAGTTCAGCTTGTCGGGTTTCTTCACTGGATGACCACATCTGGTCACCTAAGGTTTCTCAGTAGCTTTCAAAGTATCAGGACCTTTCACGGACGAATCAGTCTGTTGAACCTTTTGGAGCGGTGGATTTGTTATATCATTCCCACTCACCTCAAACGGAAACACACATTGAATTGGACGAATTAAAGCATAAGTTTGAGTCTTTAGTTTAACACAGTTCTCACCAATTCATCCTTCCCTGGAATCAATTTTATTACACGAGCTAAAGACCATTGAAAACGTTTTTTCCAATCGTCCCCGATCAAAACTATGTCACCTACATGACTGTTTGATGACTGAGGATGTTGTTTTTGTCGTTGAATTAATTGACCAAAGTATTCATTTCTGAATCTCCTTTTTAGCTCCTCGATTACTTTAGCTCTAAATCTCAATCTTTTCCGGAAGTGATTAGCATCTCGGACATCTAAATCTTTAGTATCGGCAGTTGGCATTTCAAACAGGAACCTTGCGGGCGTAATTGGAGTTAGATCCTGCATATCTTCAGACAGATATGTCAATGGACGTGAATTGACAACTTTTTCACATTCGCATTTTTCACAACCTTTTTTTCTGCTGGGCCGCACACTATGTTAGCTATTTCACGCGGGCCGCACACTATGTTAGCTATTTCACGCGGGCCGCAATATGAATATTAATGAAGAGGGGGGAAGGAGGTAGAAGAAAAGCTTTGAAGACCAAGATTTAAAAGGTGGAAAACAGATTAAAACTCCTATTGTGCTTTCTTTAATTATTATTTTTTATACTTTTTAAAATTTTTATCACTGAATTTTTCTAAATTGGAAGCATTTAAGAATCACTCCTTCAGAATTTCTGCATCAGTAAACGGTTTCATATGATTACCAATAATGTAACAAATTTCATAGGATGACTTTGTTACCATTGCGACATTACCTCTAACAAATCACTTTTTTGCTGTTGTATAGATTATTCAAGAAAGTCTATTTATCACCTCTTGAAAGAGATGTTCGAGAAAAATGGTCATTGAACACGATTCCTGTTTATTAGTATTTTTTAAATACAACACTTTCGTGACAAATCAAACAATTACTGATTCATGCTTGTTTTTCATTCAACTTCCCGATCGTCTTAAAACAATCTATTTTCTTGGAATATTTTTCGCTTGCGAGATATAAAAAATAGTTAAAAATTAGTTCCACCCATAAAATGGTCGCTACTCCACTGTTGTCTATTATCACTAATGGGGAAAAATATCAATTCGCACCCATGCGACATCGACAGCAAAGAGAAAAATTGATAGATTTGATTTCTTAACAAAGAATTTTCCACCCAATTTTCATAAATGAATGAATTTCTTAAAAAGGTTGAGTATCGCTGATGTAGACAATTTATATGGAACTTTTATTCAGTCTACCTATACCAATAGTCCGTAGAGTGGCTGCGATCCTTGTAATCCTTGGGAAGTGGGCTTCACGCTTACTTCTATGTAGGCCCACGTGGGATACTTTGAGCTGCACGAGGAATGTTCTCAATATATATATCTTTTACAGAGTAATTATTGACAGATGTGAAATAAGTATTGAATTCTAATAATAAAAAAAAATTAATTAGCTGAGACAGAAGCTTTGAATCAAAGCCAAGAAGGTTTAAATTTAGTATAATTCTTTCCGAAAATTCACGATTTTTAGTCTAACTCACCAATTCTAACTACAAAGAAGTAGTCGATATCTTAACACTTACAAATACGTTAACTCAAGATCCTCACTTACCATTTTTAACCTCCCCCCCCCCTTCCTTTTCCTTTAGATCGCTTTGAATATAACAAACTCAATCTTCATACATCACGGTTGCTTCCCAATGTCAAGTTCATAAACCAATCAAATTATAATGAAATAGGTTTCTCTTGAGGTTAGTTGAAAAAAGCGTTGAGAACTCGCTACATGACTCAAAATGTAAAAATAGTTAGTGATAATTGCTCTAACATAATTATTTACATTTATAAATGTGACTTTTTTAACGTAAAGAAATGCATATATAAGTATATAGTTATCTCAGTGTTAAAATGTGTGACTTCAATGTTTTTATTTTAAGCAAATGTGATCCGTTTAAAATTGTGGTAAGTTTATTTTTCCTTGTCGAGGGTAACTCAGTTACTTGAGAGGTCCTTCGTCATTCTATTTTGGTATCTTACATAGAATGCATTTCTTCTACTCTTTCATTTTTAATTCTCGACAAAGTTATTTTTTTCTAGAGTACACAAATCTTCTTTGAGAGTACATTTTCTTGTTACAAGCATTTTTCTTAAACTTTTTATATTTTGTACTAGAAATCTTAGAGTTTCAACCAAGATATTTGAAAAATATTATACTCTTTAATGTATCTTATGATAGTAAGAGTACTAAGAAAACAGATCAACATTGCATTAAAAAATGCTCATCCCGATTTTATAAGAAGTATCAAAATTTATTTAGACACTTTTAGCGATTTTCTTTCTAAGCAGCTCCAGTTTTACAAAGGAGAGGTTTTTCTCAGGGAATTCAGGAGGAAATTTCTCTCAATCGATGAACTTTTTTAAAGTGATGAGCTATTAGTAGAGCCCCAAAATGTGATGCACTGAAAAGAATTTATAAGAAAGTAAGGGATTAAAACGGATAATAAAACCACATATTTTTAGGCAAAAGGGTTTGTAGAATGATGGAGAAGATGGAGGAACGACTTATCGATTATACGTAAAGTGTATCGATCAAACTTTGAAACGTTGCCTAGCAACAAGTCTCGCACTCCTTGTATCTTTTCTAAGCCTTGCCTTCGGTTGCAAGGTAAAGAGAGGGGGAGAAATGCAATATCAGAAAGTTGTTTCGAAAGAAAATCATTTCATCTGTGATCAGATCTGTGGGATCCAAGGTAAGGGCATAGAGGGCATAGATGGAGTTTTCCCATTGGAGAAACGACGAGAAGAGGAGTGAATGAATAGGAAAGCGAAATGGCATTGAACCCAAGTATTTAAACAAGAGGTGAAGAGACTAGGTTCAAATCATAATAACTTCACCTCTGTACCGGATATTTATTTTAAAAAATGTACATTACTTTTCTAAAAAATATATAATTGCATTGATTCATTTAATAATTTACATAGTTTTATCTACATTAATCGAACCAAAACAAATAAAGATTTACATGAGAATTATAGCAAGGTTTCTTATATTACAAGATGCCTTATCGAGAAATCGATATTATTTGATAGTGTTGAAAGATCAAAAATATGGCCAAAATAGTACAAAAACAACTTTCATCCAATCAAAATATCTTTACAATACCATCTATAAGAAAGAAGTGAAGTAGATATTGACAACAGAGATGAACAATTTTAAAATAAAAGTGAAAGTTGTATAAAGAGATTTATTTTTGAATAATGTTTCTGTACTAACAAAGAAAACTATATTTAACCCTTTATTCACCGCATTATGATTTACTGCAGTTTTTTTCATGCAATATTTTGTTTCATCACTACATTGAAAATTAAGGGATATACATGAAAAAAATAATCAACTTTGGGAAATTTAATCCGTTAGAGCTAATTAATTAATTAAAGATAATCAACTGTAAAATTAATTATATACACTGTTTACTTAAGATAAATGACCAACCCGTTTTCTAAGGTCTTCATTAACATACAAAAAAATAATAACAAGACACTTATCTTTAACTACTTTTTCGGAACAAAAATGACAATCTTCGAAATCTACTGAAAATACCGTCAGCTGAATTGCAATTTCTGCTATAAAACTATTCGCTTCCCAGCTCATATAGTCATCATAGAACCCGTGCTGTCATATAACTTAGAAGAATGGAATTAAAAGAATATTCCTGCTTAGTATCGTCAGAGTATTCGTAGAAATGGTTATTCTATGTAATTTTAAAGTGAGTGGTACTTATAAGTACCACCGGTAGATAAATGGTTAAAAGTTCCAATTGGATACGCCTTAGACATACAAAACATGAAGAGTTTTATTTTATTATACTTAATTTGTAATATGGGATCTAAACTGATGGGAAAAAAATCTTTACACCAAGAGAAAATTATTGCAGAGTAATGAAATTTGGACAACGTAATTGTCTAGTTAACATGTTTAATTGATTAAATTTTCCAGATCGTAGGGAAGTTTCAGCTAAAAAAAATGCATTTCAAATGTGAAAAATGCTGTTACATTAATATTCGGTGTGACCCCCAGAATTTTAAATGCAAACCTACAAGAATGCATGCATTGTGTCATACAGGTGCCGAATGTCACTTTGTGGTATCGAGTTCCACGCTTGTTGTAGTTGTTGTGTCACTAATGAGTCGGTCAGTGCCGGCTGTGGATGATTCTGGAGTTGTCATCTAATGATACACCATACGTGCTCATGAGAAAATCCTAAGATCGGGGATGGTCCCTTTAAAGAAAAGAGGGAAAATCTCCCTTGTATTAATTGTGGACAAATTGTCTCCTCTTTGACTGAATACCTCCACTACCCTAAGAGCAAAAAAGCAAATCTAATAACAATAACATAAATAAAAACCCAATCACTCTAAGTCTGTCATTCCGGGACCAAGTTATGCTAACATTGTTAGATGTTGTGAAAATAGCCCTGCTTTGAATGGCTCTGGGGTGGAGTGACGTCACCCCTATGATGTAATGCCCTTTTTCGAACTTAGCAGGAAGAGAGTGAGGTCATTGCTCTACTGCAGGGGCTTTTCGAGGGCTACTTAGAATTTTTTCAAAGGGTTGCGCTCCACCCAGTGGCATAGATGGAGTGAACTCAAAGAAAGTCATCTTACGAAATTCTCTATTGAGCGAACATTTTTCAGGAACCAATAATATTTTACGAATTTCTACGTAAAATGACCTCCAATTAGCGAAGTGCATTTTCTATTCAACGGAATTTCCTCTTATGATTCGATTTTTTCCTCCGTATTTTTTTAAAATAACGTATTGATTCAGATCTAAGCCACATTTTTTCCCCAATGTTAATGCTACTAAAAATTGGACACGGCTTAGAATCGAAGGGAAAAAATTTGTTGGATGGGGTATTTAGAGCAATTGCAGTTTCATGCATGTGCTTAAAAGTTTATAATACTGATAAAATGGCTGATTATTCACTTCTTATGTTTTCCTTTTAAATTTATTTTAATTTCATAAAATTGGATATCGATACACCGTCTTAGACTACTTTTCAATTTTCATAAAATCTTGTTGAGAATTTGGAACACGGCTTAGATTTGAATAAATACGCTATTTCTAGACCTTCGTGTGATGGAATGATTATTAGGCCTTAGTGAAGGCGGTCACCTCAAAATGTCTTGACGGTCCACCGGTCAATCGCGATCGACTTAATGTCCACCCCGGCTCTACTGCCTTGCAGTGTGAATAAAGCATTTTTAACGGACCTCTCTGGAACTCTTTTAAGAAAACCAACAGCACCCAGCATCGGGTAGATGCAGTTCACACACTTTTGAATTTAAATTTGATCATATTTTACACTAAACGGTAACATAGTAATACTAACAGCCAAGTGAAGCCACGTAATGAAGGGAATCGTCGAAAAGAATCAACGATTCCGAAAAGCGTAATATAATCGTGTTAATAAAAATAAAAATATACTGTGAACCATCTTCCAAATTTAATGTATCCGAAGTTTAAGGCTACACAGTACCCTCCTTCAAAAAAAAATTTTTGGAGACACAGTTACAGTAAAAATAATTGATGTTTTATATTTAGATTACATTATTAATCTGATTCTATAAGTAAAAAAGTCAGGTTGATCAGCCATTATTTTACAATTTTAAAAAATTAGTAATTTTATAAGTATTTTCAAACTTATACAAAATACTCAATTTTTAATTTTTTTTTGTCATTTCAAGTTATTTATGTTTTTTAGATTATTACAAACAAAAGATAGTACGGATTTGAAAATCTATATATTCCCTTGTTAATTTTAATAATTATTTTTCTAGAAAAACCTGGAAAAAACACGAACATTTTTTTTAAGTATCAAATTTAGCATTTTTTAAAAAAATAACTAGAGTTTTTTTTTCCAGCCTTAAATCCACTTTAACTTTTATAGAACATACGTTAGGGAGTATATACAAAAAATTTCAAGGCTTTATCTTGAACTGTAAA
This sequence comes from Trichonephila clavipes, assembly GCA_019973935.1. Classification (NCBI taxonomy): domain Eukaryota; kingdom Metazoa; phylum Arthropoda; class Arachnida; order Araneae; family Nephilidae; genus Trichonephila; species Trichonephila clavipes. The sequence goes on along the minus strand of BMAU01001464.1, from coordinate 308,417 downwards.
AAAAGCCTTAGAGATTAGAAAACGCTTATGCCTTCAAAACTGAAAGTCTGAAAAAAACGCATTTAAAGTTTGTAACGGCGTAAAACAAAATCTTATAATGCCCGTAAAGCTCTAATTTTTAATATGTTGTTTTGCAATGTACGTTCTACTTTAAAACTCTATTTCATTTTAATATGTGTGACTGAAAGTAATATTTTTAATTCAAAATTTATTTTTGTATAATATTGATAGCATTTGTTAAGACGTCAGTTTATTCAGCTTAACCTTGACCTAATATTTTCACAAAAGTTTTGAAACAAAAAGCACTTATGTACAAAATAATAATGATACTATACATAATTTAAGCTAAAAATAACCAGGTTTGATCATTAAATTTAATGTTTATCAGTTTTAAATTGGGGCAGTTTAGGAAGTTTTAGCTCTTGTCGCACGACTTTAAAATACTAAAATATAGTACTACAATATGTTTAGTATAATATAGTTAGGTATACATCAAGGAAATATTCATTTAAATCTGCAACATTTGAATTCAGAATACTTGTATTCGGAAGTCTAATTGCAGTGTCAGCTGACGACTGATTTTTAGATACATCATTTTCAGTAGTATTCCATCTCTTCGAAATATTGTTTCTCTTAACAACCTGAGAACGCTTTGGCCACGACATTTTCTCTACAGGAAAAAATTAATGATAAAGCTTTTAAGTTATATAAACTATTTTTAAAGCAAAAAGTGACCATGAATTTAATCTTAATTTATTAATTAGGAGAACTGAAAAAAACTCAAAACATAATCGAACAAAAATGATTTTAGTAAAGAAAATTGGTATTAATAAACATTTCACAATAAAAGATTTTATTTTGCTCAATAATATTTTTAATCAGTTAAATTTGAGAGTGGAAAAATGCTTTTAAGAGGAAATCTAAACAAAAACCATAGCACATAAAACTTCAAATATCTTAAAAACAAATTTGCTGATAGATCTGAAATTTCGTGGCAAGATTCTCAATGATATGCGGCGCCACTAGAAACTGCAAAAAAAAATTCGGTTAAAAGGAAATTTTAAGAGTACTGTGTAGTCTTAAATTGGAATTAATTTAAAAAAGTTCCAGGACTTGTGACTAATATGTACGGAAACTTTCCACTAATCTTCTTAGGCGATTTTTGGGTGAATATAAATTCGCGTTTATTTCCCATCAACTCCAAAAAGATGAATGGGATATTCAAATTAGATAAGTTATTTTTAAGTTGAACGCTGTGAGATAGCAAGGTAGATGATGGAAGGCTATTGAGCCAGCAACTTTAAAGGCATTACTAGAAGATTCAAGGAGATTAGATCGGATCTTCTATTTTGGTAGACCTTACTTGATCTTGAGCTTAATTAGTAATTAATTGCACTATTCGTAATTTAATTTAATATAAAGGTAAATCCTTTTAAGTAACGTAACATAAAAAGTATTATATGTTATTAGAGTTTTTTTGAGAAATTGAAAATAATAAATATTATTATTATTCAAAATGACTCTTAGAGGTTCTTTGCCTCAAATTAATCTTGGTGTTCAAGGTGAGACCCAGGGGACCTCCACAGTGGCGCCCTGCGTGCAAATCCCGAGTTTAGAGTTGGATCTAATTTTCGAATCATCCCTGAGCAGTATTTTTCCGGGGTGGAAGAATTCTTGGAAAATATAGATAATAAATTAACATATTACGAGATACCCACACAACTAACTTGTGCATATTTAAAGGGTCATCTCACAGGACGGGCACTAGATTGGTTTGAGCTTCTAGGTTATAAGGTTGTTGAAGACAAGGTGACGGATTACGCGCACTTAAAGGAAGATTTGTCAGAACAGTTCCCCGTGGTTAGAAATAGGTCGGAACTAGAAACTCGTTTTTTCGCATCATCTCAAAAGCATAATCAAAAACCGTCTGATTTTCTGTATGACTTATTAAATATCCAGAAAATCTTAAAACTTGAACTGACGGAGGAGAAATTGATCGAACATATTATTAGTAGGTTAGAACTTCAGATATTAGATAATGTAGAGGTTAAGCATCCGCAAACCACATCTAACATCCTACAAATAATTGATAAGTATGAGAAACGATTTCTAAATAGAAAGATCAGAGGTTCGAGTTGAGAATCCCGAGATATAAAACCAAGCGAGAACAAGCGTTTTCCTAACAGGAATTGGCAGGAAAATTGGAGGGAAACGAGAGGTAACAATAGATACTTGAAAAATAGCAGACGAAGGAGAGAGTTCAATAGATTTGAGAGTCAAGGTGTTGCGGATAATCGGAGATTCGATGGTCGACGCCGAGGTGGTCAATCGGATCATCGATTCCACATCAAGGGGGTCGACAAGGTGGTTCAAAGAGCAGTTCTTTCAGGGGTCAGTGTGACCAAAACAGATATTTAAACTTTTAAGCGATCGATGCGAGTGTGTGTGTGTGGGGGGGGGGTGATCGATCGCGATGTACAGAAAATCCTCCAGATTCGGAACCCCGAACTATTAGGATATCCTCACTACGAATGACTGCAGTGGATTTACCGTATATAAGTCCCCATTCTTTTAAATAAGACATTCATTACAGCCCTTTGGGACACGGGAGTGGAGAAATCTTTCATATCAGAGGAGGTCTATCGGAAATATTTTTCGTATCGATCTCGTGAAAAGACGAAAGATAGAGTAGTGACGGCCCAGGGAGCCCCGTGTTGTCACTTAGATCGGGTCGAATTACAGATTCGGATCCGAGAATTCCAGAAAACCTGGGAATTTCACATTCTTCACAATATGCAGTACCAATGCATTTTGGGCATTGATTTTATGAAGGAATCCAAATTGACTTTAGATTTCGATCAGAAATCTCTGATCATTCCAGATAACCAAATTCAGCAGTCGCCAAAAACGGAAAAACTGTTCGAGATTGATCTATCTGATACAAAGCTCGGTGAAGGGCAAAATCAAAAGTTAAGGAATTTATTTAATGGTTTTAAAGGGCTATTTTCCGATCAGTCGGGGTTAACTTATGTTTTATACCATGAAATCGATACTGGGGACAAGGGACTGGTAGTGTCACGACCCTACAGATATGACAGGGTCAAACAGGGGATAATAGATTATCATATTGTGAAAATGTTACGAGAGAGTACAATCTGTCCTATTCAATCACCATACGCGTCACCGGTAGTTTTAACGCGCAAGACTAATGACCTTCCTCCGTATTCTCCTGAGTCGTATCGATTCGCGATTGATTATCGCAAACTGAATGCAATAACTAAATAACCCCGATATCCATTACCGGTGATTGATGATCTAATCCCAAACTTTCTGCATTCCGGCGTAATGTCCACATTGGATTTAAAAAGTGGTAATTTTTTTAATTGGCAATTAGTCCGAAAGATATCGAAAAAACCACGTTTATAACTCGCAATGGCACCTTTGCATTACTCAGAATGCCTTTCGGCCTTTCAGGAGCGGTGCCAAATTTCCAGAAAGCCATAGATATTATATTAAAACCTATTATTGGGCGTTTCGTATCGGTTTATATGGATAATGTTATTATTACATCTCCATCGTTTAATGAACACTTAGATCATTTGAATCAGGTATATACATCGTTGAGAGATGCAGGGCTAAACCTAAATAAGGAAAAATGTCACTTCACACGTGACAAATTGAAGTATTTAGGTCTCATAATTAGTAAGGAAGGGGTTGAAACCGACAATAGTAAAGTCAAGGCAATCACAGAAATGAAACCTCCTAAAAATAGTAAGGAAGTGTCTAAGTTTTTAGGGATGGTGGGGTGGTATCAGAAGTTTATATCCAAATATGCAGATATATGTGAACCATTATATCGGTTAAAGAAAAAGGGGGCTAAATTTAATTGGTCGAAAGAAGCACAGGATTCTTTTGATAAGATAAAACGAGTATTAACAGAAGCACCAGTTTTAGAGTTGCCGAATTTTACAGAACAGTTTAACTTATTTACTGATGCTAGTGGGGTTGGAATTTGTGCTGTGCTTAATCAAAACCACAGACCTATTGCATTCGCGTCTAGAACCCTCAGTAAAGCGAACGAAGCTGTACTGTTACTGAACGCGAATGTTTGGCGGTGATATGGGCCTTAAATAAGTTTAAAACTTATTTATGATCCCAGCCGGTGAAGGTAATCACAGATCACGCGGCATTTACAAAGCTAACGAATGGGAAAAACTTATCTAGTCAAATGATTAGATGGGCATACAAGCTATCAGAGTTCAACATAGAATTAGAACATCGCCTGGGGGTCCGAAACGTTGTCGCGAACGTTTTGTCTAGGAATCCAGTAGGCAATATGGATGGATCACAAATTTCGTGCGCAGCTCTTCGAGCCCTAGCCTTAAACTCCCGATAACAACTCATTCGAGAGCAAAGGAAAGATCCTGAGTTAGGACACATCTATCGTTATTTAGAAATCCGGACGATGGTTCCGTTAATGTGACTATTTGTGAGGGTTGGTCTAAGGATTTCAAAATTATCGATGGTCTACTCTTTTACGCGAAATATTCTACAACACTTGGAGAACTAAGAGTGTATATTCATAGATCGCTTTGCGAAGCAATAATGAAAGAATTTCATGATCTGCCATTGGCAGGCCATTTAGGAGAGAAAAAGGAAGACCTATTTAAAATTACGCGACACATTTTATTTTCCATATATGAGGAAATATATATTTGAATATGTGTCAATCTGTGACCGGTGTCAATAATTTAATTACAAAAACGCGCTACCATCTGGTCGTTTAATTCCGATAGTATCGAATTACCCCAATGAAATTGTAACGTTAGACCTATTAGGCCACTACCCCGCATCCCGACCCGAAAGATATAGATTTCTATTAGTAATAACTGATCACTTCACTAGTATGGCCCAGGCAATACCTAACGCCCTTTTTGTGAATTATATTTCTCTCTACGGAGCTCCGATTTCTTTGATTAGTGATAACGGCCCCCAATTTTTATCAGAGGTATTTGTACACTTAAGTCACAGGTTGGACATAAAACATATGAAAATGGTAACATACAGGCTGCAGATGAATTTAACGGAAAGAGTTAATCGCAATTTAGTCCAGATTATAGCCTGTTTTATAAGAGAAAATCACGAAAACTGGGACCAATTTCTTCATGAGTTCGCTTTCGCGCTACGCACTTCAGTAAATGAGACAACAAATAAAATTCCGGCTGAGTTATTCTTAGGTAGAAAATTATAACACCTTTTAGTTCATTAATAAATGTCACAGAGGGTGTTGAATATGTAGGAAGAAACATTGAGAAATTATTGGATGAAGCAAGGAAGAATATGCAGAAACATCACAAAAATTGGGAAAAATATTATAATCGAAAAAGGGGGATTGATTGATTGATTGAATATTAACGTGGCACTGTTCAGCTACACGAGGGCTTTTGGCGACGGACCACGTAATTTTGAACCATGGTCAAGTGACGTGGACGACAACTGTGCTGGAACCCCCCTCTCCTTACTACCACACCACACCAACGGGAGGACGTTTCAGCTCTCGACAGATTTAACGTGCATCGCTGCCCTACACGGCGGGTCTTTAGTGGTACTGGGCTCGAACCCGTGACAAAGCACACCACGGTCCGATACCTATACCACTCGGCTACCGCGGCCACACGAAAAAGGGGAAGTTAACGTCAAAGTAAATGATTTGATGTTGGTACAAACTCATTTTATAAATGCTGCGAGTAGGAGAGTGGTCGGAAAGTTTATGCCTAAGTTTAAAGGGCCATATAATGTTTTGGAAGTTAGGAATAACAATTTAATTATTTGGAAGAAGGTTAATAGTGTCACAGTTAATATCGATCAGGTGCGAGTGTACCGTCCACGACATTTCGACACAATTAGTTCGGATAGTCATGTTGAGACACTATATGAAGGACAGAGGTTGAGTAATAGGTCAAGTAGATCGCAACCCAGGAAAATTCAAAGGATCTAGGAAAACCTCGAGTGAGGAGAGTAACGGTAGTAAATCACGAATAAGGGTAATGCCGGATGGGAGGATCCGAGATTGAAACGTAAAGTAGAGTCCAATGGATCAGGGGACAGGAAGGATTTAAAGAGGTCCGAAATTTGCAGGAAACGTTCTCTGCAGGTGTCCGAACATAGGGACCAGAAAAGATCAACCCCTGAACCAAAACAGGGGATAAAAAGAGCAATTCCGTCCTCGGTTTCATCTCGAAATTATAAATATAGAAGACCTAATAACCCCTCTAAGGGATCACAATCCATTGCAGGTCCCTCCCATCCAAGAGATTTCAGGCAGGACAAGCCACCTACAGAAGGGAGCAGGCACGAAGGAAGTGGACAATACGACAAGGCCCGGGAGACAAGGACACCTAAAAACGGAACCAACAGGGCAGCTGATAAGAGACCAGTCCGGTCTAAACAGGCGACAGCAGTGAGACCTTGCCCTTACTACCTACGCAGCCGAGTAAAACAGCCCCAAGGAATTCCAGAGGAGCGAAATAACATCGGAATAGAAAGTATCCCGCATAACAACATCAGGAGAAGGAGCCTCAGTATGGAAGCCTTAGACGGAGATCCGGTGGATAGGAGCGAATAGAGGACAAAGAAAAAAATCAGGCTGTGTATTGTTTCTTTTTTTTCCTTTCGAACAAGTGGTGGGGAGAATTATTGCAAGAAAGCAAGTCACGGGCGGATTTTTAATTTAGGAAGCCAAGCAAAAGTGGACACTACAATGAGTGTGTTTTTTCTTGATGAGAAAAATTAGCTTTTGTTAATTTTTTGTACAAATATGGAGAAAACATTTGTAGGAATGCATTTGTTTACTTCTATGTATGACTTCGCTAAGAGGCGACAATTCCTTTGGTTGTTAGTTTTATTTTTGAAAAATGTTTGAAATTGTATGTAAAGGGTGTTTTTTTTAGAGGTATAGAAATTTAAATTGCAATAAAACAACGATGTATTATTCGATTGACATGAATTTTTTTATTCGAAAGATAATCCTGTGGCATTACATTTTAAATATGATTTCTGGCATATGACTGCCACGGCTGGCTCGGATGTAATCCAATCTGGACGTCCAATTTTCGATGGCTTTTTCCAACATTTGTGGACGTATATCGGCAATAACACGGCGAATGTTGTCTTCCAAATGGTCAAGCGTTTTTGGCTTATTCGCATAGACCAATGACTTTACATAGCCCCACAAAAAAAGTCTAACGGTGTTAATTCACAAGATCTTGGAGGCCAATTCACAGGTCCAAAACGTGAAATTAGGCGGTCACCAAACGTGTCTTTCAATAAATCGATTGTGGCACGAGCTGCGTGACATGTTGCGCCGTCTTGTTGGAACCACAGCTCCTGGACATCATGATTGTTCAATTCAGGAATGAAAAAGTTAGTAATCATGGCTCTATACCGATCACCATTGACTGTAACGTTGTGGCCTTTATCGTTTTTGAAGAAGTACGGACCAATGATTCCACCGCCCATAAAGCGCACCAAACAGTCAGTGTTTCTGGATGTAACGGTGTTTCGACATACACTTGTGGATTAGCTTCACTCCAAATGCGGCAGTGTTGTTTGTTTACGTAGCCATTCAACCAGAAGTGCGCTTCATCGCTAATCAAAATTCGCTTATGAATATCGGGAACAACGACAATCTCGTTTTGGGCTCATTCGACGAATCTACGTTCTTGATGATCGTTTTGATGAATTGCCAAACCAAACTGAGAATAAATCACTTGACAGCTGTTAAATCGTTCGCCATCTTGGAAAGTAATGCCAACTTAAACTTCTATACCTGGAAAAAAACACTCTTTATATGTATGTGTATATTTTGTCTCGCATCTGGTGACTTGGGACGCGGCGTAATTAGGTACGGCGAACATTTAATACTAACAAGCGCAGCATGCATGGAATGGGAATGTTAAGGAGCCAGATGCTTCAACTGATGTATATGAAAATGTTATGTAAGAAATGAATGAATTTGTATATAATATAGATGTTTGTTTCTTCACAAAATTTAAAGAGGTTCTCATTTCAGGGTAGCTGACCCTGATCATTGTATAGTGAGCAAAGAAGCAAGGTGGAAGTCCGAAAATGTTTGTATAAATATATAAGTAGTTATATAAGTATTTAATTAAACCACGTAGGCAGGTTTTCTTACCATTCCGGTGGTTTTTCCCTCGCCTCTTAGCCAAATGGGCGTATTGTAGGGAAATTTTATTCTGTAAATCTGTAATTCTGTGATCTGTTCTGGGCAGTTTAGGTGGTATTTTCTCCCCTTTCCCTTAAGGAAGGAGAAGTTGCAGAGTATGCGATTGGTAGATATTTATATTAAAGTCGTCGGGACTACAAATCATGTCTAGGAATTGGTTACGTAATTTATTTTCAGGCCGTTTGTGACCTTCGAATAAATCCCGTTTTCTTTTTGGAGGGGCATGTGACGAATCTGTACGGAAACTTTCCACTAATCTTCTTAGGCGTCTTTTTGATGAATAAAAATTCGCGTTTATTTCCAATCAACTCCAAAAAGATGAACGGGATATTCAAATTAAATAAGGTATTTAAGTCGAGCGTTGTGAGATAGCAAGGTAGATGATGGATGGCTATTGAGCCAGCAACTTTAAAGTCATTACTAGAAGATTCAAGGAGATTAGATTCGTGAAGACGTCGTGCTGCGAGACGTACCAGAAAGCTGATATAAGCCAGCGGTAAATATAATTTACGTACGCTTAAAATAAGCGTCAGTTTAAGCGACTTAGTTAAAGTTAATGAAAGTTAAGAATTCGAGTACGCGCGCGTGTATTTCTCGGATCTCCTATTTCGGTAGACCTTATTTGATCTTGAGCTTAATTAGTAATTAATTGCACTATTCGTAATTTAATTTAATATAAAGGTAAATCTTTTTAAGTGACGTAACATAAAAAGTATTATATGTTATTAGATTTTTTTTGAGAAATTGAAAATAATGAATATTATTATTATTCAAAAGGACACTTAGTGGTTCTTTGCCTCAAATTAATCTTGTTGTTCAAGGTAAGACCCAGGGGGTTCTCCACACATTGATCTCGTATCGTCGAGCTACGAAACTACACCTTTTTTCAAAAACGATATTGGGGGAGGGGACGGCAATAATCATAAAATGAAACATTCCTCACTTTCACGTGCTTCTCCTACAACTACAGGGTACTGAAGCGAGTAACGTCGCACTTACCCTTATTGATCGGGAAGCCCTTTTTGTCCCCCCCCCACATTCTCCAGTCACTACACCACACACCGACCTTTACACATTTCGAAATCTTTCTCCTACCTCAGTTTTGTTCGGGAATTTCAACGCAAGACATACACACTGGAGATGCATGAATAACTCGAATAGAGGAAACAACTTTCTGACCTACATTCAAAATAAATTATTGGAGCTGCGCCCACTCTTACCCGTTTTGGGCAAGGATCATCTTCAATTCTCGATCATGAAAAATATCTTCTATACATAAAATATCCTCTCTATTCCAGAGCTTAGCTACGCTAATAACCCAGTTAAAAAAACTTTTCCTGCTTTCACAAAATTCTCACTACTACCTCCACAAGCATACACAAATTGGAACATTTTTAAAAACAATGTAATAAACAGTGAAAATTACAACACCACAAAAGTCAATAGCCCGGACGACATAGATACTAAAATTCATGACATCACACAGCAAGTTCTACTCACTCATAAATCATCCTCTAAGCCTCTGAATCAATCGGGTAAGTCATATGTAATAGGATCACTTTTTCCTTGATTTAAATCCCATAGAACATGTGTGGGATGCTTTGGGGAGACGCCTTGCGGCACGATTACATTCTCCGGGGAGCACAGAGAGCTGTTCAAACAACGAAACAGAGAATCTGGTAATTCACCAGACACCAGAATGATAAAAAGTACTTTAAACCGCATCAAAATTAAAAAAATAACTAACGAATACAGACAAAACTCTTTAAAGGAGACACTTTTGACCCTGAATACAGAGGACAATTCCTTATGTAATATTTCCAAAATTTTGAGAAAAAAGACCTCCAAATTTTCAACCCTCCATGGGCCTTAAGGTATCGCACTGAGTGACCGAGATAAATCTGATTCACTTCGAATCAACTTCAATTAAATGATATCTATAACACTTATTCTGATAGCACAATGAGGCGCCAAGTCGGATTCACGTGACGAGGATACTAACATTTCCCCGCGTGTTGCATCAGTGTGTAAATTTCGAAAGCTTGACCTGTTTACTTCTTGTGTGTGAAGCTTATTTTTCTGAAACTTTACATATTTTTATTATATATTTGTGCATTATCCTTGTATAATAATTAGGTATGAGGTATTTTTAGTAATTTTTTAGCATCATTTTCGTTTCAACTTAGTATATTTTTCATTTTGAAGCCGGCGGTTACTTGCAGCGTTTGTTTATATAATAATTAATAGTTCTAGAATATTTTTTAGCATCCTTATAATAAGTCCTTTGTTTTTATGTAGTTTATTATGTTTATTTACGCAAAAGAATGATTTACAGTATAGAATTGAGACCACTGAGTCTAATTACTTATTGGTAGGTAGTTATCACTCCATATAAATTCATAAAATAGTGTAATTTATAAGAAACATGTAGATATGAAATGGTCTCATTTTAATGTTTATACCTTTCATTGTCTGATTCCCTTAGTAATTACCAGCTACAAATGTTTAATGTTTTTTGAAATGCTATCTCTACAATTTCTTATAGAAGAGTATGGAACTTTCAGAAACATGAAATGCAAGTAAATATAATTTTCGAAATGAATTCATAATAAGATTTGTCAATAACATGAATATATTTTTGTTTATTTAAAAAATTTTCATACCTATTTCTAATATTTAACAAGAAATTTATACTTTTTGAGAGCGGAATGTATAAAATAATAGTTGGTTAATAATGAAAGCTTTTGATTAATATAATTAGGAATTCTTCTGTGATGGAAATGAAATTGTTTTTAACATCATTTAAAGGCTTGGGATACCTGAAATAATCTAAATATAAACAAACATTTGATATGTTTTATTGTTTGACTTCCTTTGTAATTATTACTCTTTAAAAGGTTTGAGTTTTTTTTAAAAATGCCCGTCTCCAACATTCAGAAAGAAATGAATTTGACTTTTTTAAAAATAAATATGAAACATGCTTAAAGAAATAGGCTTTTTAATAAAATTATTTTGTAGTAGAACAAATTAAATTGTTTTCATGAAAATTTCTCGTTTACAGAAGCAGAAAATTCTTATCGGATACTTTTATTTAATAATCTCATACTCATTTTTAATATACATTATTTATTGACACTTAATTTTAACATTACATGAATACACTATAAGTAAATAAAGCAGTTCATGATCTGCTGTATAAATCAGACTCTTATGAATGTAATACTATACTATAAGGACAAAAAATAGAGAACAAATCGAGGATCTAACTGCCACTATTCAACGTGCATAATATCTTGTTCAATTATATATCTCAATTTTTATCTTATTGATAATATCTAATACAATTATCTGGAAACCTTATATATGGCTTTTTCAATTTATTTACAAGAAAAAAGTATTAAATATCATCAACCCGAGCAAATAAAATGGTACTGTAAAAAAAATTAAAGAAAATCCTCTCCTAAATCACAGATTAAATAGCCAAGAAAAGGTCAAATTATGCAGAATTTCTGAAATTTTCTCTCACTTTATTTATCTCATTAGGTTTATGACATAAAAACTTAAATTTTTAAACACCACCACAGGCAATTAATAGTAAACAAACAAGTAATTGTGTTGTCTGTTCTTAAAAATTAATTAAATCTTTAAGAAAAACAACCAGCTATGTGACATAAGAACTTGAAAGCAAAAACAGGAGACTGCATTATATTTGTAGGTTGCTAACAAAACTTTTCATAGTATTTTTGAGAAATTATATATGCTATGGATCCAGATTATACATAAATGAAATATCCTAAGAATTTTAAAATTTCAGAACTTAAATCTATACAATCAACTTTCTGAATTTACATAAAACAAATTAGAATACTTAAATCATGCAACTTATAGAAAGAAGTTTTGAATAAAAAATAAACAAATATACATATAAATGGCAATGTAACTATTTTTTTGTAAAATATCTCGATACACTTTTTTTTCGTGTCCTAAAAGTACAATAAACCATAACTGTAAAATTATATATTATATACTAAAGCTTATTATATTCATTTTTAAACCAACCTAATTTTCCTTACATTAATTTTTATTTTTATTAATAAATCTTTACATTGCATATACTACATCAAAATAAAATTGACAAAGGATTTTTTTTTGAAATTCACACTATAATTACAAAATTCCTACAATCTGTTCCTCTAAAATATACAAAGCATTATCTTCTGTTTTAATGGGAATATTTGATTTTTTCACACTGAACATACCAACACTTAATGCATACCTATTTCTACCAGTTATTGTATGTATAGTGTTAAATATACTTCAGTTCATCAAAACTTAAACTTATTTGGATTAATGTATTGACATGTTATTTCGTTATCACTGATTATGCATCTAAATTATCCTTTTATACATAATTATATTTATACTGAAAAAAAATTAAAAATGAAGCAACATCAGGAATAAAGATTCAGAATTCTTGCTCTAAAGTTTGATGTTTGAAAATATGTTAACTTCAAATATCAAATAAATTACTTCAAAGTTTGTCTAAGAAATGCTAAATCAGTACTCATATTATTCTAAAATTTGGAACATACGTATTAAACTGCCAACTAATTTCGCCAAGCAAAAGACATCACGAATTTTAAAAAAAATTATATCACTATAATTACTGTATTCAAACATGATCATGAACAGTTTCCTCTATTGTTGTGTTTGGCGGTTTTGTGATTCGAAGAAGTTAGTCAATATTATAATATACAAGTGCTCCAAATTTGCCCTCTCAATACACGTAACACAAAAATATCAGTGATTTTGGACAATTAACCCATTAAAAATAATTTTGAATTTTTTTTCTGAAATTATCTTTTTTTTACTGAATTTTGCATGAATATAGATTATTGCAAACAGCAATTTGTCAAGTTATTCATTTAAAGGTAAATAGAGAATTGAAAAAAGTTATATTAAAATTTCAAATATTTCTATTGCTTTTAGAAAGTAAATATCCTACAGAATCCAATGTCTCTATGTAAAGTCCTATTTAGTTTCCTGATCTTAATTACTGATAAATACACTTCTTGATACTGATCTTCTTGGGTCAATATTTGTAAATAACTCAATACAACAAATCTATTAAATTTATAAGCAGGATAGTATCAATACAGAGGAACCTTTGAGACTTTAATATTTATGTAAAAGTTAAAAGTTCAGTGGAAGGCAGGAGCAATCCAGAATCTACTAAGTCCAGCCCTACAAGCGACGCAGCAGAGGAACAGCCCACCAAGAAGTCCACCCTGAGCTGAGAGGTCAAGGTGTCCAGAATGTACCGGAAATCCTAGAGGTCCTATGTGGGGACACATCAGAAAGAATTTAAAGAATTACAGCCAGGTTGCATTATTCCTTTTATTTTCTTACTGACAGGTGATTTCTGCAAGATACAAGCCGTATTTTATTAAAGTATTTTAAACATACAATAATTGCCACTCAGTTAAATGCATTTTTCCTACTATTTGAAAAAAGAGCTTTTACATATAAAATTTTATTCCAAAAAGGTAGAAAACATTTGTTTATTTACATTTGTTTGCTACATGTTAAGACTTGGTTATTATGAGAGTATTTCTTGTATTGTTTGTTTATGATATTGTATGTTTGAAAATTGTATGTACTTATATATTTATTCATGTATGGATGTATGTTGATAATTAACAACTGGTTTGGGAACGCGGCGTAAATAGGAAATACTAATCTTAACACTAACAGCGCAATGCGATTGTGAAAAGGGAGTTCTGCAAAAAGACCAGATGTGTTTATAATATATATAATTAAAATGATTGGTACTAGGCATATAAGTTCGAAAGTTGAATGTTGTCAATGCATACATATAGGGTTAATTGATGTTTTTTTTCTCTGAGAAGATATTGATTTAGTTTAATTTCAGGGTGGCTGACCCTTGTCACGTTTGAAAGAATAACGGTAGCGTATTCTTGGTTAATTTAAATACTGAATTTATTTACGTCACAACTATTGAATATTATGTACTGAATTATGCATTGAAGTTATTAAACTTAATTAAAAATTGTTAGAGTCCAATAATTTGTGAGAGGAGGAATCGTCTCGGCCTCCACTCCCGAGTAAGTTCAAAGCATCTCCCTTCCATCTTCTGGTCTGTGGAGACTCCCTGGGTCTCATCTTGGACACCAAGATTAATTTGAGGCAAAGAACCGCTAAGAGCCATTTTGAATAATAATAGTATTTATTTATTATTTCCAATTTCTCAAAAAAAAAAAAAAAAAAAAAACTCTAATAACATATAATACTTTTTATGCTACGTCAACTAAAGAGATTTACCTTTATATTAAATTAAATTACGAATAATGCAATTAATTAATAATTAAGAGCAGTCAGTAGGGTAGACCCCTTTTAAAAATCGATTTTGAGATTTTGATATTTCTATAAACCCCTAATCGGGAGCTTTCCATTGATATAACATACAAGCCATTATATGAATTAGAAGTACTTTAAAATGATTTTAAAAAAATAATCAGCTTATGAACCATGCCCATTTGAATTATAGAAATGTAAACATAGTCTTTTTAAATCTGAAGCAAAGTTGCAAAGCCTCAATTTATTTTTATTAATACGTATTAGATACCTGTATAGTAACTGTAAATTTAACTGTGCTAGATATGCAAAAAAATTTTGTGCCAAATTTCAAAGCATGTGTTTTAATTTGAATGCTATATTTAATATTTAGTGATTTTACCTAAATTTAAACCTGTTCTTCACTTTAAATTTAGTTTAAATAATTAGTAATAATAACTAATTAAAACTTTAAAAGACTTAGAAAAACGCTACAGGTATTTCAAAAATACTTGAAGTTACAATTATGTGATATTTAAGAAAAATTTGGATTAAGTTTAATACAAAAGTAAGATTTTTTTTATAAAAATTTCTGTTTTCAAAAACATATTTTTTTTAAAATTGTGTAAATTTACTGTATGCATGTTTAAAATTTATATTTTTAAAATTCTGTAAATTTACTGTGTGTATGTTTCTTACATGTAATTGTGTATACTGAAGTGACATTTTTGAAATATTCTTAAAACATTTAAATATAAAGCAGTTATAAAAAAAAAATTACAAATTTTAATAAATTCATAATAATAATTGTTCGGTGAACTAAAAGTTTGTGTTTGAAAAAACTAATTATTTTATTAAAAAAAATATATGTCTAAACACATTATAGTATAAATATAATGTCTAATTAATATAAATAAAAATTTGAGTCTTTATGTTTAATAGTTTCTGAGAAAAAGGTATGAGATGATACATTAAATGTCATGTTTGTTGTCTTTGCGAGAAGCCTGTTACATACATAAATATACATAAATTTCATGTTTAAGAACATAGAAACAGTTTTATTTTGTCTGTTTTAGAATTCATTTGTCCAGTTTAAAGTAACTTTTGAAGTTTTAAACTTAGGAGCTGTCTGAAACAACAAGACCTAATGATAATGTTACGAAAACCTAACGAAAACTTAAGAAACGTCGTGTATATATATATATATATATATATAATCAGGTATTTTTAAATACCATCTCAAATTCACACCAAAACCATATTGATATATTTTCACATTATATTTATGATGCTTTCTCTTCAAATTTGATATCTGTAATGTATGAAAGCTACAAATTGTTTAAAAATTCATTCAGCATTTGAGAAAATTTTGATGTTTTCTCGTTAAAAAAACTGAAAAATGCTGTTCTGGGCAATTTAAGACTTTTTTGTTTACTATTTTATGCAAAATAAATTACAAAGATGCTAATGTTTAATAAAATGGGACAAATACATGCTGTAATTCATGATTTTTGTTATAAAATGGCACTTTATAGTAAAAATTCAATTTTTTCAAAAAAGATGTTTTTAAAACTGTATTCATCTTTTTCTCAGAATATAAGGTATAAATGTACATAAAATTTTTTCCCTCATGTTACTGATATGTAACTATATATATTCCTGTGAGTTTTTTGAAGAGTTTCCCAAAATATTTGACTGGAGTCCATATATCGTGACAAAAAATGTAAATTTTTTAAAAAATTCAGAGTGATAATTTTATGTTACATGTTTTTGAGAAAACTAAGAATATATTTTAAATATTTCACTTCATTGCAAATATTATTGTTTATTTATTGTTTAGACAAGTTTTTAAGTTTTAATATTCAAAGGTTTTTCAATAATAGCTAACTAATTATAAGTCAGATGTGTAATGCTTTTTGTCGTTGCGAGAAGCTGGTTGCATGCATAAAAATACACATATTTCATGTTTAAAAACATAAAAACAGTTTTATTTTTGATTTTTTTTAAAATCTTTTGTACAGTTTAGGAAAAATTTTGAATTTTGAAACTTTTAGAACTTGTGTTTGCATGGAAAGTTACAAATCCATTGTTAAATTTTTCGAACATCGTAAAATCACATATTCCCAAATCATGACTTTTACATATTGATACATGTTTACTATATATTTATGATGTTATAAGGTCAAATTTGACATTTGTAATGCATTGAAGCTAAAAATTCTTCACAGATTGTTACATAATTTGTGAAAATTGATGCAAAATGCTAAAAAGATCTTGTTGAACAAAAACTGAAAATTACTATAAATGTATTTTCTGAACATTTTAAGGCTTTTCTGTTTCCTATTTTATGTTTAAAAAATTAAGAAGATACTAATGTTTTATAAAATAGGGCAAATACATGTTGTAATTCATTATTTTTGTAATTAAGTGTCTTTTTGCACTTAAAATGCAATTATCTCAGATTGATTGTTTTCAAACTACGTGTACCTTTTTCAATGAATCTAAAAAATCAATATACTTGCAATTTTTACTGCACATAGATAATATGTAACTATATATAATAGGGCTACTTTCTTAAGGATTTTCCCAAAATATTTTGCTCAGAAGCAGTTATCGTAAAAAAAATGACAATTTTCACAAATTTCAAAGCGATACTTTTACGATAAATTGTTTTGAAAAAAGTAAACAATATATTTGAAACATTTTACTGTTATTTAAATAAAAAAGCCTAATTATTATACAGCCAAAAAAAATTTTGAAGTTTTTATATTCAACAATTTCTGAGAAACAGGTTCCTAAAATGGCTCAATTTAACTTTGTCGGTATAGGCTCTACCGACTACTCTTAAGCTCAACATCAAGTAAGGTCTACCGAAATAGGAGGTCCGAGAATTATACGTACTCGAATTCTTAACTTTCATTATCTTTAACTAATTCGAGTAAACTGACGCTTATTTTAAGCGTACGTAAATTATATTTACCGCTGGCTATATCAGCTTTCTGGTACTTTCGTCGAATAGCAGCACGACGTCTTTACGATTCTAATATCCTGGAATCCTCTAATACTGCGGTTAAAGTTTCTGGTTCAATAGCCTTCCATTATCTACATTGCTAGCTTTCAACGCTCGACTTAAATACCTTATCTATTTTGCATATCCCGTTCACCTTTTTGGAGTTGATTGGAAATAAACGCGAATTTATATTCCCCAAAAAGACGCCTAAGAAGATTAGTGTAAAGGTTCCGTACAGATTCGTCACAACTCATCCAAAAAGAAAACGGGATTTATTCGAAGGTCATAAATGGCCTGAAATTAAAATTACGTAACCAGTGCCTAGACTAGATTTATAGTCCCGACGACTTTAATATAAATATCTACCAATCGGATACTCTGCAACTTCTCCTTCCTTAAGGGAAAGGGAAAAAAGTACGACCTAAAACTGCCCTTTAAAAGACGTAACATTTACAGAATTAAATTTCCCTACACCACGCCCATTTGGCTAAGAGGCGAAAGAAAAACCACCGAAATGGTAAAAAACCTGCCTACGTGGTTTCCTTAATTACTTATGATATAACTATACAACCATATTCGGACTTGCACCTTGATTCTTTGTCAATATGCAATGCTCAGGGTCAGCTACCCTGAAATGAGAACCTATTTAAATTCTGTGAAGAAACAAACGTCTACAGTATATACAAGTTAATTCATTTTTTACATAACATTTTCATATGCATCAATTGAAGCATCTGGCTCCTTAGCATTCCCATTTTATGCATGCTGCGCTTTTTAGTATTAAATGTTAGCCCTACCTAATTACGCCGCGTCCCAAATTACCAGATGCGAGACAAAATATACACATACATATACATACAATTTCAAGCATTTTAAAAAAAAAAACAATAAAACAAACAACCAAAGGAATTGTCACATCTTAGCGAAGTCATACATAGAAGTAAACAAATGCATTCTTACAAATGTTTTCTCCGTATTTATATAAAAAAAATTAAGGCAAAAATTATCTTTCTCTTCAAGAAAAACACACTCATAGTAGTGTCCACTTTTGCTTGGCTTCTTAAATTTTAAACATCCGCCCGTGACTTGCTTCATTGCAATAATTTTTCCGACCACTTGATCGAAAGGAGAAAAAAAAAGAAATAATACAACCTGATTTTTTTCTTTCTCCTCTATTCTCTCCTATCCACCGGATCTCCGTCTAAGTCTTCCATACTGAGTCTCCTTCTCCTGATGTTGTTATGCGGGATACTGTCAATTCCGATGCTCCTCCGCTCCTCTGGAATTCCTTGGGGCTGTTTTACTCGGCTGCGTAGGTAGTAAGGGCAAGGTCTCACTGCTGTCGCCTGTTTAGACCGGACTGGTCTCTTATCAGCTGCCCTGTTGGTTCCGCTTGTAGTTTTTCTTGTCTCCCGGAACTTGTCCTACTGTCCACTAATTTCATGCATGCTCCCTTCTGTAAATGGCTTGCCCTGCCTGGTATCTCTTTGATGTGAGGGACCTGCAATGGACTGTGATCCCTGATAGGGGTTATTAGGTCTTCTATATTTATAATTTCGAGATGAAACCGAAGACAGAATTGCCCTCTTTATCCCCTGTTTTGGTTCAGGGGTTGGTCTTTTCGGGTCCTTATGTTTGAACCCCTGCAGAGATCTTTTTCTGCAAATTTTGGACCTCTTTAAATCCTTCCTGTCCCCTGATCCATTTGACCCTACTTTACGTTTCAATCTTGGATCCTCTCATCCGGCATTACCCTTATTTGATTTACGACCGTTACTCTCCTCACTCGAGGTTTTCCTAGATCCTTTGAATTTTCCTGGGTGCGATCTACTTGACCTATTACTCGACCTCTGTCCTTCATATAGTGTCTCAACATGACTATCCGAACTAATCGTGTCGAAATGTCGTGGACGGTACACTCGCACCTGGTCGATATTAACTGTGACCCTCTTACCTTTCTTCCAAATGATCATCCGAACCTCCAACATTCTATATGGCACTTCAAACCTAGGCATAAACTTTCCGACCTCTTTCCTACCGGCAGCACTTATAAAATGAGTTTGCACCAACATCAAATCATTTACTTTGATGTTAACTTCCCTCATTTTCCGATTATAATATTTCTTATAAGTTTTATGTTGTTTCCGCATATTCTGCCTTGCTTCAACGAATAACTTCTCAATGTTTCTTCCTACACATTCAGCATCCTCTGTGACATTTACTAATTTACTAAAATGTGTTATAATCTTTCAACCTAAGAATAACTCAGCCAGAGTTTTATTTGTTGTCTCAATCACTGAAGTGCTCAGCGCGAAAGCGAACTCATGAAGAAATCGGTCCCAGTTTTCGTGATTTTCTTCTACAAAACAGGCTATCATCTGGACTAATTTGCGATTAACTCTTTCCGTTAAATTCGCCTGTGGCCTGTATGTTACCGTTTTCATATGATTTATGTCCAACCTGTGACTTAAGTGTTCAAATACCTAGGATATAAATTGGGAGCCGTTATCACTAATTAAAGAAATCGGAGTTCCGTAACGTGAAATATAATTTTCAAAAAGGGTGTTAGCTATGGCCTGGGCCGAAGCTTTTCGTAAAGGAATAAGCTCACTCCACTTAGTGAAGTGGTCAATTATTACCAATAAAAATCTATATCTTTTGAGTCGGGTTGCGGGGTAGGGGTCTAATATGTCTAACGTTACGATTTCATTGGGGTAATTCGACACTATCGAAATTAATCGACCAGCTGGTAACGCGTTTTTGTAATTAAATTTTTGACACCGGTCACAGGTTGATACATATTCAAATATATATTTCCTCATATATGAAAAATAACATGTGTCGCGTAATTTTAAATAGATCTTCCTCTTTCCTAGATGGCCTGGTAATGGCAGATCAGGAAATTCTTGCATTATTGCTTCGCGAAGAGATCTAGGAATGTGTACACTCTTAGTTCTCCAAGAGTTGTAGAATATTTCGCGTAAAAGAGTAGACCATCGATTAATTTAAAATCCTGGGACCAACCCTCGCAAACAGTCGCATTAACGGAACCATCGTCTGAATTTTCTAAATAATGCGATAGATGTGTCCTAACTCAGGATCTTCTCTTTGTTCTCGAATGAATTGTTCTCGGGAGTTTAAGGCGAGGGCTCGAAGAGCTGCGCACGAAATTTGTGATCCATCCATATTGCCTACTGGATTCCTAGACAAGACATTCACGATAACGTTTTGGACACACGTTTAATGTTCCCATTCTATGTTGAACTCGGATAACTTGAGTGCCCATCTAATCATCCGACTAGATAAGTTTTTCCCATTCGTTAGCTTTGTTAATGCCGCGTGATCTGTGATTACCTTCACCGGCAGGGATCCGAAATAAGTTTTAAACTTATTTAATGCCCATATCACCACCAAACATTCGCGTTCAGCAACAGTATAGTTTCGCTCCGTTCCATTGAGGGTTCTAGACGTGAATAAAATAGGTCTGTGGTTTTGATTAACCACAGCACCAATTCCGACCCTACTAGCTTCAGTAAATAAGTTAAACTGTTCTGTAAAATTCGGCAACTGCAAAATTGGTGACTCTGTTAATGATCGTTTTATTTTATCAAAATCATCCTGTGCTTCTGTGGACCAATTAAATTTAGACCCCCTTTTTCTTTAACCGATATAATGGTTCAAATATATCTGCATAGTGGGGTATAAACTTCTGATACCACCCCTCCATCCCTAAAAATTTCGACACTTCCTTATTATTTTTAGTAGGTTTCATGTCTGCAATTGGCTTGACTTTACTATTGTCTCGGTTTCAATCCCTTCCTTACTAATTTGAGACCTAAATACTTCTATTTGTCACGTGCGAAGTGACATTTTTTTTTGTTTAGGGTTAGCCCTGCGTCTCGCAACAATGTAAATACCTGATTTAAATGATCTATGTGTTCATTAAACGATGGAGATGTTATAATAGCATCGTCCATATAAACCATCACAAAACGCCCAATAACCGGTTTTAATATAATATCAATGGCCTTTTGGAAATTTGGCGCCAACCCTGAAAAGTCGAAAGGCATTTTGAGGAATGCAAAGGTGCCATTGCGAGTTATAAACGTGGTTTTCTCGATATCGTTCGGACTAATTGCTAATTGAATATATTCACTTTTTAAATCCAATGTCGACATGATGTCGGTATGCGGAATGTTTGTGAATAGACTATCAATCACCGGTAATGGATATCAGGGGTATTTAGTTATAGCGTTAAGTTTGCGATAATCAATCGCGAATCGATACGCCTCTGGAGATTCTGGAGGTAGGTCATTATTCTTGCTCGTTAAAACTACACCGGTGACTTGTATGGGGACTGAATAGGATGGATTTTACCCTCTTGTAACATTTTCTCAATGTGATAATTGATTATTCCTTGTTTGTCCCTGTCATATATGTAGGGTTATGACACTACCGGTCTCTTGTCCCCAATATCGATTTCATGGTACAAAACAAGAGTTAACTCCGGCTGATTTGAAAATAGCCCATTAAAACGATTAAATAAATTCCTTAATATTTGCTTTTGCCCTTTACCGAGATTTGTATCTGATAGATCAATCTCGAACGGCTTTTCCATTTTCTGCAACTGCTTAATTTGGTTATCTGGAATGATCAGCGATTTCTGATCGAAATCTAAAGTTAATTTAGGCTCTTTCATAAAATCAATGCCTAAAATGCATTGGTACTGCATATTGTTAAGAATGCAAAATTCCCAGGTTTTCTGGAATTCTCGGATCCGAATCTGTAATTCGACCGGACCTAAGTGACAACACAGGGCTCCCTGGGCCGTCACTACTCTATCCTTCGTCTTTTGACATGGTTGACACGAAAAATATTTGCGATAGACCTCCTCTGATATGAAAGATTTCTCCGCTCCCGTGTCCCAAAGGGATGTAATGAATATCTCATTTAAAAGAATGGGGACATACGGTAAATCCACTGGAGTCATTCGTAGTGAGGATATCCTAATAGTTTGGTGTTCCATATCGGGAGGATTTTCCGTACATGGCGATCGATCACCCCCATAATCGTATCGATCGCTTATAAGTTTAAAGATCTGTTTTGATCTTTATTACCCCTGAAAGCACTATTTCTAGAGCCGCTTTGTCGACCCCCTTGATTGTGGAATCGATGATCCGATTGACCACCTCGGCGTCGACCATCGAATCTCCGATTATCCGCAACACCTTGACTCTGAAATATATTGAACTCTCTCCTTCGTCTGCTATTGTCCGAGTACTATTGTTACCTCTCTTTTCCCTTCAATTTTCCTGTCGATTTCTGTTAGGGAAACGATTGTTCTCGCTTGGTTTTATATCTCGGGATTCCCAACCCGAACCTTTGATCTTTCTATTTAGAAACCGTTCCTCATACTTATCAATTATTTGTAGAAGGTTAGATGTGGTTTGCGGAGGCTTAACCTCTACATAATCTAAAATCTGAGGTTCTAACCTACTATTATGATCGATAAACTTTTCCTCCGTCATTTCGAGTTTTAAGATTTTGTGGATCTTCAACAAGTCATACACAAAATCAGACGGTTGTTGATTATGCTTTTGAGGTGATGCGAAAAAACGAGTTTCTAGTTCCGACCTATTTCTAACCACGGGGAACTATTCCGACAAAGCTTGCTTTAAGTGCGCGTAATCCGTCGCCTTGTCTTTAACAATCCTATAACCTAGAACCTCAAACCAATCTAGTGCCCGTCCTGTGAGATGAACCTTTAAATATGCACAAGCGATTTGTGTGGGTATCTTGTAATATGTTAAGTTATTATCTATATTTTCCAAGATTTTGCCACGTTCTCCACCCCCGAATAAATACTGCTCAGGGATGATCGAAAATTAGGAACTCGGAATTTACTCGTTGGGCGCCACTGTGGAGATTCACCTGGGTCTTACCTTGGACACCAAGATTAGTTTGAGGCAAAGAATATTTTTGTTAATAACCCGCTAGACCTAAGGAGACACGTATTTGAGTTTTCGTGCGAGTGTAGGGAACTCTAGAACAGCCTGAACATTGATCTCGGAAGGGGTGCGAAAACCTGACCCACAATGTGACCCAAATATTTGACATTTTGTTGCGCAAACTTACACTTTGAAGGTTTTATAGTTAACTTAGCTTTTTTTCTTTATTCTCTGCAGAACCGTTTCCACATGTTTAAGGTGCGACTCCCAAGTATCCGAGAAAATTGTGATATCGTCTAGATTCGGGACAACTAAATCCACTAGTCCGTTAAGTAATTCAGCCATGAGTTTACTATAGAAATATGGAGAATTCTTTAATCCGAAACTCATCCTTTGGGGTCTGTATGTACCAAAGCTAGTACAGAAGGCTGCGTATTGCTGTTTTACTCAAGGGTATTTGTCAATATGCCTTAGATAAATCTAAGACGGTAATAAATTTAGCCGCCGATACTTTTTCTACGCGTTCTTTGATATTCGGAAGGGGAATATATATATATATATATATATATATATATATATATATATATATATATATAATGATCCCGTTTAATTTCCTGTAATCAATACATGGACGAAGTTCTTTCCCAGCTACCTCAAATAAAATCATAGGGGACATGTAATCCGATTCTCCTACCTAAATGATTCCTAATTTTAACATTAGGTTAATTTCGTTTTTTAAAATTTCATTTTGTCGGTGCGACATTCGATAGGGCGTCGTCCTAACTGGTTGATCGCTAACTAGATTTCGTGTTCAACCAGATTAGTTAAACCGGGATTGTTTGAAAAGCATTTAGAGTATTTATTTAATAATCGCGCAGTCGATCCATTTGTTTGTCGTGAAGGTATTTGTTCAACTCGCTAGCTTGGATTGCGTCCTCGAAATCATAAACGAGGGAATTGTTTTCTAAGTACGGGATTTCTAATTCCTCGTCTGCGAGAGAGTTTTGCGTTTCATCATTAATAATTACGTTAACGTGTTCTGGCCTTTTGTAACATGGTTTTAGCATATTTATATGATAGATGTGAGATGTTTCGCGTCTGCCGGGGATTTCGAATAAATAGTTTGCTTCCGAAATTTTATTTTAAATTGTCCTAGGACCTATCCACTGCACTGCTAATTTATCTGCTCTGGATGTAGCTAACACTAGGACTAAATCCCCATCCTTAAATTCGAGTTTTACTGCGTTTTTATCATATCAAGTTTTCCGCTAAACTTGCATTTCCTCCATTTTATTTATAGCTACTTCTTGGCATCTTTTTAATCTATTTATTAAATTAAACATATATTCAGTGACGAGATCACTTTCTTTTTCCGGTTCCATCCAGTGTTCCATTACTAACGTCTCTGGGTTTCGCAAATTTTTCCCATACACCAACTCTGATGGTGTATACCCTGTACTTTCGTGAGATACAGTCCGCAACACTAAAAGGATTGACGGATGATGTTTGTCCCATTCGGAGCCTGCATCTAAACATAAGACTCGTGAGAGTCGTTTCAACGTTCGATGAAATCGTTCAACAAGGTTACTCTATGGATGATACACGGAACTATGCCTGGCAAGTATTCCGAATCTTTCAAAAAACTCGGTAGTCAGAGCACTAGTAAAAGAAGTACCCTGGTCATATTCCTGGAGAGTGCAGGTATTAAAATTTCGTCCTCTGCATCCGAAGAAACAATTATAGCCTCATCTTCCCCTTTCTTAGCATCACCACTATGTACCCTCCTTTCTTCTCTAGCCGCTTTGACTTGAGACCTCGTCTGTACAGCATTCATTATTTCGATTGGCAGGAAATTATAGCCTAAATTTCCTTTTATTAGCTCGTTCGTTTTATTTCCAAGCAAATATCGACCGTGTTGGTTTAAGTTATTTCCACAAACCGCTGCCTTAGCTTGCACCGTTCCGAAATTTCCGGAAATTTCCACGACCGCCCAAGGTAAACAAACCAATTCTGGGCTTAACGGTTGTTTTACCCAAACATTTTCACCAGAAAAAGAAGAAGGATTAATGTATTTTTCACATACTAAATCTATTGTCGCTCCCGTATCTCTAAGAATGTCTTTCTTGTGACCATTCACAGAGCCCTTTGTTGTATACGAATTAAGAAAAATCCGGGTTTTCATTTCCTTCAATATTATTGAGAGTTTCCATCGTTTTGTTTTTTTATTAATTTAGGGCAAACGGCTTATATATGTCCGGGCATATTGCAATGACAACATCTCTGTATCACGCGTTTTTCAAAAGTTCTCTCTCTAGTACTCTCCGGAACAGAAGCTCCTAATCTGGGGGAAGTTTTCCCAAATCTATTTTCTTTTTCCTTGACCCCTGAGTATGTCAAAATTGTATCATTCCTGCCCAACCTATCCATGGGTTTCGAATTTACCTTTCGGACGTCCACATAATTATCAAAGAGTTCTGCTACTTGAGTAGATGATTTAAGGGTTGCCCAATTATCTAAAAAATGATCTTTCATACTAGCATTGGCGCGTTTTTTAATTGATCTACCACCATTAGATCTTTGAGATCTTGAAACGTATTTATTTCTAAGTGAATCAGTCACTCATCTAGATAATTCGTAATTTCAAAAGTGAAATCCTTCCAGGGTCTATCGGATTTCTTCTGGTGTTAGACATATTTTTGCCGAAAGACCTTCGGACTTAACTTGAATCTTTTAAGTAATAATTTCTTTACATGATCGTAATTTTCGGCTTGTTTCTCCGGTTCGCGAGCAATAAATTGCATGATCTCTAGGGGTAACAAACCCAATAATTTCCCCACCCAATTTTTCTTTTCTATTGACGCCCTTTTAGCCTGGCGTTCAAAGATCACTAGATATAAACTAATATCTGACTGCTTAGGATCGAAATCTGGGATCAATTTTTTTAAGTTTAAATTAGAGGTTGCATAACATGTATTTATAGAATCGTTTGATTCATCGTTTACCCTAATTCCGGATTCTATTTTAAACCTTTCTAAATCAAATTTCAAACCTTTTTAAATCAAATTTCAGCTGTAATTCTTTCTCTTTCAATGCCTACTACTTTACTAATTCCTCCAATCTTATTTTTCAGCCCTTTCTAACTCCTCCAATCTCATTTTTTCAGCCCTTTCTAACTCCTCCAATCTCATTTTTTCAGCCCTTTCTAACTCCTCCAATCTTTTTCCATTTGCAATGATAATCTCATACAGATTTTTAACAAATTCCTTTTCATAACCCTCACTGTTAGTGATTGCAATTTTTATGCTAGGGACAGTCATATTTAAGACGGCATTTATTCCTAATTCCTCAGCAAGTTGCAACATATCTTGCTTTTTCCCTTTACCAAGGAAAGCCATTTTTAAACAATATCAAATAAATGTCACGCTAAATTTTGCACTATTGTTACTATTCTCTTTTAATACAATAACACTGATCCCATGTATACACAGAAATACACAAAGAAAAACTTAACACTAAAAATAATCAAAATCATGCAAGAGACTTAAAACACAATAAATCTTAAGTTAAAATTGCACACAATGCTTGAAATACAATTACAATTCTCTAGAAACAAAATAACACTGTTCCCATGCAAGAAAATTACTAACTATTTCAAAATTTGTAAAGAACATTTTAACCAAAATTCCTAATATAATATGTAGTTTACAACTCAAAAATATAACAGTACTCACCCATTTGAAGTACTCTGCTTGCTGTCGGAAGCAAATTATGTGCAGTAATATGGCACTAGTGGTTTTGAACTCTTCAGAACGAACAATGGTCCTTTTGACCAATCTTGAATATTTCACCCCCTAACAATAAGTTTGGTCAGTTTGACCAGTCTTGAATTCACTCGTGGCACGGCTTCAAAGATGAATTCAATCGCAGCACTGCTTCCGAAGATCACTTACCCTCCGGACACTCTGCCCGTAAACTATATAGATCGGTTTGATCTTTTTTGAGCAAGAGGCTCTCCTTCTCTGAAGCTGAATTCAATCGCAGCACGGCTTTCGAATATGTCTTTTTTTTTCTCCTTGCGGTCCGTCCGTAAAAACCCAAAATTTCCTCCTCTCACGGGTCCTGATTGCTAACTTTTTATCCAAAGCGCTGCCACCAAAACTCTAAGCTGTAACGTTTGAAAGAATAACGGTAGCGTATTCTTGGTTAATTTAAATACTGAATTTATTTACGTCACAACTATTGAATATTATGTACTGAATTATACATTGAAGTTATTAAACTTAATTAAAGATTGCTAGAGTCCAATAATTTGTGAGAGGAGGAATCGTCTCGGCCTCCGGTCCCGAGTAAGTTCAAAGCATCTCCCTTCCATCTTCCGGTAGTCGGGGTTCGATTCCTCGGGGGACGTGTGGGTGTCGGGTCCACCAAAGACGCCGATCTCTGTTGAGAGTTACGATGTTACACCCTGAACAATGATGTATTGAAAAATTTATGAAGAAGCAATGTTAAAAATTTAAGTGAATTCTAGTATTTATGGTATTTATGTAATGTGCACGACCAGGTTTTTTCCTACTAAATTTCCCCATGGTTCTTGCCCAAATGGGGTCCCCTCAGAGGCTCACTTTCTTTAGGTGAGTACGGGTGTCACAATCCTGAGATACCCTAGTGATCTTTTTCTTTTCCCAAGGGGTTTACTACCTTTGGTAAACACAGGTCTCACGAACCTGGGGTACCCTAGTGATCCTTCTCTATTTTCGAGCCTCTTTCTTGTCATTCAATTTATCCCCTTTCTTTCTTTTTCCGTCTAGATCACAGATTTTCAAAGTTTGGCACAGTATAGCCAGATTTGGCGCCATAAAATCTCACATTCACATTCACATTCGCCCAAATGGTGTGCACAGTAGGGATCTCTTGTACAACAAAATATCTTCCAGTAAATTAAATAGAGACTTTTACTAGTTGTGTTTTTGGCGTGTTCTCATGTATCTAGATTCTAAGCATGACGTGGAGTTAAATTTAAACTCTTCTCGACGATTTTTGGTTAAGTATTAAAGTTTTTTTAACGTAAGTTCTTTCGGGTCGTTAAGACCCTCAAATAAATTACGTTTTCTTCACGGATCGGGATGTGATGGATCTATTCGGAATCCTTCCACTAATCCTCTTGAGAAATCTTTGGGCTATCAATTCACGTTATTCACAACCAACCCTTCGAAAAAAGAAAATCGAGATATACAAATTAATTTTACTATATATAGTCGAAGTTTTCTAGCTAGAACAGAGAGTAGGAGAAGAAATAAACCCGAAATCACACACAGGTGGGATTGTTACTGACAGGTATCATATTTGAATTATTGTGATTAAAGGCTTATTAGGAGAAATATTTATAAAGTGACTTGTTCACTGAGATTAAATTCATATTAGATTGGATCGGATAATAGATTAGATCCTATATAAAGTAAGGGTCAAGTTTGATAGCCTCCTAATCTTTTGTGAATTTCCACCTTTGCGGTGAGCACCGAGACATTCTCTCACCGTTAGTAATTGAATTTGTTTCGTTATGTTGTGTGAACAATAAATAGATTGATTGGATCATGGCGAGTGTTTCTTCCCTACCTACTACACATGTAGGTGCCCAAGAAATAGGTGAAAACCTCCTACAATCTTTTTGAGATGTCAACTTAAAGTTCGGATTTGCCACTGGAATGTGAATAAAAACTAACGTAAAAGTTATCATAACTCTTCGTTTTTAAACTTGGAGCTGTCAAATTTTGTAAGATTAAAGAAAAAGTACATAAAAGGTAAATTAGGCTGAAAAAGTTGGATTTAATTTTTTGACCGATTTTTGTCAATTGAATCATACTGTGAAAAAAGGATTAGGTACGAGTCTTTCCTCATAAAATGCGCTTGAATGTTTTATTTGCTTGAGAAATGAACAGAAAATAAACTACTCAAATACACAAGGGAAAAGTACGTACTTTTGAAGGCACACATTTACTATATCATAAGGAAAGTGTGTGTGAATGCAATCCGACGTGTCTCCTAAAATACTTTAGGAAGGCATAAAGATGCCTAGAATGTAAATTTAATTAACGTTTTTTTTAAAGAAATGCGTAACATCCTGTTATCTTATCTGTGCTTTGCTGTCCATTCCCGACGCACCTTGTGGCTCCAAATACTGAATGTGTCCTCAGCGTTAACGCCTTCATCCTTTTCCGGTATTTTTTTCATTTCACATGGCAGAGGCAGTCATTTCTTAATCGGACATCTTGCAAGGGTCTGACAGACTTATCGAGTGCTGTTGAAAAATTTTTAGTGGGAAAGAGCTAAATATTATATTTAGCAACTTAATCCCTGGTCATAGTGTTGCAATTCTACTAACAACTTTCCATTTATATCAAGTTTATGAACGTTGAGTCTTTTATACAGGGGATCAGAAGCGATTTCTGTTGCAAAGTAGGTCGTCTACCTAGTTAGCATGAATACATTGTGTCCCTAAATTTAACGATAAGCGGGCACGAGGTGAAATGTAGGGTCATATCTGTTCCTTAAAAAAATTTTTAAAAATTGCCTTACACTTGGTTAAATGAGGACGAGGACATTTTTGAAAGAGTGGAAAATTGACACCCTTTATTACATCATTAGCTACTGTAAACATAAATTTTACAATAATTTTTTTCACTAACGTCATCTTACATAGCTGTATTATTAATCGTAGTCACAAGTCAGACAACGACATTTGCTGGTTTAGCTGAAATTAACGTACAGTTTTTGTGAGTCGGTGTTTGAGAAAAAGATGTCATCTAATTTGGAATTTCTATAAAAATAAAATTATTTCATACAACCCCAGGCAAGTTTTTCAAAAGTTGACCCATTTAGTTAAAACTCCAAAATGGTACAAGACTTATTCTTTTCAATGCATAAGAATCATGCATATTTTTTTTATTTGCAAAACATCTTCGTTTTAAAAACACCCCTTTGTTGGTACCTTCCATCACATTAAGTTCTGTGACCGCAAATTAAACAATTTCACAGTGCTTTTTTCACTAATGTGATTTTACACAGCATTTCTATTAATCAGTCCCAAATGAAGAAAAAACTTTTGTTGGTTTAATTAAAATAAACGTAGTTAGAGGCGGTTTGAGAAAATGATGCCATCTATTTTTGAAGCTTCATAAAAAGAAAACTATTGCATACTACTGCAAGCAAGCTATTTCAAAAGATGATCCATTTAGTGACAATGTCAAGGCAACGCAACACATTTGTATCCACAACAATTATGGCGATTTTGTTTTCTATTACAAATAACTAAATTTCAAAAATTTGAATATTAAGTACACTGGTGGAAGAAATTAAGAGAATTCGCAGACTTGATCAATATCTCTAGAACTATTGGACCAATTTTAATGAAATTTGATATATACATACATTGATATATATACAATACAAAACAAATAACCATTAAACAATTGCAATACACATGTATGATCATGCGTAACTCTGGTTGCAGTTGGAAAGTATGAAACAGTGGTTGCACAATAAACAAAAAAAAAAAAAAAAAAAACGCAGCGAGATGTCATACTTGAAATAAGGCAGTTCTTGTGGCAATTGGTCCCGCTCGTTCAGCAGCGGTCTTTTCATCTCCTGGATGGTTCTCGAAGGGGCGTTGCAATTGCCTCCCCATAGCGTCCCAGACATGCTCTATAGGATTGAGGTCTGGAAACCTGGTTGGCCAATCCAATCTGCTATCCGTAATAAGAAAGATTTAGAAATAAAGTTTTATGCGTCCCAACAGAGAAGGGACCAGGAGCCAACACATTTTGTTTACAATCTGTTAAAACTGCAAAAAAACTAGGACTCGGGATGTCAGAGGAAGCTTTAGTAGACCATGTTTTCGTTAGACTCAAACCACAAGTCCAAGATTATGTGGAGGTTCGAAATCCACAAAACACGGTTCAACTATTGAAGGTCTTATCTAAGCTTGGGGAAAGATATTCATGCAAAGCAATGCGGGGTTCGGGGTATAATGATAATAATGAAAGACGAGGTTGGAATGAGAATAGGATGTCTAATGCTGATGATAGTCGGAGAAATTGGAGAAATTCGGAAGTTGTGCGTAGACCGAGTAATGGCAGAAATGATTATAGGGGTAACTACGAAAATAGCCGTCAAGGAAATCAGTGGTTCGACAGCAGGAAAGATTTCAGAAGGATGATCGACGATTTAACGATAGAGGATACCACTTTGGAAATGGGGGTCAAAAAAGGACGACTTTAGTAGAGGGGACCGCAGAAATAGAGGTTCGAGTGAGAATTTTAGTCGAGGCGATAGGAAGCAAAGGGGACGATTAAATGTTTTGAAAGTTAGTGATGGTCAAAATGATCAGACTCAATCAGACAAGATTAATCGTCACTACAAGCTGCAATAAGGTAGGATTGATTATTTAATATTAGAATCGAGGATTAGAGGGTTCGCTCATTGATATTGGTCTAAATTAGATTGTCTTATTATAAATATATATATATTGTGTGCTGCGTATTGCGTCATCGTAGATTCTTTCATATTAATTATCATAATTAAATTTGTTAAAGGTTTAAGTTGAATATCTTAATGAAGTCATATTAAGATAATGTTTGATCCTAGTTCTTTCTCTAATCCTACACCTCTAGCTCACGCTGATGCTTCAAGAGATGTATTTCCAAGGGGAGGAACATCACAATGGCGCCCAACTAGGTTTAATCTATATGACCCCGAGATAAGAAACGCGAGAGGGTTTAATGTTTGGCCAGAAGTGTACTTTTCTGGGTCGGAGAACGTCACCGAATTTTTTGAGGGTATTGACAATCAAATCAAATTACTTGAAATACCCAGTGACTTATCGTGTGCTTATTTGAAAGGTCATCTCCTGGGGAGAGCAATAGGTTGGTACACCAAATATTCGGATCAGAGTTAATACAAAATACCGCCATGAACTTCGCGCAGCTGAAAGCAGCATTGTCGAAAGCATTCCCTGCCATCCAAAATAGGAAAGATTTAGAAACACGTTTTTACGCGTCACAGTAAAGACAGAACCAGGAGCCGACGGATTTTGTTTACGATTTGTTAAAATTACAAAAGAAATTAGAACTGGGGATGTCTAAGAAAACCCTTGTAGATCATATTTTTGTTAGACTTGAACCGCAAGTCCAGGATTATGTTGATGTGCGTAACCCACAAAACGCGATCCAATTATTGGAGGTCTTAGCTAAGTTTGAGGAAAGATATTCATGCAAGGCAACACGGGGTTCGTGAAATAGTGATAATGTGGAAGGACAAGGTTGGAATGAGCGTAGGATGTCTAAAGTTGGTAATAATCGAGGAAATTGGAGAAATTCTGAAGTAGTGCGTAGACTGAATAATGGTAGAAATGATTATAGGGGTAACTATGAGAATAGCCGTCAAGGAAATCAGTGGTTCGAGAGCAGGAATAGGTTTCAAAACGATGATAGCAGATTTAACGATAGGGATACCAAGTTAGAAATCGAGGTCAAAATGACGATTTTAGTAGAGGGGACCAAAGAAATAGGGGTTCGAGTGAAAATTTTAGTCGAGGCGGTAGAAAACAAATGGGACGATTAAATGTTTTGAAAGTGAGTGATGTTAAAGGTGATCAGACACAGTCGATAAATGAGTCACCGATTAAACTTTCTGCGATATGCATGTCTCTAGTGGAACTTCCATATGTTTCTATTTTGTTAAATGATACTTTTACGAAAGCGTTATGAGACACAGGTGCGGAGAAGTCATTTATATCGGAGGATACATACCGAAATAATTTTTTTTATAAGCAAGTAAAAACATCACGTGCTCAAGTGATCACGGCACAAGGAGCTAAATGTCAGAATGTAGGAATTGTGGAATTGAATATTCAAATTAGGGAGTTTGAAAAGCTTTGGTTGTTTCATGTGTTGGCAGATTTAGAATACCCATGTATTCTCGGGGTGGATTTTATAAGTGGATCAAAGATTATTTTGGACTTTGATCGGAAATCGTTGGCGATTCCCGATTCGCAAATTGATACAGTGATTAAGACGATTGAGGAAGGAAATGTATAAATAGATCTTTCTAAGACAAGGTTGGAGGAAAAACAGAAACAGGAGTTGCGGGATTTGTTTAATACAGTGTTTCTCAAACTGTGGGGCGCGCCCCCCTGGGGGGGCGCGATAAACGTACAAGGGGGGCGCGAGCATATCGAAAATAAAATATTTAAAAAAATTTATTTCCTGGAATGAAGTAAAACAAAATACTTTCTGACGTAATAAAAAAATACACATTTACACCGATATAATTTATATATCTGCGATATTACGTCATAAAAAATTAAAGCTTCTACTTCTATTACGGTTTCTTTTCAAACCAAAATGAGAAAAAACAAAACCCAGACCCATAATCGAAAAACAATTTTAGGAAGATAAAAAATTCATCACTGTTATATTATTGTCATCAGCTGTAAGCAGCAGAATGTAGTTGCTGCGGTTTGACCTTCGAACTTACTTCTACGGTTAGTTACGTCCCTGCTCTTATGTGTGTGTGTATTTGTTTTTTCATTTAGGCAAGTTGCAAATAAACTATTTCTGCTGCGATTTTTTTCTTGTAAAACATTTTTATGATTTATGGAAAAGCACAGAGAGCTCTTTGAAGGATTACTTGGCCAAGATTTATTTCTATGAGTTATTCCAAAACATATAAAAAAGCATAATGAAAAACGTTTTACATAATTTTTTTTGAACATCCATATTGTAATAAATACACTTTTATTCTGGAGCTGTCACGCCGAGCACAGAGTGCACGAAATTGGTAATTCTGGCAAAACTGTTTAATTGTTACCAATGGCTCTGACACTATCCTCAATGTTTGACAGTCTTAACGTGTGAACTAAAATATATTTGTCACATATCGCCCTCTTTTTTGGGAGTGACAAACGTTTTTTTACAATCTTGAGGTACTTGTTTTGACTGAGTTCCCGGTTTGATAACTTTTTTTCCGAAATATTTTCTGAGTTCTTGAAGGTAGGTGAGTATATTTTCTTTTAATTAAATTATTCACTGGAATTCCGATTTTTATTGTGTACTATAAAAATAATTATTAAAAAAAGATTGGGGTGGCTCAATAACCCCACTCGACCATTAGTATCGAGTGCGTGCCTGCTCCAAGTTCAAAACATGTTGAAGTCTTTTCACTTTAAATATTAAAAATAATACAATTATTTCTCATCGGAATTTTATATTATTGTTCATTATTCAACATCAATTCTACATGCTAATTCTGTGAGGCTTAAAATTACAGTTCGCTTAAAACTAATTATAATTTGAGCAATGATTTAAAAAAATCATTTTTGTAAACATTGTTGCGCACTTGGCTTTACTCTCCTTAAAATTCAGTGATTATATCAAAAATGTTTTATTTTCTTATAAATGAACTCGTGCAAATATCGGGTACTTCAGCCGGTATACTTTTAATGTATCAGTGCTGCACAGAGTATTTTATAACTAATTAATTAATGCTAGATTAAGAACAAGTTTAATAAGTATTAGCGACTTCCATGGGCTTGTCTTACAGAGCAAATTTTTCAAAGGAATGCTTATATGATTAGAAATTGACCCACTGAGTTCTTTCTAAAAAAAAAAAGTTTATATCTATATTTTGTCTTCTAAGCAGCCACCGCATTTTGCAATATGTTCCAATTTAAAACTTAAAGAAAGGAAAAATAACATAATAATTATCCTATTACTTAATATTTTTATTTGCTTAAAAGCAACATATACAAAATTTAATACTTATGTCATGAATTTGTACGGTATATAATTAAGATTATTGCTTTAGCGTGAAAAAAAGTGCATTATTATTGCATTCAGTACATTAATTATGTATAAGGGGGGCGCGATAAAAATTGTGATTGATAAGGGGGGCGCCAGTATTGAAAGTTTGAGAAGCACTGGTTTAATAGTTTTAAGGGATTATTTTCATATAAACCGGGTCTTACACATGTTTTATATCATGAAATTGACACTGGAGATAAACCACCAGTCAGTTATTTCTTGTCCGTATCGTTATGACAGAGTAAAACAAGCGATACCCGATTATCATGTAGATAAAATGTTGAAAAAGGAAACCATAATTCCGATTAAATCCCCTTACGCCTCACCAGTTGTGTTATGTAGAAAAAATAATGGGTTACCGCCGGATAATCCGGAAGTGTATGGATTTGCAGTCGACTATCAGAAACCTAATTCTATTACAAAATATCCCCGTTATCCCTTACTCTCAATAGATGATTTAATAATGAATATACCCCATACGACAATTATGTCGGCTCTTGATCTCAGATTAGGGTACTTTCAACTGGCAGTAAACCCCAGTGATATAGATAAGACCGCGTTTGTCACGAAGAATGGCACCTACGCAATTCGGCGTATGACATTTGGCTTGTCAGGGGCGGCTCCCAATTTTCAGAAGGCAATTGATTTAATTTTAAAACCGGTGATAGGGAGGTTTGTGAATGTGTACATGGATGATGTTATCATATCGTATCCATCGTTCACGCACCATGTTGAACATCTAAGGGAAGTTTTTCGATTATTTCAAGAGGCAGGGTTAACGTTAAATAAAGAAAAATGCGAATTTTGTTGTGATAAATTGAAATATTTAAGTTTGATTATTAGTAAGGAGGGAATTAAAACGGATGAGAAAAAGTTCGAGCTATAGTTGAAATGAAACCACCATGAAATTCTAAAGACATCCAAATTTTTAGGTATGTCCCAGTGGTACGCGAAATTTATTAAACATTATGCTGATCTTTGCGAGCCCCTTTATAATCTTAAACGAAAACTCAAGAAATTTTGTTGGTCAATAGAGACCCAGAAGGCATTCGACGCAGTCAAGTCAGCAATAACGAAAGCGCCAGTTTAAAGATTGCCGGATTTCAAAAAGCATTTCGAGTTATTTACGGATGCTAGTTCAATAGGTGTAGGAGCGGTACTAAATCATGAGCAGAGACCAGTAGCGTTTGCCTCCCGCACGCTTAGTAGCGCGGAGAGAAATTACACTGTAATAGAGAGGGAGTGTTTAGCAGTGGTTTGGGCTCTGAATAAATTGAGAATGTATTTAGGTTCACTGCCGATTAAAGTAATTACGGATCACGCAGCATTGACGCGTTTAACACATGGTAAAAGTTTGTCAAGTAGAATGATCAGAGAGTTCTAAAATTTGCAGAATTTAATATAGAAGGAGAACATCGTTTTGAAACTCAAAATGCGGTGGTGGACATTTAGTCAAGGAACCCGTTTGAAGGTATAATAGGAGAAAAAGTTAATTGTGCAAAATTCATGGATTTGATCCTTTCGTCACGAGAACAGTCAATTGAAGAGCAAAAAAAAAAAGACCCGAAATTAGGTCATATATATAGATATCTTGTGACGAATCTTACGGAACCTTTCCACTAATATTCTTAGGCGTCCTTGGGGATTGTAAATCACGTATATTTCCAATCACCTCTAAAAGAAGATGAGATATGTAATGTAGATAAGGAATTTATATATATAAGGAGAGCGTTGTAAGTTAGCGGGGAAGAAGGCTATTAAGCCAACAGCAGTAATGACAAGATTTATAGGATTCAATTGGATTACGATATTGGAGCATTGTTGTTAGTATTCAGCGAAAGAGCCTTAGGAGTTTATTATACCTGAAGAGATCATAAGTATTACCAGGTAACATATTCTAGTTTAATACCACTTTCCACAAGCGTTAGTTTAATAAATTTAGTTCAAGTTAATGAAAGCTAATAATTCAAGTTGCATCTATTTCTCAGGCCTCCTATTCCGGTAAACCTTTTTGATATTGCGCGTAGTTATTGATTAATTTCCAATTTCGTAATTTAATTTAATATTAAAGGTAAATCCCTTTTTGACGTAGACATATAGCTTACTATTTGTCATTAGAATTTTGATATTTAAACCAAGTGAATAAATATGTTATTATTATACAAATGGCTTCTGGTCATTCTTTCGCTCAAATTCATCTTAGTGTCCAGGGTGGAACCCAGGGGGGTTCCCGCAATCTGGAAAACTCAGAAGATACCTCGGTTAATGTGACAATATGTGAGAATTGGTTCCGCGATTTCCGTTTAATCGAGGGCTTGTTGTTTTATGCGAAATACGCAACGTCGCTAGGTGAAATGCGAGTATGCATTCCAAAGTCTTTAAGGCAGTGTTTCTCAAACTGCGGGGCGCGCCCCCTGGGGGGCAATAACCTTACGAGGGGGCGCGAGCATATCGAAAATAAAAGATTTAAAAACTAATTAATTTACTAGAATGAATTAAAACAAAATACTTTCAGACTTAATAAAAAGTGCACTTTTACTCTGATATAATTTATAGGCGCGCGATATTAAGTCATCAAAAATAAAAATTTCTTCAATACCTAACTAGCTATATTTGATCCTATAACGAAATAAAAAAATTTTTATTTGATTTGCTGTAATCCCATGATGAGAGATTTTTTATTACGTTTTTTTTCAAACCTAACATACTACTCTTTCAGAGAAAAAACAGATCCCAGACCCCATGCTGTAAAACATGTTGAAGTCTTTTCGCTTCAAATATTAAAAATAATACAATTATTCTTAATCGGATTTTTATATTATTGTTCATTATTTAACATCAATTATAAATGCTAATTCTCTGAGGCTTAAAATTACAATTCGCTTAAAACTAATTATAACTTGAGCAACCATTTAAAAAAATCCTTTTACGTTTTTGTAAACATTGTCGAGCACTAGGCTTTCCTCTCCTTACAATTCAGCTATTATATCAATAATGTTTTATTTTCTTATAAATGAATTCATGCAAAGAGCGGGCTCTTCAACCGGCATACTTTTAATGTATCACTGCTGCCAGAGTATTTTATAACTAATTAATTAATACTAAATTAAGAACAAGTTTAATAAGTACTCGTATTAACGACTTCCATGGGCTTGTCTTGCAAAACAAAGTTTTTATAAGGAATGCTTATAAATAGAAATTGACCCTCTGAGTTCTTTTTCTATATTTAGCAGATATCTATATTTTGTCTTCTAAGCAGCCACCGCATTTTGCAATATGTTCAATTTTAAAAATTAGAGAAAGGAAAAATAACATAATAATTATTCTATTACTTAATTAGTTTATTTTTTTGCTTAAAAGTAGTATACAAAATTTAATACTTATGTTACTAATTTGTATGGTTTATAATTAAGATCGCCTATTGTAGCGTTAGCGTCAAAGTGCATCATTATTGCATTCAGTACATTATTAATGTATAAGGGGGGCGCGAGAAAATTGTGTACTGGGGCGCCAGTACTGAAAGTTTGAGAAGCACTGCTTTAAGGAGTGAAATAATGAGAGAATTTCACGTCACAAGCCCATACGTTAAGGACATTTCGGACGCTTTAAGATTTACCATAAAATAAGGGACGTTTGTTATTTCCCGTATATGAGAAAATTTATTGATCAATATGTCTCTACATGCCATATGTGCCAAATTAATAATTATAAAAACGCGTTACCATCTGGTCGATTAATTCCGTTTGTACCAGATTATCCGAATGAAATACCGGGTGGGCAAAAAGTCCGTAAAAACTTTAAAAATTCATAAAATCCGGAGAAATGAACAAAAAAAAAACTGTTTGCAGGATCAGCATTAGTATGTCACGGGATTTTTTTTAATCTAGAAAAAAAATAATTCGAAAATCATCCGATAGGTGGCGCTGTTACAAGCGTCTGTGGTGTAAATATGCAAATTAGATGGTTATAAAAACCTTTGCTCTCAATGAATCCACATTCATTTCACCATTACAAACAGTGAATGTGAACAAGGATGCTCAGTGCGCCGGATAAAGCTTTGTTGGTGAAGTTATTTTACATGAACGAGGAATCAGCGACCATTGCCTTGCGTAAATTCCGAGTTCAGAAAAATGTGAAGAGTGGAAAAGGCCCTTTAACACCAGCAGGTCTCTTAAAGCTTGTTAAACGTTTTGAGGAAACTGGAAAGTTGGAGGATCGAGCACGAGCCGGACGACCATGCTTGAAAGAAGCACGTGCACCCTGCATTGCTGTCGAAATGGAAGCGATTGCTTCCGAAGCAGCTTCAGGGACCAGCAGTGCTCGTGAAGCTGCCAGACGATTGGGCTTATCACTATCATCTGTCCGTAATATTCTTCGTCGAATCCTCCAGCTGTACCCATATAAATTGTAATCGTGCCATGACTTTTCTCCAGCAGATACCCCACAGAGGGAAGCATTTGCGAAGTGGGCCTTCTCTAAAATGGAACAGGATCTTACCTGGGTTTTTAACATCTTGTGGACAGATGAAGCTCATTTCTCGCTTCATGGTGACGTTAACAACCATAACTGTCGCATTTGGGCGACCTCTAATCCACGTGAGTACACACAGAAGCCATTGCATTCCCCAAAAGTGACAGCATGGTGTGGTTTCACGAGTTCATTTATCGTAGGACCCTTCTTCTTTGAAACGCAGTGCCCAGTAGATGGATGGATAACAGAAACGGTAAATGCTCAGCGTTATCTAATGCTTCTGCGGGAGACTGTCGTGCCATGTGTAATTCAACGAGGTCAGATTTCGAATGTCACGTTCATGCAGGATGGAGCAACCAGTCACACTGCTAACCTGGTTAAGGCATTCCTGATACAGACGTTCGGGGAAGACAGAATCGTTAGCAGGCGCAGCAGGTACCCATGGCTTCCTCGGTCTCCAGATTTAACACCGGTAGACTTCTGGTTGTGGAGATATTTGAAATCTCACGTGTATCTATCCGGTCCATCAAGTCTGTTGCAACTGAAAGA
This sequence comes from Trichonephila clavipes, assembly GCA_019973935.1. Taxonomy (NCBI): domain Eukaryota; kingdom Metazoa; phylum Arthropoda; class Arachnida; order Araneae; family Nephilidae; genus Trichonephila; species Trichonephila clavipes. Next base: position 267,986 of record BMAU01001464.1, on the reverse strand, counting down.
TGCGATCCGCAGAGAAGTATCCTCCATACATCCGGACATGTTGCACTCTGCCGTTGCTGGATTTATCACTCGTCTGGAATGTCTTCTTCCCTGTGGTGGTGGTCATGCGGAACATATTCTGGTGTAATAAGCAAGGCCTAACTTTATTACTGTACTGGCTACTTTTAAAGATAGTTTCATACCATCTGATATCTTGATCTTCATGTTTTGTCATAGCTTTGCTATTAGCATCGAGAAGGCCTGAAGACACTCTCTCTTTAAACCTTTATGCTGGATCTGAACAATTTTTGCTTCCATTTGGGTTACTAACTTTAGGTTGACTTTTAAAGAATAGACTTTGCAAAAAATCTGTACAAAGTTTGGTACTTAACAGTTGTAAGGACGTCAGGTTTGCAAATCTTGCAAAACCGAATGTTAGTGGTACAAGTTAGAATTTTAGGTATCTACCCATTAGTGTCACCACAACCAAATTGGTGCTTTGCAAATCACTCCTTGATATCAAGACAACAAAAATTTCGTGTTTTATATGTAAAAAAAGTGGGGCTCGTGGGTCACTAATGCCTATTTGCACCAGAGTTTAGTTTAAAAAATTTTAACTGAGTATTTTAAAAAAACCAAACATCTTTAAAATTCAATTGGCTTAACGGGTAAAACTGGGCGTGATTTAGTGATTCAAAAAATTTTATTTGGGTTAAAAATTCCTAAGTGTGCGATGGATGTCCCCTCACATCCTTTAGTGTTCGAGAGTTAGAATGAAAAAAGATCAATTATACTCTAATAAAGTATTCAGCTGCACCGGCAAAACTAAGCAACATAGATGTCTTAAACTTGGCACGTAGAAGCTGGAGGTCATTATCCTGAACACTTCGAAGAGTTTGTTTCTAAAAATTCAGTATAGAATTTTTTTTTTAATTCAATTTTTAAGCGATTTTTCAGCTAAATGGAGATCTGACGTCAACAGAGGTGTCAAGTCAACTTTGCGAAAATTAATGCCTAGAGCAGTTTTTGGGGAGGTTTTAGCGCATTTTATTCTAAATATATTTTTTTTAGGTTTTTATTCGTTTTTTAAACTCTTTGTGGTGGAATTACATTTGTTTTTTGAAAAAGTTGTCGTAAAAAATGTTTTTTATAAACTTCATTTTTGGGTTTGGCAACACTAATTGCATAACAGTAGATTCCAATTTTTTACAGTGTTATCGTGTTTTATAGAACGTAATGTAATTTTAGAACAAATACGGATGGAAGTGGGCAAGATGTACTGTTTAAGTGTACTGATATTCAAACGATGATTTATATAGTTGTAAGTTTAACTTACTTTCACACCAACATTAGTGGGCGATATACTAAAGCCTAGCCACTGCATTAAATTTATGTATATGTGTAATTTTTGTTTATGATTATTTCTTACATATTTTTGTGATTGCCTTATGGAACAACTACCCATCTTGCAAGGCTTAACTTTATTAAAGCTACTCTCTTTTTGTTGTGCTGGCTACTTTAAAAGATATTCACTTTCCAAAAAATGCTTCTATTTCATTTTATGCTCTTGATTAACATCAGCTGTACTATGAGCATCAAGAAAGTCTGATTACACTCTTTAAACCATTCTGCTGTAACTGAAAATTTTTTGCTTCTCTCATGTTGTTTATTAATTTTATGTTATTTTTAAAGAGTCAGCAATGCAAAAACATTTATACATATTTTGGTACTAAATAGTTGCAAGGACCTTGGGTTTGTGCGGTTGCTTTTCCTTATTCTCTCGAACCTCTGATGTTGATATAACAACGACAAAAGGTAATCTGCCTCAAAATAAGTAAGGATTGGAACTAAACCATCACATTAATATCACTGAACTGTAGTGGTACGTTTTGCCTATTTTCATCCTAATAACATGACAATTTCGTTTATGATAAAAAAAAAAATAATATTCTGTTACAAAATTTCTTTCTGTTAGAAAAAACTTTATTGTTTTTCTTTGTTCAACCATAAATTTTAAATCTCGCTTATTGTAACGATAAAGTAAAAAATCCTAGCTAGCAGTTTAAGAAAAAGAGAATATAGTAAGTACTAAATTAAACTAATTGTTATTGACAGATTGGCAATATTTGAAAAAAACTACCTTCCATTTATGTCAACATTGTTATTAACCAGATTTCTACATATTATTTTCGGTTTGAATTAATGTTATAATTTCTACTATATGCTTGGTTACTTCATATTTATTTATGTTTATTTTATTAATATTTAATTTTTTTGTATTTAAGATTTTCCGTGAGTGTTTTGTTTGTTCAGCACTGGTTATGGGGTAATTTCATCAAAATTAGGGCTTAATTTTTCTGTTTAAGATAACCTTTTATTTTAAATTATTGCTATAATTTTTATTTTAGTGTCACACAGTTTTATGTTTGTTTATTTTCTGAACTCTTAATTTTCTTGCTCATATTGTAGTTTAAATTATGTGATACCCTGACTCAAAAGTTAGTTTTTAAGCCAAAAAATGATTTGTGAAGCTTATGTATTAGCGTTACCGCACCAAAATTGATCCCACGTGAATCACACCTTGATAGACACCAAAACAGCGAAAATTCTAACATATTTTATGTAAAAAACCAATTGGTCAGATGTTGGCGAAAAATGGCGCGATTTGTGTAGTGCCAATTTGGCTGCGGAGACGTTACTACGTAAGTACTGATAATAATTACCATAAAATCCGCCATCTAACGTGCACCTCTACTTTCAAGCTGCACTATTTAATTTTTAGGTATATTCGTCGCATAACGCGCACCCCCTTTTTTTAGGAAGAAACCTGAAATGCACTTGTGTTTTGAGGTCATTGACTCGAGATATTATTCCAAACTTTAGGAAAAAAATAGTACACTTTTAAAACTACACTCCCTTAAATTCATAAGGAACTTCATTTCTTTTAAATAAACAGTATTACTAGCTGCATGGCACGGGCTATCTCTACTTTTGTATAAAGTTTCCCTTTCTTTCACAAAATCAGAATTCTAATACTCATTTTCAAAATGACTCCCCCCTCCACCGCTTAGCCCAGCGCTGCTCGGGCGACCTCTTTTTCTCATGACACCAGCATTTCTGTGTGTGTGTTTGTACGCACACAATGTGAGTGATTACTAAAATTACGTCAAAAAATTTCCCTTTTTCGAAATTTGTTCCATTCCAATTATTTTTGATTTAAGACAGGTTTCTTTCCCCTCTCTATAGTCCCAACACGTTTTTTTAGTGTAAAATTATTCTTCTATTATCCCCTCCTTCTCACAGATATGATATAGCTTCAAATTTCGATGTATGACTTATAAAAAATATAATTGCGTTAGAATTAAAAAATTATTAATGTGAAGCAACAAAAAGAAAACGATTCTGATGCTAAGAGTAAAACAAAAAATGTTCATCATTTTTAATAATAGTTTCTAAGAATCTAAAATAATAAAATAAATTTCAGATTTTCATGAATCTGTCAATTGTTATATATAGTTAGCTTAAAAATGTCTCTAAAATGTATTTTGATCCAAAATAATAGACAATGTAATTTTTAATTACCAAAGAAATCATTTCGTAATGAAACAATAAAAAAAATCCTTTTAAAAAACATATATATATTTATTAAAATCAAATTGCTATAAGTAATAAATAAAAGAAAATTTTACAGATAGAGCTATTGAAACGATTGCTTTGCTCTGAACGTTTGAATGTTTGGTTAAACATATAAATATATATAAGTTAGAAAAAACAGTATGTGGGGAAATGCCTAGATCATGCTTCAGTACAAGTATATATTTATATACATGTACTGAAAAAAACATTAAAAAATAACCGATCTGATCAAAACCTTTTTCATTCCGCTAACAATATTTTAAAATTTAAGAAGTAATTAAATGTCTCTTCCCCTTCAGTTTGGAACCTGTCAACTGCCGTTTTATAAAGCAACGGGTTCAACAACCTCGCCATGCCTTCCTTCGGGGATTAGCAGTAAAATAGCGGAAGATTTTTGTCAATTTCTCATTTCGTTTTTTGTTAAAGTTAAAAAAAAAAATTTCGGGCTTCATTTTTAAGTTAATGCTTTTAAAATTCATGTATAGATTGATAACAATGGTAATTTTTAAACAGAAAACTTTAAAAAAAAAGTAATGTTTACATATTAATCGCAAAAGGGTAAAAGTTGAAAAACACATTTTTTTTTAACCGTAACTTTTAAGATATTTTATCAATCTTTGTACAGATTACGTAAAATGTTGTGCTACACGTGGGAAAAAAGTTTCGTGAGAAAATAATAAAATAGATTTCAGATTTGCATGAATCAATCAATCGTTATTTCCTTTTAATTTTAACCTTTTTCATTCCACTAAAAATATTTTAAAATTTAAGAAGTAATTAAATGCCTCTTCCCCTTCAGTTTGGAACCTGTCAACTGCCGTTTTACAAAGCAACGAGTTCAACAACCTCGCCATGCCTTCCTTCGGGGAAGAGCAGTAAAATAGCGGAAAATTTTTGTCAATTTCTCATTTCGTTTTTTGTTAAATTTAAAAAAAAAATTTCGGGCTTCATTTTTAAGTTAATGCTTTTAAAATTCATGTATAGATTGCAAACAATGGTAATTTTTAAACAGAAAACTTTAAAAAAAAGTAATGTTTACATATTAATCGCAAAAGGGTAAAAAGTGGAAAAACACATTTTTTTTAACCGTAATTTTTAAGATATTTTATCAATCTTTGTACAGATTACGTAAAATGTTGTTCTACACGTGGGAAAAAAGTTTCGTGAGAAAATAATAAAATATATTTCAGATTTGCATGAATCAATCAATCGTTATTTCATTTTAATTTTAACCTTTTTCATTCCACTAAAAATATTTTAAAATTTAAGAAATAATTAAATGTCTCTTCCCCTTCAGTTTGGAACCTGTCAACTGCCGTTTTACAAAGCAACGAGTTCAACAACCTCGCCATGCCTTCCTTCGGGGAAGAGCAGTAAAATAGCGGAAAATTTTTGTCAATTTCTCATTTCGTTTTTTGTTAAATTAAAAAAAAAAATTTCGGGCTTCATTTTTAAGTTAATGCTTTTAAAATTCATGTATAGATTGCAAACAATGGTAATTTTTAAACAGAAAACTTTAAAAAAAAGTAATGTTTACATATTAATCGCAAAAGGGTAAAAAGTTGAAAAACACAATTTTTTTAACCGTAATTTTTAAGATATTTTATCAATCTTTGTACAGATTACGTAAAATGTTGTTCTACACGTGGGAAAAAAGTTTCGTGAGAAAATAATAAAATATATTTCAGATTTGCATGAATCAATCAATCGTTATTTCATTTTAATTTTAACCTTTTTCATTCCACTAAAAATATTTTAAAATTTAAGAAGTAATTAAATGTCTCTTCCCCTTCAGTTTGGAACCTGTCAACTGCCGTTTTACAAAGCAACGGGTTCAACAACCTCGCCATGCCTTCCTTCGGGGAAGAGCAGTAAAATAGCGGAATATTTTTGTCAATTTCTCATTTCGTTTTTTGTTAAATTAAAAAAAAAAATTTCGGGCTTCATTTTTAAGTTAATGCTTTTAAAATTCATGTATAGATTGCAAACAATGGTAATTTTTAAACAGAAAACTTTAAAAAAAAGAAATGTTTACATATTAATCGCAAAAGGGTAAAAAGTTGAAAAACACATTTTTTTTAACCGTAATTTTTAAGATATTTTATCAATCTTTGTACAGATTACGTAAAATGTTGTTCTACACGTGGGAAAAAAGTTTCGTGAGAAAATAATAAAATAGATTTCAGATTTGCATGAATCAATCAATCGTTATTTCATTTTAATTTTAACCTTTTTCATTCCACTAAAAATATTTTAAAATTTAAGAAATAATTAAATGTCTCTTCCCCTTCAGTTTGGAACCTGTCAACTGCCGTTTTACAAAGCAACGGGTTCAACAACCTCGCCATGCCTTCGTTCGGGGAAGAGCAGTAAAATAGCGGAATATTTTTGTCAATTTCTCATTTCGTTTTTGTTAAATTTAAAAAAAAAAAATTTCGGGCTTCATTTTTAAGTAAATGCTTTTAAAATTCATGTATAGATTGCAAACAATGGTAATTTTTAAACAGAAAACTTTTAAAAAAGTAATAATTACATATTAATCGCAAAAGGGTAAAAAGTTGAAAAACACATTTTTTAACCGTAATTTTTAGATATTTTATCAATCTTTGTACAGATTACGTAAAATGTTGTTCTACACGTGGGAAAAAAGTTTCGTGAGAAAATAATAAAATAGATTTCAGATTTGCATGAATCAATCAATCGTTATTTCATTTTAATTTTAACCTTTTTCATTCCACTAAAAATATTTTAAAATTTAAGAAGTAATTAAATGCCTCTTCCCCTTCAGTTTGGAACCTGTCAACTGCCGTTTTATAAAGCAACGGGTTCAACAACCTCGCCATGCCTTCCTTCGGGGAAGAGCAGTAAAATAGCGGAATATTTTTGTCAATTTCTCATTTCGTTTTTTGTTAAAGTTAAAAAAAAAAAAAATTTCGGGCTTCATTTTTAAGTTAATGCTTTTAAAATTCATGTATAGATTGCAAACAATGGTAATTTTTAAACAGAAAACTTTAAAAAAAAGAAATGTTTACATATTAATCGCAAAAGGGTAAAAAGTTGAAAAACACATTTTTTTTAACCGTAATTTTTAAGATATTTTATCCATCTTTGTACAGATTACGTAAAATGTTGTGCTACACGTGGGAAAAAAGTTTCGTGAGAAAATAATAAAATAGATTTCAGATTTGCATGAATCAATCAATCGTTATTTCCTTTTAATTTTAACCTTTTTCATTCCAGTAAAAATATTTTAAAATTTAAGAAGTAATTAAATGCCTCTTCCCCTTCAGTTTGGAACCTGTCAACTGCCGTTTTATAAAGCAACGGGTTCAACAACCTCGCCATGCCTTCCTTCGGGGAAGAGCAGTAAAATAGCGGAATATTTTTGTCAATTTCTCATTTCGTTTTTTGTTAAATTTAAAAAAAAAATTTCGGGCTTCATTTTTAAGTTAATGCTTTTAAAATTCATGTATAGATTGCAAACAATGGTAATTTTTAAACAGAAAACTTTAAAAAAAAGTAATGTTTACATATTAATCGCAAAAGGGTAAAAAGTGGAAAAACACATTTTTTTTAACCGTAATTTTTAAGATATTTTATCAATCTTTGTACAGATTATGTAAAATGTTGTTCTACACGTGGGAAAAAAGTTTCGTGAGAAAATAATAAAATATATTTCAGATTTGCATGAATCAATCAATCGTTATTTCATTTTAATTTTAACCTTTTTCATTCCACTAAAAATATTTTTAAAATTTAAGAAATAATTAAATGTCTCTTCCCCTTCAGTTTGGAACCTGTCAACTGCCGTTTTACAAAGCAACGAGTTCAACAACCTCGCCATGCCTTCCTTCGGGGAAGAGCAGTAAAATAGCGGAAAATTTTTGTCAATTTCTCATTTCGTTTTTGTTAAATTAAAAAAAAAAAAAATTTCGGGCTTCATTTTTAAGTTAATGCTTTTAAAATTCATGTATAGATTGCAAACAATGGTAATTTTTAAACAGAAAACTTTAAAAAAAGTAATGTTTACATATTAATCGCAAAAGGGTAAAAAGTTGAAAAACACAATTTTTTAACCGTAATTTTTAAGATATTTTATCAATCTTTGTACAGATTACGTAAAATGTTGTTCTACACGTGGGAAAAAAGTTTCGTGAGAAAATAATAAAATAGATTTCAGATTTGCATGAATCAATCAATCGTTATTTCATTTTAATTTTAACCTTTTTCATTCCACTAAAAATATTTTAAAATTTAAGAAGTAATTAAATGTCTCTTCCCCTTCAGTTTGGAACCTGTCAACTGCCGTTTTACAAAGCAACGGGTTCAACAACCTCGCCATGCCTTCCTTCGGGGAAGAGCAGTAAAATAGCGGAATATTTTTGTCAATTTCTCATTTCGTTTTTTGTTAAAGTTAAAAAAAAATTCGGGCTTCATTTTTATGTTAATTCTTTTAAAATTCATGTATAGATTGCAAACAATGGTAATTTCTAAACAGAAAACTTTAAAAAAAAGTAATGTTTACATATTAATCGCAAAAGGGTAAAAAGTTGAAAAACACATTTTTTTTTAACCGTAATTTTTAAGATATTTTATCAATCTTTATGTACAGATTACGTAAAATGTTGTTCTACACGTGGGAAAAAGTTTCGTGAGAAAATAATAAAATAGATTTCAGATTTGCATGAATCAATCAATCGTTATTTCATTTTAATTTTAACCTTTTTCATTCCACTAAAAATATTTTAAAATTTAAGAAGTAATTAAATGTCTCTTCCCCTTCAGTTTGGAACCTGTCAACTGCCGTTTTACAAAGCAACGGGTTCAACAACCTCGCCATGCCTTCGTTCGGGGAAGAGCAGTAAAATAGCGGAATATTTTTGTCAATTTCTCATTTCGTTTTTGTTAAATTTAAAAAAAAAAATTTCGGGCTTCATTTTTAAGTAAATGCTTTTAAAATTCATGTATAGATTGCAAACAATGGTAATTTTTAAACAGAAAACTTTTAAAAAAGTAATAATTACATATTAATCGCAAAAGGTAAAAAGTTGAAAAACACATTTTTTTAACCGTAATTTTTAAGATATTTTATCAATCTTTGTACAGATTACGTAAAATGTTGTTCTACACGTGGGAAAAAAAAGTTTCGTGAGAAAATAATAAAATAGATTTCAGATTTGCATGAATCAATCAATCGTTATTTCATTTTAATTTTAACCTTTTTCATTCCACTAAAAATATTTTAAAATTTAAGAAGTAATTAAATGCCTCTTCCCCTTCAGTTTGGAACCTGTCAACTGCCGTTTTATAAAGCAACGGGTTCAACAACCTCGCCATGCCTTCCTTCGGGGAAGAGCAGTAAAATAGCGGAATATTTTTGTCAATTTCTCATTTCGTTTTTTGTTAAAGTTAAAAAAAAATTTCGGGCTTCATTTTTAAGTTAATGCTTTTAAAATTCATGTATAGATTGCAAACAATGGTAATTTTTAAACAGAAAACTTTAAAAAAAGTAATGTTTACATATTAATCGCAAAAGGGTAAAAAGTTGAAAAACACATTTTTTTAACCGTAATTTTTAAGATATTTTATCAATCTTTGTACAGATTACGTAAAATGTTGTTCTACACGTGGGAAAAAGGTTTCGTGAGAAAATAATAAAATAGATTTCAGATTTGCATGAATCAATCAATCGTTATTTCATTTTAATTTTAACCTTTTTCATTCCACTAAAAATATTTTAAAATTTAAGAAGTAATTAAATGTCTCTTCCCCTTCAGTTTGGAACCTGTCAACTGCCGTTTTACAAAGCAACAGGTTCAACAACCTCGCCATGCCTTCGTTCGGGGAAGAGCAGTAAAATAGCGGAATATTTTTGTCAATTTCTCATTTCGTTTTTTGTTAAATTTAAAAAAAAATTTCGGGCTTCATTTTTAAGTAAATGCTTTTAAAATTCATGTATAGATTGCAAACAATGGTAATTTTTAAACAGAAAACTTTTAAAAAAAGTAATAATTACATATTAATCGCAAAAGGGTAAAAAGTTGAAAAACACATTTTTTTAACCGTAATTTTTAAGATATTTCATCAATCTTTGTACAGATTACGTAAAATGTTGTTCTACACGTGGGAAAAAAGTTTCGTGAGAAAATAATAAAATAGATTTCAGATTTGCATGAATCAATCAATCGTTATTTCATTTTAATTTTAACCTTTTTCATTCCACTAAAAATATTTTAAAATTTAAGAAGTAATTAAATGCCTCTTCCCCTTCAGTTTTGAACCTGTCAACTGCCGTTTTATAAAGCAACGGGTTCAACAACCTCGCCATGCCTTCCTTCGGGGAAGAGCAGTAAAATAGCGGAATATTTTTGTCAATTTCTCATTTCGTTTTTGTTAAAGTTAAAAAAAATTTCGGGCTTCATTTTTAAGTTAATGCTTTTAAAATTCATGTATAGATTGCAAACAATGGTAATTTTTAAACAGAAAACTTTAAAAAAAAGTAATGTTTACATATTAATCGCAAAAGGGTAAAAAGTTGAAAAACACATTTTTTTTAACCATAATTTTTAAGATATTTTATCAATCTTTGTACAGATTACGTAAAATGTTGTTCTACACGTGGGAAAAAAGTTTCGTGAGAAAATAATAAAATAGATTTCAGATTTGCATGAATCAATCAATCGTTATTTCATTTTAATTTTAACCTTTTTCATTCCACTAAAAATATTTTAAAATTTAAGAAGTAATTAAATGTCTCTTCCCCTTCAGTTTGGAACCTGTCAACTGCCGTTTTACAAAGCAACAGGTTCAACAACCTCGCCATGCCTTCGTTCGGGAAAGAGCAGTAAAATAGCGGAATATTTTTGTCAATTTCTCATTTCGTTTTTTGTTAAATTTAAAAAAAAAATTTCGGGCTTCATTTTTAAGTAAATGCTTTTAAAATTCATGTATAGATTGCAAACAATGGTAATTTTTAAACAGAAAACTTTTAAAAAAAGTAATAATTACATACTAATCGCAAAAGGGTAAAAAGTTGAAAAACACATTTTTTTAACCGTAATTTTTAAGATATTTTATCAATCTTTGTACAGATTACGTAAAATGTTGTTCTACACGTGGGAAAAAGGTTTCGTGAGAAAATAATAAAATAGATTTCAGATTTGCATGAATCAATCAATCGTTATTTCATTTTAATTTTAACCTTTTTCATTCCACTAAAAATATTTTAAAATTTAAGAAGTAATTAAATGTCTCTTCCCCTTCAGTTTGGAACCTGTCAACTGCCGTTTTACAAAGCAACAGGTTCAACAACCTCGCCATGCCTTCGTTCGGGAAGAGCAGTAAAATAGCGGAATATTTTTGTCAATTTCTCATTTCGTTTTTTGTTAAATTTAAAAAAAAATTTCGGGCTTCATTTTTAAGTAAATGCTTTTAAAATTCATGTATAGATTGCAAACAATGGTAATTTTTAAACAGAAAACTTTTAAAAAAAGTAATAATTACATATTAATCGCAAAAGGGTAAAAAGTTGAAAAACACATTTTTTTAACCGTAATTTTTAAGATATTTTATCAATCTTTGTACAGATTACGTAAAATGTTGTTCTACACGTGGGAAAAAAGGTTTCGTGAGAAAATAATAAAATAGATTTCAGATTTGCATGAATCAATCAATCGTTATTTCATTTTAATTTTAACCTTTTTCATTCCACTAAAAATATTTTAAAATTTAAGAAGTAATTAAATGTCTCTTCCCCTTCAGTTTGGAACCTGTCAACTGCCGTTTGACAAAGCAACGGGTTCAACAACCTCGCCATGCCTTCGTTCGGGGAAGAGCAGTAAAATAGCGGAATATTTTTGTCAATTTCTCATTTCGTTTTTTGTTAAATTTAAAAAAAAAATTTCGAGCTTCATTTTTAAGTAAATGCTTTTAAAATTCATGTATAGATTGCAAACAATCGTAATTTTTAAACAGAAAACTTTTAAAAAAAGTAATGTTTACATATTAATCGCAAAAGGGTAAAAAGTGGAAAAACACATTTTTTTTAACCGTAAGTTTTAAGATATTTTATCAATCTTTGTACAGATTACGTAAAATGTTGTTCTACACGTGGGAAAAAGGTTTCGTGAGAAAATAATAAAATAGATTTCAGATTTGCATGAATCAATCAATCGTTATTTCATTTTAATTTTAACCTTTTTCATTCCACTAAAAATATTTTAAAATTTAAGAAGTAATTAAATGTCTCTTCCCCTTCAGTTTGGAACCTGTCAACTGCCGTTTTACAAAGCAACAGGTTCAACAACCTCGCCATGCCTTCGTTCGGGAAAGAGCAGTAAAATAGCGGAATATTTTTGTCAATTTCTCATTTCGTTTTTTGTTAAATTTTAAAAAAAATTTCGGGCTTCATTTTTAAGTAAATGCTTTTAAAATTCATGTATAGATTGCAAACAATGGTAATTTTTAAACAGAAAACTTTTAAAAAAAGTAATAATTACATATTAATCGCAAAAGGGTAAAAAGTTGAAAAACACATTTTTTTAACCGTAATTTTTAAGATATTTTATCAATCTTTGTACAGATTACGTAAAATGTTGTTCTACACGTGGGAAAAAAGTTTCGTGAGAAAATAATAAAATAGATTTCAGATTTGCATGAATCAATCAATCGTTATTTCATTTTAATTTTAACCTTTTTCATTCCACTAAAAATATTTTAAAATTTAAGAAGTAATTAAATGCCTCTTCCCCTTCAGTTTGGAACCTGTCAACTGCCGTTTTATAAAGCAACGGGTTCAACAACCTCGCCATGCCTTCCTTCGGGGAAGAGCAGTAAAATAGCGGAATATTTTTGTCAATTTCTCATTTCGTTTTTTGTTAAAGTTAAAAAAAAATTTCGGGCTTCATTTTTAAGTTAATGCTTTTAAAATTCATGTATAGATTGCAAACAATGGTAATTTTTAAACAGAAAACTTTAAAAAAGTAATGTTTACATATTAATCGCAAAAAGGGTAAAAAGTTGAAAAACACATTTTTTTAACCGTAATTTTTAAGATATTTTATCAATCTTTGTACAGATTACGTAAAATGTTGTTCTACACGTGGGAAAAAAGTTTCGTGAGAAAATAATAAAATAGATTTCAGATTTGCATGAATCAATCAATCGTTATTTCATTTTAATTTTAACCTTTTTCATTCCACTAAAAATATTTTAAAATTTAAGAAGTAATTAAATGTCTCTTCCCCTTCAGTTTGGAACCTGTCAACTGCCGTTTTACAAAGCAACGGGTTCAACAACCTCGCCATGCCTTCGTTCGGGGAAGAGCAGTAAAATAGCGGAATATTTTTGTCAATTTCTCATTTCGTTTTTGTTAAATTTAAAAAAAAAAAATTTCGGGCTTCATTTTTAAGTAAATGCTTTTAAAATTCATGTATAGATTGCAAACAATGGTAATTTTTAAACAGAAAACTTTTAAAAAAGTAATAATTACATATTAATCGCAAAGGGTAAAAGTTGAAAAACACATTTTTTTTAACCGTAATTTTTAAGATATTTTATCAATCTTTGTACAGATTACGTAAAATGTTGTTCTACACGTGGGAAAAAGGTTTCGTGAGAAAATAATAAAATAGATTTCAGATTTGCATGAATCAATCAATCGTTATTTCATTTTAATTTTAACCTTTTTCATTCCACTAAAAATATTTTAAAATTTAAGAAGTAATTAAATGTCTCTTCCCCTTCAGTTTGGAACCTGTCAACTGCCGTTTGACAAAGCAACGGGTTCAACAACCTCGCCATGCCTTCGTTCGGGGAAGAGCAGTAAAATAGCGGAATATTTTTGTCAATTTCTCATTTCGTTTTTTGTTAAATTTAAAAAAAAAATTTCGAGCTTCATTTTTAAGTAAATGCTTTTAAAATTCATGTATAGATTGCAAACAATCGTAATTTTTAAACAGAAAACTTTTAAAAAAAGTAATGTTTACATATTAATCGCAAAAGGGTAAAAAGTGGAAAAACACATTTTTTTTAACCGTAAGTTTTAAGATATTTTATCAATCTTTGTACAGATTACGTAAAATGTTGTTCTACACGTGGGAAAAAAGTTTCGTGAGAAAATAATAAAATAGATTTCAGATTTGCATGAATCAATCAATCGTTATTTCATTTTAATTTTAACCTTTTTCATTCCACTAAAAATATTTTAAAATTTAAGAAGTAATTAAATGCCTCTTCCCCTTCAGTTTGGAACCTGTCAACTGCCGTTTTATAAAGCAACGGGTTCAACAACCTCGCCATGCCTTCGTTCGGGGAAGAGCAGTAAAATAGCGGAATATTTTTGTCAATTTCTCATTTTGTTTTTTGTTAAAGTTAAAATAAAAAATTTCGGGCTTCATTTTTAAGTTAATGCTTTTAAAATTCATGTATAGATTGCAAACAATGGTAATTTTTAAACAGAAAATTTTAAAAAAATTAATGTTTACATATTAATCGCAAAAGGGTAAAAAGTTGAAAAACACATTTTTTTTAACCGTAATTTTTAAGATATTTTATCAATCTTTGTACAGATTACGTAAAATGTTGTTCTACACGTGGGAAAAAGTTTCGTGAGAAAATAATAAAATAGATTTCAGATTTGCATGAATCAATCAATCGTTATTTCATTTTAATTTTAACCTTTTTTCATTCCACTAAAAATATTTTAAAATTTAAGAAGTAATTAAATGCCTCTTCCCCTTCAGTTTTGAACCTGTCAACTGCCGTTTTATAAAGCAACGGGTTCAACAACCTCGCCATGCCTTCCTTCGGGGAAGAGCAGTAAAATAGCGGAATATTTTTGTCAATTTCTCATTTCGTTTTTTGTTAAAGTTAAAAAAAAATTTCGGGCTTCATTTTTAAGTTAATGCTTTTAAAATTCATGTATAGATTGCAAACAATGGTAATTTTTAAACAGAAAACTTTAAAAAAAAGTAATGTTTACATATTAATCGCAAAAGGGTAAAAAGTTGAAAAACACATTTTTTTTAACCATAATTTTTAAGATATTTTATCAATCTTTGTACAGATTACGTAAAATGTTGTTCTACACGTGGGAAAAAAGTTTCGTGAGAAAATAATAAAATAGATTTCAGATTTGCATGAATCAATCAATCGTTATTTCATTTTAATTTTAACCTTTTTCATTCCACTAAAAATATTTTAAAATTTAAGAAGTAATTAAATGTCTCTTCCCCTTCAGTTTGGAACCTGTCAACTGCCGTTTTACAAAGCAACAGGTTCAACAACCTCGCCATGCCTTCGTTCGGGAAAGAGCAGTAAAATAGCGGAATATTTTTGTCAATTTCTCATTTCGTTTTTTGTTAAATTTAAAAAAAATTTCGGGCTTCATTTTTTTAAGTAAATGCTTTTTTAAAATTCATGTATAGATTGCAAACAATGGTAATTTTTAAACAGAAAACTTTTAAAAAAAAGTAATAATTACATATTAATCGCAAAAGGGTAAAAAGTTGAAAAACACATTTTTTAACCGTAATTTTTAAGATATTTTATCAATCTTTGTACAGATTACGTAAAATGTTGTTCTACACGTGGGAAAAAGTTTCGTGAGAAAATAATAAAATAGATTTCAGATTTGCATGAATCAATCAATCGTTATTTCATTTTTAATTTTAACCTTTTTCATTCCACTAAAAATATTTTAAAATTTAAGAAGTAATTAAATGCCTCTTCCCCTTCAGTTTGGAACCTGTCAACTGCCGTTTTATAAAGCAACGGGTTCAACAACCTCGCCATGCCTTCCTTCGGGGAAGAGCAGTAAAATAGCGGAATATTTTTGTCAATTTCTCATTTCGTTTTTTGTTAAAGTTAAAAAAAAATTTCGGGCTTCATTTTTAAGTTAATGCTTTTAAAATTCATGTATAGATTGCAAACAATGGTAATTTTTAAACAGAAAACTTTAAAAAAAGTAATGTTTACATATTAATCGCAAAAGGGTAAAAAGTTGAAAAACACATTTTTTTTAACCGTAATTTTTAAGATATTTTATCAATCTTTGTACAGATTACGTAAAATGTTGTTCTACACGTGGGAAAAAAGTTTCGTGAGAAAATAATAAAATAGATTTCAGATTTGCATGAATCAATCAATCGTTATTTCATTTTAATTTTAACCTTTTTCATTCCACTAAAAATATTTTAAAATTTAAGAAGTAATTAAATGTCTCTTCCCCTTCAGTTTGGAACCTGTCAACTGCCGTTTTACAAAGCAACGGGTTCAACAACCTCGCCATGCCTTCGTTCGGGGAAGAGCAGTAAAATAGCGGAATATTTTTGTCAATTTCTCATTTCGTTTTTTGTTAAATTTAAAAAAAAATTTCGGGCTTCATTTTTAAGTAAATGCTTTTAAAATTCATGTATAGATTGCAAACAATGGTAATTTTTAAACAGAAAACTTTTAAAAAAAGTAATAATTACATATTAATCGCAAAAGGGTAAAAGTTGAAAAACACATTTTTTTAACCGTAATTTTTAAGATATTTTATCAATCTTTGTACAGATTACGTAAAATGTTGTTCTACACGTGGGAAAAAGGTTTCGTGAGAAAATAATAAAATAGATTTCAGATTTGCATGAATCAATCAATCGTTATTTCATTTTAATTTTAACCTTTTTCATTCCACTAAAAATATTTTAAAATTTAAGAAGTAATTAAATGTCTCTTCCCTTCAGTTTGGAACCTGTCAACTGCCGTTTGACAAAGCAACGGGTTCAACAACCTCGCCATGCCTTCGTTCGGGGAAGAGCAGTAAAATAGCGGAATATTTTTGTCAATTTCTCATTTCGTTTTTTGTTAAATTTAAAAAAACTTTCGGGCTTCATTTTTAAGTTAATGCTTTTAAAATTCATGTATAGATTGCAAACAATGGTAATTTTTAAACAGAAAATTTTAAAAAATTAATGTTTACATATTAATCGCAAAAAGGGTAAAAAGTTGAAAAACACATTTTTTTAACCGTAATTTTTAAGATATTTTATCAATCTTTGTACAGATTACGTAAAATGTTGTTCTACACGTGGGTAAAAAGTTTCGTGAGAAAATAATAAAATAGATTTCAGATTTGCATGAATCAATCAATCGTTATTTCATTTTAATTTTAACCTTTTTCATTCCACTAAAAATATTTTAAAATTTAAAAGTAATTAAATGCCTCTTCCCTTCAGTTTGGAACCTGTCAACTGCCGTTTTATAAAGCAAAGGGTTCAACAACCTCGCCATGCCTTCCTTCGGGGAAGAGCAGTAAAATAGCGGAATATTTTTGTCAATTTCTCATTTCGTTTTTTGTTAAATTTAAAAAAAAAATTTCTTGCTTCATTTTTAAGTTAATGCTTTTAAAATTCATGTATAGATTGCAAACAATGGTAATTTTTAAACAGAAAACTTTAAAAAAAGTAATGTTTACATATTAATCGCAAAAGGGTAAAAAGTTGAAAAACACATTTTTAACCATAATTTTTAAGATATTTTATCAATCTTTGTACAGATTACGTAAAATGTTGTTCTACACGTGGGAAAAAAGTTTCGTGAGAAAATAATAAAATAGATTTCAGATTTGCATGAATCAATCAATCGTTATTTCATTTTAATTTTAACCTTTTTCATTCCACTAAAGAAATTTTAAAATGATCTTTCCGATTATCTGCAGCTATGCGTTTTAAGGTCTTAACAGTCGTAAAAAATATTGCGTTAGAATTAAAACATTCTTAATGTGAAGCAATAAAAAGAAACAAAAACCGTTCATCATTTTTTAATAATAGTTAGTTTCTAAGAATCTAAAATAATAAAATAGATTTCAGGTTTTCAAAATTTATTTTGATCGTCTATTTTAATGGTTCACTCCTAGGAGAGCCCCCTTGGCGCGAATTACTTTGGTTGGCGATAATTGCGCCCCGTCATGGTAACCTTGCTTTTAAATACAACATATGGCAACCCTAACTTTTTCTAGAATTTTCATTTGTGGGCGCGCATTTCAAATTTCATTTTGTTGTTGGGCACCGGGTTGAAAGTATGGCTGCGCTTGTAAGTGAATACACGTTAGAATTTTTTACGTTATTGAATGCTAGAGGCAAAAAAGAATTGATTGAATGGTGTATGAAAGAAGGATTAATTGCTTCAAGTTATGAATGTCCTAAATGTAATGAGCAAATGGGATTAAATGAACGAAAGAGTGTTGTTTTGGATGGATTTGAATGGAGATGTCGAAAAAAAGGTGTGAATACGCATGTTTGCAGAAGTTTAAGAAAGAATTCGTGGTTTTCCAATAGTAAGTTAATCGGCAATAAAACGTTTTCTCCGTAATCACACCAGCCACGCAAAAGGCATGTTCGACCATTATCTTGCTGATTATTTATGGCGGCGCTCTCGCGATCACTCACTCAGCGATGAGACTTTCCAGAATTTTTTAAAAGCAGTTGTTACACTTGACCCTCCACTTGGGAAGGATCAACAATAAGAAAGTAAGTGCTGTTGTTATATTTTTTTATCTTAAATGTTAAATTTCTGTATTGTTTACATGTATTTTCATTGCGTATCCATCTTATACTGCTATATTTACTTGTCACCGTTGTCGAGTTTGCTTGGCGCAATTTCGTTTTCGCTTGGCGCTTTTTCCGGTTTGGCGCCAAGGGTGGGGGCTCTCCTAGGAGTTTACCATTTTAATTAACAAAGAATTAATTTATTTCATTTTAATTTTAACTTTTTTCATTCCACTAAAAATTTTTTAAAATGATCCTTCCGATTCTCTGCAGGTGGCGCCACGTGTTTAAGTATGCGTTTTAAAGTTTTTAAATAATATCCTTTTAACTAATTGGAATATAGGAATACAAATGGTCAAAACGGATTCCTCGGATCATTCCCGAAATTTTGGTACCTTCGGCGAGTTTCTGCGTTTTGTGGTTCGTGAGAAAATTGGACTACATCCCTACATAGACACGTTTGCTTACCTACGAATTTTAATACAATAGATGATACATATAAAAGTTTAATTTTTTTCTATGCTCATCTTTTCTTTATCTTTAATGCTTTGATTTTTCTACCCGTCGTAGAATGCGCACCCATACAGAAACTATGGATGGGACTCAACTTAGTAGTGTAACAGAGAATATTAGGCAAATCTGGTTTGGAGTCCCAAGCTGATCAGATTTTTTGTCACATGGCATCATGCATCAATTTTGTATCTGACAATATTCATATATATAAATCTATTTATACCATTTGTGATCCAAAAGTGTTTGAGGAAAAAAGATGCAGCTTGATACAATTTTTTCAAATTTATCTTTGGATTTATTTAAAATTCAGTGTTGATGTGATTTTGCGTCTCATGCATCATGGTTTAACTTTGCTTCTGAAATGTTCTTTATTTAGTTTTATGAAGATCATATATACTTTGTGCATGTACTGTTCACATATATGATATATATATATATATATATTTCCTTTATCACTATAATTAATTATCATTGTTTTTACTCATAAGTTTGTTCTTTGCAACAGAATAGCAAATATTATTTTTTACTTAAAATATTGCAAACAAGTATTGTTTAAAAAATTAATTTTTTTTATCAACAAGTTTAATTATTTCTCTCATTAGGCTCATTGTGGTTCTTTTCGACGTGGGCCTGTTTTAGATAGCTTATTTCGTTTCTTACTAATTTAATTTTTTTTAATATTGTATTTCATCTGAATTTTATGTTAAATGTAATATAAACTCATGTCCATAAATTAAGGAAAAGGAAGTTCAGGCAAAGAAAGAGACAGAAGCAAAACAAATTTGACTTTTTTGTAAAGTCTATTAAACAAAAGGTAAAGAGCAAAAATGAGGCTATTTGCTTGACATAATTAATAAACATTTCGATTTTTACTCCCTGGAGCAAATTTCAAAAACGAACCTATTTACAAAATAAAGTATAACATGGTTAGTATGATGGTTATTACGTAGTATGTCTCCCGGACGATGCAACACAGGCCTTACAACGCCTAGGCATGCTGAGTATCAAATTATCAATCTCATCTTGGGGAATATTACACCATTCATCAAGCAATGCCCTCCGAAGTTCCGGTAGACAGGTGGGAGGGGGTTGACGGGCTGCAATTCGTTGGCCAAGTATATCCCACACATGCTCTATTGGATTCAAGTCCGGTGACTATGCTGGCCAATCCATACGGGTGATATCCTCCGATTGAAGGCATTCATCTATAATGTTTGCATAGTGAGGACGGGCGTTGTCATCCATAAACAGAAACTCAGCACCCATGGCTCCCCGAAACAAAAAAGTACATGTTGTTCCAGAATGACATCCCGAAAGATATGGCCGGTCATCGTTACACTCTGAACATGCAGGTCAGTTCTGGAACCAAGAATAATTCCTCCCCAAACGAGCCATCCTGCACCACCGTAACGGTGTCGTTCAATGGTGTTCTCTCGGTAGTAACGGGTACCTGGCGCTCTCCATATTAAAGTCCGGCGAGAATCAGACTACAAACTAAACCTGGAGTCGTCAGAAAACATCACACACGACCACTGTTGTGGTGTCCACAATGCATGCTCTCTACTCTAGGTTAATCGCAGGCAACAGTGAGTTGCGGTAAGTGGAACGCATCTGACAGGCCTACGAGCGTATAGACCAATGTGCCCTAAGCGTCTGTACACGGTCTGCCTTGATACTGTCGTACCGGTAGCTGAAGGGAGCTGACGAGACAGGTCTGATGCTGTGCTCCGTCTGTTTCTTTTGGCAGTAACTGCCAAATATATATATATACCAGTCCTTATTCGGCGTTGTAACTCGGGAGCGACCTGTGCTGTAACATCTACTTACATTACTATCATCTTGGAACTGTTGCCAAAGCCTGGAGATGACACTCTGGGCAATTCCAAGTTCCTCGAATACTTCCAGCTGGGTACGTCCACATTCCAGTCGTCCAATAATTCTACCACGTAAAAAATCATCCAAATGCTTCTATTAAGTCATAACTATGCGGTTATTGCACTGAAAGGCTTTTAAAGCGTTTGTGAACAATTTTACTTCTTAGCCATCATTCCTTATATACCCCTCTCTTACACTCTCGTCATTGTGACGTACTATCCGCGCAATTTGGTGGTTTCCTGTAATTTGCATATTCTTCTTCAAGATGTGTGTGATAATTCTACAGGTGAAATTTTTATTTTAGAGTTAAATTTCTGTGTGATTCTGAATTATCCTTAATTTATGTACATGAGTGTAGATGTTAGATTGTATTACTTCATTTTTCATATAATATTAATTTAATGCTACAGAAAATTTTAATTTAATGGTTTATTACAATATACGCTTACTTTATCTATTTTGTAAAAGTTTACTTTGTACTAATTTAATTTTTTTCCAGTTGAAGGCTTCGTAATATGTTACTTATGATAATATTTTAGTGAAACAGTTTATCACATAGTTCATTTTTTCTTTTGGTATATCCATTTCAGGTTTTTTCACTCATAGTTCCCATAGCAGAAACATATTACTGTTAATACTTTTCCGTTATAATTTTTATTTATATTTTCATTTTTTTCATTTCTATTTACCTTTTTAGAATGTTAATTTTCTCTCTTACATTCAAATATACGTTTTTATGAAATCCTTCTTTTCTGTGAAGCTGAAATGCAGGCTAAACACTCATTAACATGTTATTTTTTACTTATAGATACTCTACTCTGTAATGGCCCGACCCTCTTACAAATATATTATGTTTGCAAAAAAAGCTCAATTTTATTTATTTTAAAATTTAACCCGTGCGAAGATCGGATATTTCACCTATTACAGATAATTGTTTTAAAGAGTGGAGGCTTTTATTTTTTATAACACAACTGATACTTTTCTTCATTCTTAAAGAATTATTTATTGAAGATCAGTGGAATGAAAAACCTTATAAATAAAAGAAAATTCTGAAATACATTTTTAATACATAGTATTATTTTCTTTTTGAATGATTTTATAAAGTGAATGTGTGTAAAAATAAGTTTCTAGGCTTTTGTGACCCTTTTATTTAAATATATTTATAATCTAACATCCAAAAGCAACGCAATAAAGAAATTAATAGTCGTTTCAATAAACAACGGTAAAAAATTTTTGTATTCATTTTTTAGTGAAAAATTTTCACTGTCGAAAAAGTTTAATTGACATTTTTGCAAGAATTCCTAAATGCAATATTACCGAAAACTTTTTTTTACTATTTTTAAAAAATACTCAAAATTCAAATCAAACATTTAACAACTTCATAATTGCAAAAACTTTTTTTCCTGTACATTTAAAAAATGCTCACACAATTTTAACTCTATATTTAATAGAGTTGCGGAATTTTGTCATTTTTGACATTTCTCTACTTTTCTGTCTTTTTCAACCTACGTCTATTTTTTTAAAAATTTCTGTTTTTTCTCCGGGCAACTGCAACGAAAAAAATTACAAAGAGAGTGAGTGAATATTAAAGTCGCACCTATTTGAGGGCTTTTGGCGACGGACCTCGAAATTTTGAACCATGGTTAAGTGATGAGGACGATATCTGTGCTGGCACCCACCTCTCCTCGTTACCACACCAGCGGAAGGCCATTTGAGCTCTCGAAAGATGCCAAGGGGCAGTAATAATTCATTGTGGGAAATCACCTCGAATTCTGGATTTTAAGTGCTTACACAATATGGGCGGAAAGATAAAGTCGGCAAATTACCCCCTTCTTTTTGCCAATGAGATGGATATCAATAAACGAGATTTTTCTTTTACTGCCTTTTTTTAAGAAAACGGTATGTCACAATTATTTACTAATTAATTTTATTATTTCAAATCCTAAGAAGGAAATTATTGTTGAAATAATGAATATGTTATTGTTGTACAATTTACTAAACACAATGGAATGAAAAACTTTAAAATTAAAATAAAATATCAAAATGGTTTTGTCAGATAGTTTTTTTTTTTTTTTTTGAATGTTTTGTTCAGTAAATGTAAATATATATCTAGGCCACCACCCAACTGTTTTTTAACACTTACATATATATATATATATATATATATATATATATATATATATATATATATATATATATATATATATATATATATATATATGTTTAATCATCAAACGTTCAGAAAAAAAGCAATCGTTTCAATAACTATCTGTAAATCTTTCTTTTGTTTATTATTTATAGAAAATGAATTTTAATTAATATATGTATATATATATTCGTTAAAAAGGATTATTTTTGTTATTTCATTAATAAATTAATTATTTGTAATTAAAAAGTACACCGTCTATTATTTTGGATCAAAATACATTTTAGATACATTTTTAAGCTAACCATATGCAATGATTGATTGATTAATGAAAATCTGAAATCTATTTTATTATTTTAGATTCTTAGAAACTATTATTAAAAAATGATGAACGTTTTTTGTTTTACTCTTGGCATCAGAATCGTTTTCTTTTTATTGCTTCACATTAATATTTTTTTAATTCTAACGCAATATTGTTTTTTATAAGTCATAGATCGAAATTTAAAGATAAATCTTATCTATGAGGGGGAACAATAATTTTACACTAAAAAAACCCGTGTAACGCTGGGCTATAGAGAGGGAAAAGAAACCTGTCTTAATTGAAAATAAGTGGAACGCATTTCGAAAAAGGAAAATTTATTGACATTATTATAGAAATCACTCCCATTGTGCGCACGTACAAACACACGCCGGGCCATGCAGCTAGTATGTATAGATATGTATCATGGATGCGGGAGGGGGGTGGAGTGGTTCTGGTAGGAATTTTACCCCAACTGACGTATAAATGGCTGGGGATTCATCATATATATATATATTTTTACATACATATATAATATACATGAATTATGTTTAATAAATATGTTATTCATGGTATATGATTACATTACACTATTAATATCACTTTGAGAACTAATAATCTTGCCATTATCAATCACTGTGACTAGAGGATTGTGGCAATTTAGTGAACGTCGGTAGATCAATGAAAATGTCGCATTAATGGTTGTACCATACCTAGTCATTCCCAGAAACAAAATCCAAACAAACAAAATTTTAAAAATTGTTAAGATCTCAGTCCTTCATCTTTAACGAAATCAATATTAAAACTCCGCCAAGTATGAGCATATGATACGGCTTCTTCAGTAGTTCTTTCAGTAAAATCACCTTCCGTATATGCTTCAGAGTCATTACTCCTAGAATTTAAAATAATAAAATAGATTTCAAATCTCCTCATTATGTACTTTCAGTATATAAAAAAACCTTTCAAAATGATGGAGACGTTTCAACATTTGGTTCTTTCAATTGTTTCTTACCGTACTTTGTAAATTAAGAAAATGGATTATTGTATTACACGTAAGGTGGCACGCACCACTTAACTGCGTGTATGATGGCACCATCTATCAGTAGAGATACCGACGCGTTTGACGTTTCATAGCGACAGTGTAGTGAAGCGAAGGTGGTTACACAAGTTATCTTCCACACTGAACATGCAGGTGAGTAAGAGGGAACGACGAGGAGTGATTCGATTTTTAGCGGTGGAGAAAGTTGGAGTCTGTGTCGTTCAAGTGCTGTGGAATAACGCAGAAGATTCCTTGAGGGGCGAGAGTTACTCGAAGACGATGCTCGACCTGGACAGGCTCATCGTGTCATCACACCAGAAATGATTGAGGAAATGAATACTTTAGTCTTGGACAACCGCCAAATCACCGTGGACGAGATCCATCGGTTACTGGGTATTACCGTGGGCACCATTTACACCATAATGTATTAACATTTGAACTTTCGAAAAGTCTGTGCGCAGTGGGTTCCCCACCAACTGACCGCCGAACAGCGCAATACTCGAATGCCATCTGCAATGTTGTCATGAGGAGGAAAACGGCTTCCTGTCGCCAATTGTCACTGGTGACGAAACATGGTGTCACCATTTTGAACCGGAAGCAAGCCTCAGAACAAGAAGTGGAAACGTGCGACTTGATCACTTCCAAAGAAATCAAAGGCCTTGCACACCAGTTCTGGTAAGGTCATAATCTCCTTCTTTTTTTATAAAAAGGGCCCAATGCTTGTCGATCTCCTGAAACGGGAACCACCATCAATGCCCAGCGTTATCAAGCCACTTTACAGAACCTTAAACGAGCCATCAAGTTGAAATGCCCAGGCATGTTGTCCACTGGTGTTATTCTCCTGCATAATAATGCCCGCCCACACATGACCCCAATGCGATGAAAATGACATTGCAGCAGTTTCGCTGGGAACATCTACTGTACAATCCAGACCTTTCACTGAAATTATTTTTATGTTTTTGGATCTCTAAAATTCGGGGACATTGATTCCCCAAAAAAGTTACTCTTCGCTCATGTACTTGTGAGTTAAAATGGTCGAACAATCTCTGGTGCAAGCTGGCAAAGAAGGCGCCTCCTGAGGTAATGTTGAACGTTTCGTCCATTGCAATCCGTGGCCCGTATGCCAAATGCACATCAATGAGCTCATCCATCATGTAACGTTCCATCCGATTACCATTTTGTCGGCAGGCTAAATGAAGCCTCATAGAGAGCGTTCCAGTGAAACCCACGTGTGTGCCTGCACCGATGCTTTAGTTTACATAGTGCCATCTATCGCGTACGCCAACCAAGAACTCTCAAGCATTTTTGCTGTGCTAAAAATAATAAACATGTTTCCTCCTCTTGTTCGTGTTTTGTCTTTCTTGTGTTTTGCATCGCCACTAAAACGCTAGAAAAGCGTTTCCGACCCTGCACTGCTATGTGATTTTCTATCGTCTAGATGTTCACTATTTGTCCTGAAAGTTTATTACTGTTGTACTGATGCACCCTGAATAAAAAAGTTGAAGTATATTTTGGGGGGATCCAATTTGTGTCGAAAAAAATGGAATTTAAAAGCATAGGTAACATGACCGCAACTTATGGACTTTTTGGAGGCTTGGAAGAAACTGAATGTCACAATCGCTGAACAGTTTGGATACTAGAAGCATGATAGAAATTGAGGTAATGAATCAATTGAAAATGTACTTGATCGGATCTAAAATTAATAATGGCTGTGAATATTTTTGAGTGATGTAAGTTTGAAATCTGAAAAATGTTAGTAAGAAGGAAGTATTAATGATATACACCTATTACTAAGGGGGCGGGGAGATGTTGCCGGAAAAATACTTACAGGCAAAATTGAACGTCTTTTGTGTGGATTAGTTACCATGCAATCTATTTTTGGATAGACCATGATGGATAAAGTTTCACATTAAATTAATTTGATTTGCTCATATTTGACTCTTTCTCTATTTGTAAATGAAGCCAAAATAACATTTATAGAATTTGGATTCTTTGGGTATAAATGATCCTTATGAAAAAGGAGGAAGCTCAAAAGCTGATACTAAAACATTTTGAAGAAACTAGAAATAGAGAGAGTGATGGTAGATATAAAGTATGTATTCTTTAGCTAAGCAAGTATCCCCTATTCCAGATAATAAGAATTTAGCACCAAAGCTTCTAAAAATACTATATAAACCCTTAGATCAACTGCTAATCTTAAAAATTATGATCAAGTTTTTAACGAATGGGAAAGAGACGGAGTAGTTAAACAAGTTAAACCTTATCAGAAAAGTACATCAGAGCCGCAGGTACACTACTTTCTTCATAGAGCTATGATAAAATAAAGTTTAACTACAAAAACTAGACCTGTTTTGACCCCTCAGCGCACGTTAAAAGTACAACTACATAGATAAAGGACCAAATCTTATTGAAATTACTCCCTCAGATCTGACTTGTTTTAGAATAGGGAAAAATTGGCGTGACTTCAAGTATGTTTGTGGAGCATTTTTATAGATATCTCTCGATGAACATAATGGGGATTACTTGAGATTCATGTGATGGAAAAATGGCGATCCAGAGAATTTGATTATCTATAGTCATTGTCGTGTAGACTTCAGCGTCACGTGTAGCTTTTTAGCTGCAACCCTTGCTCATCAATTGAATCACGTACCAGAAGATATCACACCTGTTGCCGATAAACTTGAAGAGTTTGTTAATGTAAATATAACTGCTTGAAAAGTTTTAACTCAGTAGAAGAATCAGAATATTTTCGATATGAATCTCAAGGATTCTTATCATCAGCACAATTGGATCTAAGGGGATGGAGCTGAAATAATTATCCTGACAATTCAGGTGAGCTAAACCAAACAGAATTAAAAAGGATAAATATTCTGGTGGCGGAACTTCTCTGAAATACTTGAAAAGATACCTTATCTTGTGATCACCGAAGCCTGTTAGAAACTGAATAGACAATTACCAAAAGAAAACTTTTATCTCTGGTCCATAAGACATTCGATCGTGTTGGTTTCACAAATCCAGTCCAATTAAAGATTCATGGGATTCAAAACTGCCTGCCGACATTACGATGAAATTTAAGAAATAGAAGAAACAAATTATTGACTTGGGAAAAATAAAGCTACTGAGCAGATTAACACATCTGAAATTGAACACGTAAAGATTTTATTACACACATTTTGTGATGCTTGAAAAACGCTCTATGCCACTTCTGTTTTTCTGATGGTTGAAGTTGATTCAGAAGTCACATGCCCACAAGTGCAAACTCGATCTAGAGTTACATCTCTCAGAAACATTTCTATTCCTCGACTTGAATTAATAGCTTGAGGAGACTTACAAAGGAGGTATCAAAGGACTCAGGATTAAAGAACATAGAGAAAAATTTATGGTCTGATTCTATGGATGCCTTACACTAGATCAAAAAAGAAGTAGTATTCGGTGGTAACAGAGTAAAAGATATCGGAACCTTGAATGTAATTTTCTTAGATCCCTGATCGTTATTAATTTAGTGAGAAGCTTTAATGAAGTTGAGAGCAAAATGTTTCTTTTGGTAGACAACTAACGTTTATTTACAAGTATAATTTTCTAACTAAACTATTTTCTACAAAACCCGCCATTAAACGCATTCCTCCCACTCGCCTCATTACATGTCTCTGTTCAGTTTTCTTTAATATTAGAACGTCCGGGATTTCGATTACCCTTAAACATCCACCGATGTCATTTTGACACCGCGATATACACTGGTGTGCAAAACTTAAGCAACAGGTCGGTTTATTGCCCTTTCATTCAATCTTATGTCTTCATTGGAATCTAAATTAGAGCCAATTCATTCTCAGAAAGCTCTCGCAACAAGTTAGCCATTTCATCAGGGGTTAGACATCTTTTCATGGTGTCTGCTCTGCACTAAGTTCGAAAATTAAATGAATTTTTTTATGAGCAGATAAGAAAATACACTGTGATGAAACACTTAGATACAATTTTAGTAGAATTCATTAATTTCTACTGTGAACTCAATAGCACTGTATTCAAGATCAAAAATGTGCGATAGAACTTTGGGAAATGTGTTTTGCTTAGTGGACTATATTTTGTTGAATGATAGCTTTTATAATGATAAATTGCCTTGGTGTTGAAATGACACCAGTGGACGTTCTAGGTATATTTAGTTGGAAAATCACTTCTAGTTAAACTAGAACCCCAAAACTTTCTGTTTGTGATCACTAGGGAAAATGATTAAAAGACACGAAACATTTTCAAATTCCCGGCAAAAAGGTCAACAGGCTCCGGTGTCCAATTGACACCGACGGACGTTCTAGTGTTAAACCGCAACCCACAACGAACATTTTTGTGGCCCGGTTAGTAGATTGGCGCACAATAATATATAATAAAATATCAAAATTTCTCCCGAATTATGAAAGATAGTAGCAAAGAAGAGATGTCAAGTGTCAGGACGTAAACATTCAATTTTCTTGTTCTTTTATTTATGTTTATTATAATGTATTATTCGAAGTAAACTTACTTTGCAAGGAATATTGACATTTTGTGGCCCACCTTGCGTTAAACCTTGTTTGCTTGACCCAAGTTAACCTTTAAGTTTGACACCCCTGCCTTAAACAGTTCAAGTCTCTTTGTTTATAACAGCTCACTTCACATAGCGGGCGCAACACTTGAGTGATCCCGAAAGGTGGAATTAGGTTCCTGGTTCATTAAATCCTAGTGATCTGCCTTCTCGAGGGTGCAACGTAGAAATTTAAGTTCATCTCGGAGGTGGGAGGGACCTGTGAAATCTGAAATATTGCTAATTTTTAAATAGTGAATTCTGCAATGAGAAAATTTTTTATCAGTGCAACAAATACAGAAAGCAAGTAAATTTTTGATAGTATAATTTCTTACGGAAAATTAATAAGGGTATTTGCTTGGATAGACAGATTTATATATAATTCTACAATAAAGTACATAGAAAGAACTTTTGGAATGTTGACGCCAGAGGAATTTGATAGAGCAGAAATATCAGTATAAAACTTGGTTCAGAAGGAAGCCTTTATAGAAAAGAGTTTGAAACCCTTGGAGTGATGAAAAAGAGAGTGACAACCCACAATTTTGGTTGAGAGAAGATTTCCTTTAATATGACCCCAGGAATAGTAGAAAAAGTAATACACATCAGACATTTATTTTTAGGACATGCAAGAGTTGAAATTTTGACGTGTAATTTTAGAGAACACTTTTGGATTTTTAAATACAGGAAGGCTGTGAGACAGAGAGAGAAAATAGTGACATATTCAGAGGATTGTAAGTAATGTGTAAATAATTGTGTAAGTATCAATCCCCTCACCTTGAGAATCCAGATTATTGAAACATACCGTTTGAGTTTCAAACTCGAGAAGCTCAAAGGTGGGAGGTCTCTCTTCTCATCAATGACTGACATTTTAGTTCACGCATGCGCGTGAAATTGTGTTTTTGTTTTGTTAGTTGTAAAAAAGTTTTGTAATTTCAGTCTTAGTTAAATGTATTTTTCTCTCTTTTTTAAATTTTATGTTCAGTAAATGTTACGTTACGTTAGTTTAAAGTATTAAAAGGAAAATATAGGCCACTCTACTTATTTTGAGAGTTGCTTTTTTTTTTGTTTTTGAATGAACGATTCTCGTTCTATAAATAAGGAGAGAAAAAGACTTTCTTTTCCTGCTCTGACAATTTATGTAATCGTTTTGGATATGTAGCCAAACTATTAATTCCTTTTCCCCACTCGAATCTTCCCTCCAAAGGCTTATACAATGTCAGTCTACTTTAGCAATTCCACTTTAGGTACAAAATGAACGAACACATTCAATTGGACCTATTTCATTTTTAAAAGAGGGAATGAATAAAATATTGCCTTCAGACTTTAGGTGCCGTTTTTAAAATCAATAGAAGATACTTGTAAACATTGCTCCAGCTGAAAGATTGAAAATTTAATTTTTTTAATTTATCCTGGTCAAACAATTCTAAATTTGTCATAACGAGAAAAAGAGTATTTAAATTACTGAAACTGATTAATATTATTAACTAAACATTTGCATGATTTTATCTTAAATTACATTTTGCTTTTGAAGTTCATGTTGTTTTATAACATGCACAGTTTAAATTTTTTATTTTTTTGCTATATTTTTGACTTGCAGTTGACATAATTCATATTTTCACAACGAATGCACATCCATCATATCTAACATAAGGAAATGTTGTTTATAGATAGAATAGCGTTCTTTCAAGATCAAAAAGTTTTCTATTTTTTGTAAAACTTCCTACTGTGCATTTCTCTTCTTTTTTTTTGAAGCAAGTTGTCGCGGTCCTTTGACCGCGGTTGTGAGAGTAAGAATCAATTGAAAAAAATTTCTTTTATTTCTGCCCTTATTAGACATTATAAGAAACCTGAGAATAATAATTTAACCCGAGGAGCAATCTAATGACAATAGAAATAAGAGCACTTATCTAATCTCCTGAGCGTTCTTGTTTCAACACATGCTTAATCTTTCCTTCTTGGATTAACAATGCTAAGAGTGACCACCGGTCACTAACACTATGCTTTCTTCTTATGCTCAATCTTCAACCATCATCCCACCTACTCCACGACTAGTACTTAAATAGAAGCTCGCATTTATATAAAACCAAGTCGTTTCTACAGAAAGCGGTTTTCAACTAAAATGATAGATAAAAAGAGTATTTTACCCAAGAGGATTAGCGAGAGAAGAAACGCAAATAGAACCCGAATTAAAGTGAAGAGTTGGAAAATAACTTAAGCTTCTTTGAAGCAGATAAGATTTGCGCGATATCATTTTTTCCAAGCTGAAAGTATGAGACAAAAACTCAATACATTTCATTTAAAAATATTTAATTCGTAATTTTTTTCCATTTTAAGAGGTTCGAAATCAATGTAGAATATTTTTCGGATCTCTTTTTTCAAATTCCTATGAAAGGAGAGAAAATTAAATATTCAGCAACGTCATTACAGTTCAATTCACACTGTTAATGTTGTGGCATTTTTCCGGATAATAAGTAATAGCATTTCAATACAAATCATTGCCAGCTAAAATAGCCTGTAAAAATTACATATTTAATGAAGATAAAATAGTTTATATTATAATATAAAAATCTTCTAATTGCTTTTATGAGCCAGTTTAATAATTTATAGCAAAGCTGGTAAGGTTTCAAATACTTTGTTAATACAGTAAATTTGGCAAATCTGTTGTTGTGTTCCTATCATTTACATCACACAAAGAAAGAATTTTCGTAGTGCCTCTGATAAACAAGGGATAAAATCTTATTATTATTAATTTTAGAGAATAATACTCTCTTCAAGTCTAATAATATTTTTAAATTAATATTTCATTCGTTTAAAAACGATTGTTGGTCAAGTGCTGCTCACTCAACAAATCGTTCCTTTGAATTTTTTTCATTATTTCCATTTTTTTTTTTTTTTTTTTTTTTTTTGCATATATATCTCCAAAATCACTATAAGTGATTGTAAGAATATATTTTACAAAAAAAAGTAACATTTGTTTTGTTATGGAAAAAATTCATTTTTTAAAAGATAAAAAAAATGGAGGATATTCTGGAATATATATAGTTGGGTAATATATGGAATAGGTTGCTTAAGCCATTGGAAAACTAGTTAAGACTTCATAAAACGTAGTTATTTTTAACTCTAAAAGCCCTATTCTTAAGAATACTTGAAAGGGATTTCTGCAAGGAATCTGTTTACAAAAGTCACTAATAAAATCTTTCTCTGCTGCAGTGAAAACAGCTGAAGCATTGAACCCCAATTTTCTGTCGTTGATCTTCGGAAAGTGTTTCGTTACAGAAGATACATTCAGCGACTTTGTTTTCTGGTTCTTTAGTTGATAGCATGAAGTGTGTTGAAAATGATACATCAGAATTGAACGATTCATTGCTACTAGGCACTGGAGTCATCTCTAGTAGGTTTAGGTCTAGAAGGTTGGTCGAATTCTTTAACAAAGGATTTTCGAATGTTGTTTTGGGGCCTCTCCTTTTTGTCCTTTTCTTGTAGTTTATCCTCTTTTAATATGGAGAAAATGTTATTACAGAAGATGATCCTGCCTCTATATTTGACTTGTACTGTTTTGGAGATTATCTATAAGGGAAGGGCAAAATTTGTTGACTTTGACGTATCAGGGATCAGGGCTCTTGGAAGAGCAGGGCTGAGGTGCAACATGAGCATTGGGAGGTCTGAGAATTAGGAACAGTGAGTGAAGAATCTTCACCTCTAAAGACATTTCTGATGATAGTCTAAATACCAGTCGCTTTTGAAAGCTATGTCCTAGTCTAGACTACAGAATAATTTTCAAATAACAGAAAAATTATGTTTTGTTTCCATTCCAATAGATTCAACTTTTAAAAGTGTGTTTTAGTTTTAAATCAGGCTATATTAATACATATATAATTAATAACTATTGTTTGGACATATTAATATTATACTCAAAACTCATTTTTTTAAGTTTTATTTTTATTCTTTTTATTCTATATGTTTTGTCGGGTTCTATGGAATACTATACACTTATGTGGGATATTATATAATAGAATACCTAGTATTCCATATTACCCGACATGCCATCTTGGAAAATGAACATTTCAATTGAAGGACAAAACAATGTCAGCTAAAAAACGATTACAGTGTTACAAACTGCAATTCTTTTAGTGTGTACATTATTTCACTTTAAAGTTCATGTCCCCCGCCTACTAAAAAGTCCAACTGTTTGGTCTCACTGCAGTGCATCCTTCAAGTCAGTCTTCCCCTTGCATTAGCAGCTACAAACGACTCTCATCTCTATTCGAAATCCTCATTCTCTCACTTCGTATTAGAATTTTCTCTCTCGAGTCTATCCAAACCATTGGGAATCAAATGATATGTTATAGATTAGAAAGCGAAGGTCGGGAGGGGGACACCTTTATATGGCCTGTCGCATAAATAGATGAAAAACATTCTCTGATGGATTAGAAATAAACTACACTGCTAGACAATTGCTAAGGACGGATAACACTATCATCCATAGCAACCACAAAATGAAAGGAAGCAAAATGTGGGAAAATTAGAATAAGTGCGGGATATTAGTAAGAAGAAGTATGAGTATGCAAATTTTTTTCCACGTCTGTTCATCACGTGATAGCGTTCATAAGAGCTTTAAAGGTTTTGACGCGTGTGGACAGTTGTTGTTTCAAGTCAAAGTTTTCAGGAAAGATTTAATAGACCAACTTAAAATTTTTGGCATGTCTTCCTGACATCACATAGATGATTTTATGCGTGGCCGAATTATTGGAAAGATCGAAGAAGGGCGAAAAATAACAGATGTTGCCAGGGAGTTCGACATCGCTCACAGCGTTGTTTCACGGCTGTGGAAGTCATTTAAAACTACTGGAATGTGTAGTAGACGGCACGGGGAAGGTCGTGTTAGAAGTACGACGCTTGCAGAAGACAGATATATCGTCCTATCAGCAAAAAGAACAGGCGCACCACAGCTCAGCAGGTGGCAAATCAGTTTCTTGCTGCCTCAGGACAGCAGATCTCTCGAAAAAGTGCGTTCTCCAGATCTAAACCCCATTGAAAATGTGTGGGATGCTTTGGGGAGGCAAGTTGCTGGTCGAAACTATCCTCCGACAAACAAGAACACCCTCATCCGTGAACTCACAGAGGAATGGGATAAATTGCCTCAACAGCTGCTGGATAATGTTGTGCAAAGTATGGTACGACGTGTGGAATGTTGCATCACACTCCACGGTGGACATATCCCGTACTGATACCTTTCTTTAAGGTGCCTGCTGACTTTTAGATGCATTGTTCCATTTCTCCGTACGCAGATCAAATGAACATTTTTTTCTTTCTTTCAGATATTTCACAGCTTTTGTAATTTCCAGAACAATAAATATTCTTTATTCTAATGTCTGAACAGTGTGACAACTATAATTTATCCTACTAGGCCTCATGTCTCGCTTAATGTTATGCTACATAGCAATTTGTGATCCGTCCTTAGCAATTGTCCAGCAGTGTATAACGTTTGTAGACAAAATTTAAGTTATGCTTTTGTGGAAATCATTTTCAATCATTTGCTAAATAACGTTACCAAATGCAACATCTTAGAGTAAAAAACGGAATTCAAAAAGAGTTCTTTAAATCTATGCACTTTACATAGTTATAGTTTGAAATGTTTAAAAAAAGATTCCAATCCCTGTTCTGGTATTTTCAAAAGCTGATGTTTGCATAGATTTCCATAGAGGAGTACTCATATGAGAGCAGTCGTAGTGTGTTGGTCGCCAAGACTTAATGTGGAGAATTTTTCATAATTCGACTTAAAATACTTTTTGAATTTTCATAGTTTGACATATTTTCAAAAACACTTATTACTAATGACTGATAAGTATTATAATAAATAATTTTATATTTAATTATTAACTATAATATTTCATATTTACTTACTTACTATAACACTTATATACACTC
The DNA here is from genome assembly GCA_019973935.1 of Trichonephila clavipes. Classification (NCBI taxonomy): domain Eukaryota; kingdom Metazoa; phylum Arthropoda; class Arachnida; order Araneae; family Nephilidae; genus Trichonephila; species Trichonephila clavipes. Next base: position 233,492 of record BMAU01001464.1, on the reverse strand, counting down.
AGGAACATTGAAAATAGCGACCCAAGAAGGAAGCTAAGTACAATCGCGAAACTTTGCAAATAAGTACAGCGTAACGTGATATGTAAATAATCCAAGTTTTGTGCCAATACGCATGCTCATACGCGCCGAGGTGGCGCTACAATCAGGAAGACGATGCTATATAAGCCAGCGCAAATTCGAAGATTCATAAACGTGACGATTACCCGCCGATTGTAGGAAGAATTTGGTAAGCGAAACATGCCAGGTAACCTTGTAGAAGACATTTCTCACAGTTAAGCTAATTTGAGAGAGACCTGATCATCGGGATGAAAACTGCAGGCTGGTCAACGCACCGTGTTGCTGACAAGGTGGATCGTTCGGAGTGTGCCGTTAGAAATTGTTGGGATCAGTGGACACGAGAAGGTACCCACGCGCAGAAAACCGGGTCTGGAGCGACCAGGAAGGCCACGAGGAGAGAGAATCGAAGGATCGTGCGGCAAGCACTTGTGGACCCCACAGTGACTCGTTCAACGATACGAGCAGACGTAGGCGTAGCAATTGTTCCACAAACAATTTCCAGACACCTTGCAGAAGCAAATCTTAAATCCAAGCGCCATTTCCGTGTACTCCCTTTAACACCGGAACATCGACAACTGCGTCTACAGTGGTGCCAAGTCAGATCATAGTGGAATGTCACAGATTGGCAAAAGGTTGTGTTTAGTGATGAGTCTCGGTTTGTTTTGGGGACAGATGATAACCGTGTACGGGTGTGGAGGTGCCCTGGTTAGCTGTACAATTCCCTCCACACTGTTCTACGTGACACTGCCCGCACAGCTGGTGTAATGGTCGGGGGGCATAGCCTATGATAGCCGGTCCACTTTAATTGTGATGCGTGGAACCTTAACGGGCCAACGTTACGTTGATGATATTCTTCGATCCCATGTAGAACCTTTCCTAAATGGTCTCCCAGAAGCATTTTTCCAGCAAGATAATGCTCATCCGCATACAGCAAGAGTTATTCAAGACTTCCTACGTCATTTTCAGACTCTTCCATGGCCGGCCCGCTCCCCCGATTTGTCTCCTGTAGAGCACGTGTGGAATCAGCTAAAACGGAAGATGCCATCGTGTCACTCTGTACATGATTTAGAGTTGGCTGTTCAAGATTTGTGGGCCCATCTGCCTCAGGACAACATAAGGTGTCTAATCAACTCGATGCCGGACCGTGTGGCGGCATGTATTGCAGCTGGAGGTGGTCCAACGCGCTATTGAAGTTTTCCAGTATTTGTGTCGTTGCACACCCTGTATTGGTTTAATTGTCTTGTTTTTGAGATCAAGTGAATCTCTCATCTGTGTCATTATGTTTATTAAATTTCATTTCAATCCGAGGCTTTCCTCTTGGGTCGCTATTTTCAATGTTCCGGAGTGTATATATATATTATACAAAATAAAGTTTAAAATTCAATTTCAGAATTATCTAAAGGAAATATTACTTATCTTTATAACATTTGGAAAAAAAATGAGAAAGTAATTTTTTAACTTATTATTATTATTTTTTTAATTTTGAGAAAATTTTAACTGCGTACTTTGAGGGTCAAAACAATGGGCCCGTAGATTAATAGTAAATTCCAGTTAATTTTGAAACGATAAAGAATTGAAAAAATATTCTGATTTTTTTTCACAATTCCAATTATATTTTAATATATACATTTTCAAGATATAATCTCAAAACCTTTTTTTTTTTTGTACCTCTTCAATTTTAAAAATGCAATCGAGTTGATTCCATGCATAAAGATCTTTTTTTTTTCAAAAAAAAGTTACCTTGTGAAAGATTTTACTGCTTCAATATGGAAAAAAAATTGAAATTCCTATGCTTGTTATTTATTCAACCTTAGACAATTTCTCTTCAAATTATTGTGAAGTGTGAAGTATTTATTCCTTCAGTCTTTGACTCTATCTTTTTTCATCCTCTCAAGAACCAGATCGAATACGAGAAGAAATTATTGGATTCGTTTCGTATTTTTCGCTCTTTTGAAAGGATTCGAATAACTTAAGATATAATAGTAAAGACAGTTCTTTAGCCATTTATTGACCTTTTGAAATAATTTTTCATAACATATTCGAATCGATCAATTAAATAAATTCAACACTAACCCACGCAAGTCACGAAGAAGTCTATTTTAGATGCACGCAACCAAAAGTATAATCGACCCTTTTCCTCCCATTTTGTGATAAGAAATCAAAAAATATTCCATTTCATTAAATCAGTATTGATTTGGCTCAGAAATTCCGAGTGAACTCGAGTGATACTCTACTAGTATTATTAAAATGACTTCGAACTGGCAGTTTTTTATATGAGAGCAATTTATTTTGAGAAAGATGTTTAGGATAGTAAACAATGATCCTTTTTTGTAGCAGAAATGGGATTTTTTTTCAACGTTAATTTTTTTAAATATACAATAGAGGGAATTACTGTATTTTGTTAAAAAATCTCATTATTACACAATTTAGCAAAAAAACATTTTTTGTAATAACCAAAATGTATCACTTTTAGCAAAATAGTATTTAATACATACAATTTATGGATCGATATCGTTTTGTTACGCACCAATCTTGAAAAGAATTTTATATTTTTAAAGAGCTGATTTTTTGTGATTGGAAAGAATAGTCTATTTACAGAATTTTTTGCAATTGATATTGAGAATAGTGAAAATGCATATTCATAAAGAGAATTTGGTGAGGTGAATTTATAACAAGTTGTCATTGAGATAGTCATTGCTTGTGTTTTTTGTTATTTATTGATAATTGTTTTGAATTACAGTCTATTTGGTTTTGTAAATTATGTATAAATTAAAATGGATTGAATGTTGTGTGTGTTTCAATTCTTATTCAATTCCATTATTTCGATCAACAGAGATTTACAAAAAGAGAAGCTGACGCGCTATGTTCCGCTAGAATCTTTTTGATTTGAATCTTTCTATCAGATCACCTTTTGTATAGAAAGGTAATTGTTACTTACTCACTGGGTCCTGAGAGAGATTCTCAGTACCTTATTTGAGGATCAAATACTCTCTATATAACAATTACCCTTTTGCATCAAACACTATGCTTTGATGGAGTAAAAACTGAACTTCACTTTGCAAAAAGCACATTTTGAATGTCTTTTCGATTCTAAAGGAATCCGAAGAAAACAAAATATTCATTAATCGACTGATGTAAAAAAATCCCAACACAAAATCGAACAAACGCTTGACATCTTTGGGAAATGGAACGCGAAACCCATATCGAAATGTACATGGGCCTTGAAGTGGAGAGGCCTCAATTGAGAGGGAGCTTCCTGATTGAGGGACTTGAAGGAGCAAGGGGTGTGGCTTCGGAGTCCCATCACTAAGAACGTTGTGCTAGTTAAACGAAATTTGGTAGGCGTGTTTTAAAGGATGATGTCGATTCAAGTTTCATGCCAGGAGCATGACTGATGCGCTCCACTATCAATAAAGTTTGCGTGTTCTGAAATTCGTGAACGTTATCTCTCGTTGGGATTTGAAGTAGTGAGCTGATTTTAGACAAGAATAACTTCAACAAGACCAAGTCATTATCAACAGTTTCTTGAGTTTGAGGCCGTAGTAGACTAGTAGTCAAGGTAACGGTCCCGCTGTTGGCATGAGTTCGATCCTAGTACCGCTCAAGACCCACCGTGCAGAAAGAGTCGATACACGTTAAATATGGCGAGGCTCAAACATCCTCCCGTTGGAGTGGTGTGGTATCGATGTTAGGAGAGGGGATGCAAGCTGAGGTGTTGTTCTGGTCTCTTGACCATGATTCAAAAATACGAGGTCCATCACCCAAAGCTGAATAGTGCGACGTTAATATTTACTCACTCCCCCCTGATTTTGAATTAGGTGGTATAATAGGGCTGAAAAAGGTACATTTTCTTTCCTCGATACTTGCCGAAAGACTCGACAGGAATGCATCCCTTGTACATCATCTTGCCTCTAAATTGAAGCTGCAGTTGGGAACTATCACAAATCGGTTCTTCGAAAGACACCTCCAAGGAAGACATGCATTCTACTGACTCCAAACTCAATGGTGTCAAACTACGGTTCATTGGGATGATAGGTTGGGTTATTCCATGGAAGCCTTCATGTGGAGTCACATTCAGTTTTGAATTTCATTCCACCAGAGTTTTTTATAGAAAAAATTGCTTTTGGGAAAAAATACTTTTTTTTTCTTTATACATCCATAAAAACAAAGCAGAAGCTTTCTACATTTTGATAACGTTTAAACTAGATTAATATCATTTTTTAAAATAAAATCAAGAAAATTACAGTTGGATTTACAAAGGAAAATGTGAGAGATATCCTTTCTTCCACAAATACACTGATGGGGAAAAAATTCCGACTCTCTGCAAGAAAAAATTATGGTAGAGTAATTAAATTTTGACAATACATTTGCTTAGGTAACATATTTAATTGATTCCAGATCATAGGTTGCCACGAAAAAAGCCGTTTCAAAATTGAATGGATGGTACATTAATAACCAGTGAATGCAATCATGGAACCGTGCATGTATTTTGTCTTGCAGGTGTCAGCTTTTAGGATGGAGTTCTATGCATGTTTCACCTGGTCGAGTAATACAGGAACGATTAATGCTGGTGATAGTGGAGTGGTGTAGCATTGAGGCTCGCTTGAAGAAAGATCTAATGCTCTAATAGGCCAAGGTAAAACTTCGACACTCTGAAGAGCATTTGGGGTTATAACAGCGGTATTAAGGCACACGTTATTCGGTCCCTCTTGAAAACTGCTCATAAATAGAAACCCAACAGGTTGAATCACCAGACAGATATCCAAGTTGTAGTCAAGGTTGTGGAATAACCTTTACTATGTTCTCGCTGACATAAACAATTGGTTCCCAAACCATAATTCCAGGTGTAGATCTAGGTTTCAGATAGGTTGGTTGCGGGTGCCTTCTTCTAACCATCTCTGACAGGATTTCAGTTATTGTAAATTACTCTCACAGTCATTGTATTGTACAAAATATCTATGAACTGAAAAAAATATTAAAAACCCAATTCATTTTTGCGTCAGAAAATAACTATATATATATCAAGAGATTGATTAAAAATAGAGAGACAGTTTATTCAGAAATCCATACTAGCTACTTAGATTTAGATTATTTTCAACAATCAAAAGTGAATATGTATACTGTTGATTTGCGTAAATCAATAATAAAACATTGCGTTGAGGCTACTAAAATGTTGTGGCCACGGTAGTCTAGTGGTCGAGGTAATGTACTCATGTCCGGTGTGTCATGAGTTCGAATCTAGTACCGCTGAAGACCCGCCGGGTAGAGAAGCGATGCATTTTAAACCTAGCAAGTGCTCAAACGTTCTTCCGTTGGTATGGTGTGGAAGTTAGGTGAGTGGGATGTGTCAGCTCAGGTATCGTCCTCATCACTTGACCATGGTTCAAAGTTACGAGGTCAGTGGCCAAAAAGCCCTCGAGTAGCTAAAATAGTGCAACTTTAAAATTTTCTCACTCTCACTTACACACTGCTAAAATGATAATATTCATTTGTATTATGTTCAATATTTTTATTCATTTATTTGCTTTTTTGTATTTCTTAAACATTTGGTATTTAAATATCTATCATTCATAACAATAAATTATTTCAACATTTATTACTTTCAGCCACTTATTGTAGGAAACAACTAATCTATCGACATGTAATTCAAATTTCTAATTGCTACAAAAAACCCTTCTTCAGCGGATTCCTGTTTGCAAATTCTTGCATTAAGTTTTCATTAAAACTCTTTTAAAACATTGATGCGCAAAATTTTTTGAAGAAAGTAACTGAGAAATGTATGCATCAGGGGAATGAGCAGGCAGGATGGACAGAAAGAGCAATCAGGGGACCAACTAGAGACGGCAAGCATGGTCTGGCATGTATGCCATGTGCCATAGGTGGGTTTCTCCAAAATTTAGTTCTCAATGAAAAGCAAGTACCTGCTCCTAATATATGCAGTATGCCATATAAGGCAAATGTCAGAAGGGTATACAGCACGGTGGTGGAGTATGCTCAACATTTTTGCGAAAGTGAACTTCAGCTTAAACGACATCGAGTCGCTATCTTAGTTTGATATGTCCTACAGGCAATCCTGTAGACGACATCTAAAGATCGAGTCATTGCGAAGATGGAGGAAGTTTGAAGTGTGGCTAGTATGGTTATGGAGGTTAGGATTCCTCCCAGTATCATTTTACGAGTTGGAAGATTACACATTCCGGCGATGAAAAAAATACATCAAACCTGATAGCTAAACTTTTTGTATTTTTTATGCTGATTTCAGAAATAATAATGAAAAATTCCTATCACATGATATTTTCCTAAAAAATTCACTTTTACGTGAATTTTTATGAACATTTACCATAATTTTTTTTCAGCGTTGAAATTTTTTTTCCTTCATGACTGACCTTCATTCTACCCTAGTGAGACGTGCATAATACAATTCGCCAATTTGCGGTATATTCATGCTTAATAGGACACATTTACTGTGAGTGGGACATCCATAATAAGCTTCGACATTGGGTTAAAATAAAATGGCCAAAAAGACAAAATCTTAAACTAGGCACCAATAATGGGATTTGAACAAAATATTATTACCTCTTTTGCATATAAAATTGGGTCTAATGAAGCAGTTTGCCCAGGCTAATCCAAAAGACGGTGATTGTTTCAAATACATGTGGAAAAAGTTTCCAGGCTTATACGAAACCAAGAGGAAGAGAGTTTTGTGGTTCCAAATATCCATAAGCTTGTGAAGGATAAAGAATTTGAGACTATAGCATGACAAGAAATGAAACAAAAATATTGGATTGTCTGCTTTCAAGGATGTCGATTGAAATCTTGTGGGTAATTACAAGGATCCTGACTCTAAAGCAATTCTAATGAATACACTGGACACATTTCAAGGGTTGAGTCACTCCAGGAGCGTGAAAATGCATTTCCTTCGTTCACTGGTGGATTTTTCTCCCCAAAATTTAGAATCAGTCAGCAATAAGCAGGGGTGGAAGGTTCCACCAAGACATTAAAGAAGTGGAGCATAAATATCAATGAAGATAAGAGAAAAACATGATCGCTGACTACTGTTGTATACTAAAACTAGGTAGGCCTGATATTGAACATGAAGGAACGTCAAAAAGACGTTTCAAAAGAAAAAGAATACGTTCTTAAATAGAAACCTTTTTTGTTTGATATTTTGCGTAGTTTAAAATTTGTTTCAAGCTTTCATGTACACAACCACTCTATATACTTATCTTGGTCAATCGTCTATTTTATGAGTTACCTCAATAAAAACACACACACAAATAAAAATAGTATGTTGGAGTGATTTTCTTCCAGAAACTCACCATAATTGGATGTAAAGTACTTGAATCTCACAAGAACTTCTTATTTTTCTCTCGACCATAGACGACTGGTCAGATCTGACAACAGCAATTTTCATCCATGAACTGAAAAATAAATTTACCTTTCCAAGAATTGATATTACATAGAGTGATCTGTATAAAACCACCGTTTCCAGAAAGTGTACGCTAAGTTGTTCGAGAGAATTCCTCGTCAAATAGAATTTTAGCAAAAATATAGATATCTATTTTACAAAAAATCTTGATGTGATGGAAAGAAATGGAGGTCATACTCGAAATTAGCACACCGAACCCCATAAAAATCACCAAAAGCTTCTTTTGTTTTTTTCAAAAAGCTTTGCTGGCCTGTGTTATTTCAAACAATGGGAACAGCTATCCGACCTCGAGCCGCCCCCCAGGGATGGATGACTTTCTTACAGGCGAGTAGGATCGCAAGACGCATGCAACAGACAACCTAGCAACTGCTTCTAACATAGATAGGAGTCTGTACAATGGTAGTTACTTGGAGGGGGGTGGGAGTTACCAGAGATTCCATTTTCTCTTCGGTATCTGAAACACAAAAACTGGACAGATCAAGAATGGGGTCGAGTGCTCTTTATAAATGAGAGCCGATTTAGTCCAACTAGTGATTCTGGACGCATATGCATCTGAATAGTGAAAAACACGTAGTAAATCCACTACCATCTACAAAAGGTCATGTTAGAGGTTATTGTTTGAGAAAGTACTGCGGCTCTACCCATACTTATCTTCACGCCTTTAAGAAAGGGTTCGATTACTGATTACCTCTAGAATGCTTCCTTCTCATGTGCATTTTATTAGAGATGATATGGGTTCTCGTTAAGGACAACAACGCTACACCTCATTGTGTATACTTGTTATTGTATAACTTTTGAAGATATTCAACTCATGGATTGGTCGATAAGGATAAATCAATTTTAACAGACATAGGACACTCTGAGACAGCACGTTATCTGCCACCAACAACGATTCCGGAGCTGCGCTATAAAAACAATAGATTGCAATGTTTCAATAGTTCATTGACATCTTTGAGTTCAGCACGGACAATAGGATTCCTTCATAGCTGGCATGGGTAATTATGTTCCCTACTAAAGGACTTGACCGCCGCCTGTCACATAAACGCTTCTGACTTCTCTGTCCAACTGTACAATTTTTTAATAAAGTTCTTTTTTATCGTTCGGATTTTTTTGTTTGGAAATGTTTGCTACTTTTATCCTATTTTTGCATCTTAAAGGAGATCTTTATTTGTATCCATTTTCCACCAAGTTACAATATGAGGACTCCCTTTCTTACACACACGTGTTAATTAGTTGTCTTGAATTACAATTAAAGTCTGGCTTTATGAATATACATTGATGTAATTACAATTTTTGCATTCTAATTTTAAAAAATAGAGGCCTTCGGTTAATTGGATATTGAAGGGAAAAAATTCCTTTCTAGATGATTTTAATAAACAGGCAAAAAATTCGAAAAGCTCTCTTAATATTTATTTTATTGATAAAATAAAATAATTACGGAGGACGAGTATTTCGAAGAACATGATTTGGAGTAATACTTTTTCCCATCACATCTCTTGACTCAGCTAGAGGTTGATTCATTTAATTTTTCACTAATATTTTACAACTTATATTTATTCTGTAAAAATGAAAAATGTCAATTGCTGAAGTAGATTCAGTTAATTACAATGGACTAGTCGAGACTATTTTTTTCACAACATTTTCGACTTTTATTCTGTTCTTTACAATATAACACTCGTCATACTCGTCTTCAGACAAAGTGTTTTTATAATCCCCTGCTTTTATTATTAGCTCACATATTTTTAAATTTGAATTTAGGGATCCAAAAAATTGCAAAAAATATAATTACTAATACTCATGTATCAAACATTCAACTGAATTGACGTTTCTAAAAATCATTTCAGTTCATTTTTAAAAACACACAGTAATAGGCAGAGGACACTAAAATTTCTCTGATATATTGAAATCTAGCTGAAATTCTATTGGGTCATTCGGAAAGTAATTTCGTTTTTTCCCGACAGAGGATTTAATTGTAATTTTTTTGCACCCAACTTCACATTTAAGCCGTATAGTTTTTATATGCTTTGAGAGCTCATATAGCAAGGCTTGTGTGTGAAAAATTCCAATTAATTCTACGCGGTAGTTTTTGGTTGGTGCCCTTCTAAATATGGAGAGCGATAAGCAGCATTTTCGACATATCTTACTGTTACTACAGAAAGGATAAAAATGCTGCTCAAGCCAGAAAGAAATTGACCGATGTGTATGGAGAAGGTGTGTTGACAGTACGCCAGTGCCAGAACTGATTCGCTAAATTTCGATCCGGCAATTTTGATGTCGAAGATGCACCACGTTGGGAAGGCAGGTTGAAGCTGATAAAGACGCGATAAAGACATTAGTTGATGCGAACCGGCGAGTAACAACACGTGAGATCGGATTGAGGTTAAATTTATCATATTCAACAGTTTATGACCACTTGAAAGGCCTGGGATTATCCTCGAAGCTCGATGTATGGGTTCCCCATGTTCTCACAGAGAGAAATCTGCGATTCGCTTCTCAAACGTCAAGAAAATGATCCGTTTTTGAAGCGCATCATCACTGGGGACGAAAAAGGTCATGGAGCAAAAAAGATGAACCGGCTCAAACCATTTCCAAAGTCGATATTCACCAAAAAAAGGTGAAAGGTGTCTGTTTGGTGGGATTTTAAAGAAATCGGGGTTTTTTTTAGCTTTTACCGGATAACACAACGATTAATTCGGAAGTCTACTGTCATCAGCTGGACAAACTGAATGATGCACTTGAACAGAAAAGGTCAGAACTAATCAACAGGAAAGGTGTAGTGTTTCACCAAGACAACGCATGACCTCACACAGGTTTGGTCACTCGAAAAAAGCTTTTACAGCTTGAATGGGATACAATGCCACACCCACCATATTCATCAGACCTGGCACCATCGGATTATTATTTGTTCCGGCCACTCCAAAAATTTTTAGATGGTAAAACTTTCACCTCAAATGAGGAGGTCTAAAACCACATCGATCAGTTTTTTTCCAGCAAAGACCAAAAATTTTATGAGCGTGGAATTATGCTACTGCCAGAAAGATGGCAAAAGGTGTTGGACCAGAATGGCCAATATATAATTTAATAAAGTATTTGTTTATTATACGAGAAAACTGTTTCATTTCCACACAAAGAAACGAAATTACTCTCCGAACAACCCAATAGTTAGTTTTCATCAATCTGAGACTGTTTCTGAAGATAGCGGCAATTAAAAATAACATAATTATTTGCCACATAATGATAACATCTTTTTCAAATTCACTTCTTGAAACTGTTGAACAAATTCTACGACGATGCCATCTATGTTGTTCTATCAGTAATATAATGACACATAACCCCAGTAATATTTCTTCTTTCCTGTATCAGAGAAATTCAGTGAAACACCTGACTGTCGCTATCATGTTTGGAACCAAGATTCAGCAATGGCCGTGAATTTTTTTTGTAAGATTTGGATGAAGCCCATTGTAATATTTAATTGCGTGTAAATATTCAGAAACTAAAGCGTGCTTCCTATGAAGTCTAACAAAACGATTATTATATTAAGACTCGCCAAGTTATATAAATATTTTTTGAAAATGAAATCATCTCAAATGTCATAAAAATTGTAAGTAAAATGTATTTTTTCTCTTAAGTAATAGTATACTTCTCATTTAGAAATAAAAATGGAGGTTAAAATATTTTTTCTAAAGAAATCCTTTCACTTCTGTAGAAAAATATTTTCTTGAAATTTTAGATATTTTTCGTTAATATTTTCAAACTTTTTTCGTGTTCATATAGCATCCATTTAAAACATTTCTACTCGAATGTGTGAATTAGCTTAGATATTTTTGTATTTCAGCTTAAAAGTTTACTCTTGTTTTTAATTTTATTAGTTTGTTTGTAACGACAAAGTAAGATAATAGACAACAATAGACACATGGTGACATTTTATAATACTTTTTATTTACAAACAGGATTGTCACCCCTCCCATTTTTCCCTTTCACAAAAAACAGGTATATAACAATATTAGTCACACATCACAGTGTACAAATGAGGCACATGACGACCAAGACAGTTGGCCATAACAAAGTATGCTAAAAGAAGCGTTTTTACTGGAATTATGACCCTCTTTCTTTAGTCCAATCCTTTCAACAATAAGTTGAAAGACTTTGCAAATAAAAATAAAAAAAGCTAGACACAGTTTCTACACAGCAATATTGCATCTAGTTCGTCACAAATGCACTAACAAATGCAAGCTAAATGGTGGCTTCAAAATTTGGTACGCTTCTAATATATTGAATATTGAATTCAAGTATTTTTTAAATGTATGGAAATAAATTAATACTTAAAGTGTTTTAGGAAATAGTCACTCCCACAGAACAAGTACAACATTTTGATTTTTGCTTAGGAAACATCGTAACAAAGGAAAATAACTTGATGGGATTCTTTTCGACTCATTGAGGCCTCTTTGGAAATGAATCTCATTTTTAAGAAGGGTTCTTATGTAATTTTTAAGTTTTCCTGTGATTCCTACAAAACAATTTTTTTTAAAATTCTATATATATGTAGAAAATATGTAATTTGTTGAAAAGCATTATGAAAAACCTCAAAAGTCAATGGAACCAAGAAACTGTAAAATATTCCAAATATTTGGATGAAAGCTATAATATTCAAATCGGGGGCAAATAATAAAAATTTTGACCAAGGAAAGGGTTTTAAATCAAATGCAATACATTATATGAATAACAGAAAAGAATTCAAAAGTCAATTTTTTCCCTTCAGCTTCGTATGAGCAATGGCCTTAAAATTATGTAAAGGAAACTCAAAATGTATTGAATGACAAACAAAATAAGGAATAAGCCTTTTAAATTATAAAATAAGTTTCTTAAATAATCTCAGTATAAACTTGCTTTAAAAAACCGTTTGGCGTTACATATTTATGAAAATCGGGAGTTTTTTCTTCAACCTGAGCAAGTGGAAGGGAAATTCACTTGTACTGAGTTATAATACTTTAATTCAAAGGCTTTTAAAAACTTCCTTTGAGTAGGAATGAATTTTCTTTTAAATTATTGAGATACATAAGCAAGATTTTTAGAACTGAATAGAATCCCATTAGGGTAAGGAAAAGTGTCATGTTCTTGTTGAGCTTCATATGAATAAGATCCATTTGAAGGCAAGCCGTGTAAAAGATCTAAGAGTTGAATTGATCATGTTTTTTCAATTCAATTTTCCTTTTGAAATTCCCTTCTGAAGGGGAGTGACTCTTTCCTTGCAACGATAAGAAATTTCTGTTCGAGTTTTTGGAAGAAATTGGCCGCTGGAGGACTCGTGCATAGGACTAGAACCAAGTGCAAAACAAATTCTTTTTTTTAATGTTGTTCATTGCAGAAGAGAAATTTTTCTGAGCCATCAAAATTTAAAGTTGATGTGTAACTTGTAATGTGCATTTTATTATTATAAGAATGTAAATACGGAAAAATACTTTGTGTGTAGCTATAAACAAACATCCAAAGCTTGTATTACTTACTGAGTGATAAAGTTCAAGCTCTTGTACTGGGCAAAGAAAACATATAAAGAAGCTCATAAGATTTTTCTCATTGTTTTGGTAGCAAAAATATTGTAACTACATAAAAATTTACAGATATTGATCAAAACAGTTTTCAGCCAGAGCAGTTGAGCTCTAGTTCTTGCTAAGTCAAGGAAAAACACTCTGGAGAGAATGAAAATTCTTTAGAATTCCGTCTCCTACAACGAAGTTTTTTTTTTCTTTTGTGAATTTGGAATTAAACTATGTGAACACTTCACACTGCTCTGATATGTTTCATAAAAGATAAAATTAGAGTAGAGTGAGAACATAGAAAAAAGTTATTTTTTAATTGTTATATTTATATATGATGATAAATCTTTCTGTTGAATTTCATATGTTAGTTATTATGATAGAAAAAAGCACCGTAATGAAAAATTTTAAAATACAGTGTGAAAGTTCCGATCCTTAGTCAAAAATTTGGATGAATTTCTATGTACAAAAGCTTCTCTGCATAAAAGTACAGCATATCGAAGTTGTTCCTTCCGAAATTTCAATATTTTGTTTGGTTTGTTCAAGTAAAAAAAAAAGTGTTCTTTCCTTCAGTTCGCAAATGAAAGGATATCTCAAAAAGACGGTGTTATTTGTGAGAAAACAATAAAGAAAAAAATCAAGGGGATTATTTAGAATTTCAAGAAATGCCTATACTTTGAAAATTTCAAAATTTCTCTTCTTATTTACGATATTGCTTGACAGTGATTTTTTCTATGCAACTACGTAATGCTCAATTCTTTTGGAATATTTACTGATGAATCAAACGATAATATTTCAGCTAATGTCAACTTGAGGTAAGAGATCTTTTCTAAAAATGATGAGAAATAATTCATATGGATTTGAATAGCATTGGATGTTATTTCAGCAAAATGTTGGGATGAGTAAAAGTTTTTTTATTTCCAAAATTTTATTAATAATGATCCCATGTGCATGCCCATTTTTCACAAAAATACGGGGAAATACATCACATGGTTGAAAAACAATGATCCAAAATATCCAAATACTGTACTTATTTCGATTGGATGTATAAACGTTGAATAATTGAAACTCATTTTTACAGAATACAAATCATACTCACCTACTCTTACTTTGAGTATAAAAATTTTGCAATCAATCTGAAACATGATAAGTTTTTATTTTGCATTTGAAAAGTATCACTCTTTGTATTTCTAGAAGTGTAAAAATGGCCAAAAGGGATTGACTTTTTGAACTTATTCATTAGAGAATCAAGGGAAACAGTACTGAGCAAGCTTATCAGATATAAAAATTTCAATTGAAAATATTCTGTCAGCAGTTAAGTCTTTCATAAGAATAGAGTATTTAATTAGGGTTTTTTAAAATTTTGTTTTAAAAATAGCACATTGGCTTCTGTATCCGAGAACTGACAATTTATGAAACAACAATTTTTAGACGAAAATCTTATCGGTGAAATTGAAGAAAATCCCTCTTCCAGAGAGGAGCATTAGAAGCGCTGTTGAAGCATGCGGATCTATGCACAGTTTGAAAACATCAGCAGAAACCTAGACTATATTCTAATTAGAGTACACTAGATAGATTACACAGTAGATAGATAGTCACAGTATGTACTCAGTTGGCAATCACGTTTGCCCATAGAAGGAATCCTTCTGATGTAACATTGATACATATTTTTCCATTGCAATTACAATTGCAAGCAAAACTTCATTTTGGGTAGGGCATATTTACAATGGATTCCTACAAAAAATAGTCACTTTTCTAAAATTCAACGCACACTTTCCATCCAACACTAAAAACTATGTACTATACTAAATTCTATTAAAATAGCATCTGTAGAGCATAGAACACTATACGTATGAAGGAGAGTATCAGTTACACAGAATGACGACAATATTACAAAAATTAATTTTTTTTAAAGAAAAAAAGATTAATTATAAATAAAATAATGTCCATGCTCTTACTTAAGGGTAACTTTGGTTCAAATAAGGGGCGTCGTTAATTTTACTTTACAAATTCCTTACGAAGTAGAATCTCCAGAAATTACTTCTTAGTATATGTTCCGAAGATTTCTGAAGCATCGTGCGAGATTTTTTCTTATTTGCTAAGTATTCCACCTCATTGATTTGTTTGAATGGCTATCACTTTTACATTTTCGTGTGAGCCCGAGGGAATTTTGAAATTGTTTATGCAAATACAAGAAATGAACAACGTTTTCTTTCTTTCTATTCAACGGAATTCCTGGAAGCAAACGAGGAGACGAATGCTTCGAAGCACTTGACTTTTAAATACAGCTTTTGTACGCGAACTGGAATAAGACGATTTTAGTAGATATAGTCTCTTATATTTAATACTAGAGTTAAATGATATTTTATCTAGCTGAGAATCTTGTGATATTTAAGAAAATGTTTTAAATGCTACTTCTGTGAGTACAAGGTTTTTGTACATAAACTATAGAACGACACACCAATAATGTAAAAATATATTTTGATATGTTTTAAAAATATGAATAAAAAAGGGAAAGTAATTGTTTTTTAAGAAAAACAGTGTGCGTTCATTGCTTCAAGTTCATTAATGGACAGCCGAAGTAAGAATTTGATTTCATTTGAGACATGAATTGGCATCTGAATCAATGATTTCATGTCATAATACTTAAGAAATCAGTACCATAATATTTATTGTTCCTCTTCTGCTTGTAGACTGATACTCTACTTCCTAGTTCTAAAGCAATATACACAACAGAACATATATCTAATCAACATTTGCTTGTAACAAACTCAACAATTAGCAAAGTCTTGCATTAATCACACAACAAAGTTAAATTTATCATAAAATATCTTGAAAAGAGCAAGAGTTGTGCTGTCGCTCAATAAATACTCCAAGCATTAACGTCAGTTTCGATTTTGATTTTTTTTTCTGTAGAACAATTAGCTGAAATGTCAACTGAAATGAATAACTGATCGAAAGCAAGGCTCCTATAAACTATCGAATGTTGTCATCATAATAGTTAGGATTCAATGGAAAATCATTTCTTTTGGCTCCAAAGTATAACTCTGACCTCGAAACACTGTGTTCGCTTTGCTAAGAAAGCAGCATCGAATGTTATACGAGCCCAAGTCATCCGCGAGCATAAATAGCACCCATTCTCAGCGGATACAATTTGAAACCAACATTTGGATGACATTGTGTCACGGACCCTGAGGTAAATTTTCTTTAGCAGAGCCACTGCAACACAAAGTGAGGTCGTAGTTGACGAGGGCCAATCGGCGGAAGACAGATCCTTTAAGATGCTAAGATCCATGCTTGGGTATTGTTATTTGTACGCTGTCAAGCACAAAGAAGCGTTCTTTGCGGAAAGAGATTTTGTTCTTATGCTTTCGTATGGCCACAGCAAGAAACTCATGGAGATAGGAAACGATTCTGAACAACTACATGACAGTTTCAGTTTCATGTACTCGTCGAATTACAAAACAAAATGTCATTTAATATATTTTGCTTTTAGATATCTTGTTTTAAAATTAAAGAATGATAAGCTTAGTTTGGTAATAAGATACGGTAAATAAAGATAGCACTTAGCAACAAATTAATACGGATTTCTGAAACTGCCATTAGAATCTCAGAGTAAAATTTCTGAGATGACTGATATTATGACCCCTTAGGTCAACAAATCATGAATTACTTTTATCAATAATACTTGCAAATATATATACAACGGTGATAAAACATCAATTATTACAATAAAATCAACACAATAATGACACTTCCAACTCAATGTCTATCCAAAGAATTTTTTTAACATAGAGAATCGGTTGATAGAAAGCTGACAAAATATTCAGCTTTTCAAAGTGGTTTGCTCCAATGATTCCCTACTCAAAACAAAACATGCAAATAAATCCTTTATTATCATCAAGTTTTTTCTTGGTAATGCAACTCAATTGCATAAGGAAAACTAGAGCTGGAAAAATATTCTTAACGTTTGATTTGAATACAAATAACTCATTGGAATTCTTTTGAAGAGTAGAAAAGTTACTTACTAATAGTAACATTGAATGTGTATGCACTTCGAAATTGTCTATATTAATTAAATACATTTTAAATTTCATTGGTACTTTTTCTTATTTATGTGGAAAGTCCTGTGATTTACGAATCTTATTACAGTTAAGTCTCCATTATGTACTTGTGTAAATAATTTATTTCTAAAAAAGCATTAATTTACTTTCTTGTTTGTATTGAATGTTATTCTCGGTGTTATATAGATTTAACTTATAATTAATTCGTAAAGTAACTGGCATTGTTTTGGAAATAGGTTTGTAAATGTGAGAATTATTTTCTTTAAATTAAATAAAATGTTCTTAAAATAAGTACAATAATACAAATTGCTTAGGACTATAATTTTTTTTAAAAAATTATGTAAATATGTTCATGGAATTGAAAGGAAGGTTTTCATTGCAAACTAATATCAGATGTATTCTGAAAGTTTAAACTTGTAAATTAAACATTTTTGGAATTGGTAATTTTCATTTTTAAGCAGTCTTCAGTACAAATAACTAAAAAAATGTTTCATTTCTCTCAAAATAGGATTTTTATCTGAAATATTTATTAGTATTGTCGTAAGTATTTCTTAATCTTAAAATTGGTATTTCGTAGGCATGTGTTTGTTAAAATCTTTTACTAGAAAATCTTAAGTAAAAGGAGAAATCACGACAGGGGGGGAGAAGAAAAAACGGTTTTCAACTCGACAGAGATAAAGTGGTTTGAAAATATTGCGCACACTAGAGAAAAAAAAATCTTTGAATAGACATGTCTTACAGGGTACTTTTTATCCTTTTAAGAGGTAGCTCTATTCTCGTGTCATGGAGAGGGTGGAGTCCATCATCTCTTCATCGTTTCCATGGATACCTGAAAGATATGTAAAGAAAACAAAGTTAGAATATATACCACTACTAGGATCTAGAGAAAAGAAGACGAAGAATTTATTGCCTCTCTCTCTCTTAATGTGTCCAACTATTTACACGAGGGAAACACGAAGGAACATGTTTCGTCAAAGGAAAATACATCGAAGCATTAGAAATAGGAGATTTTAGAACCTCTCCGACTTGTAGAGAAATCATCATTTGCTCTCAAGAATTTGACATTCAAGTAGGAATTTAAGATATTTGAAACTTTATTTTTAAGATCGGTTGTGAATATGGTTATTTAGAAAGGTCTCACGTTCATCTGGATAATGTTGAAGCAACACTTCTAAGAGGAAATCAGTCAAGTTATTGAAAAAGAGGGTTCTTTGGAATCGAATCAATTGTTTCCTCAAGTAAGAAGACTCGAGCCCTACGCTAAGATAGAAGCTGTTTCAAAATGATAAGAAAAGTAAAAATTGTACTTTTTCTCAAATCAAATATATTAGATTTCCTAAGAATACAACCTTTCACAAATATCGCACAAAATGTTTTGGATTGTATATCTGCTTATTCTCTTTTCACTTGCGAAGAATCTGTCTACAACTGTTTTATTTGGTTGAGTGCAAATTAAATATTATTTTTGATCGATGCATCTATTGAGAAGACTGTCTCTTGTAAGACCGTAGGAAAACTATCGACTTTTTCAACTGTACAAAATCCGATCCTTGAACAAAAGAATATCCAGTCTTTCGCCTTTCCAGTGAGATGACAGTTGAAGTATTCAACGCGAAGGATGCATTTCATAATATACAATATTGTCTCTATGACACTTGGAGCGTGGTATGGAAGTTGGGTTCAGGTGTCACCCTTGGCTTGTTAATCCTGGCTCCCAATGACAAAGTCCTACACTCGATTCCTTTTCTCAAAAATCTATCTCATTTAGCAGATGTATTTATTAAATTTAATGAGGTTTGTGTGTGTGTTTGCCCTTGCAAGTTGACAGCATAATTTTTTTTAAAAACAGGAACCATTTCAACGTTTTTTTCCAGAGTTAAACTAAAGAAGTATAATCCTGGAGGTCTGGAATTTTCTCAAATTAACCCAAACAATCTATCAGCACGTTTTAACCTACGTTCAACATTTAACTGCCTTTTATTCAGATTTTGAAGCCAGGTTTGAGAATACTTTGACTATGGTATGCTTTAATATTACAAAATTCTAATTTAATGAGGTGTTATTATTTTAATGAATGCAAATTTTAATGTGTTTGTCAGAAACAACAATGTATTTATCTGATAATACATGTACTATCAGCATGTGTTTTTATTATTCATTTGGTACTTAGGTATTCGCGTCACCGTAGTCAAATTTGCGTCAAGCGAATCGCGCCTATATAGATAGCCACAATAGGCAATGAATTTATATGGTCATATTGAAAAAAAATGTCACATGACAACAGGAACCGATCGTGATTCGCACCAAGGAAGATAATAAAGTTTAGAAACGGATGCCAGCAATTTTGGCATTTAAAAGGCAAACCTGTTATTTGTCCCGAATTATGGAATATCGTGAGGAAGTTTTTAATTATTTTTTTCTAGTAAGAAAGTGTTTCAGTGCAGTTGCCTATCTACAAAACAAAAAAAAGGAACTGGATACCACTAACACGGGAGATTTAAGGTTAAACCTGACAAGATTGATACTAAATGTTGAAAATTTGTTATTGTAGCGCCAGATTCATCCCTCCCATTAAAATCAATTGTGTGTTGTTTGGTTATTTTATTTAACAGTTATTTTATATATTAATTAACTTTCAATTTAATTAATTAAAGTATGGTTTTTAAACTTCTAACTATATACTTCATTAGTTATAAAAGTAATTCTTTTAAAGTAGTAGTAGTAGTACTAGCTGTCAAAAAGACATTTAAGGTGATAAATTTGCAAAAATTCAATATTAATTAAGCAGGGGTCTACCCTATACCGATAAACATGGCAAGGGGTCCTCTGGAACCTCTGATCAAAAGAGAAATGTTGTCATATGTTTATCATTAATAGAACATTAAATTCTATCTCAACAGCTGTGGAAAACTGATCAAGTGTTTCAACTACAATCGTGGGGGTAAGGGAGAGTTATATTAACGTCGCACTACACGAGGGCTGTTGGTGACGTCATTTTGTTCCATTTTCAAGGGACGAGGATGACACTTGAGTTGTCATTCCCTCTCCTAAATTTCATGCCGCATCAAAGAGAGGACGTTTGAACCTCGATAGATTGATTGGTCTCCTCTAAACGAGGGGTCTTGAGCGGCACTAGGATCGAACTCATGTCACTCAAGCTCCGTAACTCAAGGCGACTGCAGCCACCCACCAAATTTCCACAGAGATAAATCACCCGCCAAATTTCTATACTTGGCTGGAGTTGACACTAATATAAATAGGCAAATATGTTCTTTAGATTCATATGTTTTTTAATTAAATGCAATTTTGTATGAAGTAACGAACTGCGTTTAAATATTTTGGAAGATCAATGTGTCAAATAAAAATGTAATATATTTCTTTTCACTTGCTGGTTCCGTAACTAGAAATAAAGTATCCTAAAAATGGAATTAATCCTTAAAAATGTTCAAAAAAGATATCTATAAAAAATGTGTGGATCCTTAGTTGTTTTTTCTTTCTCTTTTCAGGTGAAAAAAAGGTTGTTCCTGAAAACACACAAAAATGATTTTTTGAAATAATTGCATACTTTGGGTAAAAAGAAAATGTTTTCTTTGATGTCAGGATTGACCTTGAGATTCTTGAACAATCCTTCTAAAATTTGGGGCAATATATGCTTAGCCCAACTCATATGCATTACTTGGGAATCCAAATATCTGTGTTTCAAATCATATTTGTTGTTGACTGCTTCACTTACCGTTGCACTGGAAAACTTTAAATTTAAACTCAGAATTTTATTTTAATAATGCTAATAATAAATCCCATATTGATGTTGTTTTGACCAACATATCAATGATGATAATCATTTTCGAATTAGGGATGGCGATCTGAGATTGATTAATCGAAGAATCGATTTCTCGGGCCAAAAAATCGATTTTTTAAATCGATATGTAGCACTGAATTGATTTAGTGAATCGATATTTCATCCTAGAAAATCGACATTCGATTTTTTCTGTTTTGGTAAAAACCATAAAATATATTATTTACAATTAGTTGAATA
Source organism: Trichonephila clavipes (assembly GCA_019973935.1). Classification (NCBI taxonomy): domain Eukaryota; kingdom Metazoa; phylum Arthropoda; class Arachnida; order Araneae; family Nephilidae; genus Trichonephila; species Trichonephila clavipes. The sequence continues at coordinate 212,372 of BMAU01001464.1, read as the reverse complement.
TACTATCTTTAAAACCTGTAATATTACGGTGTTGGTAGTTAAAGGGTTAATTACTGAAAAACTCGCGAGATGCCTGTGTGCTTAGTTTTCTTCGCCTTTCTTTAATAAATAAAAAAAAGTTAAGTTTGTAATCTTTGACTTTTTGTATTTGTTGATATTGTGTCATTTGTTTATGCCTTGATTGACTAACTGTCGTATTGTACTATGATTAGTGATTTTGCTACGGAATAATAAGTAACTGAGGGTAAGAATAAATAGCTGCACTATCGTGGGATCATTTGTTCCTTGTGAGCGCCTTTTTTTCGATTGCCGGCAACATCGCTAGTGATGAGCGGAACCCCTTGGATCCCAGTAGACTTGACAATTGTTTTTAAAAAGCTTAGGTATCAAGCAATGAGAACTATAAGCTATATTATCCATTTTCGAAACTTTTCAATGTAAAAAATACATTTAGAAAATAAATTTCTTTTATACCTGATACTTTGATATGGTACTAAAAATAATTGTAATTGTCGAATTCTCTGAACTAAAAAAATTCCTGACTTTACTGATAAGAGATCGTTTATTATGGTACCTTTCTTGTTTTTCATAAAATGGACTTATATTTGCATTGTAAACACAGACTTGAAAAAAAAATCGATTTTGTAGGAATCGATCTTTTAGACCTCGATTTCTTTGTGAATGAATTCCTCAAGTTACGATTCGATTCGATTTAAAAATCGATCTTTTTCGGAAAGAATCACCATCCCTACTTCGGATAATATTAAAACTTATCTGAAATCCATCTCATCATTAGTTTTTATAATGAATCATTTACTACTACAAAAAATATTTAACAGTTTTAAATTTCTCTGAAAAAAATAAGAAATTGTTTGTTTATAAAGTAGAGACTTAATTAAAAGATCAAGTTTTTACAAGAATTGTTGCGTTGAGCAGCTAAATAATTCTTGAGTTTAAAGATAACGCTTAATCTGTTTTTTCGGGATCATTTTCATATATGAGCGGAATACAGTTGACTAATGCTACGCTTATTAATCCCTTATGCTCAAGAAGATTTTTAAATTACTCAATTTTGAAAACGTATATAAAAATCATTTACGAGATTTCTAAATGTAATTTCAATCTTGGAAACTGTATTATTACAAGTAAACACTTTTCGCATGGAAAGAAAAACAGGTCCATTAGAATAAACTTCGTTTTTTTCTATTCGAATGAGAAAGATAGCTTGTTTACTTAAAGTTTAGTCACTTTAATTTTACCATTTTTACTAAAAAACAAAATTCCTTTAAAAGAACCACTTGAATTTTCGGACAAAATAATTCACAGCAAAAAACGAACTAAATTTCTTACAGCAAGAAAAAAGAATTTAAATCTAAATTAAGTAAAATTTTCTTTCAAAAGGGTTGTTCATTTAGAAGGAAATAATTATGTAGAATTAAATTATGTTAGTACTCATAATCTATTTTATAATAATGATCCCATTTTATATAAAAACTTCATTTTTTTTTAAATAAAAAAATGTACTCTTTCAAGTGATGTCTCTTCTTACCAAGTTGTATTAAAAATTACGTAGGTACGGAAGATGAGAAAAATTACGTTCAAATTAAATATTCCTAATAATAAATGCAGGTAATGATTACGCTAATATCCTTTAATTAACTACGAATAAAATAATGTATATTAAAATTCATAAAAATGTATTAAAAATCTTATTAATTAAATAATTCTAAGAAAAAATCACGCTTAAATTATATTGCATTTGTTCTAACCCTTTATTTTTTTAATGAATGTTCATTTGTAATCTATATGTTAACTGAAGGACTCGAGGACAGAGCCTTCTGGGTTTATTGTTAAAGTTGGAACAAGCACAAGGCCATACTAATGATTTTCTTGCATTACTTTTAACACAGCTCTCTCGCTCTTGATTTCTAAAATATTATATTCAACGCAATCTAAGATCCCAAGAGAAAATAGCAAAGCCGATTGAGAGGCATATTAGTAGAGCATTCCTCTCTCTTTAAGATCCTTAAGCATCCTCTCCTTGGTTGCTAAGCAACCACCGTCAAGTTTAAATACAATTTCTACTCACGAAAAGAAAAAAACTTACATATATATATAAACCTAACCTATTCTAAAATCTAAAAACCTAAAATCTTCTTAATATGACATTTGAGATTTTTACATTTTCTAATTGTATAGATTTTAACCTTTCTAAAAATACCTCATTTTAACCTCTAGGGTAATTAGAAGCCCTTAAAACCTATTTTTAAATAATTATTGAAACTGGGCCACGTCCATTTAAATGGGGAAAAATGTAAGCAAAGTATTTTCTTTTTTTGCTTAAAAGTTTAATTAATGATGGAAATCAAAACTTTTATATAATCCATAATTTCTAAAAAAGTGTTTACATGGAGGTACACAAAATCCCAATGAAAGTGTAAGCAATGTAATATGGTCTCGTGTACCGAAGAAAGTATTTGTACAAATAGAAATATTATCATTCGGTACATAGGATGTAATTTCATCATTTAATATGAAAAATGTATCAAAATAGAAATTTTGAGAAAACTTAATATTGAGCCTGGTACAGGCAATGGAGCGCCTCGACAAACAGAGGCTGTTAAAGGCTAAATACTCAGGTTTACAAAAAAACAAAGGAAGTTAGGAAAGAAAATAGACTTAAAAGGAAGAGAGAGAGAGAGGATGATGAGATTAAAAAAAATGTAGATCATTTGGAGTATGGAGAAGAATATTTTAATAAAAAAGTAAATATATATAAAATTAAAGTTCCTTTATCTCAAAAGTAAATTTTTGATGTTCGGTGTACCTTTTCTGTGAAAATAATGTTCACATGTATGTAAGTTTCTTATGACAGATTTATAATGATGGCTAATATATAATAAAATGAGCTTTTTCTAAAAAACTTAAAAATTTATTTTTTACAAATTTTTTTATGTGAAAAATGGATCAAATTTCACTATATGTTTGATAAAATATTTTATAAATTATTAAAAAATTCAAAATTAGCTCAAAGCTCATTTCAGTCTAATGAGGGTGTATTTTAATTGTATGGAAATTTTCAAGCATGTACTTATAACAGATTTTAAGAAAAGGTCCATCGCTAATTTAACATTGTTGGTATAGAGCAGGGGTGGGCAACCTTTTAGTTGTGGCGTGCCAAACCAATCTACCCATAGGATTCAGCGGGCCACACAGTAGGACCGTTCAAATGCATGCAGAGTAAAAGTCAATAATGTAGATATTACACATTTATTATATATTCATTTGGCACAATTTAAAAATATTTCTTAACATAAAAATAAACAGCATAAAATATAACTACTACTTCACCAAAAATAAAAAGAAAATTCAACATATATTATGTATTTTTAAACATTTATTAAATAAGAACTAGACAACAAAAAATATATCTAAGTATTTTTCTTCATTATAGTAAATAAAAGGATAGATAAACATTTTAATGCGAACCAAGTGCTTACATCACTCTACTTTAATATCGCAAATTCAGGTGTATTACTCGATTTTGAGCACTCAGTTGTTAATTAATATCTTTGCGGACATGAAATATTTTTCATATGAGAAAAGATTGTTTACTTAGATATAGAACCATAAGTGTAACGCAGAGTGCATGTAATTTTCTCTCTTCAAACAATTAAATCTCTCCAGTAATGACATTCATTAATTTACAAAATAGCTATAAACTTATGTTTAGAGTTATCGTTCAGATGTTTTCATACTTCCCCATAAATGTTCATAACTCTGAAGATGTTTGTCAAATAAGGTCCATTACAAATTTATCAATCTTCCTTCACTCAAAAATTGACAAATCTGCAGAGTACCAAAGATAACTATACCGCGTGCTATACGTTGCCGACCCCAGGTATAGAGGTTTTCATCTCCCCTTAAGGGAGATTTTTCCTGGAATCCAAATCCAATTGGAAAAAATATGCAAGAAGGATCATCCTTTTAGGAAAGATATTTGAGCAATGTAACTTGTGTTGAAGATTTTAGAATCACATGGTTTGAAGCAGTTAAGATCATTTGTAGGTGTTTTTGTTTGAATAGTAATATATTTTTATATAAACGTGGTGGAATAAAAACCTTATTTTTAAGAATACGTTTCTTCCTGTTGAACTTTTTGTTTGAAATATAAAGAATGATATGTATGACTGAACCTTTTTCATAAAGGGAAAAAAGTTTGTAATCCATCCATTTGGCTTCATTGTTCATTAATGAGTCCTAGCTCTTTTTTAAAAATACGAAAGTAAGTATTTGTTTTTCAACTTGAAATCATTTTTGATTGCAAACTACTACATGTTTTAACTAAGAATGCGCACCCATTTCTATCTGGAAAATTTTATCAAACAATAATTTGTGTATTTCATACTAAATATTCATCTAATATTACAAAAAAACATACCAATGATTCACAATTTCGATTGAATTCTCACACTTTGATTACTATTTTATTCGCCACAGGCTATCTCATAATGATGTACGAAGGTTTTGATATCTCAACTATTGATAAGTAAGCGCTCGATTATATTAAAAAACATTTCACTTCTGGAATAATATTCAAGTAGAATTATCTTTTGCGCACCCAAAAATGGATTTCCACACACAAAATGGATCTCTATTCAACAAAATAAATATCATTTCTAAATTTAAAGTCTATATCTAATAATTCAAAAAGGGGAAATGTGTTATCAAGAAACCCCGTAGCCCACTTTGACAGTCGATTGTCGAAAGACCCATTCTTATTGGATTTCAGTTTAACAAAAAAGAAACATGCCTACCAAATTTCATTATTGTAGATTTAGTAGTTCGGAAACGGGAATTTTTTTTTATCAATACACCCTAGTAACTCCCGACTTCACGCATAGCAGACGATTTCCATAAAATTCATTCTTAGTGAATCTCTATTCAACAAAATAAACATGCTTAACAAATTTCAAGTATATGAGTCTAACAATTAAAAAAAAGATTTTTTTTCAATAACTCCCCTCAACCCCTCGAAACACCCTTGGTTGCAGATTGTTGTAAAATCCGTTCTTAGAACTCTACTTCAGGAAAGGAGCATGCCTAACAATTTTCATGTCGGTAAGTCTAATAGTACAAAAATGGAACTATTTATTTAAAACGCCCCTTGGGAGATGAGGGTCGATTTTCATAAATCCCATTTTGTAGCGGATCTCTTCTCCAAGAAAGGAACATGCCTACCAAATTTCAAGACTACATCAAATAGTTTAAAAACGGAAATTAATATCGATAACGCCCCTTAAGTTTCAATTCTCACAAAATCTCTTTTGTAGAGGATCTTTACTCCGTAAAAAAAAACGCACCAACTAATTTTTAAACGTTCAAGTACGGGTATATTCAGTTATAACGCCCCTTAAGGCACAGCAACACCCCTTGTGAGTCAGTTTTTGTATAACTAATTTTGTAGCAGATTTGTACTCCATGAAAGGAAAATACTTATCAAGATTCAAGTCTGTGTCTAATATTTTGAAAACGGAAATAATTATATATAACACCCCTTAAGCCAATGCTTCTCAAACTTTCAATATTTGTGACCCAATTTTCAGTCATAATTTACATCACGACCCTCTTATACTACAACCACTATGTATTGAATGCAACAATAATGTACTTTAACGCTAAAACTACAATGTGACTAATTATAAACTGCACAAATTATCAAAATAAGTATTATATTTTGTATATAATTTTGTATATGACAAGCCCATGGAAGTCACTAGTAATTGCTAAACTTGTGTGTAATTTAGTGTTGATAAATTAATTATCAAATACTTTTTACCAGACTGATACATTCATAAGTATCTTACGTCCAGGTGAATATGTATTTTACTTTTAATTGTCAGAATTTTGTTTTGCTTCCTTTCAGTCAATTGATAATTATTTGAAATCTTTTATTTTCGACATGCTCGCGCCCCCCTCGTAAGGTTATCCCGCCCCCTAGGGGGTTGTACCCTACAGTTTGAGAAACGCTTCCTTAAACGTCGATTTTCACAAAACCTCTCTTGCAGCGAAATTCTACTTCATGAAAGGAGAAACGGAAATAATTCTCTCTAAAGACCCTGAAATTCCTCTTGGAGGTCTATTTTCGCAAAATCCGTTCTTAGCTAATCTTTATTTCATGAAAGGGACCAAATTTCAACTCTTAATGATAAAGCTTTTATCCTTTATATACTGTATTTACTTGAATCCAAGCCGCACCCCCAATTTTCCACACGTTTTGGAGAAAAAGAAATTTCAAAAATTGTGCCAAGAGGTTCTTCAATATCCTATACTTCAGAAATTTTTTTAAGAACTTGATGAGAAATAACAAGTTAATAACTCATTTATTTTACCAATATTCAAAACTTTCGAATGAACCCATACTGACTCTAAGCGTCATTCGAAATCATTGGTCCCTCCCGTTGTCACTCCGGAATGGGTGCGGCACACAGTTTTCCCAATCGAGCGCTCGGAAAGTCCAAAAACGCACGAAATAAAAAAAAAACCCCACTATTTATGGTCCTCATAGGTTCCCTAGCCATGGGATAAACAGTTTTCGTCAGTATGCGAATAGAAATATTCGACAATCAGCGGTTTATATCGGGTTTCTTTTTGCTGCAAGAAACACTTGCGAGCGTTATTTTCTAGTAACAAGTTCAATCTTTTTGTCTGAAGAAGATTTTGCAGTATTTAAAAGGGTTTTTTTTAAATACATGCCACATGGGTAATTAATTTCTTGATTTGACTTACAAATTAGGTTCACGTTTAGTTAAAAATTGTAAAAACATAACATTTAGCACAGCATGGAAATCCTACTAACATATGTCGGTTTTTTGTGTTTATTGGAATACAACTTTTGGAATTGACACGGATTGATCACAGAAACACTTAAGTTACGTAGAGTAGATATAGACCTTTAATTTAATACTAAATTTATAGCTGCTACTACTTGCTACATCCAAAGTTATAATTTTTTTACATCGTTGGCCGATGGTATTACTCGGAGTGCCTTATTCAATGTATAGAAGTATGAGCAAGATACTAGCACAAAACTTATGTTGTTTTGAGTTTAATTAGGACAACAACGGACTTTTATAAATATGAGGACCAGCAGCAATTATAATTTAGAAAAATTGTTAAAAATTTCTGCTCGTTTGTAGGGGGAAAATGGATGAGGTGCCATAAAAATGAAAAGTTCTTCTCCAAGTCGAATGATGCGTGGTTGTCGAGGAAGTAAGATTTATATTATGTGTGTTTTATTATTTTTAAGGAAAATATATAGCTAATGTTTTAGCGGTGTATTTTGTATTTATTTAAGCTTATAATAATTATTTTTTTCAGAATTATAAACTTTAAAATGATTTTTCTCAGTTTGTGTTTTTCGCATTCTTCCACAATTATTTACTAATCACTTCCATTTTTTCCTTGTGTCTAATATGTAATGCATGTAACAAAATTAGGAATCCATTTTATTGTAAATTGAATACTTCTTTTTTTAAAAAAAATTAATGTGGGAAACATTAGGCTTTTTTGGTTGAATTTTAGCATATATATATACACTGTTGGACAATTGCTAAGGACGGATAACACTATCATCCATAGCAACCACAAAATGAAAGGAAGTAAAATGTGGAAAATTAGAATAAGTGCGGGATATTAGTAAGAAGAAGTATGAGTATGCAATTTTTTTTCCACGTTTGTTCATCACGTGATAGCGTTCATAAGAGCTTTAAAGGTTTTGACGCGTGTGGACAGTTGTTGTTTCAAGTCAAAGTTTTACAGGAATGATTTAATAGACGAACTTAAAATTTTTGGCATGTCTTCCCGACATCACATAGATGATTTTATGCGTGGCCGAATTATTGGAAAGATCGAAGAAGGGCGAAAAATAACAGATGTTGCCAGGGAGTTCGACATCGCTCACAGCATTGTTTCACGGCTGTGGAAGTCATTTAAAACTACTGGAATGTGTAGTAGACGGCACGGGGAAGGTCGTGTTAGAAGTACGACGCTTGCAGAAGACAGATATATCGTCCTATCAGCAAAAAAGAACAGGCGCACCACAGCTCAGCAGGTGGCAAATCTCAGTTTCTTGCTGCCTCAGGAAAGCAGATCTCCCGAAAAACTGTTGCCAGACGTTTGAGGGGAGGAGGACTATACGCACGCAGACCTGTTGTGTGTGTCCCATTGACCAGACAGCACCGTACTGCCCGTTTGCAATGGTGTCGTGAGCATCACAATTGGACTGAACAGGACTGGGCATGCGTACTATTCTCAGATGAGAGTAGGTTCAGTCTGTCATCGGATTGTAGACGCCAACTGATCTGGCGCGAGAGTGGTACTGCTTATCGTCCAGAAAATATCCAGGAAAAGGACCGATATACGACATGCAGTATCATGGTGTGGGCCGGCATCATGATCAATGGCCACACGCGCCTACATGTGGTTGCGAATGGGACTATGACGGGCCAACGATACATTGATGAAGTTCTACTTCCTCATGTTCGTCTTTTCCATGGTGCTGTCGGTGATAAATTTGTTTTTATGGACGACAACGCAACATGTCATCGAACACTCGCTGTTCAGGATTGTCTAGACTTCGAGGGTATTCAACGTCTCGTATGGCCAGTGCGTTCTCCAGATCTAAACCCCATTGAAAATGTGTGGGATGCTTTGGGGAGGCAAGTTGCTGGTCGAAACTATCCTCCGACAAACAAGAACACCCTCATCCGTGAACTCACAGAGGAATGGGATAAATTGCCTCAACAGCTGCTGGATAATGTTGTGCAAAGTATGGTACGACGTGTGGAATGTTGCATCACACTCCACGGTGGACATATCCCGTACTGATACCTTTCTTTAAGGTGCCTGCTGACTTTTAGATGCATTGTTCCATTTCTCCGTACGCAGATCAAATGAACATTTTTTTTTTTTTCAGATGTTTCACAGCTTTTGTACTTTCCAGAACAATAAATATTCTTTATTCTAATGTCTGAACAGTGTAGCAACTATATTTTATCCTACTAGGCCTCATGTCTCGCTTAATGTTATGCTACATAGCAATTTGTGATCTGTCCTTAGCAATTGTCCAGCAGTGTATATCAACATTTTATTGTTTTTTTCCTCCAAAACTAATTAAAGTATTGTAAAATCGATCCCTAAAGGTGTTTAAAACATCCTCAGAAATATTACAAAAATTTCATGTCAAAAAATCAATTAACACAAAAAGAGTAATTTTTAAAAATTTGGAAATTTCTTAAAAGAAATTAAATTTGAAAAATTGTGTGACTAATAAGTAAATTTTTTATCTCGTATCATTTTCTTGAATAAACATTACATGAAATGCTAAAAAATGTAATTTTTGAATATATAAATTTTAAAAAAAAATGCTCAAAGGGTGCCGAGTCCTTTTAAACACTACCTATTATCCTTTATTGTTTTTGTACGATGTTATGTTTGATTGCATTTGTTTAATACAGTGATTCTCAAACTTTCTATACTTGCGACCTAATTTTCAATTCTAATTTTCATCGTGACCCCTCCATATAATAACGATGTATTGAATTCAATAATAATATACTTTGACGTAAAGATGCAATACGACTTTAATTATAAACCGTACAAATTGTAAAAATAAGTATTAAATTTTGCATTGAATTTTATGGCATCCCCCTAGGGTAAGTGGTAATTATTACACTTGTTCTTAACTTAGCACTGTTAAATTAATTATGAAACACATTGTGCAGAACTGATACATTGATAAGTGAATTATATCAGTGTGTAAATCTGTATTTTATGATTTCAGGATGTATTTTGTTTTGCTTTCTTTCAGTAAGTTATTAGTTTTTTAAAAAATAATTTTTGTTTTCGACTTTTCGATATACTCGCGCCCTCCTTGTAGGGTTATCACGCCCCCTAGGGGGCGGGCCTCACAGTTTGAGAAACACTGGTTTAATCTTTAACAATTATTAAATTAAATTTTTTTAACTTGCCACACTATTTCTTGTATATATTCTCCCGCGTGTAAATTACCACTTCCGTTAACATCCTTAGATCCTTGTTCAAAAACTAGTTCCACTTAACAATCATTTGTTCTTGATCCAATTCAAACTGGACATAAATTAGTTAAGACCCTATTAACCTTATTTGTTAGTAAAAAACAGAAAAAAATACCCAATTTACATTAATTACCATGATTTTAAATCATTATGAAGACTTTAAAGCCATCAAATAATTTCCGAGCGTTAGATTGGGAAAACTGCCCACTGTGCGGCGTCGCCATTTTTCCCACAGAGGAGCGTCTTCCGTGCAGCATTTTTTTAAAGGAATGTATTATTTAAGAATGTAAAAGAATTCTTAAAGACTGTTGAACATTTACAAGGAAAAATATCATTTTGCTTACGCTATCGACGTATATTTGTTTCATCCGTGTCAAATTTTGAGTGGCCACTACTCTGCCTCCCTTTTGTGAACTCGTGTTGATGTTTTTACTGATATATTTGTTGTGATTACAAGAGAGGATGCTGAAGACTGGAGATCAACTGCGGAATGGGATAATTCATCCTTTTAAAAAGGATGGAACCTCTTCAAACAAATGATTCGCCCGATTTTCAGTAGCATTAACACTGGAAAAATAGCGTGGCTTCCATTCGAATAAATACGGTATAGAGATTAATAGATGGCTAGTAGCAGTAAAAAACAATGACAAAATAAACTGCATGTTAATATTTTAATTCATATCATATTTTTATAAAATTATATAATGTTTATTTGAAATCATACACCTGTTAAATCATTTCTCCGAGTTCAAAATCGAAAAATGTTTGTTTTTCCAAATCTAGATCAATTTCTGGATCATTATCCACTATTGCGTGCCATACAAACATAATTTAAGCGGTTAGAATAAAACTGTCGTTTTTAGAGACAAAGTTTCAAGTGAAAAAGATAGGATTCATTAAGCATTTCTTCTTTTTTTCTTTGCTCCTTTTCCTTTCTCTTCCTTTATTGGTGTTATATATCTTGTAATTTCAATAAGTTATTCGTCTTTAATATATAATTCTTCCCCTGTTGCTTATCTTTTACTTTTTTTCCTCTTTTACTTTTTTTAGGCTCATTCAATTGTCAAATGGACGAAAGGATTTTTGCTCAGTCAACTTCGGGGATCGAACCCGATTCACAAATGAGAAATTTTTTTAAGAAAAAATGGGTAAATATATGATAAATCGCCGAACTGAACAATACCAAAAAGTATCATGTAAGAAGAGTCGGGAATAAGTTTTTTGGGAACATCCGACGAGAAAAGGAAGAAAAATCAAAATTGAATGGTGGAAAAAAATGTTTCATTTTAATACTCAAGTAATTTTTACAAGATTCGAAAGCTTTTTGAATCTCAAAGGAGTAACTTTTGATTCGTATAGCTGTATGAAAACAACATAAAATAACGCTTTAAATCATTGTAAAAGATTGTCTAATTTAAGAGATGTGAAATACACATAATCTATGCATACATATTCTCGACAAACTCAGCAAAAATTTTTTATCTCTCACTTTCAATTCATTCATGTTAGTTCAATTTACTTTCAAATAATAAACACAAAAATAGATGTAGTTATTTCCTCTTCGTATTTACTTTTCTAATTTGCAAGTAGAATCAGATGTATAAAATATCCGTTTTTAGGAGCCAGATTATTCTTCATTTGTTTTTCACTTCCTTTGGCTAAAAAAGCACAAAAGAGCAGATAATGACTTAATGTAACTAGCTAATGTAATAGCTAGCGGGGGGTTTTTTGGTACTAAGTATTTTACTTTTGATTCTTCGCTTTGAAAAAACAGCATATATATTTATTGATTTCACAGTTCTTTTATGCAATTCGATCAAGTTTCATGTTCCTTTATATCTTTTGAAAGTTCTGGACTGAAAATTTGTGAATTCGGCAATGAATACTGAATGTAAATGCAAAACGACTTAACAATTTATTAAATTATTAAATTAACAATAATATAGTAATATAGTACAACCCAATCATAAGCTCGTATCAGTAATTATTTTACTGACATGAACCTAATATATAGGTATCATATAATTACTTTATGATAAAGATAATTATTTCAAACATTGATAAATTTATTTTTATTTTTGAGGAAATTATGCATACTTGCACACAACATATGAAATCTATGCATAATAGAAATAAAATCATTTCTTTTAAAAATAATATATATAATCTACAGATGTGAATTGTTAAAATAAAATATTTTATATTTTTTTTTCACGAATAAAATTCATTTGAAATTAAACCGGAATTAAATAAGTGAAGGTATATTTTCTTGGAAAACTGTGATTGTGTTAAAAAAATTCTTGAAAAATGATTTGCAAATAACTAGGAACCTATTAAAATATTTCTAATTGCTATTTAATATGCTAAATTCAATGTTCCACTTGTTCTGACAAAAATCATATAAGTACAATCTAATATTTTTTTATCCCAACAGATAAAAAAATTTTTAAAAAGTTGCCCATCCCGTGTAATATATTTATCTTCAAAGATATAACGAAAGGAAAAGACAAAAAAAAAAAGATCGTGAACGCTTGAAGAAAGAAAAAAAGCCCAAAGAAGTAAACAAAAGAAGTTTTAGTTTCAAGAAGTCGGTGATTTGAGGAGATTGTGTGACCTCACTTTTTATGCACGGGATTCACCTGGATATTAGTTATCTCGGGGGAAAAGAAAACGGTTTTCTTTTCTGTTCAGTATTTGTACTCAAATGCTACCAGATAAAGGATTTCGCATCCCTCATTAAGTGTATTTTTTTTCCTATTTAAAACTCCTTAGGTTTTGCATTAGAAAATTAGTACGATTGTTGAAAGAAAGAAATAGTAAAACATTCACAACTAGCATCTGTGTTGGAATAAAGATAACTTGATGAGTATGTATATTTCATCATTATTTTTTATACAGTAAGAAAATAATAATTTTAAAAAGTGCATGGCTCGAATATAATAATAATAATAATAATAATGCAAAAAAATAATGCAAAATAATGCATAATAATGCAAATAATAATAATAATAATAATAATAAACAAATTCCTGGTTGAACAAAATCATAGTTGAAAAAATGGGGTTCACAATTGATAGATCTTTTTTTAATAATAGCAAAACGTTGATTATAACAGTATATTGACATTTCAATTACTTTTAATATATATATATTAATGGATTTAGAAGGTATTAAAATACTCTAAATACTTTTTTCAATAGCTCCAAGAATTTTTCTTTTGTAAGCTCCTTTATAGATACACAAAAAGATAGAAAGTACTTAATCGTTTTTAAGATGCAAATTCTTTTGTCGGCATTTCTACAAATCCAGTTCAACTCATGATACGTATACAAAATTAAAAAAAAAAACTGTCCTCCTTCCCATTGGCAATAAATCATTGTTTAGACTGGGAATTGGTTACTAACTGGTATCCAATAGGTTTCCTTTGACGATTCCTTTCTGGCGAGAAATCGCTAGCATAAGATTAGTACAGAAAATCTGTCTTTTAGTAGGTTCCTGTAATAAGTTTTCGTAATTTCTCTTATCAATAGATTTTCCAAGTAAATTTTAATTATATTAGAGGGAGTGTGATTATCAATTAATTTCCGAAAAGCTTTTCGGTATTTCAAATTGTCAGGAGAGAGATTTGAAGGGATGAAAAGTAAAAAACTTTTCAATGGGAAACTAACTTGTTCTAATGTGAATAAATGTTTGATTGAATCAAGTTTCATTTGATCGCGTGGAACATAATAAAGCATTTTCCTTAAATTTCCTTTAAGTGAAGCTTGAAATTCCTTTTAATAACTTTCATTTAATAATTCTCATTCAAATATGGAATTTAAATTTGATTGAGGTAAAGCACATCAAAAGTAGAAAATTTTAACAAATTTAGTCCTTATTCATTTAAAAAGTAGAACAATAAATAATAAGAGTGTAAAAAATACAAGTCGTTTGAATTCCAATAGTATTAAATGAATATTTTGCAATGTTCTAATTCTTACAACGAAAAGAAATATTTCATACGAGACATAAAATGAATGAACAAATAAAGTATCTAAAATTGTAACCAAACAAAAGTAACGGAGAAATCACAACTAAGCTACTTACAGTGGTACAAACAATTGAGGATACACCTTACTTTTACTTGATAAATCCAACTTTCAATCGAAATAACACATTAACTAGATCTGCAAACGTGTTTTTGTTTTCACACGTAACAAAAGGGTTAATTTACAGTAAAAATAACGAAAATCAACAGAAAAATATCTAAAATTAAAAATTTCACAAGTATTTGAAATAAACATAAGCAGATCATTACCTCAAAAAATTGAGGATACACCAATGAAATGTTTGTTTAACTACTACTAGACTTTTCTCTGCTTGCTACTACAATAGCCTAAATTTGGCCAATTTTATCTTAAACTTTTTCGACTGCTACTTTTGTCTTTTGAAGTTCGTTACGTGAATTTAAAGTCGCAATTTTAAGTGGAAAATGGATCCTCGGAGAGAGACCAGTATTGATGTAAGAAAATTTATATTAAGGTTATTTAAGAAAGGAAACTCTTATCGTGAAATAGCTAAAATTGTCAGTAGAAGCCACTCGTGTATCCAGAAAATCATTGAAAGATTTAAAAGCGATGGATTAATTGAAAATAAAAGTGGAAGAGGAAGGAAAAGTATTCTGAGTGATGTAGCCAAAAGGAAAGTATTGAAAGATATCAAGATTGATCCTAAACTAAGTGCAGTCAAACTAGCTGCAGAAACTTCTCGAATAATGGGCAGAAGTGTAAGTGCTGAAACTGTGAGAAATGTGATTAGACATGCTGGATATAGCAGTCGAGTAGCTAGAAAGAAACCTTTCATAAGCTTACAAAATCAGAAAAAGCATTTGGAGTTTGCAAAAACTCATCACTTGAAGACATAACTTTTGGAAGAAAGTTATATTTAGTGACGAAAGTAAATTCAACATTTTTGGAAGTGATGGACGTCGCACTGTTTGGAGAAAACCGCGAACACCGCTTTGGATCCAAAACATTTACGTCCTACAGTTAAACATGGTGGTGGCTCCGTCATGGTTTAGGGTTGTATGGCTTCAAATGGGGATAGGAAATTTAGTTTTTATAGATGGCATAATGGATCATAAGCTTTATATACATATACTCAACAACAATCTTAAAGAAAGTGCAAAAAAATTGGGTTTAGATGGAAATTTTATTTTCCAGCAAGACAACGACCCCAAACATACGGCACGTAATGTCAAAATGTGGTGTCTTTTTCATTGTAAACAGCAATTGCACACACCCTCACAGTCTCCTGACATCAATGTCATAGAAAATTTGTGGGTCACGCTCGAAATAGCGGTCCAAAAACACCAAATTAGGAACAAAGCCCATTTAAAGCAAGTGTTACAAGAATAATGGGATAAAATATCTCCAGATACCACCAAAAAATTGGTCGAATTGGTACCAAGACGTTTGGAGGCCTAAGGACATGCAACCAGATATTGACACTGTCTTTGTATGTGGTATGTCACACAAATTTCATTGGTGTATCCTAAATTTTTTGAGCATAAGATCTGCCTATGTTTATTTCAAATACTTATGAAATTTTTAATTTTAGATATTTTATTGTTGATTTTCGTTATTTTTACTGTAAATAAACCCTTTTGTTACGTGTGAAAGTAAAAACACGTTTGCACTTCTAGTTAATGTGTTATTTCGATTGAAAGTTGGATTTATCAAGTAAAAATAAGGTGTATCCTCAATTGTTTGTACCACTGTATATATTCAATAAATTCAACTTTGAAGGATTCAATCTCACTGCGAAAGGAATTCTTTTTTTATCCCAAGGAAATTTATATCGGAAATTAATTTTAAGTTTTAAAATTGAATCATCATAATAAGGAAGTTTTTTGAAGAGCTATTTATGAAAATTTTATTTAGTAAGATTTGGATTGTAAAATATGATACGAGTTCAAATAGAAACGGCTGTCCATTCAGGATAAATAGATTTTGCTAGTATCTGTGTGTTTTTTAAACGAGTTTAAATCTATATTTAAAATAAAAAAGATTTTAAATTCATGTATCACATACAAAACCTTATAGGTACTCATCATATTGGAACATCGATTCTAGAAAATGTAAACTGGAATCATTTGGATTAGCCTTCAGGTACTTAATACGAACATAAAATTTGTGAAATATTTTACAAATAAAGCATGTAATCTACAGAAATTTCTTTAAAAAAATCATTATTCAGTCCAACATTATGCTTGAGAATTCTTCTGAATGCTAACCTTCAATAATGCGGGAGGAAATCAAAAGGCAATAGGGAACTAAATGATTGGGGCTGTAATCTTGGACGTACTTTTTTCGCTTCAAGTGCATCAGGTTGACTTTTCTAAGGAAGAAATCTATTTAATTCAGAGCTATGTAAAGGCCTCTAAGACCCATTGCTTATGGAATAGCCCATTGTTTTGTGAAAATTTATGTATGTTCCCATCTGTAATAAATGATTGAAGGTTATTATGAAATCCAATGAAAGTAAATAATTGTGTTAACGGATTGATTCGATTTTCCTTGACATTGAAGCTACACGAGGGAGATGAACCTTGACAGAATGAACAACCCCTCTACTCGGCGTGTCATCAGTGGCTCACAACGGTGGTCATGAGTTGGCTTCATTCGATCCTGGAGGAATGTTTTCGCTAACATCTTGAAAAATCCAATTAACAAGTTGAAAAATGTATATTAAGTGTGGCACTTTGATGCTACTCCAAAATCTTCCCATGAATGTTTAAAAAGTTGATTAAAATTTATTAAATTTCAGTTTTGTGCAATTTTTTCACAAATGAGAAAACTCTTGAAAGAGTCTTTTGATAAGAAAAAAAATCGTTCAACTCCATTAACAATTTGAATCTGAAGAGGAAAGCTTGCAATTGACTTGGAAAGAAAAGTGATTTTCTACATCAGTGTCACCACACAGTTTCCAGTCATCGTACAAGTTGCAAATTCTAACGACATTTTGGTAAACAAGTTATAAATTCCTTTGTTAAAATATCGAAAGACGTCAATGCAATTACTTTAGAGTGAATAGTTACTCTGAAGAGTTACGTCGCAAATTCGTGGCCTGGGTTTTTAATTCGAGTCCTGATGAAACGGACAACCCACCGGGAAGATATACACGTTAAATCTGTCGAGATTCATAGTACTCACGTTGACGTGGTACGGAGAGCGGGGTGCTACTTCAAGTGTCATCCTCGCCACACAATTCAGAATGACAAGGTTAGTTGCCAAAATCCCTGATGCAGCTTCAAAGAGCAGCATTTTAATACACAATCAATCAGTAACGATAATGTCACCAAAAGAAGGATTCGAAAAATCCAATTATTTTGCAATCGCAATTTTTTGTTTGGATTGATAAAAATGTTCGCACTAGTTGAAATTCAGTTTCAAGATAAGGGAACACAAGAAGAGAAAAAAAAGAAATTTTGTAAAATCTTATGTATACCGGTTGATTCAAAAATAATGTGACCATTTTCAGAGTATCATAAATTTTTATTAAGTAAAGTTATTTACCTGAAATTTTCACAGTGTGGTTTTCTTTAGCATACTACAATTTAAGTAAACGTTTAGCCAAGCCTGACGAGCTTTCTCAAACATTTTTGGAGGAATTTTTCAAACTTCCTTTTTCAAGTCCACTTCCAAACTGCGCAATCTGCTGTTCCTCAGTAATAAAAAAATCCTTTGCCTGATGTTTATAATAAATTTTGATTTTTCTTTTCTGAATCATCAATCATTTTTTAGAATTATCATGTTAAGTCAATAAAAAGATTGATTTTTTTCTCTCTTTTTTTTTTTATACATTAAGAGATAACTTTAGTAATATTATTTTTTTTGTTATAAGTATGTTCTCATAAGTTATTTAAGCTGTTATTGATGTTTGAAGTATCGAAAAGGAATTTCTTGAAAATTCTTGCTCAATATTTAAAGTTTGTAAATTAGCTTAGTTATAGGTGAGTAAGTACAGAGAGATAAATTTAGTAAGATATTATTTTGTTATCTTAATTTCCAATTAGAATTAATATTTAAATGCTGTTAAAAATACTTCGAAAAAACATTTTTTGAGGAAGTTATTAGACTGAGAGAAATATGCAATGTGTTTTTATTATTATTATTTTTAATATTGAAGTCTGTTTTTGAATAATTTTATTAGAGTTAATTTTAGTGTTTATTATGATTAATTTCTAGTGTTACATGTTGATAAGATTTTTTAAAAAAGGTAAGTATTTCTTCTGTAGAGTTGTATATAAGAGTTGAAAAAATTTTTAGATTAAAATTTATGTAAATTCTTTACACCCTTTGTACGTGCTGTGGTCGTACTGTGAGTTATGTGATATATGATGATATATGTGAGTATATGTACGTATATATGAGTTTGTCGACAAAAAAGTTCACAGTTCGGACTTTCTCATTTGCATTTTCCTTAGTTATCAATTTCAAATCTATTAAACACAAAAAATGCAGTGTTTCAATGAAAATAAAATTATTTATTCTGTTTTAAATTTACAGTAAGATTTTGGAAAATCCTTAACCAATCAATTTTTAATTCAAATTGTACTATTTTTATTGAATTCAACATGTACTATTTTCTATTTCTTTTTTTTTTTATGATGAAATAAGTTTTGTTTTCGTTTGTTTCTATAAATACTATTAAACCAATTTTTTTTTATATTTTCAAATTTATTATGTCAATTCGACTATGCAAATATGTAAGTATTTCTGATAAATAGTCCAATCAAAATCCCGGGACCAATTCCAGGATTTGGATAATGTAATCCTAGCATTGAAAATATACACTCATGTCCATAAATTAAGGATAATTCAGAATCACACAGAAATTGAACTCTAAAATAAAAATTTCACCTGTAGAATTATAACACACATCTTGAACAAGAATATGCAAATTACAGGAAATCACCAGAGGGCGCGGATAGTACGTCACAATGACGAGAGTGTAAGAGAGGGGCATATAAGGAATGGTGGCAAAGAAGTAAAATTGTTCACAAGAGCTTTAAAAGCCTTTCAGTGCAATAACCGCATAGTTATGGCTTAAAGGAAGCATTTGGATGATTTTTTACGTGGTAGAATTATTGGACGACTGGAATGTGGACGTACCCAGCTGGAAGTATCCGAAGAACTTGGAATCACCCAGAGTGTCATCTCCAGGCTTTGGCAACGATTCCAAGACGATAGTAATGTGAGTAGATGTTACAGCACAGGTCGCCCCCGAGTTACAACACCGAATGAGGACCGGTATTTCGCAGTTACTAAACAAAGAAACAGAAAGAGCACAGCATTAGACTTGTCTCGTCAGCTCTCTTCAGCTACCGGTACGACAGTTTCAAGGCAGACCCTGTACAGACGCTTAGGGTACATTACTCTGTATGTTTGTAGGCCTGTCAGATGGGTTCCACTTACCACAAATCACTATTGCCTGCAATTAACCTGGAGTAAAGAGCATGCATTGTGGACACCACAACAGTGGTCTTGTGTGATGTTTTCCGTCAAGTCCAGGTTTAGTTTGCAGTCTGATTCTCGCCGGACTTTAATATGGAGAGCGCCAGGTACCCGTTACTACCAAGAGAACACCATTGAACGACACCGTTACGGTGGTGCAGGAGGGCTCGTTTGGGGAGGAATTATTCTTGGTTCCAGAACTGACCTGCATGTTCAGAGTGTAAAGATGACCGGCCACATCTATCGGGATGCCATTTTGGAACAACATGTACTTTTGTTTCGGGCGCCATGGGTGCTGAGTTTCTGTTTATGGATGACAACGCCCGTCTTCACCGTGCAAATATTGTAGACGAATGCCTTCAATCGGAGGATATCACCCGTATGGATTGGCCGGCACACTCACCGGACTTGAATCCAATAGAGCATGTGTGGGATATGCTTGGCCGACGAATTGCAGCCCGTCAAGCCCCTCCCACCTATCTACCGGAACTTTGGAGGGCATTGCTTGATGAGTGGTGTAATATTCCCCAAGATCAGATTGATAATTTGAAACCTAGCCTACCTAGGCGTTGTAAGGCCTGTATTGCATCGTCCGGGAGACATACTCCGTATTAACCATCACACTAACCATGTTATACTTTATTTTGTAAATAGGTTCGTTTTTGAAATTTGCTCCAGGGAGAAAAAATCGCAATTTTTATTAATTATGTCAAACATATAGCATCTTTTTTTCTCTTTACCTTTTTTTTAATAAATAGACTTTACAAATAAGTCAAATTTGTTTTGCTTCTGTCTCTTTTTTTGCTAGAACTTCATTATCTTTAATTTATGGGCATGAGTTTAGCATGGTCTATAGCAAACTCTGATTTTTGAATTCGTTCTGGACCCCCAAAAAGCCCAATTGTGACTGTTCGAATAATTGAATTCTAATATAAAGCGGGTTTTATACATCTTCTTCCATCATTGAATATGTAAGCCCATTTCAACTGATTCGAAAGTACTTGTCACTCTCCAATTGATTGATTTCCTACTGCAAACCATTTGGGTGGAACGCAGGGTTTGGGGAAGTTGAGAATTTTGGATTTTCATCCAGTTTGCTCCAGTCAGTCCCGTTGTCTAGATTTATCTAACTGTAAAAGACTAGCATTTTTGTCCAGTTTTTATTTCTTTATCTATTTTTACAACAAGTCAAAATGAAAACATTGGTAAAAAAAAGTTTGATTAAAGCATTCAAATGATTCATGACATATCTTGATAGGATATACAGGGGGATTTGCTACCAGACTCACAAACTTGGACGGCATACAAGCGATTCGGAATCGCTCAGGAATGCACATTTAAGCTCATTTCGTACCCTGGACGCAGAAACTGCCCCTTGGCACTGGCAAATTGAAATTTATAACCAGAAAATCTGGTTAAGGGAGTTCACCCATGTGACGGCCTGTTTTTTTAAGCATTTTTATGAAATTTTTTTTGACGATCAGTCAAATGACACATTTTTACGTTTTTTATCATTTATTTATATGTGTCTTAAGAGTATCTATATAACTTTTTATATATAGACAAAAGTTTCCAATAGAACGTGAGTTATAGCGCTATGAATACACCCACCTCGAAAAATTGCACGCTCACTTCCTCCAAGATTTCGGCTGATTGACTTATCTGAAATATAAAAAATTAACGGTGTTTTTATCTATAATCTTAAATTCACCGAATGAACTATACTCAATTGAAAATATCAAAAATTGTATTTTTGGTAGACCTCTGAAGAAAAATTTCGAATTGCATGGAATTTTCTTATGTTTTTGTTATAAAAAAAATAAATATTTTTTTTGAATTTTGGAATGATCGTAGTTCACACATTTGGTGCGCATATTTGTGCTGAGTCTACCCTATAAATTTGAAATTATTCGATCAAATCGTTCTTGAGATATGATGGAGGAAAGTTTGAAAAGCACAGTTTTGAGAAAAACGTGTTTAAAAGTTTCCCGTCCGATTAAAACAATAAAAATCTTAACTTAGAGCACCGAACAGCTACTCTTTTAACACCTGCTCCTGTATAACTACTTCGCATTTTAAAGAAAATCCCTTTACTACCGTATTCTAGACATATTAAGGAAGCAATTTATGAAAGTAAAAAAATTTGATTTTTTTTAACCCATCACAGGGGTGAAGCCCCTTAAGGCTACAGTAGACAGTTAAAATGCGGAAAATTGACTAAAATATCGAAAAAATTTTTGACTTATTTTAATATTATATTAGCCTCTATCAAACGCAAAAAAAATTTTGGTTTCATGCATTTTTACTGAGTTATGGGGTAGTTCCGATTCAGTCATCCATGACCACGCCCCTTTGTTTACATTCTGATGTCATGCTGACAAAGCTGTCATGTACTTTGACAGTACGAATTTTATTTACTGTAGACATAGCCTCTCTAATTTTTATTTTTAAATGTTAATATATCAAGGTCTGGATGGCAACAATTTGTTTTAACTGTATCTGAGACCTAAATCGGCATTATTTGTTTACAATTCGTTCGAACTTGAGTTTGCATTTTTCGTTCAATTTTATTCAAACTTTATATTGATTTTACCAAAAACAAAAGTTCTTTTCAGAACTAAAGTTCATTTTAAATTGCCTTTGTTATTTAAAATTTTTATAATGGATCTTATATCATCGAGATATAGAAAACCTAAAGGTCGTCCTACCAAAAGGAGAAAGATGTTGGCTGAAAATAGCAAGAAGCGATGGCAGAAATCTTCTAAAACTGTTGATGAAAAACAGTAATAGTATGGTATTGCAGAGAGATACATTGTCTGAACCGAGTACATCTTCTCAACCTGAGGCAAGCTATATTTTCACCCACAAGGCTGTGTTTTCTGAATTATTGCAGAAAGTTCCTTGTAAATATTATACAAACTGTACCCTTGTTATAAAACAACACCATTCCATGGGGTATTCTACAAAGATGGAACTTTTATGCGAATCATGTCATGAAAGCTATGGAAGTGTTTTTTCAAGTTTCCAAGAAGAGGCCAAAAATTCACATGATATAAACAGCAAACTGGTGAGTGCCTTCCTATCCATAGGCAGAGGGCATGCTGCTTTGGAAACGTTTTCATCTGTGCTCAACATGCCAACAATGGACCGAACAACATTTGCCAAATGCATGCACAACTTATCCGTGAAAAACAGAGGTGAAGAAAAAAATGCTCGAAATGTCACGTCAAGCTGCTAGAGAAGCTCACGTAAAAGTTGATGCTTCTCTAAAAAATCAGGAAATAATTGATGTGAGTGTGTCATATGATGGTACTTGGCAAAAGAGCGAGGACATACATCTAACCTAGGATTAGGAATAATCATCGATATCCTTAGTGGACTTGTCCTTGACTTTGAAGTATTGTCGAAATACTGTCATAATTGTGTAGTTGCTGGTCGAGATATGGGAGTCGATAGTACGGAGTTTCACATATGGCAAAAAGGACATGCGGATGAGTGTGACAAAAATTTTGATGGAACTTCTGGAGCCATGGAGATGCACGCTGCACTAATTATGTGGAGGTGATCAATTAGTGATTGCCAAATGAGATTCGTTTCCATGCTGAGTGATGGTGACTCAAAAACTTTTCAATTTTTGTCGGACAATAAAATATATGGTTCTGATGTAAAAATCGAAAAGGAAGAGTGCTTGAATCATATTGCAAAGAGGCTAGGCACATCGTTACGTAACAAAGTGAAAGAATGGAAGGTGAAAAAAGTGACTCTTGGTGGGCGTAAGCAGGGAAGCCTTGCAGTTAAAAACATCACGAAGTTGCAAAATTACTATAGAAAGGCAATAAAAGATAATGTCCCTGATACCGATAAAATGAAAACTGCTATATATGCCAGCCTGATGCATTGCTCGTCAACTGACAAAAGGTCTATGCATGGTAAGTGTCCTGAAGGGGAATTATCTTGGTGTTTCTATAAAAGAGCTATAGCCAAAGGTGAAACCCCAGGGTCATACAGTTCCATGAGAACTTACTTGTCGCCACAAGTAGGGGAAGTAGTGGAGAAAATTATGCCTGTTTATCAACGTTTAGCTTCAGACACCATTCTTGAAAGATGCGTAGCAGGCAAGACGCAAAATTCGAATGAAAGTCTGCATACCTGCATTTGGCGAAAATGCCCAAAAGAGGTATTCGTCTCCAAAAGGAGGCTGGAAATAGCAGTAACGGATGCCATCGAAAAGCACAATTTGGGCTATGTGGAATCTCTTGAAGCAAAAGAGGACTCATGTCTAAAAGACAGTTTTTCTTTGACTATTGCAGAAAGACAAGATAAACGACGCATTTCTCATAATATTTCTACGAAACAAAAGAAAAGGAAAAGAAATGCCACGAATACAAATGCAGCCTATAGTGCCGGTGCTTTTTAAATTTTTTTATTAGACTTAGCAAACAGTTTTCTTGTTATGTGTAATTAGATTTATTTTTTTGAATTTTTGTAACTTAATTGTACTGAAATACTTTATTTTTACTCATTGTGATTAATGAAATATATAATATATTATCTAGTTGATGAAATAATAATGAAATACATTCTGTTAATTTACTTTAGATTTTATTGGAATGTGTTCTTGCTTACTTCAATTTTTATCACTATATATATTACATGTCAATGTGACTGTTACAATAAATATTGCAGATCAATCTTATACATATATTCTATGTTTATCTTATCTTTATGATATTAGTGTTTTTCAAATTTATATGAATGTCTTTAATTGTTTTTTAAAAAAAACTAAGTTTTTTCCTTTAGAACAAAAATAGCTATTTTTCTAAAAAATGAAAACTTCCTCGAAAGCGTTGAATTTTTGTAATTTAATCCCTTTGAAATACTTTATTTTTACTCATCATGATTAATGAAATATATAATATACTATCTGGTTGAGGTAAAAAACAATGAAATACATTCTGATAATTTACTTCAGATATTATAAGAAAGTTCTAGCTTACTTCAATTTTTTTCACTGTATATACCACGTGTCAATGTGACTGTTACAATAAATATTGCAGAACCTTATGTATATGTATTCTGCATCTATCTTATATTTGTATGATATTAGTGTTTTTCAATTTCAAATTCATATTTATATCTTTGATTTTTTTTAAAAAAAATAAGTTAATTTCCTTTAAAATAAAAAACTGTTTTCTCAGAATCAAAAATTTGCCTCGAAACCAAAACTCAAAATGTTCCATGCGTTGCAATTTTTGTCGAATTATAACAAAACTTTCCAAAAGTATTCATCTAATGTATACTTATAAATTCTTGGATGCATTGTAGTAATAGTGATAGGGTGAAAGAAGAAATTAAAGTTTTTTATGTAGGAAATCATTAAAATTCTTGAAATTTTTATATAAAAATTTGCGTTTACCCATATTTTGTAAATTATCATATAAAACATTACATTGAATGCATACATTTGTAAAGAATTGCTTAAAGAAGTTAAATCAGGTGAAAATATGAAATTTTAAATAAAATCAAAACGCATGGAACGTTTTGAAATTTTTAAATTTTCGTTAAATTTTTTTTTAATTTCAAATTTTTTAAAAACTATTCATTTTTTTCTCACCAAATTTTTTATATGGTTTTAGTTCTAAGTTACATACAACCAGTAAAAATTTGGGGCATGTTTGTAAAAAATTAAAAAAAAAAAATTTTTACTGTGCACTGTAGCCTTAAGTCCAGCTTATCTCGGCCCCGAGCCCCTGGATGCCGCCCCAATCAACCAATGGATAAACCAGCACTAGGAATGCAGGTTCACCGTAGTTGCGAGCTATTGTGCAAAGAAGCATAGCAAAAGAACAAAAACATCTACAGAAATGGGATAAAACATTTTATCGAAAGGTTGTACAACAGATGTTTGAAATTATGACCAGAAATCGTCTGGTAGACCTAATAACGGTGCTGCATGGAATTCCTTACATTCTGGAAGATTCCCGGCGTACCACGTATCCTCTAAGCAGCTTCAGATATTCGAGATGTGAGATCTTCAACTAAAAAGGAATGGGCATCTCGTACACCAAACTTTTCATGTGACCACAGAAGTCCATGCATGATAGGTACGGTGAACTGGACTATATGATGGAGCGGAGGAACATATGCTGCATCAAAAATGTTCCGGCAGAACTTTTTTCAAAAAGATAAGATATGCTCTACCGTCTAAAGCAGGGGTACTCAACCTTTTTTTTCTTCTGAGCCACATACATATGTCAGCTATTTCAAGCGGTCCGCATCCATGTGCTACTTATTTCACGCGGGCCGCAGCATGAGAATGAATGGGGGAGGGGGCAGAAATGCTTTCACACGAAAATAACATTTGAAATTTAAAATGTGGAAAATTGATTAAAATATTATAACTCCTATTTTGCTTTTTTTAATTATTTTTTCTATTTTTTTTTTATTTTTGTCATTAACACTAAATTAGAAGCATTTAAAAAACACTCTTTCACAATTTCTGCGTTAGTAAACGGTGTCATATGATTACCAATAATATAACAAACTTCACATTATGCCTTTGTTACCGCTGTGATATTACCACTTTGTTGCTGTTGCAAAGATTCTTCAAGAAAGCCTATTTATTACCTGTTAAAAGAAATCTTCGAGGAAAAGTGTCATCGAATGATTCCTGTTTTGGGGTATCTTTTAAATACAGCACTTCCGTGACAAATTAAACAATTACTCATCCATGTTTGTTTTTCACTGCAAAATAGTCAACCTCCAAACATCTTGAAACGTTAGATTTTCTTCGAATATTTTTGGCTTGCAAGATATGAAAGATAGTTAAAAATTAGTTTCACCCGTAAAATTGTCGCTAACCGTTCCAAATAGTAAAAGAATATCAATTCGTACCCATACGATACCGACAACAAAAAGCAAAATTGATATATTTGATTTCTTGACAAAGAATTTCCCACCAAATATTTAACACAATGTTGTTAAATTTCTCAGAGCACTGTACCCTGACGGAGCCTCTTAAAAAGGCTTGGGGGTCCACAGATTGAGTATGACTGGTCTAAAAAAAGGGTTGCTTTGAGGAATGTGTTTCTCTTCATTCCCCCCCCTACCCAGTTGGTCGGTCTAGTAGCGAATCAGCATAGATAGAAGTTTGGACGAATTATTTTTACAAAGCAAATGTATACGAAATTCTCAAGATGTTTTATTCATCAAACTTCTAGATTTGTCATTTAAGATTTATTGACATTTTAATTTATTTTCATCGGTTAAATTATTTCGAAGAAAATTCAGAGGACTTTTTTCTTAAGCAATATATAATTCTATTTTATTATTTTTTTACTCTGTTCTTAACAC
Organism: Trichonephila clavipes; assembly: GCA_019973935.1. Lineage (NCBI taxonomy): Eukaryota > Metazoa > Arthropoda > Arachnida > Araneae > Nephilidae > Trichonephila > Trichonephila clavipes. The sequence continues at coordinate 185,425 of BMAU01001464.1, read as the reverse complement.
ATTTGAATATTTTTTATTGGTGAAGCCTTTTTTCTACATTTTTAAAGTACATACCTTTCTCACGTTATCTGTCAGTATGTCCTATTTCAATTTGCATAGCAACAATGTTTTTTTTAAAAAAACTATACAGCCAGATAAATGTTTAACATTAAAAGAAAGACATTTTATCAAATTAAACAACTCTTTTTCTAATAACGATTGACAAAGTGAGGAAAGATCGTTAGAGCATAATTTCTATTCTCTTATTTCACGTGCCTCTAGAAAATCAAGATGTTTCTTCTTACTGCGATGAAAGACTATTTGGAAAGGAAAGTTTTGAGAAATAACAAGAGTATAATAAGAATGAAATACGCGTAATTTTTATAGTTGGATAGAAAATATTTTGACTGACTATAAATATCCAAGTCTATTGCAAATCTACTTCTATAATTCAGCAATATGGGTTGCCATTTACTGAGAACTTAACATAAAATTAACGTTATAAAAAAGGGAAATTTCCAATATTAAAATCTGAATAGGATCCATAATATAAGTGTATATTTTGTAGCATGTTTCTTTATTGGAATTATTCAAAGGGATATCTAATGTTTGAAATGTATTAGATATGCAGATGAAAGCCAGTTTGAATTTTAATTAGGTTATGATTATTTATAAATTATTTCTCTCTTTCCTAAAAACGTTCACTTTTGTTTTCTCATAGAAATAACATAATTATTCTGTGATATTAATTCAAAAAACTTTTTAAGGAGCTATTTATTCTCAGAAAGGTTTTTTTTCAAAACAATTTTCAGTAGAGAGAATATAGAGTTTCTTTTTTATTTTCTCAAAATAATGCCTATGTATATTGCATTAATTTATTTAGATAATAAATGCTTAGCTATCAAATTTGTTTTCAATAACTGAAGCATTTTCTTTATTATTTTTAATATTAGGTCGCTTTTATTTTAAAACATGGAAAATTGATTTTTTATTGGAATAATATTTTTTAACACGCCTTTATAAGTTTCACTTGTATGTAACGGAATCTTTGAATTCGATTTTTACCCACTTTAAAAGGTCACATTAATTCGAAACTTCGCACTCTTGTCAGGGACCGATGACATAATAATATTTCATAATTTTGTTCCATTATCCTGATCATTATCCTCAGAAATAACAATTTTCAGCTTTGGCGACTAATTCATTATACTGTTTCCAGATTTGGAGACTAATTCCAATTTCCATTTCCAGATTTGGAGACTAATTCCATATAGAGTTTGAAGACTTGGCGAATAAAAGATTAAGTTACAACCCTATAAAAGATAAATCGTTTGCGTCAACAATTTCTTACCATAATATACACACTTCTCTAGTTTTTCTGAAAATGAAAATAAAAAAAAATTATGTTCTAACCCAGCGTTTCTCAAACTGTGGGGTGCGCTCTCCTTGGCATGATAACCCTATGTGGGGGGCACGAGCATATCGAAAGTTCCAAAAAAAAAAAGATTTAAAATATTATTAATTTACCGAGAAAGGAAGCAATACAAAATACATTCTGACATGATAACAATTAAAACACATATTCACACTGATGTAAGATACTTATAAATGTATCAGTGCGGCAAAAAGTATTTAATAATTGATTTATCAATACTAAATTTAAAGCAAGTTTAGTAACTACTACTGACTTCCATGGGCTTGTCATATACAAAATATAATACATATATATTAATAATATGTGTTGTTTATATAATTAAAGTCACATTATAGCTTTAGCGTTGAAGTATATTATTATTGCATTCAATATATTGTTGTTGTATGAGGATGGCGCAATGAAAATTATGACTCAAAATTGGGTCGCAAATATGGAAAGTTTGAGAAGCCCTGTTCTAACCGCTCAACTCGTAATTAATCCGGCCCTTCTCACGCGGGGTATGTCATACCCACCACCTAGCTTTTTTCAATGCTTCTTCTAATTCTTTTTTGGAAACTAGATAGTTTCTCGTGTAGCTGACTTATGTCATATCCTTAAAGGGGCCTTAGCTTGAAGGCGAATTCTAAATATATATTTTTGGATACCGTCTCTTTGGGTATATCATACCCTGCGCGTGAATCGCCGTTACAGCTCTGAATGCATGTGCACGTTTTAAATCTTCCTTATGCTATGGCGTATTATGGTAGTTATGATGCAGAAATGTGATATTTAAATAATTTAATAGATACAGTATTTAATAGATATATATATATAGTACAACAGTATTTTTGGATGAAAAAATTCTCTTCGAGGTTATAATGAGGAAAAATCAAATGATGAATAGTATAACAGCAAGTACGATTCCTCCACTGACGTTCGACGTTCTACTGTATGTACAAATCAAGAGCTTTGATTCAGAGTAATGTAAAAATACAATAGGTATTATATTAAAATATTTCCAATGGAATCTCCTTGATGAAAGAGAGACTTTAGAATTCTTTCCTATCTGTTAACCAGGGGGAAAAATTCGAATCAAGCTTCAAGAAAAAAATGACTCAAACTAATTCCCATTTCATAATTTTAAGGCTACACGGTACCCTTTTTCAAAAAAATTTTTTGGAGACAGTTACAGAAAAAATAATTGACGTTTTGTATTTAGATTATATTAGTAAGCTGATTCTGTAAGCAAAAAGTCAGTTTAACCAGCCATTATTTTACAATTTTAAAAAATTAGGAATTTTTGAAGTTTTTTCAAACTTTTATAAAATACTCAATTTTTAAAATATTTTAGTAATTTTAAGTTATTTATGATTCTTAGATTATTACAAACAATATTTAGGATGGATTTAAAAATCTATTCCCTTGTTGATTTTTAATAATTATTTTTCTAGAAAAACCTGGAAAAAACACGAAAATTTTTAAAATATCAACTTTAGCAGTTTTTAGAAAAATAACTAGAGTTCTCAGCCCTAAATCCATACTAACTTTTATGGAACATACATTTGGGAGTATAACAGTGCTTCTCAAACTTTCAATACTGGCGCCCCCTTTTCGATCACAATTTTTTTCGCGCCCCCTTATACATTAATAATGTACTGAATGCAATTATAATGCACTTTGACGCTAAAGCTACAATAGGTGATCTTAATTATAAACCATACAAATTAGTAGCATAAGTATTAAAAATTTTGTATACTACTTTTAAGCAAAATAAATAAAATAATAGGATAATTATTATGTTATTTTTCCTTTCTCTAATTTTTAAATTGAACATATTGCAAAATGCGGTAGCTGCTTAGAAGACAAAATATAGATATCTGCTAAATATAGAAAAAGAACTCAGAGGGTCAATTTCTAATCATAAGCATTCCTTATAAAAACTTTGCTCTCCAAGACAAGCTCATGGACGTCATTAATACTTATAAAACTTGATCTTAATTTAGTATTAATTAATTAGTTATAAAATATTCTGTGCAGCACTGATAAATTAAAAGTATACCTGCTGAAGTGCTCGCTCTTTGCACGAGTTCATTTATAAGGAAATAAAACATTATTGGTATAATAGCTGAATTGTAAGGGAGCAAAGCCAAGTGCTCAACAATGTTTACAAAAACGTAAAATGATTTTTTGAAAATGGTTGCTCAAATTATAATTAGTTTTAAGCGAATTGTGTAATTTTAAGCCTCACAGAATTAGCATTTATAATTGATGTTAAACAGTAGCACACAGGAATTTTTCAAGTGAGGATCCAGGGTCGAAAGTTCACCAATCTTGTATCAGGTTCCTTTTGTTTTTGTCGATTTTCGGGAACAAAACACAGTAAAAAACTAATTCTTGAATAAATAATTAGCATTACTTAATAAAATTAATCATTAATAACAAATTCTTAATTAAATTTTGCGTACTATAAACTTAGAATTATAATCAATCGGAAAAAAATCAATGGCTTTGGGGGTTCGACCCCCCGTGTGTGCGCCACTGATGTTAAATAATGATCAATAATATAAAATATCGATGAAGAATAATTGTATTATTTTTAATATTTAAAGTGAAAAGACTTCAACATGTTGAAACCCGGGAGCAGGCGCGCACTCGATACGGTCGGGGTTATTGAGTCACCCCAATCCTTTTTTTTTATAATTATTTTATTGTACACGATACAAATCATGATTCCAGCGAATAATTTAATTAAGATTAAGTTTGCTTACCTACTTTCAAGGACTTTTCCATTTTTCTCTGGCAACAAATAAACAGTTTTGCCAGAATTAACGATTTCGTAATCTGTGTCCCACGCGACCTCTTCCGGGTAAAAAGTATATTCATTATGATAATATGTATGTTACTGCTAAAAGAATTGTGTGAAACGTTTTTCGTTATGCTTTATATGTTGAGAATATTTATAAAAATATGTCTTGGCCAAGTAATCCTTCATGTGCTTGTGTGTATGTGTGTGTGCTCTCTCCGTGGTTTTCCAAATATCATAAAACTCTTTTGCATGGAAAAAAGCGCAACAGAGAACACATAAGAGAGGGGTCATTACTAACTGTACCAATAACTTAGAAGGTCAAACAGATTACAGCTATAATGTGCAAAAATAATGACAGTGATGAATTTTTTATGTTCCTAAATTTTTTCGATTCTGGGTCTGGGATCTGTTTTTTCTCTGAAAGAGTTGTATGTTAGGTTAAAAAAATGCGTAATAAAAAAATCTCTCATCATGGGATTACAGCAAATCAAATAAAAGTTTTTTTTATTTGGTTATAGGATCAAAGATAGCTAATTATAGGTATTGAAGAAGTTTTTATTTTTGCTGACTTAATATCGCGCGCGCGCGCGCCTATAAATTATATCAGAGTAAAAGTGTATTTTTTATTGTCTGAAAGTATTTTGTTTTAATTCATTCCAGTAAACTAATTATTTTTTAAATCTTTTATTTTCAATATGCTCGCGCCCCCATCGTAAGGTCATCGCGCCCCCCAGGGGGGCGCGCCCCACAGTTTGAGAAACACTGGAGTTTAAACAAAAAAAAATTCAAGGCTCTATCTTGAACAGGAAAAAAGCCTTAGAGATTAGAAAACACTTATACCTTCAAAATTAAAAGTCTGAGAAAAACGCATTTAAAGTTTGTAAAGTCATAAAACAAAAACTGATAATGGCCGTAAAACTCAATTTTTTAATATGTTATTTTCCAGTGTATGTGCTACGTTAAAACACTATTTTTATTAAATATGACTGAAAATTATATTTTTAATTCAAAATATATTTTTGCATAATATTGATAGCATTTGTTAAGACGTCAGTTTATTCAGCTTTATCTTAACCTAATATTTCACAAAAGTTTTGAAACACGAAGCATTTATGTACAAAATAATAATGATACTAACTTAAGATAAAAATAGTCAGGTTTGCTCATAAAATTTAATTTTTTCAGTTTTAAATTGGGGCAGTTTAGGAAGTTTTAGCTCTTGTCTTACAACTTTAAAATACTAAAATATAGTACTACAATATGTTTAGTATAATGTAGTTTGGTACACCAAAGAAATATTCAGTTATATCTGCAGCATTTGAATTCAGAATACTTGTATTCGGAAGTCTAATTGCAGAATCACCTGAGGACTGATTTTTAGATACATCATTTTCAGTAGTATTCCATCTCTTCGAAATATTGTTTCTCACAGAAACCCAGAACGCATTTGCCATGGCATTTTCTCTACAGGAAAAAATTAATGATAAACCTTTTAAGTTATAAGAACTATTTTTAAAGCAAAAATTGGCCCTGAAATTAATTTTTATTAATTATTTATGAGAACTCAAAAAACTCAAAACATAATCAAGCAGAAATGATATTAGTAATGAAAATTGAAATTAATAACCATTTCAAACTAAAAGCTCAAAAATATTTTTAATTAATTCAACTTAAGTGTGAAAAAATGCTTTAAAAGGGAACCGAAACCAAAATCATAGCTCATAAAACTTCAAATATCTTAAAAACTAATTTGCTAACAGATATGAAATTTCGTAGCAAGCATCTCAATGACATGGGTCACCAAAACATGCAAAAAAAATTTTTTCGGTAAAAATGAAATTTTTAAGGTACTGTGTAGTCTTAAATAATTTCCTTTTTCCAAAATGCAATTTTAAGAACATGAGTAATTCTTTTTTTTAATGTGTTTATTTGCTCTTATTTTAGTATTATGACAAATTACAAAAAAGAGAAAGAAAATATTTTTCATTTGCTTGGAATTCCTTTCTCAGATTTGTTAATTGTGTCCCTTAAAGAAATTTCAAAAATCAACAACCAAATGTAATGACATTTTTGTATCATGTAAGAAAAAAAAAGAAATATCGGAGGAACTTGGAATGTTTTCTAAAGGTGTTGGAATTAAAATTTTCGTTCCATATAAAGGGTGCTTTTTTAGAGGTATAAAACTTTAAATTGCAATAAAACAACGATGTATTATTCGATTGACATGAATTTTTTTTTATTCGAAAGATAATCTTGTGGCATTACATTTTAAATATGATCAAGCAAGGCGTAGATTCGTCGAATAGGCCCAAAACGAGATTGCCGTTGCTCCCGATTTTCATAAGCGAATTTTCTTTAGCGATGTAGCGCACTTCTGGTTGAATGGCTACGTCAACAAACAAAACTGCCGCATTTGGAGTGAAGCTAATCCACAAGTGTATGTCGAAACACCGTTACATCCAGAAAAACTGACTGTTTGGTGCGCTTTATGGGCTGGTGGAATCATTGGTCCGTACTTCTTCAGACTTTTTTCTGTGGGGCTATGTAAAGTCATTGGTCTATGCGGATATGCCGATACACGGCCACAAATGTTGGAAAAAGTCATCGAAAATTGGACGTCCAGATTGGACTCCATCCGAGCCAGCCGTGGCAGTCCTATGCCAGAAATCCTATTTAAAATGTAATGCCACAAGATTATCTTTGGAATAAAAAAAAATTCCTGTCAATCGAATAATACATCGTTGTTTTATTGCAATTTAAAGTTGTATACCTCTCAAAAAAACACCCTTTATTAAACATTCCTAATGAGAAAATAGGAGAATTTCTCCTCATTAAACCTACTGTCACTTGTGATTCTGAGGAAGCATTTTGCAAGAGGCAGGCTTAAGAAACAATGCTAAAGGATGTCCAAATGCTAAAGGATGTTTTCTCGTCTTCATACTGCGAGTACAGATAAATATCTTGCAATTGTTTGGAAGAAATTAGAATTTCGTAGCAGTTTTGTCTCATGCACGGTGCTTGGGATTTAATGACAAAAGCAAAAAATGTTTCTTAAGCAATTAGGAATCTCCATTTTATTATTCAATAAGGAAATGAAAATGTTAAAAAATATATAATCCCATTCGAAAACGTCACAATATTCATTAGACAAGCAAAAAAGGGAATTTTTTTCTAATGAAATACTATTAATCCTTTTCATTACTGATTTCAAGTCTTTCCGAATGAAAAAGTTGAATAATTTTGTACCAATCAAAACAGTTTGTCTTTTTGTGAAGAAGTAATACTTGAACCGTTTGTGCCGCTGAGAAGTCAATACTTATATTTATCAAATCTTTCAATTATTTTACCAAGTTTGATCATTTGTCGTTTTCTTAATGCATTATTTGATTGCACATTATGTGAACGGAGTAATCCTTTCGAAAGCTCCCAAAACATTTCAAATGAAATGTTTAGTCATTGCCACACTATACGTTCTGCTCATGCTTCGAAACTACATAATGTTTTTGAAACAAAACATTCATTGGAACGGTAGAAATGTAAAACATCCCCGTTAAGCATACAGACTTTTGCCTTCACGGTGCAACATTAGCCATCCAAAATATTTAACAAAAGTTCAGAAAAGGAGCTTTTAATACTACCATTACTCTACATGATTCAGTTTCTTCGTGAATTTATTTCAAGTCCCTGAATAAAGGGAAAATTTAATCTATTTCTAGTTGATGTGGAAAAAATGATTTCACAAATTCTTTAGTATACATTCGTAATCAAATGAATATTTCTTCAAAATTAAAGTAAAAACTAAAAATTTCAGCTACAATATTTATCGGGAAAATATTCCTTTAATAATTTTAAGATACATAGCAAAATAACTAATAATTGTTTTAATAGTTAATTTTGAAAGGGGATATTTTTAAATTTTTTTAATTAAATTTTAAATCACGCTATCTGATTTTATATTACTCTGACAAATCACTTTTTGATGACTTCCTATACTTATGAATGGTTATTGTTTTTACATTGGGTATCTAAATGAGAATTTCTGCTTTGATTTTATTAAAACTATCACTGAGATGAAAGTTGTAAGAATTAAGATTTTTTTTTAAAACCGATATTAAAACTTCAGAATAGTTTTACTTCACAAAAACACACGTTTATATTTGGAAACATAACAAATAATAAGTAGAATTTAAATGGTTCATTTAAAAAATAGGGAAAAAATTGGAAAGAAACTTATTACATGAATAAGATACGACGACTTATTTTAAAACTCCTAATTTTGGTATGCAAAAGTCACCTGATTTGGATTTCAGTCTAATACACTCAAATAATTTCATTCTATATGAGGAATAGTATTTAAGTGAAATTGTTTCATTTTTTAAAGGAATACCGTTTTCCTTTTGAGTTTTTTTAAATGAAATATTTTGGTTTAATTGTTTTATAGCCAATGTTTTATGTAAAAAGAAAATTATTACTTTTGTAATTTTTCAAATGTATATATTTGAATAAAACACACTATTCCCATACAAAAAATTGCAATTAATATTTTACACTTAAAGTGCATTTCAGTTTTGTTTAAGTAGTTTTCGGATATTAAGAAATGCATTACAGTAATTCATTCTCAAACTTTCTTCTTGATATACCCCATTGCCATAATCTCTTGAACGATGTACCTCTGGTAAATATTTTTTTTAAACTAATGCAATACTTATAAAATACGATGCATCTAAGCGGTGATTTTCGAAGATGATATTTTTTCCTGTGCTGCATGTATGGTTAAAATATTTTGACATAAAGATTTGGTAATTCACCAGCACATTTAATTACAGGGAAGTCTAAAGACTGGATTGAAAAATTGATTTTTTCTATTCAGACTTTTTTTTTTTTACAAAATCTCTCTCTTATATACATCAATAAAATTTATGAATATCTATAAAAAGAAATTAAATTTCTGAGGCAATAATTTTAAAAGGTAGAATTATTATCATGTCCTTGACATGTTAAAAATCCTTTAAATAAGGAAAAATAAATAAATACATATAATGGCCCGCTATATTATGTATCTGAATATCAAATAACAAATTTAAATGAAATCTCTCTTGATCTTTAGATGGTATTAGGAAATTATATATGTGAAATATATATTTTACAGCAATAAATATATATAACTCTTTCCAGATATATAGCTTGAATCTTTGGATTCAACTGAATCGCTAGCAGAGTTTTATTACATTTGTGTTTTAAGAAACATTTTCACTTTTTTGAAAAAAAAAATACATTTTTAAAGGTTATTTATACCGTATCAGAAACCCTAGACTTCCCAACTTGAAAACGCTGATCTTAAAAAAATATTTTAAACTAAACGAAAGTCTCTTCTGAACTTATGAAGCATTATATTAAGCTTTATAAATTATTCTAATTTGAGGGTTAAAATTATCTGCCTTGGTTTTGTTTTTTAAAAAAAACCCATTAGGAGCTAATTCTTGGTTCCATAACTCTGATTCTGTTTGGATCCAATGGAATCCAAGCCTCTTTCTATGTTGAAAGGAAGTGAGTGACTTTCTAGTAGCTGCCACTTGAGTGCATGTTCAGGTGGAAGTGTCACTGGACAACGATATTGAAAGGGGTGATGGATGATGTGTCGCACAGGAAATGACATCTTCAGTACACCATCAATACTCCCGTATTTATTACTTATTCTAGAATCACTTTTCACAATGAAATTTTCGTCTCCACGTAACCGGGTGTGAAATGTTTTGGCAACGGCCAGGCCTTTAGCAAGATTAAGCTATTATTTTTTCACTATTTGTACTTAGCCCTTGCTCTGAATTATTCTTTAGAACTGACTCGCGCGTGTCTGCTTTTGGTACATAAAAAAGAAAATGCTTAAATAAGTAGTTTGGATTTAAAATAATTAGTAATTGATTAAAAATATAAATTTATAGCAATTAATATGTTTTAAACATAGTTTTTAAAATATATGATAGATCGTATATAAGTAACCCAAAGGCTAGTAGGCTCGTAATCTTTAATCCAGAGACGAAAACTTAAATAGACTAGAACAAATATTTTCAACAAATAAACATGGTTTTTAATGACATATTATGTATTATATATATAAAACACACATTCGGATTATTAACCTTATACTGTTATTAATTTTAATGAAGTTAAAAGGACAAAAAAGAAAGATTAGGAGAACATGGCTTATCTATCTCTAAATATTGTTCATGTCTATTTTGAGATCGTATTTTTGATGAATGGAAGTTTGTCAATTTTTTCTGTAATGCTAATTTGTGTGAATTACTTCTATTTCTTGAAAAATGATTGGATGATGTAGTTTTTGAAATGCCATTTGGCCGTAAAAGGAAGCCCTGTCAGGATAGATGGGGATTCGAATGGGATGAAAAGCTCGTCCATTTGTAGGAATTCTCATCTTGGTGTCGAAAAAGAATGTTTATTTCTTCTTGGCTTTTCTTTCAGCGTAATAAACTCGAGCATTCCCCTATTTATAAATGATCTTTACAGACCATCTTTACTTAAAATACATAACATAGGTTCTCTTTAACTATAGTTTAAATATTTCAAAGCATTTTAGAGATCTATTTTGAAGCATACAAGTCTTTTCTTTCAGCTTGAGTATTAAATTTTTTCAATCGATGTAAATTCTTGAAAATTCTATTATTCAAATTAAAACGTTTAAAGAAATTTTTTACGGAGCCAGAATCAAGCAATAGATAGAAACTCAAGGAAAGAAGAAATTTCCACTCACATTTTCTTCGGCAAATGTAGTTTATTCAGGTGGAAAATTCTGAGTCAATGTATCGTCCTCAAGAAATACCATTTGCATCTCTTCCTGGCTGATTAGGAAACTGAATAAGTCCTGATCAAGAATTTTGAGCTGCTTCCATGTAATGTGACTTCTGCTCATTAGCAGAACTCTCCCCATCTGACTTGGCAAGATTGGCGGATGGGGAATCAAGTTGTCCAGATGGGACACTGTATCTCCAACAAATGACCGGCTATTCTTTCCTATGCCTAGGGTAGTGATGGGAATCTATGACCCCTGAACACCGCAAGCTTTTTAACTGACTCGTGATTGCAGGGCAACTACTTGTTTACGCGGGTTTATTTAGATTTTCTAACTCGTGTGGATTATTTATATTCTATTTGTATTTTTTCTAGCACTCCATTGGCACAAAAGCAATTTAAATGCTGTCTGTAACCCTCAGTTTGATCATTACAGTTCCAAAGTTACGCAAATGACAACAAATGTTTACGAAATTATGTAGTATTTGAAATAAAGCCAAAGTGATGTATATTTATGCGTATGTATATTAGGCATGTTATATAATTCAAAATTTCTTCTCAAATTATTGTGTTCTAAATGTAAATATTTTTAAATGTAGCCCTGTATTATATCGACGGTTAAAAATTAAAAACAAGCCATATCAAGCTGAAGGGTTTAATAAATAGGGTGCCATTGGAAGGGGTCAAATGGTTAGATGTGTAACTTGTCATGGAAAAGTAACTTCACGTACGTAGAATATAAAAAAAAACAGTTTGAAACGTTGCATTCTAATCCCGGCATGTCAACAGATGAAGAAAGAAAAACATTTTTTTTTAAGGAAAAAAAAAGAGAATTTTTCTCAAAGCAGTGTTTTAAAAAGGTTTTTGGTTCCAAAAAAATAGCACGAGAGCTGCTAGTTTTCAAGTTATCCATTGCATTTCTCGCCACTGAACCTTTTCAGAAGGAAAATTCGTAAAAATAAAGCGTTTTAAGAATGTAGTCCTACATTGTTTGCTGATTTAAAAAAAAAAAGACTTGATTATATATAAGGCGTATAAATGAGTTATTCATAAGTCGCAATATAACTAAAAATCAAGTTATAGAATTATAAAAATTATTTTTTCGCAAATACATAACGACTTAAACTATGCAGAAATGTATTCAAATGCTTTAGATGAAAGTAATGATGTAAATGGTTATGCATAATTAGCAGTTTTTGCTCGGTATAAGTATGGAAATACGATGAATGTGAGTGAGTGAGTGAATATTAACGTCGCACTGTTCAGCTACACGAGGGCTTATGGCGACGGACCACATAATTTTGAACCATGGCCAAGTGACGTGGACGACACCTGAGCTGCCCCCCTCTCCTAACTATCACACCACACCAACGGGAGGACGTTTCAGCTCTAGACAGATTTAACGTGTATCGCTGCCCTACACGGCGGGTCTTTAGTGGTACTGGGCTCGAACTCATAACATGCCTGTAATGATCCGATACCTTGACCACTGGGCTACCGCAACCTTGGAAATGCAATAAAAGGAGGATTAATAAAACTAATAACGTTGAAAGGAAGTGTACTGATCTTGATATTTTTAAAGAATTTGATATGTCATTTAAAGAAATAGATATTGACCTCTCTCTCTTCAGAAAATATTTCTGTAACAACAAACGGTACACCTAGTATGGTAGGGAAAAACATTGAATTTATTCAGTATCTTAAGCAAAATATTTCACATTCTCTGATTGAATTTCATTGTATAATACACCAGCAAGTTTTGTGTGCGAAGCTTGGTTTAAAAAACATTTTCCAGAGTATATAATGTCACTGGAATTAAAAATAAACAACTTTATATAAACGCAAGAACTCTTTATAAATGGCAGTTTGCACATTTCTTAAAGGAAATTGAACGTCAATATTCAGGGATTTTGACATACAACGTGCGATGATTTACTTTCGGTCAAGTCCTTCATCGCTTTGTAACGTTATTAGAAGAAAAACACTTTTTTTTAATTGAAAAAGACAATAGTTTCAACGAATTATCCAGTATACATTGGTTAAATGATGTATATGAAACAATTGTTTTAACACGATGTTTGAAAATATTAAAATATTTATGATGAAACTTGACATCTTTACTAAGGATTTGGAAATGAAAATCATGAAATATTTTCCACAATTCCAAAACATTTTGAAAACGCAATAATTTTTGAAAACTCTGTTGACATTCAAGAAAATTCATTTGATTTTCGAACTTAGTGCAGAAAAGACACCATGAAACGATGGCTCTTAGAAACGGTCAAACACCTGATGAAATAGCTAATTTCTTGCGAGAGCTTTATAAGAATGAATTGGCTCTAATTTAGATAGAGATGAAGACATAAGATTAAGTGAAAGTGAATGCGAAGAATCTGAAGAAAATGCAAATGTAATTGATAATAATCCTGGTGTACATATTGCTAGGGAGAGCATTTAATGGATTCCGCTTAATAGTAATGCTCCTGGCAGATTTGAGACTCGAAATGTTTTGCGACATAGCAATGGTTCAACATGCTTCGTGAAACATGACGTCAACGTCAGTTTTTTATGATATAAAAGGTCATAATATATGATAGTTACATGAAATCGTATTAAAAAAGTCTTAAAACTGAACCCTATTGAACAGTAGTCCTACAACTGTTAAGTTAAAACAATTACTTTATACATATTTTATATCCAGGTGTCAAAGTGACACCTGTGGACGTTTAAGGGTAATCGAAATCCCGGACGTTCTGGAGTTAAGAGGTAAGAAATACATTGATTAGACGTAAAGCATGTTTACAATATGAACAATCCCCATCCCAGCTCAACGTCAGAAATGCAACAACAAATGATTGTCGCAGGAATTGTTCAAAGTTGCGGCCTCGTAGGTCATAGTACAGCCAACACCACTGGACGAAGGATTGTTAGATACATTCCTTTAAATCCGGTGTGCTGGCGATGTCTGCTGAAATGACGATGATCCTTGCCTTGAGATCCTTCTCAATAGCCCCTGCGTCTCATACACAAGCAGTTTCTTACAGCCCAAGAAGAAGAAATCTAAGAGTTGAGGTCTAGGGAGTGTGGAGGCAAAACAACAGGTTTTTTTTCACCGCGTCCAATCCAGCTCCCGGGATATGTAGAATGTGGGTGGTTCCGCACCAGAATCGAAAAATGTGCTTTATCTTGCGTGGACCACACATTCTGATGCGCAGTAGTCCCTGCAGCAACTCCGGAGAAAAGTGGAATATTTGCATATGTGTAGGTTTCTGCAGACGGTACTACAAATCCTCTCTCTCTCTTTTTGTTCCTCGTCCTCTCGACGACTACTATTATCACGATTTTCCCTGATTCAATACATTTTGCGACCCATGTTCTATGATGATTTGTTGTCCCTATGCTACATACTATCCCCCTCTGAATTTATCAGTCGAATTCGGCAACACCCTGTATACAAGCATATATATATTTGTGTGTGTAGATGAAATGAATTGATTAGTTCAACCCCCCCCCAAATTCACTAATCACAATCGCTGTTAATTTAATTGTCTTTATAAAGAACAATTGAATGAAGACATAATTCTTGTTTTTAAGTCTCTCAACACAGTTTTTAATCCTTATGTTCTTTAAAATACCAATTTCTTAATTTTACTCTTTTCACTCGGAAGCTCATTTCTGGCAATGAATTTTGTAGAGAAAAGTGTTTGACTTCTGAAAATATATAGTTAATATATAACATTCGCGGTTTTTTTGCTCCTTTCTAATAACAAAATCAATTAAAAATAAATGTTCAACAAGTTTTAATCAATGTCCTGCTGAGATCAAAGGCATAAAAGTGATTCGTTGTATTATTGTTAAACTACAATTTATGAGGTAAAATCCCTTATTTTTTTGGCATCATTGAAACAAGAAAGCCCTTGAATGACGATTAGAAACAAAGAATTCGGTAAATGAATAATATTCATGTTACAGAAAATATTGAACAAAATGTATGGATCATTTTACCTTCAATAAGTCACACAAATTTTAAGTAGTTGGTTTTAACGAGAAATAGAGTAAAATAAGGAACAAAATCATTTC
Organism: Trichonephila clavipes; assembly: GCA_019973935.1. Lineage (NCBI taxonomy): Eukaryota > Metazoa > Arthropoda > Arachnida > Araneae > Nephilidae > Trichonephila > Trichonephila clavipes. The sequence goes on along the minus strand of BMAU01001464.1, from coordinate 170,339 downwards.
AATGACATCATCACTTTATGAGTCTCAACAAGGTGCTCGAGAAATAGAAATAGGAAACAGCGGTAGTGTAACACTCTTAAAAAATTAGTAGCATCAGATAGCATTTCAACAACAACAAAAAATTGCTTGCTAATGTCGAGAGAATTCTTTCATTGTTCTTACGATTAATGTACTGAGACATATTTCTCCATTCCCATTGCAGCTGTTTTTTGTTCAACCATCCTATCGGGAATTCACTCTACTTGTTCATCTTATGGGTTCAGTCAATTCAAGGCTATGGAATTGGCCAGGAATCTTTCTCACAGCACTAACAATGAACATCAAATGAATTCTTAAAACATTATTCATTCCATTTCCTAGATTTTCATTTCAGCAAGGAAACCTAAAATTCCTTCAATTGAATCTTTCAAAAGTCGATCACTAAGGGTAACATATTTTAAGCTAACTAAAATATTATCTTATTTTAATCATTTCATTTGGATAATATTACTTTGACATTTTTCTTGGGATCAATGTTATGTCCCCCCCTCTACTTTAGGATTAATGTACTCCAAATAAATGACACTGAAATACGTTTTCACACCCGAGGCCACAAAGATAATCCTTTAAATTTGCTATTGAAGGTTCGATATTTTTTGTTAGTATTATTGATGAATTAGGATTTGAATTCTGGGTATTGATTACCGGATTTGAGGATTCACCACTTTAAAGAAAAGTTGGTTCTAGTCCAAAGCATCTGCGAGTAATTTTTAAAATTGAGTTGATTGCCAATTGAGATATATATTTATTTCTTTTGAATTTGTTTAAAAAATGGAATAGAAAATGGTCATAAGTGATTACCAAAAAAATAATGATAAGATAGGAAGACTTAAATATTTAATCAATTATTTTTTGCCACATATGTACTAAAATATTAATAAAGAAATGAATACAATGTTAATCTGATGATTTTATCAATTTTTTCCCTGAAAAAAAGATTCATTCAAAGAATTTTAGTTATTCTTACAGCAATAATTTCAAGTATTTAACGCTATTCTCGAAATTAAAAAAAATTCTCTATTTATAGAACATAGTAATTAAATTCCTTAAAGAAAAAAGGACCACCTCCAAAAATGCAGACTTACAAAATGCACGAGAAAATTCTCAGCGGAATTTTTGAATTAAACAATTTCTTACAACTTTTAGTAAAATCAGTTAATTACTAAATAAACATTAACTGCTATTGGATTGCTTGGAAAATAACTTCGTTTTTCTCATCAGAGGACTCATTTGTATTTTACAAGGTCCATTTCACACTTAAGCAACATCATATATTTTGACAGCTGTTTGTGAGAAGCAAGATTTTTTTGTGAAAAAGTTTGTTTGATTTGGTGCATTAGTATTTGTTTAGTACATCATCAAATATTTTCGGCATATTTTATTTTCTTATTACCGAACAATTAAAATATTATTCAAGCAAGAAAAAAAATTTATGTGTATGAAGATGATAGAATATCAGTGCCAAAACATATTTGCAAATTTCGTTCCGGCCATTGTGATGTTGAAGATACACCAAGTTCCAGACCAGTTGAAGACAAAATAAAAAAAGTTGATTGATGCAAGCCAATGAGACACTTCAGATGAGCCAATGAGATTGCTAAGGGATTCAATTGATCAAATCTGATTATTCACGAAATGCCGTGATTTAATTTCAAAACGACATATGTATTCCCCATTACTTTACAGAAAGAAATTTGCTCCTTTGTTTTCACACATCAAGAAAATCGGTGGCGTAACGAAGAAAATTAGGGCCCCCCGCAAAGTCAGGTTTCGGGCCCCAAGCTGGATCTTACGTACTTAGCGTCAGTCAGGCTTTGGGGCCCCCTCCCCGAAATGCAGAGGTGGACGTTACGCCAATGAAGAAAATAATTCATTTTTAAAGCAAATCGTCACTGAGGATAATAAATGGATTATCCACAACAACGTTAAACGCACTACTTAAACCAATATTTATAAAAAAAAGACAATTTCAACGGAAAAAAAATTTTTTTTCTTAAAATTTTACCGGATAATACCACGATCAATTTTGATGTGTATTGCCATTCATTGAAACAGAAAAGGGCAGAAATGATGATTAGACAAGATCTAGTGTTCCACCAAGATAATACGAGAGCTCTCATGCTCTAGTTTGGCAACTGGCCAAAAGGTTTTGCAACTGGTATGGAATATTCTATTATATCCACCTTCCCCTCATATTCTGCAGATTGGAAATGTTCACTACAAAATTGTTTCGATGGCAAACCTTTACTTCAGATGTGTCAAAGATCAAAAGTTTTATGGGTGGGGAATCGTGCTATGAAATGAAGAATATGTAATTCAATAAAAAACATTTATACACTATAAAATAAATTCTTTTATTTTCACTAAAATACTTCTCGAACAGCCCAATAACATAAACTTAACGTTATTTTTATGTTCAAAGCGTGGAGTTTCATATTACAAGTAATATAAATTATTACACTTTTTTAATATTTTTCTGTGTATTTAAACATATTTTAGTATTCAGTGTGCACACCAAAAAAAATCTTTACACTTTTTTTAAGCTAGCTATTTACTTTGCTATTAAAAGTTTTCCGCAATGAAAAAAATGTTTTTTAAGTAGAAGTATCACTATTCAAAGTCACTGATAAAACCCCTTTCACTAAAGGCGAACGGCTAAGTGCTATCTAGTTAAACTATGATAATTTGGAGATTTACTACATAAAAAATATCTTTTTAAAAATAAAAATATTAAATTTTAGTAATGGATTTTAAAATCTGATTTAGGTGTTGATCCGAAAGTTGATAATGAAAGCCCTAAATAAGAAAATTGTTCCTAGTTTCTATTACGTTATTTTTCTAGTGTATATGGATTTGGCAAAGAAAAAGTATTAAAAAAACTCTAGATTGTACCAAAGGTGGCAACAGCTGCAGCTCCCAATTCCGAAGAGTGGTGTTTCATAACTAGGGGTCGAGACTCCCAAATGAGGTAATGGTGCAGCTGGAGTTGTCCGAAATTCGAGATACATCTTTTTGCGTAAAATAACTTCTTCTCCATTAATAATAATAATAATTTAATTGTTTATGTAGATTCTTATTGGAAATTCTGTTGAAAATATCACTCATCACTTGTAGAACGTGTTATCAAAAGATTCGGGGTTTACAAATTATTGTTAATACGAAGTACTTAGAAGATTTTTGGTTTGGAGTTGTAGAAGAATTCCAACAATTTCTGAAACTGCAATACAGTATATTTTGCATTTTTTTTATATATTAAACTTCAGTACAGTATATTTTGCAATTTTTTTATATATTAAACTGCAGTACAGTATATATTTTGCGATTTTTTTATATATTAAACTGCAAATACAGTATATTTTACCCTTTTTTTATATTCTAATCTGCAATACAGTATATTTTACCAGTATATCACCAGTTTATTTCTGTGAGACGACATTTTCGTCTTTAACAACGATAAAGCCAAAGTATCGATCCAATCCAAAGAATACTGAGGAATTACTTCGTCTGGTCGGTGTCGACTGCTATACTAACATTTAATGTCATAAATAAAAACAATCAAACCCATCCTTCCCATAGATACTTAAGCCTTACATATGCATTTTTTAATAAAATGGGATGATCTCAGAAGTGAACTCAAAATGACTACTCTGAAGAAACAGAGTTTATGTATGATTTACGTATAACATCGCATAATGTTTTTTTTTATTTTGTTAATTAGTTTCTGTCTCATTATAATCAAATTAAAAACTTATTGCGGATGTTTATTAATGCAAAATAATAACATGCTATGAATAAAACATATATAAAAGTACCCAAGCGTACGTAAAATTGGCACAACGCTTATGGAGTCACAGAAAATGCTTATACGAAAAATGGGGTCGCCACTCCGAAAAGTTAAAGAACCCCTTCTGTACTTGTAAAGCTGGGGTTCTAGTATATTATTGCTTTGCAGTAATAAAGATCTAAAATAAGTTTATACTTTGAATATAAAGATATAGAAAGTTTAATTAAGTAACAAAACAAAAACACGGTAAATTATACATAAACTATAATCTATCCATTGTGTCTAAAATGGAGATCAGCGCAGGGATTACCCGATGTTGGTGCTCAGTCATACCTGATACAATGGCTTTCTCCAATAAGAGTCTATAAAATAAATTATTATTATTATTATTATTATTAATGGGGCAAACAAATTATTTTATGCAAAAATATACGTCAAAAACCCACAAGTCACACGACACCATTCGGGTTCGCAACCCCTAGTTTCCAAAACACTGCTTTAGAGGATCTCTTGCAGTGGGTCCAGAAGTGGAGTTTAGTGCTCTTAGGGAGAAAGCTGGGGACTCGGAGATATGTTTTTCCCTGGGCATTTTTTAATGTAATATTTTGTTTCATCAGGTTCATGTCCTTGTAATGGTGAGTTCTTAGTCTAGCGCTTGTAGATGGGGAGTGACCCTCGAAGTAGCCTGTAACCCCTAGAGTGGTGGGTCCCCAGGTGGTGGATAGAGAAATGCCCCAACTGATTTTCTAGTAGTTGCTAGACGAGAAATAAAATACTTTCCGCAGACTAACAGCCAGAAGTGCAATATCTTCGGAAGCAATGATACCCAATTTTTTCCTTCGATACTGCAATAATTTTTGTGAAGTTTCTACTTTTAACCCTCCAACCGGACAGCACGGATTTTTCCGTCCTACTAGAGAGGCTTCGAAAACGGACCACACTGAATTTTTCGTAAGGCCGGGGACTCACCAAAAATGAACCAAACTGATTTTTTCCTCAAGTAATGTGTTCAAAAATGGTAAAGACGTGTTTTTCCGAATTCTCCCCCCCCCCTTTAAAGGTTTAGTATCTTGAAAGATAATTAGAGACGGTCGGGGAGACACAATGGGCATTGAGGGGAAATTTTATGGCTCACGAGGAGACCGGTTCCTGTAGCAATCGTAAAAAACTGGGAAGAATTTCTTTAAACCCTAAAGTGTACGGAAATAATTGCAAGTCAACGAGTTGAGAATTCTCATTTTTTTCTTTACCTTAAAATTCTCAAATGGAATTAAGTTTTTATAATGTATGTCTAAGTTTTTAAAAAATATCTGTAGTATTTAAATTCAAATTATATATTAAAACATTGAGGATAATTTACTGTTTCATTTTTCTTATTTTAATCAATACTTTCAGGGATTTTTTTAAAATGATTATTTTGTTATGTGTCAAGAAAAATAAAAAAAAGGTTCAAAATTTAAAATCTTTTAAAATTTCGGACACTTCTAAACATGAATAATTTTTAAGCTTCTGTATTACATTACTTGCAAAAAATTTTAATGCATTGTTAAAAAAAAACCCTATTTAAATCTTTTAGTTTTTCATAATTTTAAAGCCAGATATTCAGGGCATCTTACATATAATCCCCTTGTTTCGTATTGTTCAGATAACAAATTATATTTGAATTTTGAATCTCTGAACATTAATTTCATTCAAAGAGAACTTTAACTACAAGTTTATATTTTTGAACTTGAATCATCAAATAAAGAGTATTTAAAAGCATCTGGACAAATTTAGAGTTAACATTTGCGCATATAAATAAATATAAAGATCCTTTTTAAATTCAAGTTAAAAAAATATATATTTATGCATAATCCCTCATCATTCATGTTCCATTAGTGGTTGACTGAAGAAAAGGTTATTAAAATTTGGACATTTTTATAATCTTAACCATGCAAAACTAGGAATTTTGTATTAGCTCCACTGAAATTCTGCATTGGAATTTCGAAAAAGATATTTATGCGTGTCTCACATACTCAGGGTGGCCGCGGTAGCCGAGTGGTATAGGTATCGGACTGTGGCTTGCTTTGTCACAGGTTCGAGCCCAGTACCACTAAAGACCCGCCGTGTAGGGCAGCGATGCACGTTAAATCTGTCGAGAGCTGAAACGTCCTCCCGTTGGTGTGGTGTGGTAGTTAGGAGAGGGGGTGCCAGCTCAGGTGTCGTCCACGTCACTTGACCATGGTTCAAAATTACGTGGTCCGTCGCCAAAAGCCCTCGTGTAGCTGAACAGTGCGACGTTAATATTCAATCAATCAATCAACTCACATACTCAGTTGAAAAACATATATTTACCATAAATACTAATAATTCTTTGGATATTTAAAATTATCATTAGATTAATTTTTTAATATACATATATATATTCGACTTCTAATATTTTTCAAGTATTCCTTAAATTTCATATAATTTAATTAAGTGAGGGGATATTAAAGTCGCACTCTCTCTCATCTCTACTCAACTACTTGAGGGCTTTTGGCGACGGACCTGTGGCCGGGGTACCAGGTGGTCAAGGTATCGAATTATGGTTGGCATGTCTCGAGTTCGAGCCCAGTGCCACAAAAGACCCGCCGTGTAGGGCAGCGATGCACGTTAAATCTATCGAGAGCTGAAATGTCCTCTCGTTGGTGTGGTGTGGTAGTTAGGAGAGGGGTGTGCCAGCTCAGGTGTCGCCCTCGTCATTTGACCATGCTTCAAAATTACGAGGTCCATCACTAAAAGCCCTCGTGTAGCTGAACAGTACGACGTTAATATTCACTCACTTGGCGACGGAATTTTAAACCATGGTCAAGTGACGAGGATGACGCTTGAGCATCGCTCCCTTACACGGCTGATCTTCAGTGGTGCTGGGGTCGAACTCATGACACGCCAGCTACGAGTCCGTTACTTTGACCATTAGGCTACCGCGGCCTCACAATGTGGTTGAAAACTGCATGTTATGAGTAAAAATATGCTGAAACATTTGATGAACTTATAATAGATTTTTGCATAGAAGATAGATGTGTGATATGCTAAAATGACAATATGTAAAAGTTATGAGAATATCGATGACAGTTTTTGAAAAATTCAATTTAAGTTTCAGTTTGAAACTTATTCGTTTTTTTTTCGTATTTAATATTAAATAGTCTCGCGATAACAAATTAATAGTTTAACGCATTCATAGATTATAAAAAATAAAGGTATAAATGACATTGTTAGGAATGATAAGTTTTTATAATTTTGAATTCAGACTTCTTTGCAGGAATGTAGACTATTAAAAGGCTGATGTAGAAGTTAGAAAACTAATATTTAAAATATATGGAAAACAATATCTGCAATTCCATGATCTTGACGAGCAGAAGACGGCATTTTTACTTAGTAGGGCAGAGTAAGCATAAGGAAGGAGCTTGTGGAGTAAACAACCAGGCCTCGGCAGTTTTGGCAGGTAATGAACTCCCATTTGTTGCTTTCTCAGTAAGGAATATAAAAATAACAAATACAAAAATAAGTCATGTAAAATTTTATATATTTTAATAACAATGAATTGTGAACTTAATTTCCAATTCATTGTCACGAGTTGGCAGTAACTACGGTACTCTATCGACCGTACTTCTTATATATATATATAAAAGAAGTACGGTTGATAGAGTACCAATACTTTTAACGCAATTTTAAATTTCGTTATCGTAAACTTTACTCCTTTTAAAACATGTATTGCCAAAATACTCTCCTTTTGTATATTTATAAAATTTTAAAAATATAATGGTTATCTTACCCAACATTTTAAATCAGGGGCGGCAACTTTATAGCTAAGACGTGCCAAACCAATCTGTCAGTATCATTCAGTGTGCCACATAGTAGGAAATTTTTGAAATCCTTCGATTCTTACGGTAATATTTTGCAGATTTAAAGAATAGAGGTAAATAATTTAGATTTACAGTTTTATTTTATATTAATTATGGATCAATAAAATACATTTATTAACATAAAAATAAACAATATAAAAATGTTACTATTTCTTCAACAAAGATAAAAAAAAAAAATTAAAAATGTATGTTTCCAACATATTTATTTAAATAAGAAATAGACAAAGTGAAATATAAATTATTCCCTTCATTACAGTTATATAAAAATTGTAATGCGAATTAACTCTTTCACCACTCTTCTTTCATATCGCAAAACCAGGGGTATAATGCGTGACACGATTCTGAGCATTCAGTTGTAAAACAATTTATTTGCGGAGTCGAAATATTTTTCATATTAGGAAAGATTTTTTACTTTGATATGCCGAATCATAAGTGGAAAGCAGAGTACATGCAATTGTTTTTTTTCAATAATTAAATCCCCTAGCAATAACATTCAATTATTTACAAAATAGCTGTAAATTTATCCTTAGAATTATCTTTCAGATTATTTTGTAGTTCCATAAATGTCCATAACTCAGAAGATGTTTGTCAAATAAGGTCTATTATCAACTTCCATCCACTCAAGAATTGACAAATTTGTAGAGTAGTGCTGAGTGCCACTAAGAATTGTACCACGGGCCACAGGTCCATAGATTGCCGACACGTTTTAAATGTTTTTATTAACTAACCATCTCCTATTCAAACACAATTTATATGATAAAAAAGGGTTTTCATTCATTTTATATGGAATTGTATTAGATTCAACCATAAGTAATTTTGTGTATCAAAAAATTACATTGTTTCGGGGATCCCCTTAGAGCAAAATGAAAGGAATTTGACATAATTATAATAAGTTTCTCTAAAAGAGGAAACGTTCACTTTCAAAATACACTGCATAAAGTGGTTTTAGGTGTACGAAGTTATATTCACTATTATTCCTAAAATAAATTTTGATATTTTGGTTTTTCGTTAAGTTTTGAAGTTATTTCTTCAAATATACTTCTCCATTACATTTCTTTCAAACTTGTTATTTTCTTTTGCGGCCACGGTAGCCTGATGGTCATGGTTATGAACTCGTGTCCAGTGTTCGAGCCCTGGTACCACAAAACTTTAGCGTTGAAGAGGAGCTGATGCACGTTAAACACGTCGAGGTCAAAAGTCCTCACGTTGGTGTGATGTGGAAGTTTGGAAGGGGAGTTATCAGCTCATGTATCGTCCTCGTCACTTAACCGCGGTTCCAAATTACGTAGTCGCTCGTCAGTAGCCACCGTGTTGACTTAGAATGCAATATAAACCCTTGACGTGTGCACTTGAGTCAATTCGAGTACGCTAAACAGTTCCAAATATGCACATTAGATATAATTCAAACGAGGTCACATTTTATGCTGCTGTAATTTTCTCACTCAAATATCAGCGAGCGCCGTCTGCACTCGTGATATTTGACTGTTGTTTCTTATATTTACGATTTAGTCGTGAAACATCAAAAACTTGGATAAAATATTTGTATAAGAAATTAAGGGAAAAGAAATACTTAGATTTTAGAAGTAAATTACTAGAAAATTTACATAAAATTTTTACTATGAAACAAATATTATCCAGTAGAATCCGAAAACTTTGCCATTTCATTGCGTATTCAAAGATTTGAACGTCGAGATAGATAAGCTTTGAACATAAAAGATTTACTGACGTTTTATCTGACGTGTAAATTTTAACTGAAAAATGTACACGTCAAAAACACAGACATTTGTATCTGTCAGTATTCACTTTTCATAACGCTGACATGATGGAAGTGAAAGCTAAGAAGGGGGATTCTGTAAAGCTGAAACCAAAAGCCGTGGTGTTTTATAATAACACAGCATGGGGGGTGTTGATAGATCAGATCAGTGTCTATCTTACTATCCTGTTGCCCGAAATCAACAGCGAAAATACTACAAGAAGATTTTTCGACATTTGTTAAATCAAATTGTGTGGAATTCCTTAGTTATCTTTAAAAAAAAATGGCGGGATTTTAAATCATATTGGTTTTTGAATGAAACTGATAGAATGATTGATAGAAGGAGGTAGTGATTCTAGTTCTCGAAACTTTGTTTCCCCTAAAATTTCTGAAATTGTAGTCCGCTTAATTGGAAGGCACTTCCCTTCATATGTAGAAAGTGACTGTTCAAAAAAAAAAAAATCGCGAAAATTTGTGGTATGCAACCTTAAGATAATAGATAATGGAAAACGCATTCGAAAAGAGACTCGTTTTCAATGTAAAGACTGTAATGTTGGACTGTGTGCAGTGCCGTGTTTCGAAAAATATCACACTGTGACATTTTTGTAAATATGTATGTGTCTTTCTCATACTTCTTTGATATTTTTTGCTATTTATACCTGTTAAAATTATTTTTTATAAAAGGTTTTTTGTTCTTACAATTATATGTATTTGAGGATGAAATCTGATTTACTTTATTCAGGAAATTTTTAGGAAATTTCATTTTCTTAGCTAACTTATTTCTTTTAAAACATGCATATTTGTGTATTATATAATTAAATATCTAACTATCTAAAATTATGTCTGGCTTTTTTCTTCATTAAAATCTTTCAGGATTTTACAAATTATCTTGCCATTATTCATTATGTACTTAATAAGGAAAAATATATCTAAATATAAATAATTTCTGACCTAATAAACATATAATGGTTTTTAGCTACAGTTTGGAAAATGCATTGAAATTTATATCGGGACAGGATTTTAACATATTATGAATGTGTTTTTGACTGCCACTATGTTATATATTTATCTTTCATTCTTTTTACAGTATGAGTAGAAGTCGTAAACAGTTTTGTCACAGTAAAATTAATTTTTGTTTTATATTCAAATTATACTATTATATTGATTCTGAAAATAATAGGTTAGTTTGACAAGCCATTATTTCACAATTTGAAAGCATTGAACAGTTTTGAAATTTTTAAAACTTTTATAAAATATTAAATTATTAAAAATATTTAATTATTGTAAGTGATTAATATTTCTTAGATTATTGGAAACAAAAAGTATAAAATTTAAAATATATTTCTTTGTTGAATTTTAATAATTATTTTTATGGCTAAACCTGGAAAAAACCCAATTTTTTAAAAATATTAACATTAAGATACTTTTAAAAAATAACTAGAGCTCTCAGACCTAAATCCATATGAACTTTTATAGAGCATATGTAAGGGAACATTTACAAGATATTTCAAGACTATCTTGAACAGGAAAAGGGATTAGAAAACACTCTCATCTTCAAAATTAAAAATCTGAGAAAAACATATTTAAAATTTGTAAAGGCATAAAAAAATTCCAATGCCTGTAAAGCTTTAATTTTTTAATCTGTTACTATCCAACTTATGCTCTACATGAAAATTCTACTTGAAATAAATATGACTGAAATATCTTTTTTAATTCAAAATATTCTAAGACATAACATTGATAACAACTGTTAATTTGATCAATTATTCACTTTTATCAGAACCTTATATATTCACAAGAGTTTTAAATGCAAAATATTTATATAGAAATTAGTAGTTATACAAACGTAATCCAGAAATCACCAAGTTTGTAAACAATATCTATTTTTTCTCAGTTCCCCATCGTGGCAGTTAAGCAAGTTTAAGTTTTTGTTGCATGACTTTAAAATACTGCAGTGTAGTACTACAATAGATTTATTATAATGTAGTTTGTGGTACATCAGGGAAATATTTAGTTCATTCTGCAACATTTGTATTCTGTAGTCTAATTGTAATATTACCTGAAAAAGCTGCATTTTAGATTTACCATTTTCAGTCATATTCCATCCCTTTCAAGTATTATTTCTCACAGTACCCTGCGTACATTTTGGTCATGGCATTTTTCAAAAGGAAAAAAATAATGAAGACAAAGTATAGAGCTTTTAAATTATATAAACTATGTGTCAAAAAGTATATTGGTCTTTAAATCCATCTTAATTAAGTAAATGTGAGAAAACTCAAAAACTTAAAAACATGAGCAAACAGAAAGGATTTTAGAAATTAAAATTGTAGTTAATAGCCGTTTCACACGAAATATTGGATTGTGTTAAAAAATAGTTTTAATTAATTCAATCTAGGAATGCAAAAATGCTTTAAAATGAAACCGAATTTAAAATCAAAACTGAGAAAATTAAAATTTCTTAAAACCTAATTGGTTTTTAGATCAGAAATTGAGCAAGTTTTCTAAATATATGAAATATATATTTGCAATAAATTGGGAGAAGTTTCTGTTGGCCGTGAAGTGGGGAAAATGTCCATTTCACAATCCTCGCCCTAGGCCCCAGCTGTGAATGAGAAACCTCCCCTTTGGAACAAGACAGAAACCGAAAAGCAATAAGATCATCCCCTGCAAAACCATTTGAGGACCTCCCGCAGTTTTAAGGGGGGAAGGCATAAAACTGCGGTGCGTTTTCGAAGCAGTTCGCGAAATTCATCCGAAACCTTTTCGCTACCACTAGCTTTGAAAAAGTAGACCGCTTTTTCGAAGTGAAATTGAATTAGTGGGTCATCCACTCAGAGGGTTAAGCACTATTCAATTTCAATCTCAAAAACCTTTTCACGAAAAAAAAAAATAATAATACTTATTTTAAATGTAACCAATACCAGATTACTCATTAGGCGGAGTAGGCAATTGCCTATGGGCCCCACGCATTTTAGAGATCCCCAAGAACGTGTTAGTGCTCTGAAAACATCCTTCGAAGCCTGTGACGTAAACAAAGTCTTGTATCCACTTTGCATCTACTGATTGATAGTTACTACGTCCAGACTCCGGATGTTCGATTTCATACAGAGTGCAGAACATCTTGATAGCATTTCTTTTTCTGAAATTGGCTTAGAATCAAAAGGCATAATTTAGATTAAATTATTTTTTTAGTTAATTCAGTTAATAATATGAAACAGTTGACACTGCGAAAAAGTATGATCTTTTTTTTATAGTAAATTATATAAGATAATTTTGTAAAGTTTAGATTAGTTGTAACAAAATACGAAAAAAGTCAACATCCATAAAGAAGTGAATCTTGTTCTAGACTCGAAACTCTTACAAACTTTTGGCTTAGACTGAACCGTTTGAGTTTCAAAAAACACTGTCGAAGAATCCCAAACATCGCCATCTCAGAATGAGTACGAAAAGACTCAAGCAGCGCGATAGCGCTTGTTTTATTTTATGTCGGGAAATACCAAGCGGTGCGATAGCGCTTTGTTCATTTTCCACCGATGAATCCCAATGGGAGCTGTACAGTATTGTTTTACGTATTGTACTATTTACATTACAAAGAGCTCTGTACTGTACTTGCTTCAGTAAATCTGAGAGCGCGATTTCAACAATCGGTAACGCACCGTCACTTGTCCATAATGTTCGAAATTACTCGATTTTCTCAACATAAAATCACAATAGCGCGATCCGACTGCTTGAGACCCAAACGGTTGCCAGTAGACTAAAATCTTCAGAATATCGATTTTGAGTTTTTAATATTTTTAATATCTCCAATTCATGCCTTTCTCGTGATATAACCTAATTGCTATTTTATGAATTAGAAAAGCGTCTAAATGACTTTTATAAAATAATCAGCTGTTGCGCCACGCCACTTTACAGAGAATAGACAGCAAGGCTTGTACATTTTTTTTTCATTTCATCCTACACAGTTAACTGTAGAATAGCTGCAAGTGTTTAACTGTTAGTCTGTTTATCTACTTTTGGAGCGAAGTTCGTAAATTTTATAAAATCATTGTGCTTTTAATTATTTGAAATTTAATACTCCTGGGCGAATGTTTTATGGTTTATTGAAAAAGGTCTTTCCTTAGCAATTTTATCGTTACTCTAAGAAGTTGCTAGTTTTAAATACTGCAAAACTGTTTATAAGAACTCTGTTCAAAAAGTGGTAAGAATCTATATGAAAAAATAATAATAATAAAAATATTTTAAGTTGCTTGAAAATAAAACATGGCAGAAATGAGGCTACATGCCATTTAATGGCCCACTTATTACAACCAGCATAGATATTGGAAAGGTAATAGTTGTTAAGGTGCTGAAAATGTAAAAACCTGCCTTTTCATCAAAACATTAGAAAAGAAATTTCGTATCATCTAGAATATCAATGGAAATTGAAGGGGAATCAAGAATTTTTCAACCTTCATTACCTTGCATAATAAATTATAGGGCACAAATGTTTTTCAGAGGAGGTAAGATTTTGCGTATAAAAATTACCATTTTCTAAAATTACTATTTTTAAAATAAGTGTAAATTTACTGTATGCATGTACTCTATGTTTCTTAAATTTAATTGTGGATACTGAACTGATATTTTTGAAATATTCTTAAAACATTTAGCTGGAAAGCAGATACCGCAACAAAAAATGACATTTTTCAATAAATTCATAAGGATGCTTGGTAAAAGTTTGTCTTTGAAAAAACGAATTCATATATTTAAAAACATTTTACTTCAGCCTAAATATGAATGTCTAATTAATATACAGTCAAAATCTTGAGTCTGTATGTTTAATGGTTTCTGAGGAAAAGGTATGAGATGATACATCAAATGTGATGTTTGTTGTCGTTGCGAGAAGCTTGTTACATACATAAAAATACATAAATTTCATGTTTAAAGACATAAAAACAGTTCTATTTTGGCTGTTTTAGAAATCATTTGTCCAGTTAAGAGAAAATTTTGAATTCTAATATTTTTAGAAGTGTTTGCATGTGAACATACAAAACCCTAATGAAAACTTTAAAAATGTTGTATAATCATATTTTCCCAAATGTAATCACAAATTCATACCAAAACCATGTTGATACATTTTCACACATTTTTTTACGATGCTTTATGGTCAACTTTGACATTTTTAAAGCATCAAAGCTAAAATCTTTTCAAAGAATGATACAGAATTTGAGAAAAATAACGTAAATGCTACAAAATATCTCGTTAGACAAAAACTGAAAAATTTATGTATTTTCGGGAAAATTAAGTAAAATAGGAAACAAAAAAAGTCTTAAAATAAATTTAGAAGAAGCTATTGTTTAATAAAATGGGACAAATGCTTGTTGTAATTAATAATTTTTTTGTGTAATTTTTTTTAATAATCGTGATGAAGTGACATTTTATATTAAAAATTGAATTTTCTCAAAATGGTGTTTTTAAAACTACGTGTACCTTTTCTCTGAATACTACATGAATGTACCTGAAATTTCCCCCTCATGTTACTAATATGTAACTATATATACTGAAGTGAGCTTTTCGAGATATTCCCAAAATATTTGGCTAGAGACCGGATATCGTAACAAAAAATGACATTTTTTCAAAAAATTCATAGGGATACACTTTCACGTTGCATGTTTTTGAAAGAACTAAACAATATATTTGAAAAATCTCACTTCAGTATAAATATAAATGTATGATTAATATACAGACAAAACTTGAAGTTTTTATATTTAACAGAGTTTCTGAGAAAAAGTACATAAAAATGCTCAATTTAACATTGTCGGTATAGGAGGAACCGAATCCTGTTAAAGAATTACTATTTGATTTTCTTTTTGTGGAGTTTTGTATCCTCAAATGTCAAAGTTAATGAAGTACAAGTACCTAAGTGGTGCTGAAAAACGAAAGAATGAAAAAGAGAAATCAAACAAGATTGCTAAATAAATGAATAAACATGTTATCTTTTTCAACTTAGCTTCCCTCGCAGAACATGAACGGAAAATCTACTTGATACTTCAGTCTACAGGTGAAATTATTCTACACCACAAAAAATTATATTAGAGGAAGATAAAGTTGAAATGGCATGATGACAATCAAAAACTGATTTATATTCAAAACAGAAACCACCTGGGACCAGAATACCAAAAGGATATTGTGTTAGCGTGAAATATTACCTAAGAGAGAGAGAGAGAGAGACGTACGAAATTTCTGGTGTAAGAGAAATTCTCTGGAATGTCAACATTTTGACAATGATTTTTCGGCTTCATGCAGACATTATGATGATTGTAAAAAAAATGTTTCCTCTCGATGTTGTTTTGAAAAGATATAAGTGGTTCAAACGAGAATGGTTCATGTGTTGGCCATCTACTGGAAATGTTTTCATGCGTCCTAATTAGAGAAACGTCTGCTTGCCAAACTCAATTTTGGAAGGATCTTCTGACTGGAAGAATGCGGCCCAAGGAATGAAGACGCATTGGGAATGTTTATAGACACTGATTTGTAGAAGATATACACATAATCGAATTGACAGTTCTTTGGAAAATCAATTGAATTAAGAACAAAAATATTGGATCAAAGTTCTACAGAGAGTAGCGTCAGTAATTAAATTTCTCTTATCACGTGGATTAGCGTTTTGTGGCTATGTAGAAAATATTGGTTCTCAACATAATGGCTACTACTTAGAAATATTAGAACTGATCGCAGAGTACGATCATTTCCTCAGTTGACATATTGCTAGGTACGACAATAAAGGTCGAGGAAAACCTTCCTATTTGTCTTCTAGAATATATGAAGAAATAATTGAAATAATGGGAAATAAAGTTCAGGAAAATATTATAAAGGACATTGAGGCAGCTAAATACTTTTCTCTGAGCGTTGATTCTATACCAGATATATCTCATACAGATCAATTGACACAAGTGCTTAGATATGTGAGAGTACCTGATGGTGAATTGGTAGAACGCTTTCTGACATTCTTTCCCATAAAAAGTTACGCTGGTGAAGCGCTTGCCAGCACTGTTTTGACCTTCCTAAACAAATGCAGAATTGATATAATAAGGGGGCAATCTTATGACAATGCAGCAAATATGTCGGGATGTTATAATGGTCTTCAAGCGCATATTTGAAAGATAAACCAGTTTGTACCCCACATTCCGTGCACAGCTCGCTGGCTAAATTTAGTTTGGAGTATGTGCGGCAGAAAGCTGTGCTGGAGCACTTTCGTTCTTTGGGCTTCTCTATGCAATGTTTTTTCAGTATCATTGGGCAATTATGTTGAGTTATGACACAAGTTACTGTGCCAGAGCAGATGCTGCTATGGATTTATCCAAGCTTTCAGAAAGCTTTACAAGTCATTGCTGAAAAAGCTACAAATCATTCATGAAGCTAAATGTCTTCTAAAAGACTTGTTGAAGAAACAAAATATTATAGTTTGGCAGGCTTTGGGGGCGTTGTCTTAAACCGGATCAATGTAGTAAATAAATCTTTACAACTAACAAGCTGTTTGAAGTAATAGAACTTCAAATAGCTGTCAATCTTCTGAAATCATTACTAGATTTTTTGAATTCGCAAATAGAAATGTTTTATGAATATAACAGAAAGGCAAATGTGTGTGTGTGAGAGAGAGAAAATAGATTCGCAATATACGGATGAAAGTAGACGTCTGCGTACAAGAAAACGACATTACGATGACGATAATACAAAAAATATTCTACTTCAGGGAAGTCAAAATTCAAAGTTGAAACTTACCTACCTATATTAAACAATTTATATGAATAACTTAACCGTCATTTAGAAGCATATAGCAAAATATCTTTTCTATTTGGGTTTCTCCTTGATTTCCCACTAATGAAGATTCTGAACTTAAGGTATTCGACTACGTTCGGAACCGTGATTTTCAAAAGCGAATAAATGGATAATTTTCATGATATTTAGTGTCACTTAGATTAGAATATATGCATAAAATTGTTTTAAGGACATTTTGACAAAAAAAACTTATTTAAATACAATATTTTGGCAAAAAAATTAACTAAGAATAATCTTTTTTTCCAAATGTTCTCCTTTTGTGAAAAATGCTTCTATTAGAATAATATTTTTCCTGTATATAGCTCAGACCTCTGTTCAGAGGCTCAACTAGAATTTTTTGAAATATATAACTTATAAGTTCGTTTATATTCATATTTTATGACAACAGAGGCGTGCAATTTTAAGTAAAAAACGCGAATAATTATTTCAATTGGTGGTAACTCTGAAAATAATGGGAATTTTTCTAAACTTCTAGTTGAGCCTTTGTAGAGAGGTCTGAGCTATATACAGGAAATTTTTATTCTAATAGAAGCATTTTTCACAAAAGGAGAACATTTGGAAAAAAGATTATTCTAAGTTAATTTTTTGCCAAAATATTATATTTAAATAAGTTTTTTTGTCAAAATGTCCTTAAAACAATTTTATGCATGTATTCTAATCTTAGTGACACTAAATATCATGAAAATTATCCATTTATGCGCTTTTTTAAAATCACGGTTCCGAACGTAGTCGGATACCTTAAAACAGCTGTCCAAATATTTAGAGAAAATTACTCTGAGGAGATGAAATTCAAATTCGCAGATGAAATGGTTTATTTTAAGCATTTCATTATACAAATAGAAGACTTTAAAATTGAAGAAATGGTACCAGCATTGCGAGAGAGATTATACGAACTTATTTTCAAAAACTTTCTGCAATCAACGTTTCCGACTATTATAACAGCATTAAAAATGTACAGGTGTTTTCAGATGAACGAAGCTTTTCAAAATTCAAGAGGCTAAGAAACTGCAACCGATCTTCAATAGCGCAAGAAACTCACTCGCTATTGAATACGACGTCTGGCAGAACATAGATTTCGAAGAGGTTCGCAAAGAATTCACGGCCAAAAAATTGAGAAAACCAAATATTTAGTTATTTTTTATTGCAAAAGTTGGTTTACACTTATTACAGATTCCAATAAATAATCATTGTTTATTTATATTTTTAATTTGCTAATAATTTATTATTTTATTTGTGCAGTGAAATATATTCCTAAGATGTTGTGTAATAAAATTATTAGGCTACAGGGCCCCGAAAATTTGACACGAAGGCTATTGGCGACAGACCTCATCATTTTAAACCATGGTCAAGTGACGAGGATGACACCTAACCCTTTTTTTCACCTCCACACCACAACATCGGGAACTCATGAGACGCCAGCCATAGTCCTCTGGGCTCCCGCGGCCATCCCGAAAAAAGATATTTGAAAGTTTATGAACTTATTGATCTTGGAAAATAAAACTGAATTCTCATAAAGCATTTCAATTGCAAAAGTTGAAAGGAATGCAAGTAAAAGAAATAAGTTTTATTGCATTTCTGTTGACATCAGAACCTTCGGAAACCTGCTGAATCAATCCTTTCAATCAAAAAAAGGGAGAAAAGGGATCGATAGAAATGATATTCTTCAAAAGAAATATGAATTCTGTAATGTTATGCAATTTCAACATTCGCATTGATTCATAAATCCTTTTCATGTTATGGTAACATACAAAATGCATTCATTTTTGTTAATCTGATAATTATTTGAAAAAAAATTTACTTTACCCCAATTAACTTGAAATGTTGTGACCGTAAATGATTTTTTGAGTAAGTCATCAATTCAAAATGCTCGGGATAAGATGTAGAATAAATTCCAGAAGAAAACAAATTCGGAAGCGAAATTTTTGAAAAGATCATCGAAAGGTCACTGCTTGGAGAGAAAAATTGAACCCCCTGAAAACTGCTTAAAATTATGGAGAATCAAGAAAACAGTCTCTCTCAATCTAAATATACATTAAAAATACTCCACTATTCGATAATTGTTATTAAATAATTTGTGTTTGAGCATCAAGTATCTAAATATTGATTGAGTTAAGTTTTAAGTAAATGATTCTAAAGGAAGTTTTGAACATAATTTGTTCAATAAATGGTTAGCGTATAAAAAGGATGTCAATTTAATAATAACGGATAAATAATTTCTGTAAATAAATTTCAATTCCTCAAAGGTAGAATGCGTTTATAAATTACTTTGCTTTATTTATTTTTTATTCAAATATGGATTTTGGTTATAGAAACTTGCACGCAGAATCAAATACGTCATTTAAATTTAGTACTTATAGTTTTTGTTTTTAAAAAATAATAAAAAATAAATAATTGCTAAATTTATAAGAATGAAAAATAAGCTGCCAACTGAACGTGCTCTTCAAAACTCTTCAAAATGAAAATATTGCCTCTGTTCTTTCAACTTGAATACAGCTACAGACAGTTAAGCCCAATAAAAACGTTTATAGCTATAGCAGTCTGCAACCACACTATCAATATGAAGAATTCAAACGTTATAAATGGGCAGTTGATCTAGTTGGAAATAATATTCCATTCATTTTTGTCTCTCTAAAATCCAACCTTGCTTCTATGATTCTGCAATACTTAAAGAAAGTGATTGTGCCTAAAGACTGAGAAGGAAATGCACGAAAATAAGATGATGCTTTCAAATGATATTCAATAAGCCATCAGAACTCTTTCATGGATGTATTTTTTATATTCCAACCTTTTTTTAAGTAACTGTGTCTGAAATCCATTGCTGCAGAAACACAAGCACATAATTGGTCTTCATCTCAAGGCAACCTAAGAGATCTCTGAATTTTGCCTTCTTTTTAGAGACAGCCAACCAATCAAATGAAAGTTCCAAATATGTTCCAACGGAGAGAAATTTTGTGTTAGTTATTAACTCTTTCATATTTGCTCATTTATCCGAAGGTTCAGATGTTTTTGTGTTTTTTCAGATGTTTTTTGTGTTTTTTCAGATGTTTTTTGTGTTTTTTCAGATGCTTTTTGTGTTTTTTCAGATGTTTTTTTTTTTTTGTTTTTTCAGATGTTTTTTGCGTTTTTTCAGATGTTTTTTCGCATTGGAATCTCAAATACTAGAATTTGTCCTTTGTTTTATAAAATCTTTTTCACTTAATTTTTCAAAATTTCGTTTCATGCGATTGGGAAATAAAAGGAATGTCAATTTTTAATTCCTAAAAGGGAAATCAAGGAAATTCCATTATGTAAAGTACGTTCCAGTTCAATAGATAATAGGTTTTTAGAAATGAGTAATAAAAAACTCTCAGTGCAAATAAATATCCAGGTGAATCTATAGAATAGGAAACATTATTTTATATCTCTTTTAAATACATTTACTTCTCAAAGTAGTGCTCAAGTAGATATTATTCTAGGTGAATTTATTACATAATTCGTAATCAAAAATTTGAATTCACTAGTATTTGCAAGAGAAAAATATTTCACTACTAGCTGGTATACCCGTTCTTCGCACGCGTGAACTGAAAAATTAAACAACACAGATTGAAGGATAAAGAAGTTTTTAATGAGTTAATTTTACGTGAATTGCAAATCAAACAAAAAAATATTTTTGCATATCTCAACTAAACAAAAAAAAAAGAAAGAAAGAAAAAAAACCACCTTTGTTAAATTTTAAGTATGTAGATCTAATAGCTGATAAAAAGGATTTTTTTTATTTATAACTCCCCGTAACACTCTTGAGGGTCGATTTTTTAAAATACCTCCCTAAGCTGATCTCTGCTCAGCAAAAGTAACACATTGTTAAAAGTTTTGCGTAATGAACGCTTAAAATAGTGTAAATAATTTATATCTGAAAGTGTAATACATTAATATTACTTTCTGTTGTATTTATTTTATGTTAAAATTGTAATATTCGCAAGCAACGCCGTTTCTTAAATTATAATGGCTGTAATGGCGATTCAATGAAAAACACAGCGAAATGATAACGATAGAGTCAAGTTGGCAAATGCCTAGCTACATTCATAGCTCGAGCTTTATTAGAGCTTTGTAAGACCCGCCGTGTAGGGAGGCGATGCACGTTAATGCTTTTTCTACCAGATCATGATTTACTGCAGCTTTTTTCATGCAATATTTTTTTTTGGATCACTACATTGAAAATTAAGTGATATACATAAACGAAATACTCCTCTTTGGAAAATTTAATCCGTTAGAGATAATACATTAATTAAAGATATTCCACTGTAAAATTAATATATACACCGTTCACTTAAAATAAATAGTCAAATCGTTTTCTAAGGTCTTCATTAACATACAAACACATAAGACACTTAAATTTTGACATAAACTATTTTTTTCGGGACAAAAATAATAGTCTTTGCAATCCGCTGAAAACGCATATCTGCTGCAAAACTGTTTGCCTTCCTCTCTAAAATACTCATCATAGAACCCATGCTGCCATATATCTTGGAAGAGTGGATTTCAAAGAATATTCCTTCTAAGAATTGGTAGAATATTCCTTCTAAGTTGGTGTGGTGTGGTAGTTAAGAGAAGGGGGGTGCCAGCTCAGGTATCGTCCACGTCATTTGATCATGGTTCAAAATTTCGTGGTACTTTACCAAAAGCCCTCGTGTAGCTGAACAGTGCGACGTTAATATTCACTCACCCCAAAAAATACATTACAGTAGTTATAATTATTTTTATACTTAAAAATGCAATATCCGCCTATTCAATTAAAATTATAGAGTTATAATTAACTACTAACCACAAACAAAATATGCAAATAAGTCCAAATGATGTAGTGTGAAAGACAAAATTTATCTACTGTAAGTACCAGAAGCAATAAAAGTACTTATTTTGAAAAAAGATCAATTTTTTAATACCAAATGTGCATAATAAAATCATTAAAAAAAACATTCAAATAAAGAGAGATTTATAACAACCTCTCCCTTCAATTCTGAAATAAAAAAAATAGGAATTATGCTGATCACAGGAACTAATTAGAAGCGAGCGCCTTGCGTAGCCAAAACAAAAAGGGTTCTTCACAAACAAAACAAAGATGCTGACGTGGGCTTCTTTGCAGCGCACGCCAGAATTGCTTGCAGATGCCAGAATTTTTTCCTACTTACTTGACAAATATCGTTATATTTTAGACACTTCACACAATATCTTTATAAATTATAGCCTATGCTATGAATTATTGACTATGTGTTATTCTGATGTATAAGCTATATTACTATAAATTTTCATTAAAATCCATTCAGTTGTTTTTGCGTGAAAGACGCCCAAACATTCTCACAAACTTTCGCATTTATAATATATATCTAGATATCTAGATTAAACAGTAAATACAAAGATAAAATAATGTAAAAATGTTTGGCTTCTTTTTAAAATAATTAAAGTACATTTATGCAAATGATGTCTTTCATTAACGTAATAAAATATCTGTAGCATTTATTTTGCTTTCTTCTACTCAGTTGGTTTTATCTTTCCCTTTATTTTTCATAAGGATTGAATGCAATAAAGTAGGTAGTGTAATAGTTAATTTCGAGAATAAGTCAGACACATGAATATAATAAAGTAGTATTGGTTCTGCTTTGAATCTTTGACTATTTCTTATAAAAATAACTTGATGAATTCATTCAGTTGATTTTTAACACCAACTAATCCAACAATTTTTTTTCAGTGTTAAATCATCATTATGAAATTGTCGCATAGTATTTGTAAAATGAGATTTCCAATTATATATATATATATATATATATATATATATATATATATGTATGTATAAGATGTCATAAAAACTTTAAAAAATCTATTTTTTAAGTTTTACATGTTATACTTCAATCTATACTTAATTACATTAAAGCCCAAAAAGGGAATGCAATTCATTTCAATTCCATCCATGTCGTTCGAATAAAAAATATCCATTTGAATCAGTTGACAAATCGATTTCTCTCTCTTAAAATTAAAGATTTTTGATTCATTTAGCATGAGCAATACAATATATTACAATAAGAATGGACGATTGATTTCTATGTCTTTGAGACTAATACTAGAAATATTTAAGAAAAATAATTGTTGACTTTCAGCTGATTCATTATTACCAATAAGGATTCTTGAAAAGGTTTTAAAAAAAGTTTTGGTATCACAGTGAAAATTTTATTGAACAAGGAAAGTTTCGTTCTCTGCTCTTGTTTCGATCCACTTGAAGGTAGTTCGATGCTAATGATGAAATCAAGTTTTAAAGCATTTCGCCTTAAGCTTATAAAAAGAAATGATTGAGACGGAAAAGATTATTCAATGGTGACTGATTCCATCGTATAAACTGGGCTTTCCTCTCAAATGTTTCTCATTTGGGTCCAAATACATTTTTGTAAATTTTTATTACTGTTTCTTTTTGAACGCAAAGTATTTTACCTATTCTTGAGTTGCAAGGTCTCATTTTCAATCTTTTTTTTTTTTTCGTCTAGTAAGAGGAAATTTCTTTTTTCCAGTTAAGATTACTTTAAAAAATCCATACTTATATGAATAAAAGTTCCATAGGAATCTTTTCAAGACAAAAATGCTTTGATCTAAATATTATTTTTGGAAGAATAGTTCAAATGGAACCAAATAAAAATAAGTTTTTTTTTATCAAACTATATTTTGTGATTCAACTTTTGAAAAGAGTTTAATAATAACATGAAACCGTATACAGTAAGAAAAAAAATGAGCCTATTCAGAAAAAAATTATTTTTCTGAAAGAGATTTAGCTAATGAAAATATGACAAATATACATAGCAAATTCGAGAATAAATCTTGATATTGTGTTAAAATTTTTCTAAAACAAGCTTTACTTAATTGATTCTAAAAATTATATTACCAACTCATGTCGTAATTTTCATTGGAAGAATTAAAATTTTTATACATGGAAAATATTTAATCTCATTTATTACTAATTTTTCATGTAGAATAGAAAAGAGTCACGTATAAATGTTTTCTAAGACAGCAAAAATAAAAGTCAAGCGATTCTATGTATCAAATAGGAGAAGTTTAGGAAGATTAGAAATATTTAAGCAGAATGTCTTGCATTATTTCAGAAATTAATGCTTAGTTAAATATAATTGAGTTATATTATGTATAAAATTATACACTAAATTAAATATAAATCAATAATAAATTATAACTTTTTTGTACTTCTATTTAGAATATTTATAACATTGTGTAAATATGTAGACCTTTTATCTATGTAGGCATTCAACTCAATAACTGCATAAGCATTCATTTTACTTTTTACACATACTGCTCATTGTGCGATGGTTTTTCCTTCCTATTTTTAAATGAACTGAAAAATAACAACATAAAACAGTATCATATTCGAAAAGAAAATAGTAATATATGTTTCTTATCGCAATAAAAAGACAAAGTTTGCACATTCATCTAAAGAAGAGTTCCTTTCCAGAATCCCACTCCTGAAACTATTTGAATTTCTTTGTGGTATCTTTATGACATGCATTTATCATGACGCCTGCCACTGATAAAAATTGCAAGAGGGAGGTTAGTGATGTTCTAAAATCATTTGGCAACTGACAAACTGCAAAAGGAAAGAAATCGATTCATATATATAGCATTTGCTTACAAGCATAAATAAATTACCTTTTAAGACACTTAATTGGCTTACATTTTTTTTCAAGAGCTAAATGGATTTTCTTAAAAATTTGGAATTTAAAGTGAGAAAAAAAGGCTCATGTTTTCGAAATAAGATTTGGTTTATTTTTTTAAAATTAAGTAACAAGCTGCTCCCACATCCGAATCGATCAGTTATAAGGAATGAGGAGAACTAAAATAGTTTATTATTAGTTTCCTTTGAATAATTCAATGATTGACGACAGATAATGAGGTCCAAGTTTGGAGTATTTTAAGAGTACATTCTAAAAATAGAGGAAAAAAAGGTAACAAATTTTAAGAAATTAAATGTTTCGATCAGGTTTAAGCAGACAGATCAGACAAATGAAAATCTCATAAAAAATAATCGAATTTAACTTTTTTTTTATTTCCAATTATTGCAGCTTCCACTTGTTGAATAATTACTAGTCGTATAATTATGAACATTTTTTTATAAAATCAGAAATAATCATGTTATAAACAAGACATTTTTCTAATATATAAAAATCAGAACTCTATTGCAATATTCCCTTCGAAAACCAATTAAAACAAAAAATTTCATAATTACAAATGACTTTGTTGCTTGTAATTGACGCATTGTATAAATCATGGACATTCAATACATTGCGTCAAATATTTAGTAGGCGCACTCGAATTAGAAAACTTTCAAAGAATTCCCCATGCAGAAATTGGTATTTTCTAAAAAGAAGTTCACAAAAATTTCAGGAACAGAAAACAAATGAAAATTTCAAGTATATCCTTATAGTGGAAAAACATCTTAGGAAAACTTTGAAATTTGAAAAGAAATTAACTTATGAAAAACGACTAATTGCCAGTAACAATACGAAAAAGAAAAATAACCCATGTTTCTATGAACCAAAGTAATGATTCCAATCGCTGGGTGCGCATCTACCAGATATTGGATGAATAAATAAAACAATCCTTAACAATTTCTGTGTGAAGTAAGTGGAAGCGCACTTTGTCTAAGAAAAGAAAATCTAATTGTTTGGCGTTTGACTAAGAAATTAAAATGAACGTTTTAGAAAATGGATTCACTGGGAAGAAATATTCAGATGGGAAATATATCCGAGGCCTATTTTTTCATTTGATTTGCTCTGCTGAAATTTGTTCAAATTACCACCATTTTACTTAAGTTTAATCTATGCTTTCATAAAAGTCACCATGCAACCAATTGATTACACAAATACTGTTCCCTCCTAATTCAATTTTCTTTTCTGCAAAATATGTAAAACTACATTAATGTATCATAAAATTAATAGTTTTAGAATAGGATAATACAGTGTGTTAAACATTATATTAGAAATGGAGAGTTATTCTTGTCTTGGGTCGGACTAAACGACAATATTTCATAATTTGTTGTGTATTTATATACATAACAGCAGCAATAAATTCACAATGAATCTTTTTTTTTCTAGTTTCAATAATAATACTAAATATTCATTAAATGCACTTGATTTCTTCAAAAAATATTACGGAAATATGTTGAAAAAAAATACTTTAACCATTATTTGAAAATTATACATTTTAATAAATCTAAAACAAATTGATTAACCACTAATGAAATTCAAACAATTTCCCGAGTAAGTGATATAATAATGGAGATGTTTTATTGTTATATTATATTTAAATGTCATGAATAAGACATTGAAAGAGCAATAGTTAAGTTTTTATTATAAAGCCATTGTTTTTGTGTTAAGTAAAATATTTATAATGAAATGAAATATTTTTCTTAAGTATAGAATAAAAGGTATTTCGAAATATAGGTGTCAGCTATCTTCAGAGCATATTTCTGATAGAACCAACAAGCTACTGAGTGAAATGAACATAGCATGGACAAAAAATATACTTACCCTGTTGGAGAATCAAGTATTCTTGCGTGATGAAGGTCAAGTGAGGAAGTTGAAAATGATATAAAGGACATTGCATACATATACTCAGCTCAAAATGTAGTCTACCATGGGCTGAATGAGGGTTTTCAGCTTAAAAAGACATCGACAACAGCATTTAAAACAAAATGATGGTAAAAAAGAAAAGGGCGAAGATTACGCTAAAGAGGTTTCAGACTGGACATCAAGTCCAC
The DNA here is from genome assembly GCA_019973935.1 of Trichonephila clavipes. Taxonomy (NCBI): domain Eukaryota; kingdom Metazoa; phylum Arthropoda; class Arachnida; order Araneae; family Nephilidae; genus Trichonephila; species Trichonephila clavipes. The sequence goes on along the minus strand of BMAU01001464.1, from coordinate 143,280 downwards.
GTCCGCTGTCCAGAGCCCCTTGCCTTAGAAGAGGAAATCTGCGGCTCGAGTCCCGTTTGAGGAGCGGCGCGGCGTTCCGACGGAATTCCGGAGAAGAGAAAGCCGGACTGCATCGACCTAAAAGCGGCATGTGCTGTTCGGGAAAGTCCATGTCACGTCTGGAAATACGAGCAATTTCACCGGGATCGGAGATGTCGCTATCCGATAGGCCGTCGCTTTCCATGGACGCCAAGTGGCGAGGTTCCACTTGGACTCGAACAGTAATGGGGCAGTTGGAGACGTAAACCTCCATGTCCATTGATGAAGCCGTCTCGTGACGAGGCGTATCGCATCCATCCGGATCTATTATTTCGATATCTTGGGGGAGGGGACAAACTCATCCAGACATAACTGCATCATCATCAGTTCCCGATTCCTCATTCTTCCATTGGGGCGACTCATTAAGGGAAGAGTGGGGGGAGGTTTGGCACTTTGAGTCACACCATTCTCTTGAGAAGGGACTTTTTTCCCTTGGCCTTTCACTTCCTCTTTATTGGACGATGTCTTGACCGTTTTTCCGTTGGCTAGAGTGACCGAAGGTCTTCTCAGGTTTGACGGCAGATCCACCATCTGTGGAACGCATAAGTAGGGTCCACTCGTAGAAGAGGCATTCTGTCTCTCCTTGGATTTTTCTTCAATTAGTAGACTGGTGAGCAAAGAACCATCCGTCGTCGTATGATCTTCCGTTACGGGTACCACCTTCGAGCCCGAATCGTGCCCCTCGAACGTCATTACGAACGCCGCGACTATAACGAATCCTCCAAGACCCATGATGACTGGCCCTACGTATGTCAAATTATGCAGGTGATAATGGCGGTCTGGATCCCTGATCTCCACGGTACTGTTTCCCGACTCCCGGATTTCGGTGGAAAGAGTGTCCGCGTAAAATCCCACCACTGACATAGTGGTCCCTATGATCAAAAGTATCATCCCGCTACTGAGAGCCTTACACGTAAGCCATAAGCATTGGACGGTTATCTTGTTCCGGATACTCTGAATCGTTCCAACTTTCTTTTTCTCTTCTTCTTTCTTTGCCTGGAGTTGTTGGAGCTGGTTGTTGGTCAAAGGCTGGTGGGACAAGGCTCGTTGACGACCTTTGCCAGGGGGAGGGCCGCCTCTGCCCGTGTTTTGTTGACGCAATTGTCTACCGATGACAGCTGCACTATTCATGATGGACCCTCAAAGCGAACGCCGCGCAGAAACTCCCTCCCTCATAGCAGAGGGGACGACAGATTCCTCAACAAGACAAAACAATCTTTTGAGCGGAATGCTTGGCGGGACGGTTCTCTCACGTGCTGGCTTTGCGGCCGATCTGAGCCCATCGAGCGAATTCATCCCGACGTGTCATGGTGCGCATGCGCAGCGCTACACCTCCCTTCTCGGAGACCGAAAAGACCTTTATGATGCAATAAGCCCCCTGACCTCAAACGAGGAGTATTTGCATATAGAGGGAGATGTGGGACTCCTTTAATTTACCTTCATTTACTTTTGGACTCAACATTCGTGTAATTGTGAAACGCATTTTTCATTTCCCTTTCCTGGGCAGAGACATTTATTGATTGATCCTTACTCGGGATACCTATTCCTTGACGTGTTTAATATTTTTACAGTTTCAACTAATACAATTTTCTCCGTACTATTGATTAAAATTTCTAACATAGCTCCTGAAATATATTTTAAAGTAATGTTTTTTCTCCTTATCGACTGGATCATAAATTTTACTTGAGTAGACATCAATATTAAAAAATCGTGAAATAGAAAAATTAATCTAAAGACTCATTGATTGATTTCTCTCACACATCTTTTTTTTGCTCAATTGTTTATTCTATATTAACAACCAAAGAATTAGAAATGTGTACAAATAATTACATAAGGTTTTTTCTGTTGTAAAGAATATATTCTTAATAATGAAGGACGTTTTACTATTTGTAATCAGTCCCTGTCACTGTTAAAAACTTGAAAAACTTTTAAATGCTTCTTAAAATTTATCTTTTTTTTAAGGGTCTTCAATGGGATGTTTGTAAATAGATGTTTTCCATTTCATTTACTTAATGAATGAAATATTCATTTATTGAATAAATAATCGAGTGGAAGCAGCTTTTATACAATAGTAATTGATCTGCTCCACGAAATTTTCACTAAGCACTTTTATTCACACAAAATGTTAAAATAATTTTAATTCAATTATTTCTGAAAATCCTATTTTAGTTGAGTATTTAGGATTTTATTTTAGTAGCATTGCAGAATGTCTAAAATAATTTGTATAAATTATGTAATTTAGAAGCATTAAGTATTGCCTTTGAATTGCAAAATAAAAAACAAATCTCTAGTCCCAGCCTTAGTGATACATTTTTTAAAGAAGCAGTTTTAGAATTAAATGAGCTGAGCCACCTAATATAAGAACTATTTTAAGAAGCCAAATGAAGATTACGTTGATTTAGAGCAGTGTTCCGCAACCCCCGGTCCGTGGATCAAATACTACCGGTCCGCACAAGAAACATTAAATTATTTCTCCTTTTTTTTACTATGGTATAGTTTTCTTAGGTTTGGGCTACTTTTCATGAATATCACTTAATATTCCTTGTTAAATCACTTTATATTCATTTTTTGATAAAGCTTTATTTTATTTAGAAGTCACGTTTAAATACAATTAAATTAAAATTATTAAATCAAAACAGTCTAAAATATAAACAATCAAAATCCTCCCCCTCAGCGGGCCGCGGTAAAACTAACAAACGTTGACCGGTCCGCGGTGATAAAAAGGTTGCGGAGCACTGATTTAGAGCATGTGACTCGTGTGACTTCTTTGATATAACTGACACTTTCAACAGAATTAACCATAAATAAAAATATTTTGTTAAGCATTTCAAATGAAATTTATTCTATATATATAAGGAGAATATTTAACAATTCACATAACAAGACTTTCATTTTACGATCCAAGGGAAACGGTTAAGTAAACAGAGTCTGGAATACAAATGGATCCCGCATGAAAATCTTGGATTCCAACACATCCTTTCCATTCTGAAATGGGATGATTCCTTAATTGAAGAAAATTGTTTTTCCAATTAATGCATCTCTTTTTTTTCTCATTGTTAATAAAGATACAAACTCATATCTTATTTTGCTTTTTTCAAGAAAACCTCTACATTTCAAGTATTCTTATTTCACTTTGGACAGAGTAGAAATAGATTTGGGTACTTGGAATTAGGATACATTTTCTTCTCCATATAGAAAGTCTAAACCAAAATTTTACTCCTAACTTCATTTTTTAAAAGAATAATTTCAAAGCGTATATTTCTATGGAAATTTAAAGAAAAATATTATTACTACTTGTTGAAAACTGAACATATTTATGACAAAACATATTTTCTTGAGTATTTATTTTATATAAAAATTAATATTTGTGAAGGATTGATTCTATAGAGAGAAGCTTTTTAGATTCACCAAAATAACATGATTAATAAATAATCGTATCCAGAGTACGAGTTGAAATTTAACATTAGAGTAGTGTACATACAATAAAGTGAATGACTCGTATTCTTCAGTAGAATATATATTTCTAATGATTCGTTTCCTTCTTTTTAAAAGAAAGTTGCTTTTTTAATGATTTATTATCCATTGTTTTATCTCACAATGTTTCTAGAATAACTATGACTTTAAAAATTAATAACTACTATAAAAAATCGGTTGGAAATGGTCAAAGGAATTGCTATCAAATCAAAGTCTTCCAAAAAAAGAAAATTCATCATCTGAGGAAAATAGGTCAAGTGGAAGGTGCGAAAATTGATTTTAAATAAATCAACCAAAAATTTATTAACTGAATGAACCTAAACGCATTTCAACTTAAGAACCGTTCTTAGTTGTGCGAATCTTATTTCATTCCATTATTTTTGCAAAAAAATTTCTGATCGTTTTTTGTACAAAACAGAATCAAATAAAATACCAAAAGGAAATCTACGAACACTCTTTGTAAGGAAGAAATCGCACTGAAAAATAATATTTTCAAGAAAGGTAAAATAATTAATTTTTGAAAACAATTCTTACAAAGTGGTTAAAGCAAATAGACAGAATGTAATTTCCACACATTATATCCTTCTCTTTTACAATAAATAAAATATAAAGATTATTTTGTTGTGTTTCATTTCATAACTTAATTATTTGGCTCGATAAGAAATGGTCAGGCAAAGGCCCAACATGTTTGTTTGTCTTTTGATTCACGCATAAAATATAAGTTAAATAAAGACAAAAAATGAAACCATCAGAATAGAATATTTTCATTGCGTAGGAATGAACATGCAATAAATAATTATAAATCGTATTAGCTAAGTAGAGAATGATTTCTTAATTAATCAGCGAAACTCGAAGAGTAAATTTCTGTTTCTATACATGTTTTTACATTTCTCTTGAAAATAGTATTCTGATTAATTTAAAGAATTATATTTTTATGTAACAATTTTTTTTTTGTATTCTATACATAGTTTTTCCCCCACCTTAAACTATTATTGTTATGTGTTTTCGATGTTGTATCATTCACTCAAAACCACTTCTAAGAGAAACGCATTTTTAATCTGAATTTTTATATATCTTTCAGTCAACTTTACTCTCGTATCTTTTACACTCGTTTTTTTTCTCGTATCGTTTTAAATTTTTCCATCATTTATTCTCAGGTCGAGTTATTAAGTAATATGATATGTTTCTTTCAATGTCAGATACGGTTTCTTGAAAAGTAAAATTATTCAATACAATATAAAAAAAATATTCCAAGTGATTGTGGTACATTGATTCAATGAGATTGATTTCAAAAGAAAAAAGAAACACAAGAGTAAGTATTGAAAATATAAGAATTCTATTTTTTTGGTAAAAAAATGTTTTCAAATATTTCTAAGATACTTTTACAGAGCAATGGAAAATAGAAATAGAAGCAATCATCATCAATTGTCCTTATTTTTCACGAAACTATTTAAGCCTATTTTTGGAATTTCTTTTTTTTTTCGTTGTCAATTGATAGTGAATAATAAAGATTTACCCATTATATACCTAACAATTTATTTCCAAAAGAAAGTCCGAAAAGTTATTTGAACTCAAATTGCATCTCTTTAAATTGTTATTAAGTCTGCTCTCTACAATTCTCTTTCTCTTTTTGTTCTGTCATGTTCATTTTTTCTCTGAAATGTCTACGCAATTTTTCTTTCTTTATGTTAATAAACTCAATTCAACATTTTTTTAAAACCTAATCTCAGGTGATGCTGTCGCCCAATCAGTCTAGTGGTTAGCGACTCTGACTGCGGTGCCGTTGGGATTGGATTGGAGTCCCGTAGAAGAGATGGATATTTGTAAATGTAGAATGCCTTTGCGGCTACTGTAAATAGCCGTCGAGGCTCAAGTCCTCTCGTGTGGTGGGTGGAAAGGGAAGAGAGAGTACGAATGAAAAAGCTAATTTTTCTTAACACATTACCATTCGAATGGATTTGATTGTGTTTTTTTAATGGAAGCATTTAAAGGCAAAACTTGTTTCGAAATCATTTCGTAGAAAAACAAAGTTGAGACAAATCGTTTTTCTTGTTGCACGAGCCTTTGATTCGATTTTTCCTAAAAAAATGTTTATATTTTGCTTTCAATAATTGAAAACATGTTTTATATCAGTGAAGCATCATTTGGAAGGGGCTCGATTTCATCATCTCATATTATATATTTCAATTGATACAACTTGCTCACGAAATGAAAAATATTTCAACTCAGGTTCTCCTCTAATGAGATCAAATGCTTTTGCGTTTCGGTGCTAAAAGATACTAAAGAAGGGAGAGAGGCTCTTTAAAGAAATATCTAATTTTTGAATGTGAACAAAATAAATTTCCGATTGAAAAGATCACAGAAATTTATCGTGTGAACCATTTTTTAACTACAAAACAAACCCTCAATGATAATCGCCCTTTCTCCTTTGGGGCAGGGCGGGGATCAAAGTAGGGTGGATAGAGAGGGAGAAACCGGAAAAGGTAAGTTCTCCAATCGATTGGAGGAGTCAACTGGACGTCTCTACCCTGAAATCGGCCTCGCATTTCAATCTCTCTGGAAACACAGGGTGCAGCCAAATTTCCTTCAGGTTGGCGTTCATTCAGTTGTGAAGTACTCGCTTTGTTTTACGGTACTAAAGGGTGGAATGGGAGCAATCTTCTTTTGCCCTAAATAAAACATGTAAGGCTTTCAGGAAAATATCGTGTAATCATTCGAGGGGAGGAAATAGTCTTCAAAATTCAAGTTAGTTTCCTGAAAAATATCGGAATTATTATTTTTAAAAGTCAAATTGTATTCATAGCTTCTTTTGGTTCTGTTGGATTGTATAATATGTATGTGTGTGCGTCTGAACACATTTATTTGCATACATTTTGTTTCAACTTTTAAAGCTACACACACTGACAAATCAGTTCGAAACCTTTGAAATTTGTATTTAAATTCGTACAAGGCATAAAGTATGTATTTTTTTTAATGACGTGGTTTTTACACGTGGTTAAAATGCTAGTATAAGTAAGGTGCCAACATGCTTTTCACGATGAATGAAGTAAAATGGGGAAAAGAACTAATGTTTCACTCTTTGAAAAAGGGCTTGTTGTTGATGCTTGTTTAGCAGGGACCTCAATTTCGAAGGCAGCTAATCTCACTGGATTCTCAAAAGCAGCCCTATTCAAAGGTGGAATCCCTTCGAAGATGCAACTGAAGTTTCAGGAGAGGTTTCCAAGAGAGTGACGAATTGTTTAGACTCAACTGACCAAGGCTCTTCCCAACAGATTTGAGCATGCGCAGAGAAGATAGGGTTTCCATTTCCGGGAATGCATCCAAATTTCGAAAAACAAGTTCGTTTTAATTGATAGGAATAATAATATTATAAAATAAAAATGGAGACATAAACTCTACAATTTATACTTATTTATATATGGGGGGCGCCAAAATTGGGGACATTTTTTTTAAATTGTTATGTTTTTTAAATCTGTATGCTTATAGAACATTTTACGTTGCACAAAATACAAAGTATTTGACATCATTTTAAAGCGAATTTCATACTGAATTCCAAATAAAAGACATAATTGATATATTTGTAACGTAAGCAATGTCGCTATACTGTAGACATTGATGATAGCACTGATTCATCAGAATTGAGTCTTTATTTTGAATTACAGCTTCGTATCGATGTTTCATTCAGCTAAAAACAGCTTTAAGCTCTTTATTCGTTATTACATGATGCCTGGAAATAATTATATCCTCAATTAGCTAATTTTTATTTCATGGGTACCTCATTCGGATAGGAGTTTACAAACGGTGCCACAATATTGAAATATTGTTATTAATTATATTCAACGCAATCAATTTCTAGTTTCAAAAAAATCAGAAAAATAAAAAAAACTATAAACATTTTACTAAATATTGCTTAAATCAGAAATACTCAATTAATTTTATTAATAGTTATTTGACAAAAGCAATTCTAAATATTAAGGATTTAAATTTCTTAGAATATAATAATATTTTATTACTATTTATCATTTTTCCTAGTTATAGTTACCTCCATATTATAATATTAGATAAAATTACTTATTATTATTCAATTCATATATAACTCTAGTGTCACTAAAGTTAAGGTAATTTGTATATTAATTCTCTTTTTAATTTTTTAATTCTATTTTTTAATACTTTTGTTAAGTGCTAGATTTCAGCTATTCACATGCTTTGAATCTGCATTTGTGTCCAGAATGTGACAATAACTTATTTATTGCACTCAGATTTAGCGCGGGCTCTGCATTTTTATAAGTGCAATTTTTAGGTAAGTTACCTCTATCTTGTAATGGATTTATATATTCCTATCTATTATTTTCAATAAGTTTTTGCTTAGTATTATTAACATAAAGGAAGAAGGTTGGCTGGTCACAAAACATGTTCAACTCCACTTTTATATAAATTATTTTATATATAAGCTGCTCTCAGTCAGCAAAGTTTATATAATACTGCAGCATCCATTTTTTTAAAATTTCAATTGCCCATGTGTCCTTCATTTTGTGCTTGCTTACTGTCTACGTGTTTTTCGATTTTCGGATACATTTCTATTCCAGTTCTCTTTCAAAGTTGTTATGATCCCCTTGGAGCGTCCAATGGCATTTTCATTTCTGAAGTAGAGTATTATTATAGTTGTTTCAATTTTTAATCAGCCAAATAATTAATAAAGCCAAAATATTAGGGGGAATTAGTCTGAGTGAAATTTCTTTTAGTGATGCAGAGTGAAACAATTTTTTTGTCAGAAATTAAAGAAAAGAGTTCAATTCACATGTATACTTCTTCGAAAAGCACATCAGCGTTCTATCCTACTACCGTTTTGTCTAAATGAAGCTTCAGAGCGCGAAGACCGCGTGTCACGCTTCAATTTATCTAATGACATATATCAGGGGTGTCCAACACGTGGCCCTCCAGTACATAAATTGCGGCCCGCCGACTCTTTTTAAAAAAATTTTAAGTATCAGGTTTTTAAAGTATTTTCATTTTGAAATTTATTTGAGGGGAAATTTATATATATATATATAAATCTACAATGTATTTGCCTGTTACCTGTTCTTGTTTTAAAATAAATCCTTTTTGAAATAGAAATGTCCTTTAGATTAAATTTAGCCTTTATACTCGTATTTTATCAAACAGTTACATTTGATTTGACTATAATAAATTACTTTTTAATGAACTTTGAATTGCATTACGCATATCCTTTACTATGGATGGTACATGATTCTCTGTGTGTGCGACTTGCATTTCTCCTCCTCCTTTTCTGTTTGGAGTGCCCAAAAAGTAAGAGACTGTCAGAGATGTTTTTTAAAGTTTAAAAAAAGTATTCAGGCTGGTTAAGATAAAGGGGAATGTGTATACTTAATCGTTTGCGAATGACAGCACTATCAAATTTCAACAATGAGTAACGAAAGATCAATTCAATAGGAACACCGTAATTTTCAAGAAAATGGCGAAACACACACACTGTAATATTTTAAAAATTATTTGATCATTGCATTTTTATATTATATAAACATTCTTATATATTATCTATGTCTTTATACATGAAAAATAATGAAAACAACAATAATAATTCATTCTGTTATAAATTTTCACTCCAATTTTTTTTTTGTTTCCATATCTGATATAAAGGTACATATTCTATGTGCCCTGCGAGATAATAATGTTTTTCCGAAGTGGCCCACAAGGTCATTTGGATTGGATACACCTGGCGTACATTAACCAAAGACTTGCCAGCATTTTTGATATGCTAAGAACAGTGGCGTACACAAGGGGGGAGTCCAGACCCCCCCAAAGCCCTTGATTTGTTTTCCGATTGATTATAATTCTAAGTATATAGTACGTAAAATTTAATTATTTGTTATTAATGATTAATTATTTTAATAATTAATGCTAATTATTTATTCAATAGTTAGTTTTTTGCTGTATTTTGTTCCCGAAAATCGACAAAATCAAAAGGAGCATGATACAAGAATGATGAACTTTCGACTCCGGAAAGTGGATGTGTACCAGTTGTCTCCTTTAAAGTCACGTTCTTCCCAAATGTTTATGTATCTATACATATAAAACATTTATATATCTTACTGTGTCATCCTCTTCTAAATCTGGATCGATTTCAGTGGAGGAATCATACTTGTTGTTATAATCTTCATCATTTGATTCTTCCTCATCATAATCACGAACAGAATTTCTTCATCCAAAAGTACTGTTGTATCATGTGTCTGTTAAATACTGTATCTATTAAATTACTTAAATATCACATTTCTTCATCATAACTACAATAATACACCATAGCATAAGGAAGATTTAAAACGTGTTCATCCATTCAGAACTGCAACGGTGATTCATGCGCAAGGTATGACGTACCCGAAAAGGTGGTATCCAAAAATATATGTTTAGAATTCGTCTACAAGCTAAGGCCCCTCAAAGGATATGACCTTAAAGTCATGAGAAACTATCAATTTTCCAAAAAAGGTTTAGAAGGAGCGTTGAAAAAAGGTAGACGGTGGGTATGACATACCTTTCGCGGGAAGTGCCGGGTTAAAACTGAGAAAAATCTCTGACCTGATGCATTCTATATCGGTATAGTTAAAAATGTTTTTAAAAGTATCTCTACATTAGGAAAAGTCGAGACCATATTTCTTTTGTAACCTCGATGCTTGCACAAAGCCTCGGGTCTTTCCGAGGGACGATTTCCGATTCCGAGTCATATAATTTATTTCTCTGTAGCAGTGTGGAAGGAATTTGTGTGAGTACTTGAAAGTAAAGTTATAAATTTTCGATTAAAAAATAACTAAATTCTTTTTTAATCAAATCAAAATTTTCAAACTTTTTAAAGTTTTCTATTTATTATTGCAAACTGTAAATTTTTTCCATGAAATATTTAGAAAATTAAAATAATAATCTTAAGCTTTTTAATTTTTTTTCCAAACTCTCAAAAAATTACATTTCATCTTTTTTTCATATTTTCTGACTGAATTATGAAATTTCTGATTTAATACAAACAGATTTTGTTTAATTAATTGTTTGTTTAAACGTATTAGTTTCATTTCTAGAACAAAACGTAGCTTAGCTTCCAGATTACTTTTTCAAAATAATTAAAATATCTCTACCAAAAGTAAGCTTTCAAAAATTCTAAAGTTTTTTTTAAAAAAAATAACTAGGAACACAATCACAATACTCTGAATTTGTAGTTTTCTTTTAAAGTTTCTAAATATAAGTTAATAAAACATTAATATTATTATTATTATACTTGTTTGTTTGTTTATTCAAATATCATAATACTTTGAGACTAAACAGAAAAATAAAACATTTCTAGAATAATTTGAAATTTCCAAGATAACTCAAAACTTTTTAATAAAAGCCACAATATCACAAAAGAAATCTAAAATTTTTTAACTAAACTTATATCTTAATTACATTAAAAATACTCAAGATTATACAACTTTACTACTTATTGAATAATTTTTCACATTTCTGTTTTGTTTGAAATCCCTTATATACTTTATAAATTGTGGTTATCATGTTTTTATTTCTGTAATGCGTTTTGCTCTCACTTTAATTAAATAGTTTTATACTACTAGGAGCAACTAAAAAAATATTGCCTATATTTTTCAACATTTATTATTGTTCTGTAAAAATAAACCTTTCGTTAAATGATTTATATAAGAAATTTCTGCTATAGCTCTGACATTCGTATTGTTGCCTTTTTTAAAGATTTTAAATATTGCTATATATTGTTAAAGATGAAATTTTGATTAATTTATTAGAAGCATACAGAATTCTATACAATATTTTAAAGAAATTATACGATTTTTACTATTAATTATACACATAATTAATCATTAGGCTGCATTAAATATTCTTTCAAATTCTCTGGGCAAAAGATCTTAATCAACAAGGTTTCGTGCAAATCACTCTTAAAACAGCAATAAATACAAAAAGAAAAAAGAATTTGTGCTTTTCAAATTCAATCTCACAAATAATGGTTCTCTTAGCATTATTAGAGTATATTAGAAAAATTATGTGTTTATTTCACATGTTATCTCAATAAAAAGAACAAAAAATGTGTGTATATATTTAAGCAAATTTAACATACTTTATTTCTTTGAAAATTCTTTTCACAGTTTGAAGCAATTTAAATTAATGTTTAGAAAGTATAGATTGTTTCATTTATTACTAACCAAAATTATCGTAATACGTTATGATTACAAACAAAATCATCAAAATAAATATAACTATGCTGTATTTCAATTTTGCGCTATTGTTTGGATCCTTTTAAGTATGGTAAATAACTAATGAATGTACTCGAAGTCTCATTAGTGTTTTGTATTTTAAATGAACTACTAGCATTTTTCATAAGTGACTAAAGGAATTATTTTTATACGAGATGCAAATAATATTCTTTCATTTGAATAACAATGCCAATTGAAAATGTTTTAAGAAGATCTCGGTACATTCAAGCTACGAAAACATACACTTAAATATGTTAATCAACCTGAAAGTATTCTAAGAAACTGATGACAGTTATTTATATTTATATAAATAAATAAATAAAATAGTTATAGCACAAATGCAACACAATATTTTTTTTCACTTTATCTTACGCAATGATTAAAATACCTGGGCATTAAATCTTAAAAATCGAAACGAGAATTTTGAAAGTGAAAATATTGTTACCTTTTTTGTTGTTTAACCGTTTTTGTTGTTCCGATTTTTGTCTTGTCTAAAAGAAATTAGTTCGGAAGTCAAATTGACGCAAATTTCCTCAGTCTTTCTCGAAAAGGGGTCTTTTTTTCTGAGGGTCATTCTACCCCATTCTTTTCATTCGTCCTTAAGCATGTCATAAATCTTGATCGTGCTTTTCATCTCTTTTGTCTGATGTGTCGAAATTCTTCCTTAGAGTCCCCTCCCCCTATGGGACCAGCGTTGAGAACTCATGAATACTCGTTAAAAAATAATTAACTATAGACTTGGAGGGTGACAGAAAACTTCTGGAGCTTATGGGCCAGATCTTTCTCGGAACGGGAAGCAGATCCCTTGCTGACTAAATGCACATTCGGTCTTTTGGTTGTTACAGAAATAAAAGAGAACCGAGATAAATAAAATCTAGTATTCTCTTTCACTGGACCACTTCTGAAAAAAATTCCAACTGCCAAACCTTTGTGCAGCTTCTTAGTGCGAAGTTTATTACAATCAATCAATCAACAGACGAAGGGGGTATTTTCATTTACAAGCAAATAACATTCTGAATGTATTTTTTCCATCCTAAGTGTTATCTGTATTTCACTTCAAACCAGTTTTTTGTCGAACCGCTTTGAATGATAAGTTTTTCCTGCTTCCTGACCACATACCACTCCTTGTTTTTTCTCATTTTTTTTACTAACTTTACCAGCTTTTAAACTTTTTTTATAGTGGTTCCTGAGATTCAGAATTCACACAGAAAATTTATATCGTTTGAAGCCAGTGACATACTATTTTATAAACGTAGAAAGGAACTCTTTAAATGACCATTAGGTCCCGTTTACATGGGCAAATATTGCCGGCAAAATGCCGCATCGCATCCGCTTTGGACCTGTTTACACGAAGATCCAGCATTTTGCCTTCTCGAAATGCAGGTATATTTTTTTTATTCCCAGGTACTTTTGTACCAGGTGCTTTGGGGGTAAAATGCGGTGCGTTTTCTAATTCTCCTATGATGCATTGCGCCAGAGATTCATTTATTCAAAGATGGCTGCTGTTTTTGTTTGGGCGCGTTGAGTAACAGAGAAAGTAATAACCCTAATAAACATCTGGGAAACCAAAATGAATTGGATACAACTGTCCAGGATTCGGAAGTTTACAAGTGCCCATTTCCGATAAAAATTATATTATATTCAGGTACAGGGAAGGATGTAAATAAATTTATATTTAGTATGCTCTGCATGTATGTTTCCAATATTTTAATAAGATGATACATATATTTTAAGACAGTTTTTGAGATTGATTTGAAATTATTACAATATAATTCTTTTGGACTTACACACAAAAAAAATTGCATTTTTTTGTTATTTTTCCTGATTTATCTTATTGAGTGTTTCCATGTAAGAAGTAAAAAATTAGTAATATCTTGTAACTAAATAACTCCATAAAGGTGTATTGAACTTTTTTTTACTGTGAAAGTTGATATAACCAATAAAAGGAACTGTTTTATATTAACATTCCCTTAAATTCATGAGGATTAGAAAAAAAGAAAATTTCTTTTTCTAAAATCTTCAATTTTGATCCACTTTCATTTAGCTATTTAATTTTTGTTATTAAAGCAAACCATGATTTACTCTACTAAAAGAGATCTCTTTGTGCACACATACCTACAAAATTATTTTATAAAAGTAGGCTAAATACTAGTTTTTTCTCCTCGAAGGATTAAATAATCCAACAATTATAAAACATACAATGAACAAGTTCTTATGAAAACATTGCACATTAAAGAAAATACACACTTTTTTTTACAAACAAAATTTGTAATTTAGCTTTTTAATTAAAGTTGATTAATATGAAAGTTTTTGTTTAACAATTAGGAATTCTGAGATGGAAATAAAATTGCTTTTAACATCATTTAAATCTTTTAGGTATCTGAAATAATCTTATAAAAAACAAACATTTGATGTGTTTTATACACAAACTTCCTTTGTAATTAATACCCTTCAAAAGGTTGGAATTTTCATAAAAATGTCTGTCTCCCACATTCTGAAATAAATTAATTGGACGTTTTTGAATAAATTAAGAAATAGGCTTTTTAATAAAATTAAATTATTGTAGAACAAATTAAATTGTTTTCGTCAAAATTTCTCGTATACAGTTTTATTTAATAATCATACTCATTTTAATATACATCATTTATCGACGCTTAATTTTAACATTTCATCAATGCACTTTAAGTAAATAAAGCATTTCATGATCTGCTATAAAAATCAGACTCTCAGAAAGTAAATTTATACTATAAGGACAAATCGAGGTTCTATCTGCCAATATTCAACATGCATAATATCTTGTATAATTATTATATTTCAATTTTTTTCTTATGGATAATCTAGATATTTATTATAAAGGCGAAAGTTTGTGAGGATGTTTGACCGTCTTTCACGCAAAAACAACTGAATGGATTTTAATGAAACTTTATAGTAATATAGCTTATATATCAGAATAACACATAGGCAATAATTCATAGCATAGGCTGTAATTTATAAAGATATTGTGTGAAGTGTCCAAAATATAACGGTATTTGTCAAGTAAGTAGGAAAAAATTCTGCCATCTGCAAGCAATTCTGACGTGAGCTGCAAAAAAGCCCACGACAACATATATTATCTTTTGTTTGTGAAGAAACCCTTTTTGAGAGATTTGGCTACGCAAGGCGCTCGCTTCTAATTAATTCCTGTGATCAGCATAATCCTTATTTTTTTATTTCAGAATAAAACTAAGTTTTGAAGGGAGAAGTTGTTAAAAATCCCTTTATTTGAATGATCTTTTTATGATTTTACTATGCATATTTGGTAGTAAAAAATTGATCTTTTTCAAAATAAATGCTTTTACCGGTTCTGGTGCTTAAAGTAAATAAACTTTCTCTTTCACACTACATCATTTGGACAAATTTTCAAAATTTGTTTTTGGTTAGTAGTTAATTGTAACGCTATAATTTTAATTGAATAGGCGGATATTGCATTTTTAAGTATAAAAATAATTATAACTACTGTACTGTAATTTTTGGAGTGAGTGAGTGAGTTAATATTAACGTCGCACTGTTCAGCTACACGAGGGCTTTAGGCAACGGACCACGTAATTTGAACCATGGTCAAGTGACGTAGACGACACCTGAGCTAGCACCCCTTCTCCTCACTACAACACCACACCCCAACTTAGAAAGAATATTCTACCAAAACTTAGCAGAAATATTCTTTGAAATCCACTCTTCCAAGATATATGGCAGCACGGGTTCTATGATGATTATTTTAGCGGGGAAAGCGAATAGTTTTGTAGCAGATATTGCGTTTTCAGCGGATTGAAAAGGTTATTATTTTTGTCTCGAAAAAATAGTTTATGTCAAAATTTAAGTGTCTTATGTTTTTGTATGTTAATGAAGACCTTAAAAAATGATTTGACTATTTATTTTAAGTGAAAGGTGTACATAATTAATTTTACAATGGAATATCTTTAATTAATTTATTAGCTCTAACGGGTTAAATTTCCCAAAGTAGAGTATTTTGTTTATGTATATCCCTTAATTTTCAATGTAGTGATCCAAAAAAAAAATATTGCATGAAAAAACTGCAGTAAATCATAATGCGGTGAATAAAGTAATTACGTGCATCGCCTCCCTACATGACGGGTCTTAGAAAGCTCTAATAAAGCTCGAGCTATGAAAGAAGCTAGACATTTGTCAACTTGACTCTACTGTAACATTTTGATATTTTTTTCATTGAATCGCCATTTTAATTTAAGAAACGGCGTTGCTTGCGAATCTTACAATTTTAACATAAAATAAATACAACAGAAAGTAATATTAATGTATTACACTTTCAGATATAAATTATTTACACTATTTTAAGCGTTCATTACGCAAAACTTTTAACAATGTGTTACTTTTGCTGAGCAGATATCAGCTTAGGGAGGTATTTTCAAAATTCGACTCTCAAGAGTGTTACGGGGAGTTATAAATAAAAAAAAATCCTTTTTAACCGCTATTAGATTTACATACTTAAAATTTAACAAAGGTGGGTTTTTTTTTTTTTTGTTTAGCTGATATATGCAAGAAGCTTTTTTGTTTAATTTTAAATTCACGTAAAACTAACTCATTAAAAACTTCTTTATCCTTCAATCTGTGTTGTTTAATTTTTCAGTTCACCCGAGCGAAGAACGGGTATACCAGGTAGAATCTAATAAAATACTCTGGAAACCTTATGAATGGCGTTTTGCAATTTATTTACAACAAAAAAGTATTAATTTTTTTAAATATTTACAAAAGAGTATTAATTAACCCAAACAATAAAAAAAATTAAAGAAAAGTATCTCCAAAATCAAAGATTTCATTGATAAAAAATGTCAAATTATGCAGAATTTCTAAAATGTTCACTTTAGGCTTATGACATGAAACCTCAAATTTTTAAACACATAATGATTAGGCAATTAATAGTAAACAAAAAATTTTAAAAACATTTTTTTCTTCAAAGTTTCTGCGAATTTTACTTACTCTAATTTCAATACTATCAAAATTAATTTAGTCAAATTAATGCTTTTTTTTTTGGATGCAATACATTGACAAAAGTAAGATTTGAAACGGTCTTCCCTTGTTTTTAAAGAAATTAATGGCAAAAACTAGTCTTTTAATACATTACTGAGAGAGATGGAAAATTAATTCCCACAGTGAAATAACTAGAGTTTCAGTTGAGCTGAAACTTCTACACACACACACACACCATATAAAAGTTTTAATACCTAGATATCTTTCGTTTCTCATTAATATGCAATCAGCTCATAAAGTAAGCAATGAAATTGCCCTTTTCCTACTGTACATATATAGTGTTAAATATGCTTCAGTTCATCCAAACTTAAACTTATTTGGAGAAATGCATTGACATGTTATTTCGTTATCACTGATATGCAACTGAAATATCCTTTTATATATAACATTAATACTTTAAAAAAATGGAAGATAAAGCGACATCAGAAAAAAAGATTCAGAATTCTCGCTCTGAAATTTAATGTTTGAAAATATAATAAAGTTAAGACTAAATTAATTAAAATCATTATTAATTCGATAATTTACCAAAGTTTATCATTAATAAATTAATCACAATTTGTACTAATTGTAAGCAAGATTCTTTTACAGGGCAATCCTAAATTTCATGAAACTTCTCAGTACCCCAAATTACACATGAGCAAAATGTTAAATTACTTCAAAGTGTCTCTAAGAAATGCTAAATCAGTACTCGTACCATTCCAGAAATTTTGGAACATGCATTAAAAACTGCCGACTAGTTTCGCCAAGCAAAAAGACATAACAAATTTTAAAAAAAATTGTATTACTATTATTGTTACTGTGCTCAAACGTGATCAGGGACAGTTTCTACTATTGGCTGTATATCGCAGCATTTGGCAGTTTTTTTATTTGAAGAAAGTGGACGATATTATACAATACAAGCACCCCACAAAAATATCAGTGATTTTGGACGATGAAATACTTATTTTTGAAAAAAAATTCTTTGAAATTACCTTTTTTCACTGAATTCTTCATGAATATAGATTATTGTAAACAACAATGTCAAGTTATTCATTTAAGGGTAAATAGAGAGTTGAAAAAGGTTCTATTAAAAATCTGAATAAATCCATTGCTCTTAGAAAGTAAACATACTACAGAAAATGTCTACATGTAAAGTCGTATTTTGTTTCATGATCCTAATTTCCCATAAATATCATAGAACTGATTTAAGTACACTTCTTGGGTCAATATTTGTAACTAACTCAATGCAACAAATTTATTTTGGTCTTAAATTTATTAGCAGGATAAAATCAATAGACATGAGCATTTATAGACTTATGTCAAAAAATCCAGAGTATTCTTATGCTTAGTACATTTTAGCTGGGGTTTCTTGAACACACAATGTTGATAGTTCAATAACAAGTCTTGATAGGAAATTGATCAAAATTAGATTGAATTTTACATTTGGATTATGCAAATACCAATAAATGCAGAGTTGTTATCCATAGTAAAGAAAAAGTGTGAGAAAAATTTGTATCTGTCAAATTCTGGAAAACACAGATGTGCTAAGAAATCCTCTCATATCACATAATAAATAGATACCACACAAATATTTAATAATTATTTTATTTGTAAAGGAATTATGGATTTAAAAATGACTTTTTTTATTTTGACCAAGTACAAGAGAACAGGACTTTAATATTCAATATATACACACAATTTTATATTCTATAATGCACACATTTTAATGCCTTAATTTTTTACCACAATCAAAATGTAATTCTCGATAAATTATATCTTTTTACTAAAATAGTACTGCGAATACACAGACTTCCAAAATGTTTCATAATTTTTTACATATAATTTTACAAATGGTAATTTTGCTTTCTAATGTTTAAAAGCGGTATTTTATTCTTTATCGAGTATAAACATTAATGAATATGTAGTAAATTAAGATATTTTTCCATTTCTGTCGTGAATGCTTTTCTTATTTTAGATAATTAAATACAGAAATATCTCTTTTAACTACTCTAAAGATGTGTAAAACAAATAAAAAAAATTAAGCTAACCTAATATATTTTATCTTTTTATGTATGTTCTCTATATAATTTAATTTAAAATAAACAAAAATTTCCATTCCTGTAAACATCTGTCGAAAGTCCGATTGGATTATTCGGCCACTTATCCTGCCAAGTTTTTTCTTGCCAAATCGTAGGTTTTCTACTCCAAAACACAACACACAAAATCGTGCCAAACTGGCGATTTTTCCAAATTTATCGGACCAGTGGCCGATTCGATCTGTTTAGAAGTTTCTTATGTGAACACAAAACTAGTAAAAATGGAGTTCGGTTTTTGGTGGCGACGGTTTCTAAATGGTTGGTATTGAAAACAAATGTCATTCTTATCCATGTTTACAAAACACTCGAATTTTTACCGGGACGACACTTCGAATTTTTACGATCGACATCTTTTACTATAATCGAGCAACCACGAAAAGTCAAATACGAAATTTTAGCGCGTATAATGTAAATATGCAAGAGCATAAGTAATAGTAAACAGAGAAATGTTTGGCGGTAAAAAAACGAAAACATAATCACAAGTCCTCTTCCTGATAATCGCGCTAAAAATTCTAGTTGTTTCCATGGTTACATTTTAGAATCACGTAAATCTATCAATCAATCACCAGATTCTCATGTAAACGTACCCGATTCTCATGTAAACGGGTTGAATATCCTGGCTTTCATCCGCATTTAGAAATTGCCAGTATTTTATGGGTTTCCATGTAAACGGGGCCATAATAACATTTTACGTCTTTTTGCTTACACACGTCCGGGGCCCCTGTAGTTAGGGGGGCCTGTATCATTGATACTGGCCCCCTGATGAGAAGGAATTTTCCTCAGAATTTGAAATCCATTCTTATTTTTCTCGAATTATGTTATGCTACCTTGGAAATCGGGACTTATTTTGATTTTTCAATAACTATTTAAAATTGGGCATATTTATTCAACTTATTATAAATTTTATTTTGTGAAATTCACAAAAAATTTTGCTTGATCGAAAGAATTAATGGCGGCCTGAGGCCACCCGCGTACGGTGCAAGCGCTGCACAACCTGCTAGGATCGGCCCTGGTTCTCTGCTCTATTTCCTTCATTCATCCAAGTTTTGACTGAGACTGATTTTATATACAAGTTGTTTATTAATCTATTAGTTTCTATTGAGTCTAACCTTTTATATGCACTTGTTCAGATACTAAAACAAGCATCTTGCTTTTTAAAGGCGAATCCCTCAATCGAAAAAGCCAGTAAAATATGTTTAGAGTTGTCGCTTGTCCTGACAGAAGTGAAATAAAAATTATATATTTTTGAAGAATATTCGAGAGAGGATTCAATACAAAAAATTACGATGCCACATATTTCATAATTATTAAATAAATAGTTTTCATCTTATGTCTTGAATGGATTGTTTTAATAATTTCATAGGTAAAAATCTCTGCGTGTGGTTATCGAGAAGTAGATGAATACTCAAATTCTCGATTACAAGAAAATGCCCTTTTGGCAACTTAGTAACCAATAACAACAGACAGATTGAATCCATGGAACTTTTTTCCTATAGCTACTTAATATATTATATTTTCTACTCTTACGGTTCGAAAAGCTGGTTTGAGTTTCCGCATTCAGAACAGTTGGAAAATCGAAGTCTCTGGTTTCAATCTTCTGGGCGTAACCTTCCATAGGGCATTTAAATTTTTAGCACGCGTGTCGTTCTTTTTTTTTTGACATAGTCATTATTCTTAGTTACGCTTTGGCAGGCAAAAGATATTTAATTGTAATAATAAATAGCATGGGTCAGAAAAAACATTTCTGCATTTTAATATCATTACCAAATTAGCATGTTGATTTCCGAAGGATCATATTTTTATGAAGATCAGGAAGAATTTTAGAATGTTGAAATTTGTTTGTTTCTGAGTCCTTTATATACTATTTTTTACGCCGCTTTCTGGTTTTATCTTTATACCAATATAAAAATCCACACAAATAATAATTCTTTAGAATTATTTCAATTCACTTCTCATCCCTCGAAAGGAATCTTCTCCTCATCGAATGGTTTTTGAAGAAAACTTTAAATACATTTTACAAATTTTAAATTCAATAATAATTAAATTCAATCTCTGCCTACTTCCATCAAATCATCAACTGATTGGATGAGGTAGCATCCAATGAATCGAAGGGAATCTTACCATATCAGTTAGCACATAAAAAGCAATACAAGGGCTATTGGCGATACAAGTTGTGTCAAGTAATAAGGAGGACACCCACTCTCCTGACTACCACACCAACTGGAGTGCTTTAAAGTTGGACAGATTGGATGTGCATCCACCAAGTCTACACGGTGGGTCTTGAGGGGCACAGGACTGCGAGCCACGAGAATAGAAAAAAGACAAAAATGTTGTAATATTTGAGCAGAAATGTTAAAGAATCCCCCTTCCATTCTATTATTCTATGATAAAATTATTTATGCACGGTGTCCCAAAACTTAATAATAAACCAGATGAAAGGTGATTTCTTATCTGTACTGGGAAAACTATTCAAAAAAATTCGCAAACCAAGTGCTTAAGTGAGGACGAGCTCCCTCCCTCACCTACTGAGACCACGAATTTCACGCAATTTTAAGATTCATTTTTCACTCAAGTCACCCTGCCTAACCGTATTATGAATCTCTGTCACGAGTCGGACGAAAACCTAAAATGAACGTAGTTTTTGTGAGTAGATATTTGAAAAAAAGCCCAATTTGGACTCTTTATAAAAAGAAAACTATTTCATACAACCCCAGGCAGGTTTTACAAAAGTTGGTCCATTTAGTTAAGATTCCAAAAAGGTACAATGCTTGTTCTTTTACATGCGTAATAATCATAAGGAATTATTTTATTTGCAGAACACATCCATCTTCATTTTAAAAACTCCTTCGTTAATACCCTCCATCACATCATTAAGTTCTGTTACCGAAAATTAAACATTTTCACAGTAACAATTTACTAACGTGATTTTACACAGCAGTGCTATTAATCACAGTCACAAATGGAGAGATGGTTTATAGTTAAAATAAACGTAGTTTGAGAAAATGAGGTAATCTAATTCGGACGCTTCATTAAAAAAATATTAAATACTACTATTTACTAGTTACTTCAAAAGATGACCTATTTTGTGACAATTCGAAAACGGTACAACATTTATTACATTTCTATCCATAATTATCACTACCGCTTGGTATTTCTTTTACAGAATTACTTTATCTTAAAAAACTGAATCCTCAGCGTGTAACTGAAATCAAAGAATGTATTTTAAAATAAGACATTTTTATAATTCTTAAATGAAGTAAATGTTCCAAGTGTTTACCTTTTGCACGACAACACCTATTAAAACAGATAGTATCAACATCTTTTTAAAAGAGAACGCTTGATGAGTATTTAGCTAACCTTATTCCAACAATTCTTTGCCACAGTTGGCTCATATTTTCAATTTTGGTTTGAAATAATCTTTATCTTTCATCCAGCCTCAGTAATAGAAATCGACGAGATTTAAATCTGGTAGAAGAGCCGCTCACGGAATTGCATGAATACGTCCAATCTACCTTCGGTGATATCCATAGTAAGTATAGAAAGCATGGATTGTTGAGATGTTGAGGGGCTCCTCTTCCAGCAGGCCATTCGTTCGAACAAAATTCAAGTAGTTGACTTCATTTAAACTATTGGGTACCTCAAACGTTACTCCGTTTAATATTCTGGTTCACAAATTGATTTCAAATTAACTTGAGATAAGTATTCACGCAATAAATGTGGGTTTTTCATACGTAAGTTTAATGGGAATTATTGCCAAGTGGAATATCCAAAAACTTATATATATATATATATATATATATATATATATATATATATATATATATATATATATGTGTGTGTGTGTGTGTGTGTGTGTGTGTGTGTGTGTGTGTGTGTGTGTGTGTGTGTGTGTGTGTGTGTGTGTGTGTGTGTAATAATTTGCTGTAAACCACTGAATCCTGACTTAAAGTATATAGATCTCCATATAAGCATAGTAATGTACACTCAGGAACATTGAAAATAGCGACCCAAAAAGAAAGCATCGAATTGAAATGAAATTTAATACACATAATGTCAGACACACAGATGAGAGATTCACTTATCTCAAAAACAAGACAATTAAACGAATACAGGGTGTGCAACGACACAAATACTGGGCAACTTCAATAGCGCGTTGGACCACCTAAAGCTGCAAAACATGCCGAAACACGGTCCGGCATTGAGTTGATTAGACACCTTATGTTGTCCTGAGGCAGATGGGCCCACAAATCTTGAACAGCCAACTCTAAATCATGTATAGAGTGACACGATGGCATCTGCCGTTTTAGCTGATCCCACACGTGCTCTACAGGAGACAAATCGGGGGAGCGGGCCGTCCATGGAAGAGTCTGAAAATGACGTAGGAAGTCTTGAGCAACTCTTGCTGTATGTGGACGAGCATTATCTTGCTGGAAAATTGCCTCTGGGAGACCATTTAGGAAAGGTCCTACATGGAGTCAAAGAATATCATCAACGTAACGTTGGCCCGTTAAAGTTCCACGCATCACAATTAAAGTGGACCGGCTATCATAGGCTGTGGCCCCCAAACCATTACACCAGCTGTGCGGGCAGTGTGACTTAGAACAGTGTGGGGGAAATTGTACCGCTCACCAGGCCGCCTCAACTCCCGTACACGGTTATCATCTGTCCCCAAAACAAACCGGGATTCATTCCTAAACTCAACCTTTTGCCAATCTGTGACATTCCGCATTGATCTGGCTTGGTACCACTGTAGACGCAGGTGCCGATGTTCCGGTGTTAAAGGGAGTGCACGAAAAGGGCACTTGGATTTAAGATTTGCTTCTGCAAGGGGTCTGGATATTTGTTTGTGGAACAATTGCTACGCCTATGTCTGCTCGTATTGTTTAACGAGTCACTGTGGGGTCCACAAGTGCTTGCCGCACGTTCCTTCGATCTTCTCTCCTCGTGGTCTTCCTGGTCGCTCCAGATCCGATTTTCCACGCATGGGTACTTTCTCGGGTCCACTGCTCCCAACAATTTCTAACGGCACACTCCGAACGATCGACCTGGCTAGCAACACGGCGCATCGACTAGCCTGCAGTTTTCATCCCGATGATCAGGCCACTCTCAAACTCGCTTAACTGTGAGAAATGTCTTCTAGCACGTTTACCTGGTATGTTTCGCTTACCAAAGTCTTCCTACAATCGGCGGTTAATCGTCCCGTTTATGAATCTTCGAATTTGCGCTGGCTTATATAGCACCCTCTTCCTGATTGTAGCGCCACCTCGGCGTGTATGAGCATGCGTATTGGCTCAAAACTTGGATCATTTGCATATCACATTCCGCTGTACTTATTTGCAAAGTTTCGCGATTGTACTTAACTTCCTTCTTGGGTCGCTGTTTTCAATGTTCCTGAGTGTATATATTATATATATATATATATATATATATATATATATATATATATATATATATATATATATATATATACACAAATATATAGACGAAAATATAAAAATAAACAGATAGTTATAACCTAATATAACTATAAATAGGTAGAAGGCACAGTAGTATAATGACAAACACCTGGCCTTAGGAACTAGGATTGCAGGTTTAAGCATGTTTTGGGGCCGACCAACCTTCACCTGAAATTTGTCATACTATGTACCAAGAGGAAAGGAAAGAATTATGTAAGAGGAATTTAAATATTAAAAAATCATTAAACTAAATAACATATAAACAAAAACATATAACCTACTTTTATTCGCAGTGCAGACGTAGGTCGGGAGTGCATCAACTAGTAATGTGTTCCCGCCAAATACAAGGAAGTGAAAGCAGATCCACATGAAATTAATTGCGAAAGGATATTAAATTTATATATATATATATATATATATACTTTTAAAAATCATAAAATAATATTCATATAAAAATTAGTGTGAAATATAAATGAAACACAAAAAAATATAATATTATTAAAATTTAATAAGCATGTGGCGCCATCTATTTAATAATTGTAGAATAAATTAGATATTGTAGAAATTTAAAAAATCATTACAAAACATAATGACATTAAATAATTACAGTAATCCAAATTGTATCATTAAAAACCATTATAAATATAATTACAAAGAAAGTTAGTAGGATATCCATGTTCAATACAGTGATTAAAAAATTTACCAAGATTTAAAAAAATATTATCTTTATCGCTAACTAATACATTATTACGATAAATGTAGTTAAAAGTATTATTTCTATATATAGATATTGATAAATTTGAATTATAGTAAGGCACTTTGATGATATTAAAATTAAAGGCATCTCTTTTATCATAAATATTACTATGTAATTTCAAATCCTTAATATACAGTGTTACATCTAGGTAATTAGTTTTGATTGGATTATTCTTAATTTTAACTAAGATTAAGTAAGCCGGATAAAAACTAATAATGGGATTTAAATTATCATTTTTACCAAAAATAATTAAATCATCAATATATCTAAAAATATAGTAGTCATTATTAATAATATAATTATATTCATAAAAATGTAAATTAAGATTAACCAAACTATTGCTAGCTGGGCCCCCTTGTGGAAGTCCTTTCTCTTGTTTATATAAAAAACCATTAAAAAAAATTAATGTAATTTTCTTTTAAGACAAAATCTATGAGAGTTTTAAATTTGTTAATATTAATATTAAGATTATACATACTGTGGTTTCCTAAAGTTACTTTAATAATATTTATATCAATGGAATTGAAAAGATCTTCAAAGTCATAACTATGAACTGAAAAAATATATGTATATATATATGTATAGATATATATGTGTGTGTATATATATGTATATATATGTATATATAATATATATATATATATATATATATATATATATATATATATATATATATATATATATATATATATATATATATATATATATACAATATATACATTCAGGAACATTGAAAATAGCGACACAAAAAAAGAAGCTAAGTACAATCGTGAAACTTTGCAAATAAGTACAGCGTAACGTGATATGTAAATAATCCAAGTTTTGTGCCAATACGCATGCTCATACGCGCCGAGGTGGCGCTACAATCAGGAAGAGGGTGCTATATAAGCCAGCGCAAATTCGAAGATTCATAAACGTGACGATTAACCGCCGATTGCAGGAAGACTTTGGTAAGCGAAACATGCCAGGTAAACGTGCTAGAAGACATTTCTCACAGTTAAGCGAGTTTAAGAGAGGCCTGATCATCGGGATGAAAACTGCAGGCTGGTCGACGCGCCGTGTTGCTGGCCAGGTGGATTATTCGGAGTGTGCCGTCAGAAATTGTTGGAAGCAGGGGACACGAGAAGGTAACCACGCGCGGAAAACCGGGTTTGGAGCGACCAGGAAGACCACGAGGAGAGAGGATCGAAGGAACGTGCGGCAAGCACTTGTGGACCCCACAGTGACTCGTTAAACAATACGAGCAGACGTAGGCGTAGCAATTGTTCCACAAACAATTGCCAGACACCTTGCTGAAGCAAATCTTAAAACCAAGTGCCCTTTCCGTGCACTCCCTTTATCACCAGAACATCGGCAACTGCGTCTACAGTGATGATAAACCAGATCAATGTGGAATGTCACAGATTGGCAAAAGGTTGTGTTTAGTGATGAATCCCGGTTTGTTTTGGGGACAGAAGATAACCGTGTGCGGGTGTGGAGGCGCCCTGGTGAGCGGTACAATTTCCCCACACTGTTCTAAGTCACACTGCTCGCACAGCTGGTGTAATGGTCTGCGGGCCACAGCCTATGATAGCCGGTCCACTTTAATTGTGATGCGTGGAACCTTAACGGGCCAACGTTACGTTGATGATATTCTCCCCCATGTAGGACCTTTCCTAAATGGTCTCCCAGGGGCAATTTTCCTGCAAGATAATGCTCGTCCGCATACAGCAAGAGTTGCTCAAGACTTCCTACGTCCTTTTTAGACTCTTCTATGGCCGGTCCGCTGCCCCGAATTGTCCCCTGTAGAGCACGTGTGGGATCAGCTAAAACGGAAGATGCCATTGTGTCATTCTGTACATGATTTAGAGTTGGCTGTTCAAGATTTGTGGGCCCATCTGCCTCAGGACAACATAAGGTGTTTAATCAACTCAATGCCGGACCGTGTTTCGGCATGTATTGCAGCTGGAGGTGGTCCAACGCGCTATTGAAGTTGCCCAGTATTTGTGTCGTTGCACACCTTGTATTGGTTTAATTGTCTTGTTTTTGAGATCAAGTGAATCTCTCATCTGTGTCATTATGTGTATTAAATTTCATTTCAATCCGATGCTTTCTTCTTGGGTCGGTGTTTTCAATGTTCCCGAGTGTACTTTAAGTGAGAGAGGAAGGATATACAGTAGAGCCTCCATATTGCGAATTTTTCTATATAACGAACTTTTTTCCTGGAACCAAGAACATTTCATAATTTTCTTCGTAAAATAACCTCCCAATAGCGAAGTGCATTTTCTACATGACGAACTTTTTTTTCTTGTGATTCAATTTTTTTCTCTCTACTTTTAAAGTACCTCTGGACATTTCAAGTTATTCTCTCTTTTAACACATTTTATGGTAGTCATAAATCTTGAACTGATTTTATTAAATGCCTAACTCGAGCAATAGAATTCTGGATGTTTCATCCAAGAAGTGCAATATTTAACCCCCATTGTCCAGTTCACTAGAAACATTTTCGATATATCTTTCACCCTCAGTGAAGTTGTCTGGTGTCGCCGTGTTTCTGAACTAGCCTTCGTTAATTTGTAGTGTTGATCAGTCGCACTGGTAGCTTCGTTCCTTGTAGCTCGAAAATGTCAAAACGTAAGTGCTTTAGCATCAAGCAAAAATATTTAATTCTTCAGGAAATGGATAAAGGCGTCAAGAAAAAGGGTTTTGCTTTAAAATTTGGTATTCCACCAAACATCTTATCAATTATTATAATAAAAATCGAGGTAAGTTACAAAATTATGATTCATCGAATTCTTGTTCAAAACGTTTAAGAACATATTTCTAAGAAAATGTCGGCGAGGCAGTTTTGAAGTGGATACACACAATGCGATATAAAAATGTTCCGATTCTTATAACTTTGGTAACAGAGAAAGCTCTTCAATTTGCGAAGACATTAGAATGCAACCCATTTCTAGGTAACAATGAATGGCTAGAAAATTTACAACAGATTCGGAAAAATACACCTGAAGGGATTTTAGGTGCATTGCAAAGATGTGAGGCGTATTATGAAACATAGCATTTTTTCAAACTAAATTAACAAATTGCATGAGTAATTCAATTTAAGGACGCTGGTGGTAATGTGTGTTTAGAATTTCTAGTTATAAAAATGTTTAAAATTACTTGGATGCTTTAAATTCGAAAATATGTCCTGAAATTCATTAATTTTGATATAAAATTATTTTCTTAGTGTTGAAAATACTGTGTATATCTCGAAATTCTTTTTTCTTGTTTTCCTTGCAGTTTTCCTTAATTTTTTTTTATTTTTATGGTAAGATATACTGTGATGACTTACGCGTCTTTTCTTTAACAAGTCCTTTGGGCTCTTTGGGCCAAAATTAATGGCAACTCTTTTCCAACCAAATCCAGGAAACGAGAAGTGAAGAGATGCAAATAATATAGGATAAATATAGGATCTTAGAGTAAGCGTAATGGCAATGTAATGGTAGTGTAAAGGAATGTTCGACAATTAAAGTGCGTTGTGGTATTGGATGATTATTGAAGTTCGTTGCTCAAAGATTCAAGTTCTACGTGTCATGGATAAACATATTGGTGATCGATTAGAAGTTAAATGTACAGCTGCATACCACTGTAGATAAAGACAAGTTTATTACAGAATAATATAAGGTAGGATTTATTACTTACTATAATTATATTTGAAGATTAGGCGGTTCAATTATTGATATAGGTCTGTATTATAATGTGTGTTGCGCATTGTGTCATCGTAGATTCTCGCATTCATTAATTTATATATTTGTTCAAAGTTTAAGTTGAATATCTTAATAAAGTCATATTAAGATAATGTTTCATTCTACTTCTTACGATAACCCTACACCTCTAGCTCACGCTGATACTTCGAGAGATGTACTTCGAAGGGGAGGTACATCACAATACAAAATAAATAGATATTAATTGACAAAAAAGCGTGAATAATTACTTTTTGTAATATATAGTGTGTGAATGGGAATGAATTTAAAATTTGTCTTAAGTGGTTTATGAAGTATATATTGAAAAATGGAATTTTATATAACGAATTTTCCAAATAACGAACTTTTTTCGTGATTTAGCGACTTCGTTGAATAGAGGTCCTACTGCATATAAATCATATATATATATATATATATATATATATATATATATATTCATAAAAAATTATTTGAAAGAACATATATTGTTTTAACATATTATTTATTTTGTTTTCTATTCAAATCGGCTGGAGTATAGAACAGGTAGTATAAGTTGGATTTGGCTGTGTTTATATAGATTTCACGGTGATATAACGAATTCATTTTGGCAGACTATTTAATTTGGCCGACCTTGTACTTCGACACATGCGGTCGTATTCCGATAAAATCACGTGTTTTTTGTACTTTAAGGGCTAAATTTATGATCACGTGTTGCGTTGCATTCATTTGTTTGCCTCTCCTAACTCAAACTCGTACTTTGTTTGATTACTTCGTCTAATCTATTATTTTTGTACAGTCTTAAATGGTGTTCTGCGCAATATATGGTTCCGGTAACAGTAAAACGAAATAAATTAAAAAAGTAAATCATTTTCTTTAAAAAAAATCCAATTGTATCGAAAACATGGAGAAAATAAATCCAGCGGAGGTCGGTTGAATCCTAGGAGGACCCACTTTTGGTCGCCAAATTTTGAGCGATAAAGGTTACAATATGGTAACCTTTCCATTTCATCCAAAAGTTTGGATTTTGACATCACCGAAAAAAATGGCAACCCTAAAAAAAGTACAACGCTTTTCGCCTTTTCCGAAAAAACGTCATTTTGACATTTGACTTTGTTTGTGAGAAAGTTTGCTCTCCACCGGTTGTTGTTAAGAATGGCGTGTGAAAGGAAGTTAGTTGAAAGCGAGGCTACGACAGGTTTCTTTGTGCTTCTGGGCACAAAAGGAAAGAAAGAGACGTTAGAATGGTGTATGAAAGCGAATTTAATTGCTTCTCATTATGAATGTCCGAAGTGTAAGAAAAATATGCGTTTGCAAGAACGAAAGAGAACGGTTGACGGCTACGAATGGCGTTGCCGCAACCAGTCGAAAGATAATCGCCACGACGTTGTTCGGAGTGTGAGAAAGGGCACGTGGTTTAGCGAAAGCAAACTTGCCATAACTATTATCTTGCGTTTGACGAGATATTGGTTTGGCAAGAGCATGAATGCGTTCGTGGTGAATGACTTGAAAGTTAATAAGAATACCGTCGTGGACTGGTATATGTTTTGTCGTGAGGTTTGTATGCTTGCATGTGTGAAAGAGTGAGAAACTGGGTAGTGTAGGTGAAATTGTTGAAATTGATGAAAGTTTGTTTGGAAAGATGAAATATGGAAAAGGTAGAAGAGTGAATGGTAAATGGGTGTTTGGGGGAGTGCAGAGAGAAAGCAATAAATGTTTCTTCCGTGTGGTTGAGTCTAGAACGAAAGAGGAATTACTTAAGGTAATTCATGAATGGATCCTTCCGGGAACCACTATTATTTCGGACTGCTGGAAGGCTTATGACTGCCTCTCAGACGAGGGGTATGTTCATTTAAGAGTCAACCACAGTCTGACTTTTGTGGATCCCGACACCGGTGCGCATACCAACTCCATTGAAGGCACCTGGTCTGCGATTAAAAAGGGCCTTCATAAAGCACATGTCAAGGGCCAGTTTGACTCTTACCTTGCAGAATACATGTGGCGAAGATCTAACGGTCACGAGTTGGTGGATGAGAATTTTCACAAATTCCTTGCATCCATCGCAAGAGTGTATCCACCAACAGATCATGACGAAATGCAAGCGTAAGGTAAGTGCTTTTTAACATTTTTTAAAATGATTGATTTCATGTATTTCTTCGATTTTATCTTTGCGAAATGCCCCTTTCGTCATTTTTTAAAAATGTAAATCATGTTGTACACACTGGTTTTAGAATGCTTTTTAAAATGAATTTCATTGCTTTCTCCGTTTTTTTCTTTATATAATGATTAATTTAATTTATTCGATTTCAAACCAGTCGAAAGATAATCGCCACGACGTTGTTCGGAGTGTGAGAAAGGGCACGTGGTTTAGCGAAAGCAAACTTGCCATAACTATTATCTTGCGTTTGACGAGATATTGGCTTGGCAAGAGCATGAATGCGTTCGTGGTGAATGACTTGAAAGTTAATAAGAATACCGTCGTGGACTGGTATATGTTTTGTCGTGAGGTTTGTATGCTTGCATGTGTGAAAGAGTGAGAAACTGGGTAGTGTAGGTGAAATTGTTGAAATTGATGAAAGTTTGTTTGGAAAGATGAAATATGGAAAAGGTAGAAGAGTGAATGGTAAATGGGTGTTTGGGGGAGTGCAGAGAGAAAGCAATAAATGTTTCTTCCGTGTGGTTGAGTCTAGAACGAAAGAGGAATTACTTAAGGTAATTCATGAATGGATCCTTCCGGGAACCACTATTATTTCGGACTGCTGGAAGGCTTATGACTGCCTCTCAGACGAGGGGGTATGTTCATTTAAGAGTCAACCACAGTCTGACTTTTTGTGGATCCCGACACCGGTGCGCATACCAACTCCATTGAAGGCACCTGGTCTGCGATTAAAAAGGGCCTTCATAAAGCACATGTCAAGGGCCAGTTTGATTCTTACCTTGCAGAATACATGTGGCGAAGATCTAACGGTCACGAGTTGGTGGATGAAAATTTTCACAAATTCCTTGCATCCATCGCAAGAGTGTATCCACCAACAGATCATGACGAAATGCAAGCGTAAGGTAAGTGCTTTTAACATTTTTTAAAATGATTGATTTCATGTATTTCTTCGATTTTATCTTTGCGAAATGCCCCTTTCGTCATTTTTTAAAAATGTAAATCATGTTGTACACACTGGTTTTAGAATGCTTTTTAAAATGAATTTCATTGCTTTCTCCGTTTTTTTCTTTATATAATGATTAATTTAATGTATTTATTCGATTTCATCTTTGCGAAACGCCCATTTCATCCTCCTCGCTGACGCATGCGCTTTCCAAGACTTTTTCGTCATTGATGCCTTTTTGAAAACCTTCAATTTGGCGCTTTTTGGCGAAAAATTTTTGGCGCCAAAAAACAGCAGTGGGTCCGCCTAGGATTTTACCCGGAGGTCCTTTCTTTATATTATGTTCCGATCATTTCGTAGAATACCAAAATTTTACAAATCGTGGGCCAGGATCTAATCGATTATTTTTGTATTTACTTCTCGAAGGACTCTGAAAAGATGCTAATTGTTCACTTCTACGGAGCTTCAGAGTAAAATTTTGGTCGTTTAATTTAAGTCTTTAAATAAAATTATATAAGAAGTATGCACATAAAATAGTAGAATATTTTAATTAACTAGAATATGATTTAAAGTAACCATGCATGTTATGTTAAGACAAAAACGTATACAATGTTCACAAATAATTATAAAATTTGCTATGTTTAATTATTTTACTTTTTTAATGAAAAAAAATATTTATGACAATCATCTGCTACTAAATTGGTGAAATACATTAGATATAAATTTTTAAAAAAATTAAGCTTTATTAATTAATTCTTTTATCTTTTTTATATCTATAGAGTAGCTAACAGAAGTAATTCTGAATTTACTCAAAAATTATTACTACAGTGTTTCTCAAACTTTCAATACTGGCGACCCAATTTTCAATCATAATTTTTGTCGCTTCCCCCCTGTACAACAATAATGTATTTACTGCAATAAAAATGCACTTTGACGCTAAAGCTACAATGCGATCTCAAATAGAAACTGTATAAGTATTAAATTTTGTATATGTTACTTTTAAGTAATATATATTTTAAGAAAAAAAATTACTTAAAATATATATTACTTACTTATTATTATGTTATTTTCCTTTCTCTAATTTTTAAATTGAAACAGATCGCAAAATGATATATTTAATTAAGATTTATTTCCTTCAGCATCCATTTCTCAAAGTACATATATTATTAGAAAAATAGTCTAGTCTATGTTGCTCTCTATCATATCCATCACATCTCGCATTATCAGGTACGTTTGCGTGAGTCTGGGTAACCTATCGAACGTCTGCGCAAAACATGTAAAAATGCTTTTCCTCGTACAATTTCAGTCAGTTTGGGTCGACTCGATACTTCTATAGCTACCGAATCTAGGTTGATTGTACATTTTTTAATTTGCACGTTAATTGTAATTCACGGAAATTAAGTATTTACGGCAGTAGGTTAAAACAAAATCATACATATATTTTTAAGTCGTAAGCAAACATTCGACGATAATAAAGGATTAACAAGTACACAGACGAGCATGGTTCCGAAAATTAAATCAAGGAAATATTCTCCAAAATACTTAAATATTGGATTTACCACTACTGAAGTAAATGATGGGGGGAAATGCCCCAGCTCGTTATGTGTTAAAACTTACATATCCGAAGAACAACATGCGAAAGTTGTTTTTAAAACCATGTAAAATCATTTAGCCATGTTGGCAAAGAATTTTAAAAAGTATTTTCTTGATGAGGACAACTTGGTAGCAAGTTACGAGTGAATTAGAGATCTATTTCAAGATACTCCAGAAGGGCTCTCAACTTCCGAAGAAGAAATCTTCATAGATTTCACATCCAGTGAAAAATTAAAAGGCAATTTTGTAATAAATCCCTCTTTGAATTTTGGGTAGAGGTGGATGATGAATTTTCTGCACTGAAAACAAAAGTACTTCGTATACTATTACCATTTTCAACATCCTATCTTTGTTAAACCGGATTTTCTGCGGTGGCTGCTTTGAAGACAAAATATAGATCTCAGCTAAATATAGAAAAATAACTCAGAGTGTCAATTTCTGATATTAAACCTTCCTTTGAAAAACTTTGCTCTACAAGACAAGCCCATGGAAGTCACGGTAAAATCCTAGGAGGACCCACTGCTGTTTTTGGCCCCAAAATTTTTCCGCCAAAAAGCGCCAAATTGAAGGTTTTCAAAAAGGCGTCAATGACGAAAAACTCTTGGGAATCGCATGCGTCAGAGGGGGAGAAGGGGGTGAAATGGGCGTTTCGCAAAGATGAAATCGAATAAATACATTAAATTAATCATTATATAAAGAAAAAAACGGAGAAAGCAATGAAATTCATTTTAAAAAAGCATTCTAAAACCAGTGTGTACAACATGATTTACATTTTTAAAAAGGACGAAAGGGGCGTTTCGCAAAGATAAAATCGAAGAAATACATGAAATCAATCATTTTAAAAAATGTTAAATAGCCCTTACCTTACGCTTGCATTTCGTCATGATCTGTTGGTGCATACACCCTTGCGATGAATGCAAGGAATTTATGAAAATTCTCATCCACCAACTTGTGACCGTTAGATCGCCGCCACATGTATTCCGCAAGTTATGAATCAAATTGACCCTTAACCCTTCTTATTAACTTTCAAGTCATTCACCACGAACGCATTCATGCTCTTGCCAAACCAATATCTCGTCAAACGCAAGTTATAGCAAGTTTGCTTTTTTTTTCGCTAAACCAAGTGCCCTTTCTCACACTCCGAACGACGTCGTGGCGATTATCTTTCGACTGGTTGCGGCAACGCCATTCGTAGCCGTCAACCGTTCCCTTTCGCACTTTTTTACACCTCGGACATTCATAACGAGAAGCAATTAAATTAGCTTTCATACACCATTCTAACGTCTCTTTCTTCCCCTTTGTGCCCAGGAGCACAAAGAAACCTGTCGTAGCCTCACTTTCAAGTAATTTCCTTTCACACGCCATTCTTAACAAGAACCGGTGGAGAGCAAACCTTCTCCAGCGAAGTCAAATGTCAAAATGACGTTTTTTCAGAAAAGGCGAAAAACGTTGCACTTTTTTTAGGGTTGCCATTTTTTTTCGGTGATTTGAAAATCCAAATTTTTTGATGAAATGGAAGGGTTACCATATTGTAACCTTTATCGCTCAAAATTTGGCGACCTTGTTCTTAATTTAGTATTAAGAAATTATTTGTAAAATAAATTCTTCAGTACTGATACATTAAACGTATACTGGCTGAAACACCGGCTCTTCGCACGAGTTCATTTTTTTAAAAAAATAAAACATTATTCTTGATATAATAGCTGAACTGTAAGGACAGTAAAACTGCGTGCACGACATTGTATTCAAAAATGTAAGAAGTTTTTTATAGATAAATGCTATAATTGAAAATAGCTGTTTAAAAGAACTGTAACTTTAAACCTCACAGAATTAGCATTTAGAATTAATGTTAAATAATGAAAAAGAATATAAAATTCTGATGAATAATAATTGTGTTACATTTTAATATTTAAAGCAGAAATACTTCAAAATGTTTTAATCCGGGAGCAAGCGCGCTCTCGATGCTAACGCTACTGGTAATGCGGGGGGACTCAGTCACCCCAATCATTTGTTTATAATTATTTTTACTGCACACGATACAAATCGGAATTCCTGCGAATAATTTAATTAAGAGAAAGTATACTTCCCGGCTTTCAAGGACTCTTTAATTTTTCTTTGATGATTTCAGAAAAAATCCAATAAAACAGAACTAAAATGATTCAAAAGGGCAAGACCTTAGGACGCAAATCAGAGACACTTTTCACTAATATTACAGAAATGTTATTTGCTGGCATATTTTGTTCAAGGAACGAAACTAATGTAAAACTAACCATACCAGTAAGTTTGAAGGTCAATCTAATGATCAGCAAATGTATTATGCTGCCTGGCCGAAAAGTGAATCATGTCTTCCTTTTCTTTCTACAACTAATGTACAGTATTTCAATAATAATTACAGTGATGAATTGTTAACCTTAGAATTTTTCTCAGGGTCTGGATTTCGTTTTTCTTTTAACGAGTAATATTTTATGTTAAAACGTAATAAAAAAATCTCTCATTGAGGAAATACACCAAATTACACAAAATGTTTTTTTCTTCTTCTTTAATTTGGTTTTGGTATCAAAGATAGCAATTTGATGACGGGAACACGCCAGATGTTAAACATAAATTATATCAGTGTTTTTGTGTATTTTACTTCTTTCCTGCTATTTTTTTTAAATCTTAAAATTTTCGATATGCTCGCGCCCCCCTTGTAGGGTTATCGCTCCCCCCAAGGGGGGCGCGCCCCACACTTTGAGAAACACTGTATTACTAGAATCTGTATAACTGCTTAGCTTCAAGCTATATGTACCTAACATATTAAAAATGCATAAGTTGTAAGTCATTTTGGGGGGAAATAATAAATTTGTCAGCATGACTTTTTGGATAAAAAAAATTTTAAACGTAAGACAAAATTTAACATGTTCTACTTTTAATTCTAGGGAAATGGACTGCAAGAGGAGAGTACAGTAAAGTATTTTGGAGATTAGTTTTAGTTCAGTATAGAAGAGAATACTGTGTGTCAAGGTCATTGGCAACAATCAACACTTTTTCCACAATTAGTTATTTCGTGAGTTTGGGGCGACTCTGTACCCCATGCGACTGCTCCCGGGTTAAGCAAAATTTTAAGACCCTTTTATTTGTTTGTATTATTGGGCTAAAATAAAACTCAGAATTGAAAATACATACAGTTAGAGAATTAATGTAATTTTTTTCACCCAAATTAATTTGTGTAACAATTATCATAACTCAAGAGTATAAAAAGATGATCTACTTAAAAATAATGTAATAAATTTCCAGATTCTAGATAAATAAAAAAAACGTAAGAGTAAACAAAAAACTGATTGATGCAGAAAGTAAAAATAATCAAATAAATAATAACAAGCCCACACACAATTTAGGGAAACAGTCTCTTTTTTTCTAGCAATTAGCGTCAATGCTTGAAAAGAATGTGAAAATACAACAGTTCTCAACGGCGCAATGAAGCTACGAAAAAAAAAAAAGGGTCTCGAGGAAAATTGCTGTGTGTGTCAAAAAAGCACAAAAATTTCCATTCATTTCGAAACACTAATAAAATTTGGATTTTGTCAATGATTTTCTGCTTGATAAAAAATGAAATGGCTAGAAAAATCCATCAGAATGCACATTCTGAAATTATCCGATTTTATTTGTGCCTCCATCTACCGGGCAATGGTAGAAGCATATGTGGAAGAGAATTCACAAAGGAATGATACTGGTACGTAGTGCTTGATGAGTGGTGGAGTTGGTTCAATTATTCTAGAATCCCGGTCTCACAAAAATTCTAATTTTTGTTGCTAGATTTGGCAATTTTGTTCTTATGTGGAGCGTAGCATATCTGCTACATCTTACATCCTTAGGACAATGTTGAGAAAACTTTCATAGACGTGGGCGTAGAGTGAAATTCTGTGGCTCTTTTTTGTAAAAAAATTTTAACATAGAAGCAAGCGGGCATTATTTTTATGCATATTTTTAGGCCTATTTTTGCTCGTGCAAAAGATATATTATTAATTTCCTAAATATTCACAATTATATTCTGCATATGAATAAAATATTAAAAAGATATAGTATGCAAAAAATCATCAAAATATAGATATTTTTATTGACTCATATAATACCTCGAATCATTCTAAACACGCTTGTAAAATTTTTAAAGCTTTGTCGGCATTTCTTATTAAGTTTTGGAACAATTTTTTGTGTGTGTGATGCTGGACAGAAAACTAATCAAAACTACAGTACCCACTTTTTTAGATCATCTGCTAGAAAACTACACAAACTAATGAGATTAATATTTGTAGAATTACATATGCAGTAACAAATCATTTCAAGAAAGAATTGTGGAATTTGTGTGCAAAAATTCTGGCTAATGTATTTTTATTGAAGAGCAAATAGATTTGGTCAAGATTTAAAAGTTGTGTGTAATTTTCGTGATATTATTGTGAATAAAATTAAAACTTCAAAATAAATTCAAATTCTGTTCTTAGGCTCCATGTTTTTAAATAATTTCCTCTACTTGTCTATGCAAATAAAATCCAAACATTTTGTGGTGGTCAACTTTTTATTTTAATATGATAACACAGATTTTACACGTAAGACAAAATTTAACGTGTTCTACTTTTAATTCTAGGGAAATGGAGAGTAGAGTAGGTAATTATATAGGGGAGTAACATACGGGGAGTAGTAGTTTTAGTTTAGTATATAGGAGAATACTATCAAGGTCATTGGCAACAATCAACAGTTTTTCCACTATTAGTGATTTCGTGAGCTTGGGGTGACTGTACCCCGTGCGACTGCTCCCGGGTTAAGCAAAATTTTAAGGCCCTTTTATTTGTTTGTTTTATTGGGCTAAAATAAAACTCAGAATTGAAAATACACACAGTTAGAGAATTAATGCTTTTTTTTTCACCCAAATTAATTTGTGTAACAATTATCATAACTCAAGAGTATAAAAAGATGATCTACTTAAAAATAATGTAATAAATTTCCAGATTCTAGATAAATAAAAAAAAACGTAAGAGTAAACAAAAAACTGATTGATGCAGAAAGTAAAAATAATCAAATAAATAATAACAAGCCCACACACAATTTAGGGAAACAGTCTCTTTTTTTTCTAGCAATTAGCGTCAATGCTTGAAAAGAATGTGAAAATACAACAGTTCTCAACGGCGCAATGAAGCTACGAAAGAAAAAAAGGGTCTCGAGGAAAATTGCTGTGTGTGTCAAAAAAGCACACAAAATTTCCATTCATTTCGAAACACTAATAAAATTTGGATTTTGTCAATGATTTTCTGCTTGATAAAAAATGAAATGGCTAGAAAAAAATCCATCAGAATGCACATTCTGAAATTATCCGATTTTATTTGTGCCTCCATCTACCGGGCAATGGTAGAAGCATATGTGGAAGAGAATTCACAAAGGAATGATACTGGTACGTAGTGCTTGATGAGTGGTGGAGTTGGTTCAATTATTCTAGAATCCCGGTCTCACAAAATTCTAATTTTGTTGCTAGATTTGGCAATTTTGTTCTTATGTGGAGCGTAGCATATCTGCTACATCTTACATCCTTAGGACAATGTTGAGAAAACTTTCATAGACGTGGGCGTAGAGTGAAATTCTGTGGCTCTTTTTTGTAAAAAAATTTTAACATAGAAGCAAGCGGGCATTATTTTTATGCATATTTTTAGGCCTATTTTTGCTCGTGCAAAGATATATTATTAATTTCCCTAAATATTCACAATTATATTCTGCATATGAATAAAATATTAAAAGATATAGTATGCAAAAAATCATCAAAATATAGATATTTTTTATTGACTCATATAATACCTCGAATCATTCTAAACACGCTTGTAAAATTTTAAAGCTTTGTCGGCATTTCTTATTAAGTTTTGGAACAATTTTTGTGTGTGTGATGCTGGACAGAAAACTAATCAAAACTACAGTACCCACTTTTTAGATCATCTGCTAGAAAACTACACAAACTAATGAGATTAATATTTGTAGAATTACATATGCAGTAACAAATCATTTCAAGAAAGAATTGTGGAATTTGTGTGCAAAAATTCTGGCTAATGTATTTTTTATTGAAGAGCAAATAGATTTGGTCAAGATTTAAAAGTTGTGTGTAATTTTCGTGATATTATTGTGAATAAAATTAAAACTTCAAAATAAATTCAAATTCTGTTCTTAGGCTCCATGTTTTTAAATAATTTCCTCTACTTGTCTATGCAAATAAAATCCAAACATTTTGTGGTGGTCAACTTTTTTATTTTAATATGATAACACAGATTTTACACGTAAGACAAAATTTAACGTGTTCTACTTTTAATTCTAGGGAAATGGAGAGTAGAGTAGGTAATTATATAGGGAGTAACATACGGGGGGTAGTAGTTTTAGTTTAGTATATAGGAGAATACTATCAAGGTCATTGGCAACAATCAACAGTTTTTCCACTATTAGTGATTTCGTGAGCTTGGGTGACTGTACCCCGTGCGACTGCTCCCGGGTTAAGCAAAATTTTAAGGCCCTTTTATTTGTTTGTTTTATTGGGCTAAAATAAAACTCAGAATTGAAAAATACACACAGTTAGAGAATTAATGCTTTTTTTTCACCCAAATTAATTTGTATAAAAATTATCATAACTCAAGAGTATAAAAAGATGATCTACTTAGAAATAATGTAATGAATTTCCAGATTTTAGATTAAAAAAAAAAACGTAAGAGTAAACAAAAAACTGATTGATGCAGAAAGTAAAAATAATCAAATAAATAATAACAAGCCCACACAATTTTAGGGAAACAGTCTCTTTTTTTTTCTAGCAATTAGCGTCAATGCTTGAAAAGAATGTGAAAATACAACAGTTCTCAACGGCGCAATGAAGCTACGAAAGAAAAAAAGGGTCTCGAGGAAAATTGCTGTGTGTGTCAAAAAGCACACAAAATTTCCATTCATTTCGAAACACTAATAAAATTTGGATTTTGTCAATGATTTTCTGCTTGATAAAAAATGAAATGGCTAGAAAAATCCATCAGAATGCACATTCTGAAATTATCCGATTTTATTTGTGCCTCCATCTACCGGGCAATGGTAGAAGCATATGTGGAAGAGAATTCACAAAGGAATGATACTGGTACGTAGTGCTTGATGAGTGGTGGAGTTGGTTCAATTATTCTAGAATCCCGGTCTCACAAAAATTCTAATTTTGTTGCTAGATTTGGCAATTTTGTTCTTATGTGGAGCGTAGCATATCTGCTACATCTTACATCCTTAGGACAATGTTGAGAAAACTTTCATAGACGTGGGCGTAGAGTGAAATTCTGTGGCTCTTTTTTGTAAAAAAAATTTTAACATAGAAGCAAGCGGGCATTATTTTTATGCATATTTTTAGGCCTAGTTTTGCTCGTGCAAAGATATATTATTAATTTCCCTAAATATTCACAATTATATTCTGCATATGAATAAAATATTAAAAAGATATAGTATGCAAAAAATCATCAAAATATAGATATTTTTTATTGACTCATATAATACCTCGAATCATTCTAAACACGCTTGTAAAATTTTAAAGCTTTGTCGGCATTTCTTATTAAGTTTTGGAACAATTTTTGTGTGTGTGATGCTGGACAGAAAACTAATCAAAACTACAGTACCCACTTTTTAGATCATCTGCTAGAAAACTACACAAACTAATGAGATTAATATTTGTAGAATTACATATGCAGTAACAAATTATTTCAAGAAAGAATTGTGGAATTTGTGTGCAAAAATTCTGGCTAATGTATTTTTTATTGAAGAGCAAATAGATTTGGTCAAGATTTAAAAGTTGTGTGTAATTTTCGTGATATTATTGTGAATAAAATTAAAACTTCAAAATAAATTCAAATTCTGTTCTTAGGCTCCATGTTTTTAAATAATTTCCTCTACTTGTCTATGCAAATAAAATCCAAACATTTTGTGGTGGTCAACTTTTATTTTAATATGATAACACAGATTTTACACGTAAGACAAAATTTAACGTGTTCTACTTTTAATTCTAGGGAAATGGAGAGTAGAGTAGGTAATTATATAGGGGAGTAACATACGGGGGTAGTAGTTTTAGTTTAGTATATAGGAGAATACTATCAAGGTCATTGGCAACAATCAACAGTTTTTCCACTATTAGTGATTTCGTGAGCTTGGGGTGACTGTACCCCGTGCGACTGCTCCCGGGTTAAGCAAAATTTTAAGGCCCTTTTATTTGTTTGTTTTATTGGGCTAAAATAAAACTCAGAATTGAAAATACACACAGTTAGAGAATTAATGCTTTTTTTTCACCCAAATTAATTTGTATAAAAATTATCATAACTCAAGAGTATAAAAAGATGATCTACTTAGAAATAATGTAATGAATTTCCAGATTTTAGATTAAAAAAAAAACGTAAGAGTAAACAAAAAAAAACTGATTGATGCAGAAAGTAAAAATAATCAAATAAATAATAACAAGCCCACACACAATTTAGGGAAACATTATCTTTTTTATAGCGATTAGTGTCAATGCTTGAAAAGAATGTGAAAATACAACACAACACAACCCTATTTCGAAAGAAAAAAAGTGTCGAGGAAAGTGTGTGTGTTAATCCATTGATAAAAGCTGTGACGTAGCGTAAATGAATCATCACAGCCAAAGGTTGTAATAAACGAACAATTTATTTCTCTCTTATTTTAAGACTCTACGCCAAGTATCTTCTCAGTTTTTACTCCAAGTACTTTATACTCCAAGAGTATCTCCTCGGGTTTTTTCTCTTATCTTTGACAGCCAAGAAGTTTAACGTTTTTTCTTTGAAATCATTTCTCCGAAAAACATTGATAGCGCTGCGACTACTAATATCTTTCTGAATTCAGGTTCAAGTAAAAGAGGCAATCCTTTCAGATTTACTCTTATGTGCTTTTTCACTTAAATAATCCCCTTTATATTATTTACATAATCCCAAACTCTCTTCTTTACTTCCTCCCCTACTGAACTTCCTATATTTTCTCCTACCTTTTCTCCTAACCCAAGAGCATACTCTACAGCTTTCCGTCCAAGTTTTGCTCCTAATCCAGGAAGCCATACAACCGCTCCACCCAAGGCTCCTAGTGCTGTTCCGAATCCTTGTACTACTAGCTCTGGTACACCCGATGCTTTTTTATTTCTCTCATCACTTCTTGATAGTAGTCAAAATACAATTGCGGTGTTATATCAATCTCAAGATAGAAGTACTTGCACAAATTTAGCCATTAGCATGTATTATCCATAATATATTCATTGGGTTGAGGTTATGTTTGGAGGCTTGTTTGGCGATTTTTTGTATGTAGTTTATGAATTTTGACATTGTGATAATAAACTGCACGCAACGATGAATGCTTAGTAGGTCAACACATTCAATATGCACTTAAAAAGGGATACAATTCCTTGACGGAAAGTGATCTTACATATACAATAACACAAAAAGTTGCACCAGAAGAACCTGTTTTTGTAATCTACGATAACAGTAATAATAATGAAAACTCTACTTAGTTGCTGTACGATCGAAGAATGGATGAAGGAAAACAAAACAGATCCAGTAAATGAGCGGCGTATTAAAATGGAACTTGAAGATGCAAAACGTTAATTACAGTAAGAACTGAACTACTCTTATCAGTACGAAGTTTTGATTTATAAAAGTAATTATAAAACAAGAAATATAAATTCTGCGTGAAATTACTGAAAAGGTGTAATTTGTAAGCAAAATCACGCACACATAAACATCCCACCATTATAATATCCGAAAACAAAAGATAAGTTAAAAAATATAATTGAAAAATGGATATACTTCTTTTTTTTTAAATATGCAGATGAGACTAATGAAGAAGAGCTGGAAATGACAGTAGGTAGTGATCTAATAATTAAAAAGGCCTATGAAGAACTAAATAGATTCCTAAGGTCAGAAAAAGAATTTAGTGCCTGCGAACAGGAAATAAAACATATTCTTGATAAACAGGCTGTACTCGCTCAAAAACTTCAGGAAGTCTGATATGAGCTTTGTTCATTTAAATAAGCTTGAGGTTCGTTGTCTGTTTTTACTGGCAGTTGGCTTTCTAATCTAACATTAGTAAAAAAAAAGCAGTAGTAAGATTACTTTAACTAGTTGTTCTAATAAAGATCGTTTTGGCTTACGTGTTTGCTTCAATTTCCGTATTGAACCCATTAAAGGACTTGGTTCCTTGTACCACTTCTTCTGTATCCTTGCTATTTCTCAAGCTATCAAGATATTCTCTAGCTTTTTCTCTTGGAATTTTTG
The DNA here is from genome assembly GCA_019973935.1 of Trichonephila clavipes. NCBI lineage: Eukaryota > Metazoa > Arthropoda > Arachnida > Araneae > Nephilidae > Trichonephila > Trichonephila clavipes. The sequence continues at coordinate 99,449 of BMAU01001464.1, read as the reverse complement.
GTTATTTCACTCCTTATCAGCATTGATAAGTACATTAATCCAAAAAATCCTATAACTGTATTCTTGACCATTAATCTTAACGAGACTAAACTCCTTATCTTGCTCTGCGAGAAGTTTTAATTTTTTTGTGTGAAAATTTGCTTATCTTCATCAGATAGTAATTTATTACCTTTAACAACATCAAAGTGTTGAACAAGGAAACATTTTTCTCCTAATTCATATCCAGCAAACTAAATTGCCTTTTCTACAACTTCCATGAGCTGATCAATGCTTTTTAAACCAGAAACAAATGCTGTATTACTATCAAAGTAGGCCTAATTATCACCTGTTCTGTAAATCGCAACGTGATTACCTGTTATTAAATGAATAGTAAAATCACCTTTAATTTCAGCTATATAACTTGATAAATCATCAAGTGTTTTGTAGCCCTGCGTCTGAATTGTTTTAAGGTAGACTATTCGTAGCAGAACCTAACAGCCTTTCAAGGTGGTTAAGTAATTTACTAAATACAAAAACTTCCCTTTCTTCCCTTTTAGATACCAGCTTACCTTGAGCTATGCGTTCGTAAATTTCAGCAGAAATCTCGAAATTACTTAAAAATCATTTGCCGTCCTGTGATAATATAGCCCGAGATAAACCACGAATGATAAAAGTACATTTAACATCAAATACAACTCCTCGTTTCTCAAAAGAAGGCAAATAAAGCTCTTGCTTCCCTGGTTCGATTGGTGCGTTTTGTAAATTAGATAATAAAATGAAAGCACGCTTTCACTTGTTTTTGATGAAATTGTATTGAACATCCGCTTTTGCCTGTTTTTTTTATATATTCTCAATATTACGGCTAGTTAATAAAGTGCTAGGATGATCAGAACCTAACTTGGCTTTTTCAATATTAAGCACTTCTCGAAGAATTCTTAAAGCCTCAATTTCTCTTGAGGGCTTTATAATTTGTAATGGTCCTGAAATCTGCAGAAATTCACTTAAGTAATTAATTGTTAGTTACCCTCCTTACGGAGTTAACTGTAACTTTTAACACTTGAAAATTATGTAGTCAGTGAGAATTTAGATTAGTCACATTATATAACCACATCGTTCGACAGCCTTCCGCCAATCAGAAGAGCCTTCCAAGGAAGTCATGTGAGTTTGTGAACTTCCGGTTGGCTTTTTATATTTAAGCCTCTGTTTCAAGAAATATTCTTCGTCATTTATTGTAATTGCAATGTAATGCTATATTTGTGTAAATCATCTTGTGTTGTGTGTGTGTATGTCTGTTATTTATGTTAAATGTGTGTGTGTGTTCTTCTGCTAAAAGTAAATCGTGTTTATTAGCAACCAATCTCCTAAATTATGTCAATCCAACATTTTTACATCCGTCCTAGATGAAATGATCACTAGTTAAATACAAGAAATCATACAACTCGGCATGCCACTTTATATATACACTGCTGGCCACCGTAAATGCAACACCAAGAAAGACAAGAGATAACACAACAAAATTTATTTTGTAGATAACATGTTGACCAAGTATCAAAAATGATTAAATTTATAGACTTCTGTGAAGTGTGGTTCCTGCCAGAATCAGAAGTGAGAGTAGCCGCCTTTGTTGGAGATCACCGCTGCCACACTCCTCGGCATTGATTCAAAGATACTTTGGATGTATTCTTGGGGTTCAGCAGACCAAGCAGCTTCCACTGTTTGCCAAAGTTGATCTGGTATGGCAGCTGGGGGTGTAATCTGGATCAATCGTTGAACAATCATGGACCACATGTTTTCTATCGGTGAAAGATCCGGAGAGCGAGCCGGCCAGGGAAGCAATTCAATCTGGTAATTGACGAAGAACCTTTGGAAATGCGTGCCACGTGTAGTCCCGCATTATTCTGTTGAAAAATGGCTGTGGCCAAGCCCTGAAGGTAAGGAAGGACAACTGACTCCAACACCTCAGAGATGTAGCGCTGGCTGTTTAAAGTACCGGCAATGCGTACCATAGGAGTGCCAGAGTGATATCCAATACCGCCCTATACTATAATACCCGGTGTAGGACCAGTCTGGCGGTGCATAACGCAGCTGTTCAGCATCCTCTCTCCACGGTGTCTCCAGACTCGAATCCGACCACCGTGGTGTTTCAGATAGATGCGTGACTCGTCAGTAAAGAAAACTTCATTCCATTTTGCCACCCACATCCTTCTTTCATCGCACCATTGGCGGCGGAGACGTCTGTGGTTCTGCGTCGAGGGTAGACCAAGCAAAGGACGTCTTGCTGACAGATCACTCTGCTGTAAACGGCGTCAAATGGTACGCGCAGACACTGAATGATGCGTTACAGACTCAATGAGCTGTGCTATGGTTCGTGATGTGACTGAGTGATCGTCACTGACATGCGCACAATTTGCCTGTCTTCACGTGAAGTGGTGCACTGATGTGTGTGGATGTGATCGACCACGTCGATCCGTCGTACCCTCCTGCATCCAACGGTCACATATCCGCATTACAGTTGTTTAGTTTCGTCCAACACGACTACCGATTTCCCTGAAAGATAATCTACAATATCGGTAGACCACTATCCTTCCTCTGTCGAACTCGGATACTTGATCAAAAGCTAAACGCTGTTTTCTACGAGACATAACTGGTCATTTTTTGACAAAACTACAAGAAAAACACAATTGCCGAACTTGAAATCGTCGAAATCTCCAAGTCTTAAATAGCGATTTGAGGTGGTGCCACAGGCGCGCGTGATGTGTGTCTGCGCTGAAATTATAATCATTTGCATATCTCACCTCCGCTAATGCATGTTGTAAATTTCATGTTATTTGCACGCTTCCTTCAAGGTGTTGCATTTATGGTGGCCAGCAGCGTATATATATATATAAGTGTAGGAAGTAGTATTAGTTAAATTAGTTTCAATTATTACCATTTCCAATCCAATAGTATTAAATTAATTTAAAAAATTTCAATTTTCAATACATTTGGATTATAAGAGATCGTGACGCCAATCAAACCAAATCAAATCTTGAGAAATTTCAATATTCTACGAAAGAATTCGTGCGTGATGACGTTAGGCCCCATATGGCACAGGAGCGATTATTTTTACTCCGACCATGAACGAGATAGGTTCGACGCTCTCTTTTAGGGGTTTCGTTTCAAACACGAAGCAGACCCCGCTTTTGGCTTAACCATGTTTGGCATCCACATCTCACAAGTGAACCCTGCTATCTATTCAAACTGTCTTTTATCTTCTTTTGTGAATAATTAAATGCTGTAAATAATGGGAGCCTTAATTTTCTTTACCTTAATAAACTGTTTGTTCAACTTGGTTACAATGTTTTCTTTTGTTCAAAAATTCACCATTACCCCTAGACTTACAGTCCCACATATATGTTTCCGTTAAAGTGTGAAATCAGTTATTTCATACAATAACTAAGTTTTTCATGAAATAACTAGATACATTACTTAAAGTATATAAAATTATTGAATTCTACAATTTAACAAGGTATTCTATAAAATAACAATTACTTGATCGTTAAAGTGTGACGGTTTTTTGAACCGGTTTTAGCTGCTTTTAGTCAGTCTCTTATAGCCGCTGTGCAATGACGCGTGTGTATGTACGCTTCATTTCGTTGCTTTTAGGTGTAGAATTTAGACGGTGTATTTATGTTAGCGTTTTACATTTTGGATTATCAACAAATATTTTTGCAACCTCTTTTCAAGCAATGACTTCTGCAGGAATAAGAAACCTGTAAATAAGAACAAATTAATGCAAGAGAGATTTGAATCTTTATGAAATCGGTGGGGGACTAAATAAAACAGTGCTGCTCTGAAAAATTATTAACTTGATTGCAGAGGTAAAAAAGACTAGAACATCACCGAAAAAAGTGCCCATGACTGTTGGTTACTCCTGCATTATGATACTCTTGAAGTTTAAGGAGTAGAAAAGTGAACTGTGTCAGTAACAGATGCAAAACCTAATTTTATTGCTCAAGTAACAGACTCTAATATCTTATATGTTTCTATTGGACATGGTGGTAGAGACCGCATGATAAAATAACTGAATCGTCGATATACTCAGAATGACATGAAGCTGTTTTGGAGTGTTTGTGAACCTTGTCAGCCAAAACGAAATATGGGAAAGAAAGACATTATGGTTAAGCCTATGGTGCTTCCACATATGAATTGAAGATGTCAAGTAAATCTTATAGATTTCAACCTGATAGAAACTATAAATTTTTTTTAGTTACCTAGGATCATTTGACGAAGTTTGTGATTTTAGGACCTCTCCAAACAGGTGAGGTGACAATGCATTTTCTTGATATATTTTTATTATTTGGTGCTCCATGTGCAATCCGACCATAGAAAGAAGTTCTGCAATAAACTTATAGATAACTTTAAAAAAACATGGCTGGAACTAAACTCTCTAACCGGATAGCACGGAAAATTCCGTCAGTGTAAAGATGCTTCGAAAATGAACTGCACGGGTTTTTCTGCCTTCAAGTAACGTTTTCAAAAGCGAATAAGCCGCACTTTTCTGAAATCCTTTCCCCCTTTTAAGGTTTAACATCTTGAAAGATAATGAGGGACGGAGGAAGCAACACAGCAGGACACTGATAGGAAGTTTTATGGCTCGCAGGGAACCCCATGATTTGACCCTGGAGCAATCGTAAAAAATCGGGGGGAAATTTCTTTAGAACCCAAGAAGTGTTTGTTTGCTAGCTTGTATTTTAACAGTTTTCAAAAGTCCCAACGCATAAGTAAAATATGTTACAATTCCCTTTTGGTTTCATATTAATTTCAAACTGTAACAAGTTGGGGCGTGTCATGGCAATCTGCTATTTTATATAGTTAGACAAATTATCTTTTTAAAATTATATTCAGTCGCTTCATTTTTCTTATCTTAATCAATGCTTTCAGTTTTTGAAACATGATTATATCATTATAAGATGCCAAAAAAAATAATAAAACACCAAACACTTTAAAATTTGAAATCTTTTCAAATTTCCAACCACTAAAAATGAATAAATTTAAACTTCATCAAATAATTTGAAACCTTTTCTTACACTTTGATAAAAATAATAACAAAAAAAAACTAATTAAGATCTATTAATTTTTTTTAGATTTCAAAGCCCAAGTGTTCAGGGAAGTTTACGTACAGTGCCTAGTTATATATTGTTAAAATACACCAAATTATATTTGAATTTTAAGTGCTTGAACTTCAGTTTACATCAAAGACAACATGAATGAAGATTTTCCCACATTTTTTTTATAACTTCAATGTTTGAATAAATGGTAATCAAAAATATACGGAAACATTTACAGTAGACATTTATGCATATAAATAAACATAAAAATCAATTTTAAATTCGAGCTATTCAAAACCATTCGAATTATTCTTCAAAAATATCTATTTATGCAAAATACCTCAACATTTATCTTTTTTTAAAGGCTAACTGAATAAGTAATTAAAATCTGGATATTTTTTGAAATCTCGACCGTATAAAGCTAGAAATTTTATGTTAGAAATTCCATTTGAAATTTCGAAAAAAAAAATGTATCGCAAAGTTAAAAATCCTTTACCATAAGTTCTAGCAACTCTTTGAGTATAATATAAATTTCAAATTTTATTATATAGCTTCTTTGGTATTTTTTAATATATTTCGAAGACTTCATACAATTCAGTTGAAAACTGCATGCTAAGAGCAAAAAATATACTAAAAAAACCGACGAATATACAATAAAGTTTTACATAGAAGCAAAACTGAGAAGCTAAAGCGTAGGAATGAAAAATTTTGAGTATATCTGAAGTAGTTTTCGGAATATTTATTTTAAAGTACAGAAAATTTGTGTGCGTTATGTTATACTTAATATTAATTAAATGGTTAAAATAATATGTTAATAACAGTCATGTAATCGTGTGATGACACATTCATATACTAATAAAAATTATCATGGACATTGATGCGAATGTCAAGAATTTTATGTAATTTTAAATTTAGACATTAAGATATTGATGTAGAAAATATAAAACGACCATCTAAAATACATGAAAAATGCAGTCTGCTATAAAATGATCTTGACAAAAAAAACCCGGCATTTTCACTTACTATGGCACAGCCGGCTTAGTCAGGGGCGATCTGGCAAAACAGAGAGAGAACCGCGGTTTTGATGGATGCCGCTCTAGCTTTTAAAGTTCCTAGGAAAAATTATATATATATAAATTACAAATGCAAAAATAAATCTTGTAATTTTCCATACATTTTTATAACAACGAATTGTGGAATTGGCTTCCAATACATTGTTGTGTTTGACAATATGTAAGGTAACCAACCCTACTTTAGATAGATTTGTACTACTTTTTCTTAACCGTATTCCTTTTAAAATTAATTCGTGCAGCCGAAATACACCTTTTGCACCCTTAAAAATTTATGTAAACTATAACGGTTAATTTTAATTTATGCAACTTGTGAAATGTTCATAATTAACCATTTCCGTCTAAACAGTTTACATGAGAAAAAAAGTTTGGACTCCCTCATTCATTAGGGATTTATATAAGATTCTAACAATAAATTTTATTTTTCACCGAATAGGATCGAGTGGTAGTGTACAGTGCTTCCACACCACAGGTCTGGGGTTCTATTAACGGGCTGCGCAAGGTCGACTCTGCCTTTCATCCCCGCTACATTGGGTCGATAAATGAGTACCAAGCTTGCTTTGGGTCTTAAACACTGAAGGTCTCTCTTCAGACAGACCACGAAATCGGGACATCTGTTCATGCACCTCAGCGTCCAATGTTCACGTGTATTATGATGGGCACAGTAGTTCCTGGCCCTCATGGACTGTTGTGCCACTGAGTTTGAGTTTTAAGTTTGAGGATTACCTCACTTTGGGGATACCCAAGATAAACATGTAATTCCACTCATTTGCAATTAAACATTTTTCTTTCAATTACGTTTATTTCAGAAGGAAGTTTGATTTTTCAAATGTAATTGCTTAATAACATGTAGATTTGTGTATTATATTAAAAATTTGATCAATCCAAAATTACATGTTTTTAGCTCCTCTAAAAGCTTTTAGGATTTTATAACTGATCTTACAATCCATATACGTTTTAAAGTAGTATATTTAAAAATGATAAAGACATTTTTACGACTGTGTGAGCTGTTATGCCTCGTTTATAAATATAAAAAATTGCATTCAGCTACAGTTTTTAAAATGTACAGAAATAAGTGGAGAAATAGGATACTTACATATTATGAATATTTTTGACTGCAGTAAGATATATTTATATTTCAGTTTCTTTACAAATTGAATAGAAGTTGTAAGCCATTTTGCGAATAGTTTGATATTGAGTATAAACCCATAGGCTGTTTAATATTGTAAAGTGTTTTACTTTGATACCAGCACACATTAAAATAAGGCTCATTTGCAGTTATATGATCAGCTTCAGTGATATTTAAAATTTCAAAAATAGTCTACACGCGCGTACCAAAACATTCTTTCACAACCGCACACCACATCTCATACTATATCTTCCCTACAGCAGGAAATATTTGTGTATACTGAAAAATTTAATACAGGATACATTTCCAAGTGTTAAATTTGTTTTTAAAATTTGGTATGAATACATTGTGGAACTGTCGGTTAACTTCACTGAACAAAATTGTTTTAAGTGTACTGTTTTGAAAGACAAGATTAATTAGGGAGAACTTTTCTCACAATAGAATTTGTAATGACTGAATTGTGTGAAAATGTAGTTATCGATGTGTGACATTTTTCCTTGTAATAAAAGAAACAGAAAGATAAGAAATTTAACTCGAGTAGAAAATGGTTAGAAGTACTGTCATGCGCATTTGAAGAAGTATATCCCCCATTAAAATTAAAAATTATTGACTGAATGTGTGTTATGTCCATCACAAATGCCGATGTAGAAAAGATATTTTTATTTAATACAAGGAGTTCGAAAAGGAGAGCACTAGGAATGAAAATTTAGATTTTTTCCGAAAAATATTCAGTTAACATAAAAATATCATTTATATGATTTAAATTTAAATAAATTAAAAGTATTGAAATCAGTTTTTGTTATTCTAAATTAAAAATATAATTGAATAGAGAAAGATCTGTTTTATTTCATAAATATGCACCATTTATTGTCTTATTGTTTAAAAAAAAGATAGGGCCTTTACTCTTTTTACCTCATAACCTTTTTTAAAAACAGGAAAGTGAGCGCGTTTTCTTACTCTCATATTCAAAAATGAATACATGATGCTTTTTTCTGGTTCAAATCGCAATACCAAAATATTTTTTTTTTAATTTTTAAAAAATGACAGAAAAATAAATTTTGTTTGAAGAAAATATAACTATTTTTCAACTTTTAATACGCCATTTATTTCATGTTTTTTTACCCTGCATTTTGTTTAATTTTACTGTGACTGAATCTATGGGGAAAACGACAGAGTAGAACTACGGTTTTCATACAAGTTTGTCCAAGGCAACTTAACAGCTAGCTGTAAACGATTGCTATCCTGGTTTTCACTGAACAAAGACACCGAACCAAGTCATAAAATTGTCCCCTTTCGACCTCCCAAGTTTTAAAAGGGGGAAAGAATTGAAGTCTGTTGAATTTTTGAAGGGAATAGCAAAATAAGAGTAAAACGCTTTCGGAATAACTTTTCAGGAGGAAGGTATCCACTTAGAGGGTTAAGATCGTATATGGCCAACCTAGATATACTCAGAGTCAAGGTAGCGGTGAGAAGACCAATCAAGACGTCGAAAGCATGTTAACAATATGGATGTAGGACAACCAATCTACTTCATGGAGTCATAGACCTAAATTTATTCTTTTATGAGAAACAGGACACTTCAATCTGGTATAAAGAGAACGCCTTACGAGGTTATGTTTGGCTGTGGTATTGGAAATCTACTATCCACAACCCCTATTTCAAGAGAAATGTTTGATGCAGTAGAGGATGAGCAACAGTTTGAAAACACCTTAATAGCTCTAACTGCGTGTTCTTAACGTAAAGAAAAATATTTGAATTAAACTGTAGAAATGCCGTTCGAGTATTATGAGCGGTTAACACATTAAAATTGTGTGTTGTGTGCTCAAAAAATTGCGGATACAGTTTATTTTGGTGTAAATTCAAGCAGTCAACCTGTGTTTGATGTTCAGAAGTCTGTTACACTGAAGATAACATTGAGAAGAAACAAGTTTGTGCCTACATAAAATAAAGATCGAGAAAGAAAGACAAGCAGCTAAATATTGTTTGGAAATTTAACCTACGGAAAAGAAATTATTGTCTAGCAAATCTTATTCTGAGGCATCTGTAGACACTACAGTTCGTATTCCAGTGCCTGAAGTTGATAGAGGAACAGGAGACGCTATATCCCTTTTAGCTGTAGTTATGGAAAATACTGTAGAAGGATTTTTCCGATTAGGAGCAAGAGATATTCCAATAAAGCAATTGTACTCTAGATCTCAGTTTAGTATATTTGAGTGAGAATTAAATTTCTATTGTAAAAATTCCGAATATTGATTCATTGCTTAGATGTGTTGCAACAGCTCAAAATTGAGGCACTGGACAAGGATTTAAAACATGCTCGGGTAAAAAATGAGTAATAGTAAAAAGTGGGCTTGTTTCAAAAATAATATGCAATGTAATTCAAAATGTCAGCACAACAATCATTGCTCTAACAAATAATGAAAAGTAAAATAAATGTATTTCCTAAAATTTAAGTTAATATTATCTAGCATTTGTGTTTGGAAAAGTTTACTCAATGTTTCTATGAAGCAACAGTTTTTCTTTCCAACACATGCAGTTTTTTTATAGTATTTAAATATATATATATAACTATTTTTACAATATATTCTTTTTTTCCCCTTTTGCTTAACTAATGTTACCAATATGAGCAATAATAAATTGAATCATCAGCTTTTCTTTATTATTTATCAATTAATCATCCGCATTAAGGAATTTTCGAGAGATTTTAGCTATAATTGGGATCAGTTAATGTATAAAATAACTTTGAAATCACACACTTACTTTTAACTTAAACCCTTTATCTACCGCATTATGATTTACTACATTATATTTCGTTCCATATTTTTTTTTTAATTTCTACATTGAAAATTAAGGGATATACATTAATAAAGTACTCAAGGTTGGGAAGTTTAATCCGTTAGAACTAATTAATAAAATTAGTACTTTAAAGTATCGTCAGTACACACGGAGGTTTAAAAAATTTTCATAATACAAAATAACCGTATGACTTTTTCAACGGAGTTTTAACACTTAAAAATGCTAAATAACTGGGGAACATTAATATCTCAAAACCTGAAATTATTATTTTCAAGAATTATAAAATTTATTTACTATTTTTTCTCATAAAAGCAGGTTTTACACATAAACTTAACTTGATGCTATTCAGAGAAACAGTTTTTCTCTTCATTAATACACAAAAATTCATTACCCGTTGTGCATTTTGATTGAGGTTTCGATTGAGTGTTTTTTGAAGCACTGCATCCTGGGATAGGAAATACTACATTTTCAGAACATGAACTACTGCATCTTGAGTCTTGTTCAGTTTCTTAATCGTTATTTTGAGAACCTAACGAAAATTCCAGCAGATAATTTGCTGGGGCTACTTCATCTGAGAAATCATCTGAGTAGTAGAAAAGTGGGGGTTCTGGATCACGAGGCGCTGAGGTGCGTGAGGCCCCCGCCTCCCCGAACGAGTTCTCTCCATCCCCATCCACCTCTTCCAACCGGTCCCTCCAATGAGGTTGATTCATGTGACGTCATGATCACGTGATGAGGAGAGCACGTGAATATGTTTTGGTTTGTTTCCCGCTTAATTCTAACCTAACACTTTTTTTTTGGTATACTATTTTGCTCTTGCTCTTTTACATTATAACTCGATTAGAGTAAAAGATCAGATAATTGTATAGGAAAAAAATCTGTTTTTAATATCCCCGGTAAAAAAAATTCGAGTGTTTAGTTAACGTGATGAATCGTAAGGATTTTAAACCATTTCCTCACTTATTATGCTCTGACCACTTTGAATAATCTTGTTTTCAATACCAAACATATTTAGAAATCGTTGCCAGCTCCATTCCTATACTATTTTTGTGTTCACAAAAGAAACTTCTGCTAAAAGGAATTTGGATAGATATCTACAGGAATGTAAATATTTTTTGTTTATTTTAAATTAAATTGTTTAGAGAACATACATAAAAAGATAAAATATATTTAGTTAACTTAAATTTTAATTATTTTACTCATCTTCAGAGTAGTTAATAGATATTTCTGTATTAAATTATCTAAAATAAAAACACTAGAATCTGATATGTAACCTAACATGTCATATATTAAAACAAGTTTTTGTTTCTCTCTCTATATATAATGTATTATATATAGAGAGAGAGACAAATATGTATATATATAATGTATTATATATATAGAGAGAGACAAATATGTATTTATAATATAATATAAATACATATTTCTATATAATTTTATTCTTTTGGGAAACAAATTTCGAAAAGCATTCACTACAGAAATGAAAAAATATCTTAATTTACTACAGGTTCATTATTGTTTATACTTGAAGATAAATTAAAAACCATTTTCAAACATTAGAAATGCAAATTACCATTTACCTTTTGCAAAATTATAAGTAAAAAAAATATGCAACATTTTTAAAGCCTTTATTCGCAGCACCATACTAGTGAAAAGATATTACTTATCGAGAATTTCATTCTGAATGTGGTAAAAAATTAAGGCATTAAAATTTTTTAATTAAAACGCTTGTGAACAATTTTACTTCTTTGCCACCATTCCTTATATACCCTTCTCTTATACTCTCGTCATTTTGACGTACTATCCGCGCCATCTGGTGGTTTCCTGTAATTTGCTTATTCTTCTTCAAGATGTGTGTGATAATTCTACAGGTGAAATTTCTATTTTAGAGTTCAATTTCTGTGTGATTCTGAATTATCCTTAATTTATGGACATGAGTGTATATATATATATATATATATATATATATATATATATATATATATATATATATATATATATATATATATATATATATGTCAGGTTTGAAAAGTTTAGGTTCAAAATTAAGGAAGTAATAAATGAAAATAGAGCGAACTCTTTACCATCGCGTAAGGATTTATGAGTAAACAAGCCTGTTAAAAGGTGCAACGAGCTCTGACGAAGGCGAACGCATACTAGAAAGGACTTGGCTGGTGTCTCCTCGCTGCGATGTTGTTTTTTATAACACCCAGTTGCGCGGCAAAAGGTCCGCCATGTTAGATTATATATGATGAAAGCGTAATAAAGGAATATTGTGAAGATGATGCCCTCCTCATTTTACCAGCAGGCCTGGGGCCTGTCATATATATATATATTGAAGCTGATATGTTAACAAGAAATCCTATTGGTTATCATATAATTAATAAACCCCCAGAACCTTTATTAGATATCAACGAAATAAGTCATTTTCAAAATATAGAAAATATATCAGCTCCTAAATTTTTTAAGAGAGATGGTGTTTTTTTGTAGTTAAAAAAGACAAGGTTTAGCTAAAATAATTGTACCCAAAGCTCTAAGAGTGAAATTAATGAAAGCAACTCATGAAAAATTTGGTCATCCTGGTGTAGCTACCATGTTAAAATTAATATCACCACAATATTATTGGATAAAAATTACTACTGATATCCAAAATTATGTGAAACACTGTGAAACTTGTCAAATAAATAAGAAGTCAAATCAGAAAAATACGGACTGATGCAATCCCCTTAGTGAAAAACCCTTTGAACTTTTGTCGATAGATAGTGTAGGTGGTTTAAATTATTACAACTCTGTTAAAAAGTATTTGCATATTATTATTGATCATGCAACTAGGTACATTTGGTCTTTCCCATAAAAAAATGCAACAACAAACACTTACATAAAGTGTTTAAGACAAATCTTTCAGAATCATATACCGGAAAAAATTTTAAGTGATAGAAATAATGCGTTCACCTCTTCAAAATTTAAGCATTTTTTAAAACATAATAATGTAACTCAATTATTAACTACTTCTTACAGACCACAAACCAATGGAAAGGTTGAACGTGTAAATCAAACCATCATTACCCGCTTAAAGTGTGAAATTAGTAATAGTTCAAGTAAAGTCCCATGGACAAAAATTATGGAAAAAGTAACCCATCAGTATAATCAAACTCCACATACAATAACAGGTTTCTCTCCCACCTACTTAATGTATGGTAATTTACCTTTCGAAATTTCATTAAAAGATAATGAGATATATCCTCCCATAGAAGAAGCAAGAAAATTAGCCAAAAAAAAAGAACCGAACAATAATATAAAATAAATAAAATTAGATATGATAAAAAAATTTCAGGAAGCTGATTTCAAGGTAGGTGACTTAGTAATGTATGAGGAATTTCAATACCCCAATACGAGGAAATTAAGTCCCCCTTACTCAGGCCCTTATACCGTTTTAAGAAAATGTTCTGATGTATTATTTGAAATAGATAGACCCAATGCCCTTAATAAATCTGACACTGAATTGGTTCATTCAGTCCGTTTAAGGCATTTTCATCCATCTGAAAATTTTCAGTTGAATTACATTCAATAAAATACCCATAATAAAGAGAATAAGAAAATAACTAAAAGAAACCTCTTACGTAATGCAGAAGTAACTGAGTTCTGCTTAACAAGGCTTTTCTCGCAGAAGAGTAATCTAGATATACACTCAAGAACATTGAAAATAGCGACCCAAGAAGAAAGCATCGGATTGAAATGAAATTTAATACACATAATGACACAGATGAGAGATTCACTTGATCTCAAAAACAAGACACATAAACGAATATAGGGTGTGCAACAACACAAATACTGGGCAACTTCAAGAGTGCGTTGGACCACATCCAGCTGCAATACATGCCGCCACACAGTCCAGCATTGAGTTGATTAGACTCCTTTTGTTGTCCTGAAGCAGATGGGCCCACAAATCTTGATTGATTGATTGATTGAATATTAACGTCGCACTCTTCAGCTACACGAGGGCTTTTGGCGACGGACCACGTAATTTTGAACCATGGTCAAGTGACGTGGACGACACTTGAGCTGGCACCCCCCTCTCCTAACTACCACACCACACCAACGGGAGGACGTTTCAGCTCTCGACAGATTTAACGTGCATCGCTGCCCTACACGGCGGATCTTTAGTGGTACTGGGCTCGAACCCATGACAAAGCAAGCCACGTTCCGATACCAATACCACTCGGCTACCGCGGCCACCCATAAATCTTGAACAGCCAACTCTAAATCATGTACAGAGTGACACGATGGCATCTGCCGTTTTAGCTGATCCCACACGTGCTCTATAGGGGACAAATCGGGGGAGCGGGCCGGCCATGGAAGAGTCTGAAAATGACGTAGGAAGTCTTGAGCAACCGTAGAACAGTGTGGGGGGAATTTTACCGCTCACCAGGATGCCTCCACACCCGTACACGGTTATCATCTGTCTCCAAAACAAACCGGGATTCATCACTAAACACAACCTTTTGCCAATCTGTGACATTCCACATTGATCTGGCTTGGCACTACTGTAGACGCGGTTGCCGATGTTCCGGTGTTAAAGGGAGTGCACGGAAAGGGCGCTTGGTTTTAAGATTTGCTTCTGCAAGGTGTCTGGAAATTGTTTGTGGAACAATTGCTACGCCTACGTCTGCTCGTACCGTTGAACGAGTCACTGTGGGGTCCACAAGTGCTTGCCGCACGATCCTTCCATCCTCTCTCTCCTCGCGGTTTTCCTGGTCGCTCCAGACCCGGTTTTCGGCACATGGGTACGTTCTCGTGTCCACTGCTCCCAACAATTTCTGACGGCACACTCCGAATAATCCACCTGGCCAGCAACACGGCGCATCGACTAGCCTGCAGTTTTCATCCCGATGATCAGGCCTCTCTCAAATTCGCTTAACTGTGAGAAATGTCTTCTAGCACGTTTACCTGGCATGTTTCGCTTACCAAAGTCTTCCTACAATCGGCGGGTAATCGTCACGTTTATGAATCTTCGAATTTGCGCTGGCTTATATAGCACCCTCTTCCTGATTGTGGCGCCACCTCGGCGTGTATGAGCATGCGTATTGGCACAAAACGGATCATTTGCATATCACATTACGCTGTACTTATTTGCAAAGTTTCGCGATTGTACTTAGCTTCTTTTTTGTGTCGCTATTTTCAATGTTCCTGAGTGTATTTTAAAAATGTGAAAGTTTGTGAGGATGTTTGGTCGTCTTTCACGAAAAAAAATTAATGGATTTTAGGGAAACTTTACAGTAATATAGCTTATACATCAAAGAACACATATGCTATAATTTATATTAGCTTGGGCTATAATTTATAAAGATATTGTGTGAAGTGTCCAAAATATAACGATATTTGTCAAGTAAGTAGGAAAAAAATCTGCCATCTGCAAGCAATTCTGACGTGCGCTGCAAAAAAGCCCACGACAGTATATCTATCTTTTGTTTGTGAAGAAACCATTTTGTTTTGGCTACGCAAGGTGCTCGTTTCTAATTAATTCCTGTGATCAGCATAATCCCTAATTTTTTTTTTTATTTCAGAATAAAACTAAGTTTTGAAGGGAGAGGTTGTTATAAATCTC
Source organism: Trichonephila clavipes (assembly GCA_019973935.1). Classification (NCBI taxonomy): domain Eukaryota; kingdom Metazoa; phylum Arthropoda; class Arachnida; order Araneae; family Nephilidae; genus Trichonephila; species Trichonephila clavipes. The sequence goes on along the minus strand of BMAU01001464.1, from coordinate 83,780 downwards.
TCTTCCTTTTAATGTTTTTTTTATGAATTTATTACGCACATTTGGTAGAAAGAAATTGATATTTTTTCAAAATAAATGCTTTTATTGGTTCTGGTACTTAAAGTAAATAAACTTTCTCTTTAAAACAACATCATTTGGACAAATTTTCAAAATTTGTTTGTGGTTAGTAGTTAATTATAACACTAAAAATAATTATAACTACTGTGCTGTATTTTTTGGAGTGAGTGAATAAGTGAATGTTAACGTCACACTGTTCAGCTACGTTAGGGCTTTTGGCAACGGAACACGTAATTTTGAACTATGGTCAAGTGACGTGGATGACACCTGAGATGGCACCACTTCTCCTAACTACCACACCACATCAACCTAGAAGGAATATTCTACCAATACTTAGCAGGAATATTCTTTGAAATCCACTCTTCCAAGATATACGCGGTATGTAAATTAAGTAATGAGACTGTGTGAAGATCCCCTTGGATCTCACTTTGAGAATGAGAATAATTTTGAGTGAAAGAAGAACCAGTAGCCATTTTTGTAAATAACTTTCTTTATTTGGTTATCTTTCCCAAATAGAATCAAAGACTTTTAATAACAAATAAATCAAAATAACTTTATGAGGTTTAAAAGGGACTTTATTTAATGATCCAGTTAATTAACAATTAGAATATCAATCACGCAGAGATTACCGCAATAAGAGATCCCATAATTATATTCAATAATGTTCCTACTGAACATTTAACTTTAATCTCACTCCTAATATAAAACTTTAATGAGACTTTAATTATAAATCAATACTGAATCACACTGAATCTCAGCTCTTCCTGCCTAATTTATCCACCTAGAAATCTTCAATAATAAATCTCTAACTTCACTATTATAACTTCCTGCTTCAATCTCTCTCTCCTGCTGCCTCTCACTTTACTATTCCGTTTGACTTAAATACTTTATCTAATCTGCATATATAATAAGGAATCCCTGTCCTCTTTTTGGAGTTGATTGGAAATAGGTACGGAATTAAATTTCCCTAAAAAAGACGTCTCAGAAGGTTAGTGATAAAGTTTCGTATAGATTTGTCACAACTGGTAGCGTAGTGTTTGATTTGGCAACACTGGGAAAGTGGGACATGGAGGGGAGGGAGGTAAACATGTGATGCGTCATCAGTATGAGTTTGAAGTCGCTGAGTCAAGTTAATTGTCTGTAGGGATTTGTTTAATGAAACAGGCTTTTCTTGTGTATCCTGAGGAGGGCAAGGTGCATTGACTTTTTGGAATCGATTGAGAATGATCCCCATTTTCTGGAGCATGTCATTACTGGTGATGAGTCTTGGGTGTGTGTGTCTGAATACGACACGGAAATCAAGCACCAGAGCATGGAATGGCACACTTCAACATCTCCAAGGCCAAAAACAGCCAGATGAGGAAGTCAAAGATCCAAAGCATGCTGATTTGTTTTTTTGATAGCCAGGTAATCGTGCACAAAGAGCCTCAAGGGCAAACAGTTAATCAGCACTTTTACCGAGAGGTTCTTGAAAGACTTCGAAAAAGGGTCATGCGTGTGAGACAGCATCTTGTCACACAGCAATTTCAGTGAACCGTTTCTTGGCCAGGAAGAACATTCCTGTTGCTCCTCAACCCCTCTTATTCGCCCGACTTGAGTCCTTGTGACTTTTTCCTCTTTCCGAAATTGAAGAATCATCTCAAGGGACATCATTTTGGGACACTGGAAAACATTTAAACGGCTGTAACCGACCAGCTGAAGGCTATTCCAATATCCTAGTTCCACCAGTGCTATAAGGAGGGGAAGAAACGTCTCCAGCGCTGTGTGGCTTCAGAAGGCAGTAACTTTGAAGGAGACAATGTTGAATTGTACGTTTATTGGAATAAACGAGTGATAAAAAATCAGTCTCCTTATTTAATATATACACCTCGTATGGCAGCACGGGTTCTATGATGAGTATTTTAGCGGGGAAGGGGCTAATAGAGTTTTGTAGCAGATATGCATTTTCAGCGGATTGCAAAGATTATTATTTTTGTCCCGAAAAAATAGTTTGTCAAAATTTAAGTGTCTTATGTTTTTGTATGTTTATGAAGACCTTAGAAAACGATTTGACTATTTATTTTAAATGATCGGTGTATATAATTCATTTTACAGTGGAATATCTTTAATTAATTCATTAGCTCTAACGGATTAAATTTCCCAAAGTGGAGTATTTTGTTTATGTATATCCCTTGATTTCCAATGTAGTGATCCAAAAAAATATATTGTATGAAAAAAACTGCAATAAATCATGATGCGATGGATAAAGTATTAACATGCATTGCACCCCTACACGGCAGGTCTTACAAAGCTCTAATAAATCTCGATCTATGAAAGTAGCTAGATATTTGCCAACTTGACCTTATCGTTATCATTTCGCTATGTTTTTCCTTGTGAATCACGATTATAATTTAAGAAACGGCGTTGCTTACGAATATTACAATTTTAACATAAAATAAATATAACAGAATGTAATATTAATGTATTACACACTTTCAGATATAAATTATTTACACTATTTTAAGCGTTCATTACACAAAACTTTTAACAATGTGCTACTTTTGCTGAGCAGAGATCAGCTTAGGGAGGTATTTTCAAAAATCGACCTTCAAGAGTGTTACGGGGAGTTATAAATAAAAAAAAAAAACCTTTTTATCAGCTATTAAATCTACATACTTAAAGTTTAACACAAAAATATATTTCTTTTCCTTCTTTTTCTTCTTTGTCTTTTTTTTTTTGTTGTTTAGCTGAGATATGAAAAAAAGCTTTTTTTGTTTAATTTGCAATTCACGTAAAATTAACTCATTAAAAACTTTTTTATCCTTCAATCTGTGTTGTTTAATTTTTTAGTTCACCCGTGTGAAGAACGGGTATACCAGCTAGTATAATATAATATTTAACTTTTTTATAGTATATTTTGTATTAAAGGAGATATTGTTTATACTTTAAATGAGAAAGCAGAGTGTATGTGTTTTATTATACAAAATTTTGAGGAAATTTTAATGTGCTTCTCATAATTTTATCTTAAGATGTCAAATGAGTTAACATTTATGATAGAAATCGGTGTTTTAAAGTTGAAAGATATAAATTAAGTTTTTAGAAAAATGACATGTGCTAATACTAGTGATATTGATTTTTATCAGAAACAAAAGTAAAATCACGTTGCATTCTTTTTTCTCCACTGAATTTTAGTGTCTTGTTAATTATTTTACTCAGCAGTAACCTTATTGCATGTCATTTAATTTTTTTTTCATTTTGAAATTGTGTGTTTTGATATACTGGCCACATATCAAGATTCACTATTTTCTCGAAATTTTCCTTATCTAAATTTAAAATTAATTTAATAATTTGTAGCTTATTTTTGGATATTATACAGTGGATAAAGGGGGGAGAATACAATCATTACAATTTTGTATATGTCTTGAAACATTAATAGGACAAACGTGTTTAGTTTCATATGTACACCTCTTGTAGTTTTCTTATCAGCAAACCTGAACATCTGTGAGTTGATCACGCAGATTTCTCAGAATGATGTGTTAAAAAAATAAGTAGTGTGATACAGTTTATATTATTGAATGTGTGATATAAGAGAAAGAATTTTGTCTATGAAACGAATTTTTAGAAGGTTACGGAGAGATTCAAAATAATTTTGTATGCGATATTGTTAAATTACAGTGAATATTGTGAAAATTTCGATAAATACTAAAGGTGATTATAAAAGTGAGTCCACTTTTCCGACTCAAAATTTATAAAAAAGAGCTCTGGTATTCTTATAATTCTGTCTTATATTCTTTTATTCCTGTATTTTTTTCTTATATTCTTATAATTCTTATATTTTTATATTCTTACATTTTATAACGCATATAAAATAAAATACTGTTTATTGTGTTGAATAGTGCATATAATTTGTTGTGTGTACACCTTGTTTATATTAATAATTTCATTTCATTAGTGTCTACATTTTTATCTTTTTAAAAAATGTGTTTTATATATGCAAAATTTTGTGTAATAATATAAGGCTACGATGGCGCCAGAGTAGATTTTTATACAAAATTATTAATTTAACAATTGTATGATTTCATGTATTTTTATATTTACTATCTTATTCTTTAATATGATATTATTTTCCGATATAAATTTTTTTTTTAACTACATTATCTGTTAGCTATAATACGAATCTATTATTATGGAGGAAACGCGAGCTCTTATTCTGGATGTCGAATAGATTTGAACAAGCTAATCTTCAATTATTTGTATGGAAATTCATTTTTATCAATTAATATTTTGGAAGTGTCATTACTATTTTTGTTGTTATAATTTCGTTTATTTTAGAGCATTGTAATTGTTGTATTCCTATTACTTAAAAATTTCTACTATGTGTAATATGCTATGATGTTATGTTTTGTTTTTGTTGAAAATTGATTAAGTTTGTAAAGAGAGAAAAACTATGCCCTGACTCCCTTTTAAAATTGGGGGGCGAATGTAAGTATAATTAAATTAGATTAAAAATTAAATTTCCTATCTAGCCCTTAACTCATATTTTTTTCATTTCAGCTTCAAGTATCAAACTAATCACCCATTTATTTCTTCCAAACATATGACCTAGCCAATAAAAATGCCTAATTCCAGATCGTTAGATATAATATCCCCATATGTCAGCATTAACTTTCAAGTACCATCATAAAAGCCGCGATACTCACCTCATAGGTGTTTTAAGTGGTAAAACACTTAGATTTCACTTTGGCGTTCTTTTTCTCTCTCCGCTTAGCATCAGAACTTGTACAGATTTCATCGAATAAAGATCCTCTTTTTAAAATTAAGTCTGATTCTGACTCGAAACATGTCATATATATATGCTTTGAATCTGCATTAGGGTCCAGAATCTGGCAATAACTTATTTATTGCACTCAGATTTAGCGCGGGCTCTGCATTTTCAAGTGCAATTTTTAGGTAAGTTACCTCTATTTTGTAATGGATTTAGATATTCCTATCCATTACTTTCAATAGGTTTTTGCTCAGTATTATTTACATAATGGGGGAGGTTGGCTGGCCAAAAAACATGTTCAACCCCTCTTTTATATAATTTATATATTAGCTGTCCTAAGTCAGCAATGTTTATAATACTGCAGCATCTATTTTATAATTTTTAATCTAGTGTCCTTCATTGTATGATCTCTTTACTGCCTCTGTGTTTTTTTCGAATGTGATTAGTGAATGTTTATCTCTTGTCTATAGAGAATTAGACTATATATATATATATATATATATATATATATATATATATATATATATATATATATATATATATATATATATATATATATATATATATAAAATTTTCTGAGAATTCAATTCTTAGAAAATTTTGATGAGAAAAAAGTTTAAGATATAATTCTGACAAAAATTAAATCCCTGGGTTGGAAAAAACACCGAGTTCCCGGGACTGCGAACCCTATTCCTTGATGACAACGGTGTTCTGTGAGTCACAGGAAGACTAGGAAAAACAACTTATTTATCACCGAAAGAGAAATATCCTACAATCCTCCCTTCCAAGTCTAGGTTAAATGAATTGTTAATTAGGGAGTCCCATAAAACAGTATTTCATTCTGGTGTATCTCACACATTGGTGCAGGTGAGAGAAATACTGGATTTTGAAAGCTTGTCAGATTACACTCTCCTGAAAAAGTGCATTTCTTGTAGGATATTTAACTCTAATCCTGGAAGTCAAGTTATCGCTCCTCTACCAGACATCCGCGTGACCTCCCTTTGCAGTTGTAGGGATTGATTTTGCGTCAAAGTCTATACTCAACCTGCGGAAATTCTGTGCTCTGCACTGGGAAATTCATTTATTTATGAAAATTTGGAGGGAAATTCCTTTATAAAAAATCAAATATATAAATTTTACTTTTTTGCTGTCGGTGTCGTATGGGTACGAATTGATATTTTTTCTCTGATTAGTGATAATAGACAACAGTGGAGTAGCGACCATTTGAAGAATCGAATTAATTTTTAACTTTTATCTTCCATACCTTCAAGCGAAAAATATTCGAAGATTGCTTCTAGACGACTGGGAAGTTCCCTATTTTGTAGAAAAAAACAAGTATGGTTCAGAAATTGTTTGATTTGTCATGAAAGTGTAATTAAAAAACACCAGTTAACAAGAATCGTTCGATGACATTTTCCCGGTAAGATCTCTTTCAAGAGCTTTCTTGAATAATCTTTACAATAGCAAAAAAGTGTTTCGTCAGTGGTAATGTCACAGTGATAACAAAGGCACACTATGAAATTTGTTATATCATTGGTAATCATATGAAACCGTTTACTGATGCAGAAATTGTGAAAAAGTGATCCTTAAATGCTTCCAATTTAGAAAAATTCAGTGACAAAATTTTAAAAAAATATAAAAAATAGTAATTTAAAAAAAACAAAATATGTGAGTTTTAATATTTCTATCAATTTCCACATTTTAAATGTCTATATTATCTTGGTCCTAAACCATTTATCTCCCCCCCATTAATCCTCAAGTTCCGGCCCGCGTGAGATAGCTAACATATGTAAGTGGCCCGACAGAAAAAAAGGTTGAGTAACCCTGGCATATACTGTTAATTACTTGTGCAATAACAAGAAGTGCTCTTCTAGAGCTGGTCGGTAGTATGACTACTGACACATTTCTTCTTGCTTTTCGACGTTTTATTGCTCGATGCGGTTTGTGTTCCATGGTGATATCGGATAATGCCCGTACTTTTCAGCGTGCTGAATCGGAGCTTCATCAAATGGGGAAGGTGTTGAACCATGCAGATGTAAAAAACTTTTACTCTGCTCACTCTATTAAGTGGAGCTACATCGTCGAAAAAGCTGCTTGGTGGGGTGGTTTCTATGAACGCATGGTGCGTTCTGTGAAAGTCGTGCTTCGAAAAACACTAGAAAAAACATCACTCACCACTGAAAAAGTTATTAACTGTTCTAACTGAAATTGAAGGAATGACCACAACTTTCGACAAATGGTAATGAAACAGAGAAACCAATTCTCTCCTTTGACTCCAGCACATTTTATTATAGGACAACGAATCACTTCACTGCTACCTGTAAGACTTCACCTTGATTCCAACCTCTCTTCCAGAAAATGCTTAGTTAAAGCTATTAACTATCACAAAAAGCTAATGAGATTCTTTTGGTCTAGGTGGAAGAATGAGCATTTGCTAAATTTAATATCAGCTCATTCTAACTTATTTAAAAATTCTTCTCAATTTTAAGTTAATGATGTTTTGATCAAACATGATCAATTACCTAGAAGTTTCTGGAAATTGGAAAGGATTCTTGAATTATTTCCCGATAGAGATGGCAAGGTAAGGGCTTGCAAAAAATCTCTCTCTCTCTCTCAAGACCGATTCATACATAATTAAAAGTCCTGTACAATTGTTGTATAATTTAGAAATCCAGAACTGATAATTAAATTTGTTATCATTGTAAATATCAAAGTGTTCTCATATACTCATATTCTTAAATAACACAATTTTTATAATGATATTTTGAGTGCTCTGTGTGAGTAATGTAAATAATTTTATTTGAAATATTTCTTTATGATGTGTATTTGTGTTTAGATTCAAACGCAGTTTAGTATTTTATTCTTAAATGTTGTTGTAGCTAGAATAATTCTTGAAAATTGTGTATTGAACTATTTTATATTTTCTCAATGTACACTGAAGAGCCAAAAAAAACTGGTACACCTGTCTAATATCGTGTAGGGCCCCCACGAGCACGCAGAAGTGCCGCAACATGACGTGGCGTGGATTCGATTAATGTCAGAAGTAGTGCTGGAGGTAACTGACACACACACCATGAATCCTGCAGAGCTGTCAAAAAATCAATAGGAGTAAAAAGGGGTGAAAATCTCTTCTGAACAGCACGTTGTATGGCCTTCCAGATATGTTCAATGATGTTCATGTCTGGGGATTTTGGTTGCCAGCAGAAGCGTCTATATTCAGAAGAGTTCTCCTGGAGCCACTCTGTAGCAATTCTGGACGTGTGGGGTGTCGCATTGTCCTGCTGAAATTCCCCAAGTCCGTTGGAATGCACAATGGACATGAATGGGTGCAGTTGATCAGACAGGATGCTTAGGTACCCGTCAGAGTCGTATTTAGACATATCAGGGGTCCCATATCACGCCAACTGCACACGCCCCATACCATCACAAAGTTTCACCAGCTTGAACAGTCCCCTGTTGATACGTAGGGTTCATGGATTCATGATATTGTCTCCATAGCCTTACACGTCCATCAGCTCGATTCAATTTTAAACGAGACTCATCAGACCAAGCAACGTGTTTCCAGTCATCAACAGCCCAATGTCGGTGTTGAAGGTCCCAGGCGAGGCGTAAAGTTTTGTGTCATGCAGGGTACACGAGGCTCCGAAAGCTCATATCTATGATCTTTCGTTAAATGGTTCGCAGCGGGACACTTGGTGGCCCAGCATTAAAATCTGCAGCAATTTGCGGAAGGGTTGGACGTCTGTCACGCTTAATGATTCTCGTCAGTCGTCCCGTTCTTGCATCATCTTTTTCCGGCCGCAGCGGTGTCGTAGATTTGATGTTTTAACGGATTCCCGATATTCATGGTACACTCGTATAATGGCCATACGTGAAAATCCAAATTTCATCGCTACCTCGGAGATGCTATGTCTCATCTCTCGTGCCCCACGTTCAAACTCACTTAAATCTTGACAACCTGCCATTGTAGCAGCAGTAACCTATTTAACAACTGTGCCAGACACTTGATGTCTTATATAGGTTTTGCCGACCGCAACGCCGTACTCTGATTGGTTCCGTATCTCTTTATTTGCATACGCATGTCTGTACCAATTTTTTTGGCTCTTCAGTGTATATGTCACAGGGAAATGATTAAATTAGGGATTTCATCAAATCCCTAAGGAGGATGTTAAAATAAGAACTCTGTAGGGTGATTTCCCTAAGAAAAGTAAGTGATTTGATCAAATCCCTAACCTGTTTCAGTGAAATGATGAAATAATATTGTCAAGAGTTTAAAAGTGTTTATTTAGCAAATATGGTGCATTATTAAAAGTAGAGTAATTAATACAACAATAATCATTGAATTAGAAATTATTTCTGTGTAGTAGAATTTCAAATATTTTTTTTTGAAAAAGTTATACATTAATGCAGTACTTCAGGAATATCCTGCTTTATTTTGTGATGTCTTACGCGTCTTTTCTTTAACAAGTCCTTTGGGCCAGAATTAATGGCAACTCTTTTCCAACCAAATCCAAGAAATGAGATGTGAATAAGAGATGCAAATAAACGGACTTTAAATATCGGATCTTAAAGTAAGCGGGATGGCAATGTAAAGGAATGTTAGACAATTGATGTGCGTTGTGGCAGTTGATGATTATTACAGTTCGTGTTTCAAGATTGAATACGTTGTGCTTGACGTGGATACATATATTGGTGCTCGACTGGAAAGTAGTTGTAAAGCTGCATCCCATTGCAGATAAAGACAAGTGCTACTACGAGATATAATAAGGTACGATTGATTACTTAATATTAGAATCGAGGATTAGGCGGTTCGCTTATTGAGATTGGTCTGAATTAGATTAGATCTTATTATAAATATATATATTGTGTGTTGTGTATTGCATCATCGTAGATTCTCTCATATTAATTATTATAATTACATTTGTTAAAGGTTTATGTTGAATATCTTAATAAAGTCATTATTAAGATAATGTTTGATTCTAGTTCTTTTGCTAACCCTACACCTCTAGCTCACGCTGATACTTCGAGGGATGTACTTCCAAGGGGAGGTACATCACAATTTGTAACCCCTTTTTTTGGTTATTTTTTTAAAATGGCTTTTTTATTATTATCAAAAAGCTTTCGTTTATCTATTAAGATGGCGTGGTCGAATTCCCTAATTTGTTTGCTTACATTTTTCAATTGAAGTTTTATCCAGCTTCTAATTTTCAAGCATACAAAAGTGATATATCAATCGAAAGAAAATGCAAAGAATATAACTAAAAAGATATTTAGGTCATTTTGTTTTAGTGTGTCACGCGTCAGAAGCCTGTCATGGACGAGGAGATAAAAAGGAGTGGTAACAAGCAAAAACAGAGCTCTACAAATGCTAACTTATTCATTTCATTAAAACAGTTTGGGGATTTGAACAAATCACTTACTTACATGAGGGAAATGACCTCAAAGAGACGTTATCTTAACATCTTGCGTGAATTGATCATCTCCTTTAGGGATTTGATGAAAGCCCTAATTTCATCATTTTCCTGCAACATATATATTGTTGTAGGAAAATTTCTAAAGTTTTGACTTATTTTTATTATTGATTATATGTTACTCATTTAATTCTTGCTTACTTCAAGCATTAATAAGTAGCTTGATTAGTAACTTATTAATAAGTTAGAAAATTTATAATGTATATTTTCCTTACAAGTTTTATATAATGAAACCTTTCTTTCTCTTTTTAAATTTCAGGGCATACTGTTGTTTAAGGGTTATTTCTTATTAGTGCATTGAAATTTGTTAGTATATTTAATGTGTACGTTATTTTTAAAATTTAACTGTGCTAAAGCAAAGAAATACTTGATTTTAAAATTTAATTGCTTAAATACATGAAAATTTTATGAACCCTCTGGTTCATCCGGGGGCAGGATGTTGTGAATTATATGTACCAGATGGTCTGAGTGGGTGGAGTTTAGCTGTCGCCATGCTCAGACCCCACGTGGTCTATCTTGACAAAAACCTTATGCAAAGGATTCTGCCTCAGTCTTAATCTTGGCTTTGGCGTTACTATGTGTGCGTTTTTTACTCGGAGATATTTTTCAGTCTAATATTTTAATTTGTCAAGTCTTAATCCTGATTTCGGCATTACTAGATCTGCCGTTGTTAATTAGGATTTTTTCTTGAATATTTGAATTTTTCTCTAGATTATTTTAAATTGGTAATTAAATTTGTTAAAGCTTATTAAGTTTTGCTTTGCTTAAATTTATTATTCTTACCAATAAATCCAGGAAAAAACCAAATTGATTTCAAGAATTATTTCAAGAACACCACACCAGTATTTTTCAGTAAATGTAAGGTTAAATTTCAAAATAAAGAATAATTATTATTGTTTTAAATCGAAAACTTTTTCTTTAAAAGTTATGCTTAGTGAATGGAATATTTCTGTCAATTCAATTTTGCTCATTATGTCAGTAACGTAATTTTTCAAAAGTACATCGAAATATTGAATGCCATTCAAAATATGTAATGTGATTGTGTTTGGAAAGAATATTTTATCATCAAGAGGTCAGAGAGATATTTAATAATTTTATTACACAATTTGCTTCAATATTGCACAAGTAGTGAAAAATATTTTGTTATAGTTGGCTATATTATGCTCTAAATGAGTCCTTTTTCAAATTGCCTCCCTTAATAATCAAACTACCGCTTGTGGGGCATAGGGCCACACGTTGAGGAACACCCTCAGTTTCAACTTCAGGAGTAGTTTTCTGACTTTAATTCAAAGGCAAAAGTTAAACTATTTCAAAACACATTTGAATGATGTGCCCAGTTGAATTGTAGCCGGAGGTCATTGAGAGTTGCAAGCAAATAATCTCCTTAGGGACGATCAAAGGAGAACTGAAGGTTTTTTTTAAATCAGTTTTTGCCCAAGGAAGACTTTCCTAATATTAAAACATTTGTATCAAGGTACCTTTCAATATTTTGAACATGTGTGAACAAACATTTTCGAGAATGGAATATGTGAGTAACAATTTGAGATCAAACTTTTCTGATGATAATCTCAGGTCAGTGCTGGTGTTTGGGACATAAGATTTAAAATAGAAATTTCAGTTAATTTGGCATCCAGGAAATAATTTCATCATTCCCATTTATACAGGAGTTCATGTGTAGTTTACCAATGTGTAATTAAAATTAAATAAATTAATAATATAAAATAACATTAAATAAAAAATTAAAAACATCTGTTTTAACTGGACCTTGAGTTTGTAGTTGGCTCTTGCACACAAGCTGTAGTTAAATAGTTAATGTGGCGCTCTGGCCAAAAAATTTAGAGATCCTTGAATTAGATGCAGGTTTACAGCAACTCTGGAATGAGATGTTGCAGGACATCATATAAGACTAGTATGCCTGACCCTATACTATCATGCTATAGGTGGCCAACAGGGTACTAAAACCTCCAATCATTTGTAATAATTCAACAATAAATGATCATTTTGCTTTGATTTTGTTCTACATGAACATTGTACTTATATATGCAAAATTTCGTTTCATTCTGACAACTCTTTCTTGGTGCGTAAATTTTTATGGCCATGAGTGTATGTAAAAAAAATTTGTTTTTATAAATTATATATATGTATAGTCTGTGAACTCTTCCTTATCCAACGTATTTTTTTACATTGAACTATTTTTTAGAAGTCCTTACTTTCAGTGTAATTGAGTGAATACTAAAGAGATAAATAAAAAACGAAAGTATTTTTCTGCTTTTTGTTCAAATAGTTTCAGATTATTTCCTTTAATTTATATCTATCACAGCATATCAGCGCGGCACAAGAAGTTTTTAAATACCAATTTTCTAGCCTTAAATATGTCATAAAATGTAAAATTTTTGAAAGAAGTCCTTTGATATTTCTCTAATTAACATGAATCAAAAGTTGTATAAAACTCATATTAAAGGAGTTATAAATGGAATTTATAACAGATCGTATAATAAATATTATCAACAAACAAAAACCAAAACAAAAGTGGCAATAATAATTTAGCACGCAGTACTGCTAAATTAAAAAAAAAATACATTTCAATCATATTTGTGTAGCTTAAGATAAATATTGTAATTGGATCTTTTCTCTGGTAACATGAGAACTATTCACACACAGACATATATACCATTTACCTCATTATTTGAGGAGAAAAATTATGCATGTCTGTCAACTACTACAAACTTATTTTAACATAAACAATACAACTCAGAAAATCACTCTGTATTTTAGTATTCAATGATTATTACATTTTGGAGGAACCCAAGTCCAAAATGAATTATCACCAAAATGTAAGGGTTTTCAAGAAGCCTTCCCTTTCAAAAGAAGCACATGGACCTTTACAAAACAATTCACAAGGGGGGAAAAAAAAGCTCGGATAAGCCATTCTGCCCAAGTTATCAAAATATTTTCATTTGTTGTATTTTGTTCACTCCTACAAAATTTAATCTCCATAATTTGAGAATTCTTACTTTATAAGAAAAAGAGTACTTAATATATATGTTCATAGATTCTTTATTTATAAAAATAATTTGCAATATAAAATAAAATTACAAAAAGGAATCAAAATATTCATCCACAAATTACTAAAAGAATTTTAACATTCAAGATATGATTTTTTCAATTGCATATCAGCTTTAATGCATATACAATTTACATTATTTAATTTCAAATTAAAAAGTTGTAAACAAGAAGCCATGACAGACAAAAAGCATGATTAGTTTTAAAAATTAAGTATTTAAATCAATAAGATTTATAACTACATATGCAATTTGATATGAAATTATATAAATCTGGCAGATTGCATATTACTTAAAAGGCAAAAAACTTTTAAGCACCACAAATAAATGAATATCACAGACAGGGGCATAGCTACCGCTTTATCAGCCGTATCAATAATACAGGGCCCCAACATGTGTAACTAAAGTCTCACTAACGAAGATCCCATGTCTAAAAAAGGGCCCCGAAGGAATCTTGATATAGGGCCCACTCAGAACTAGTTATGCCAGTGATCAGAGACCTTTCTCAAATTTTACAATCAGTAAACAATGTGCTTTTTTCCTACAAATTGTGCAAAACAAGCTATTTTTTGTTAAGAAATTATAGAAACATGTTTCATTAATCAGATTTTTAAAAAAATTGATGTTATTCAATGAGTTTTAGGTAAATTCAACAAAAGTTATCTTTAACAAAAAATAAATTTATTAGTAAATAAAACTTCAACAAAATAAATTAGATATGTTTTTTCTTTACATAATACATTCAACATGAAACTAAAGTATTTCATTGCATCACTTTATATTTAAAGCATTAACAAGAGCTTAATGTTATCTCTTCAATACAGGCACCCACCAAAAAAACTAAGTAATACAGCATTGCATTTAAACTGTATATTAAAAGAAAGATTTTAATAATATTTTGATATTAGATCCTTGTGAGCTTAAACTTTGAGCAAACCCATAAACATTAAGTAGTTGAAGCATGGCAATTTTTTTAAAAAAAATCCAAGATTAAACACAATTACATAACTTATTTGATTTACAAAAATAAGATAATTTTTTAATCATTAGTTTTTTTTAATTATAAGTACAAATGCCTCAAAAATATGATAATTTCTAAAATATATCACTTTTTATTTTTTAGAAGGTGAATATTTTGCTCTCAACTCCTTTTTGTTTACTTTACCTAAAACATTTCTAGGAATTTGATCAACTCGTTTGATAATAGTTGGAATTGTGTAAGGAGGTATATACTGTTTGCACCAAGTCTTCAGCTCAGAATCAGTTATTTCTTTTCCTTTCTTAAATATGATGAGAGTGGAAACCCTTTCACCCCACACATCATCAGGAAGTCCAAACACTGTACATTCAATAATATCAGGATGACGAAGTAAACAAGATTCAACTTCAAGAGCACTTATTTTATAGCCTCCACTTTTTATAATGTCAACAGATGACCTGCCAAGAATTTTGAATGCCCCATCTTCAAAACATGCAGTATCGCCTAAATAGACAAAGTAAAATAATTAAAAGCATATACTTAACTAATGACTTAAGTCATAAATAAATCATCAAAAATATATGCCACATTTTACTTTATCATGCATATACTATATCACATTTTATTAGAAAAAAATAACAATTGTTTTCTTTTCATAAGTTATGAAGATAACACAATATTTGAAAAAATAAAATTCTCACACAAATAAAGATAAAAAAATTAAAAATACTTTTATGTATTCTTTGTTAAAAAATTAACTCGGATGTCAAATACAGGTACAGTAGAACCTCCAAATTTGACAAATTATCTAAATGGACTTAATTTTCAGTCTTAACATCCCTGAAATGTTTAATTTGGCACTCACACTTCTAAACCAACCACCTCTTTCAATTTTAGGGTGACCACATACACAGCCAAAAAAGCACACAAAAATTTTTCAAGGGGTTTCCAGTGTCGAAAGTCTACCATTTTGGTAACATGCTCCAATATGCCGCCCAACATATTCTTTCGACTTTGTTGATTTTATACAAAATTAATTATTGAATTCAATACAAAATTAATTATTGAATAAATAATTAGCATTAATTTATAAAATTAATTATTAATAACAAATACATAATTAAATTTTACGTAATATATACATTGGATTATAGCCAATCGAAAAAGAATTCAAGGGCCATGGGGGGGGACGGACTCTTAGGACACCCCCCTTGTGTGCGCCACTGCACACAACATATTACAATTCTGACCCCATCCACATGTGGTAGTCTGGCCCATGCTTACTAAACTGTAGGTTAATTGAACTACAAGTTAAGCATTAACATAGATTAAGTAATTATATACATGCCTACATTAATATGAGTTTTCTGTGTGAATTTAGTTCGTCATGACAGAAAAATAAAATAACATTTTATTTTGACACTTAAAATATTTAAAAGGAAAATGATTATTTTTTTTATGAACCAATTCTCTATAGTTACTGACTTCTTTACTGGTGCTTTGTTTCTTCTTACATTCTTGCATGATAGACTTTAATTGGTGTGCCTTAATCTGACTATTTAGAATAGTTTAGTAATAGTTGTTAAATTAGAGAGCCTTAAAATATGTAATTTGAGTTAGGCAGTCAGTCATATTCCTCTGCCCCATTATCTGACACCCAGAACATCTTTATTAATATCTTCCATTGTTCTGGCAGTCGTAGAATGGTCAATGGGGCACTTGATCTCTGAAGTGGTCTTCCTCCCCTATCTTCAAAATTGGGAGTTGAGCATTAAAAGCCATGTTATTTTAAAATATTAAAAGATGCGAAATATAAGGTCATTGTTCTGGTCTGTACTGCTGATCATTATCAACTGTTGACCTAACTTCAACAAAATAATATTTTTAGCTTTTCTCAAATTCTTACTTGTAAAACCTTCAATAGCAACTTGATTATTACTAACTAGATTCATCACTCGTTCATGTTTAAAGAGGTTCCCAAGAGTTTCATCCAGGTATGTGTGATGATAGATTTAGGTTTCACAGCATCCTTCAACTTCAGTTTCTTAAGCTAAGTAATCATATTAATATTTAAATAACTCCCATCTGTAATTGCTCTTTAATGAAAAGATGATACTTCGATCTATAAAGGTTGTATCCTGCATTTTTAGGTAAGTAAAATATGGTTAACTTTCTATTTGATAAATATTGAGCTTTTGTAGGTGGGTTTGTTAAAGAGGATGCAATCTTTTTCATCTTAGAGGTTTTAAAGTTGGTACAAGGGTGCCTTTGAATCATGCCTCAAATGTTTGGATATCTTTCACACATTTTTGCTCTTGGAATATTACAGGGAATGATTACTCATATTGATGGAAAATACAGAAACATCTTGGCAATTTGAATTTTTCAGTTAGTTGTGTATTTCGTTTCAAAGTGCGTCTAGTTGCAAAAGCAAAAGATTTCATTTTTGACTTCTTTAGATATGGTCTGTGCTTTATTTCACCTTTTTGAGAAAGTGTTTGATCTGGTTATATTTTTGTAGAACAATGTTTTGCAGATTGGAGTCCCTATAATTAGAATTTCGGCAGAAATTTATCTGGCGCTTCAACATCTGAAGATCTTCATTCATCAGAAGTTGTAATCTGTCTGATACCATATCAAAATTTCGATCTATTTAACCATTTCTAAGAATATTTAACATTTTTTGGACCACTCATAGCATCAGGAAACTACATTGCTTGGATTTGTGACACGTATCCAGAAAATGGCACACCATCTAACAAAAAATATCAGACTCATATTTGACAAAATTGATGCTTTCAACTGTCTCAGCTTTTTTGCTTGCTAATTTATTACCTCTATCAAGGTTATCACGACACATCAATATAATTTATCCTCATTTTATAACTATCCACATAGTATAGACTCGGGCAGATTACATTCTCTAGGTATTTCTGCTTGTCTTGTTTCTTTTCATATTCATTTAATAACACTGTTTTTTTCTCAATGGTATGAGCTTTTTGTTTATGACTACTCTCTTTAGAAACCATTCTTTATTGTGAAAATCCCTTCTGCAATTTCCTCATTAAAGCATAGTCGAATACTAAAATCATGGGATCTTAAAAATAACCTAACCTTCTTGGGTAAAGAAACAAAAACTAGAACATTTATTTCTTTGGAAAAATGGTCATTTGTATGCATAAAATGGGGATGGGGGGTGTATAAAGCATGATAAATAAGACTTATGAAATCTTAAAGTTTAAGTTTGATACAATAAGCGATTGCTTATCCATGAGCCACGGTAAAACCAATTGTTAAGCAGATTTCCATGACACTAAACTATGTGCTAAAGGGATTCAACACTGTACCCCATTAATATATATATAACAATTTGATCATTAAGTTCAATATATTAAAAGGGAAGATAAAACAGATTTTCCTTCTACATCATATTTCAATTTTTTATTATAATATTTTTCAATTTGTTATAAGAATAAGTTTGATAAGGTTAAACACTTTAACGCTAACCATGATTTTAATGTGAAGGTTTTTCTCTGAAAACAGATACTATTATAAAACCAATAGTTTAAAATAAGTTAAATAAAAATAGTTAAATTCGATTAGATACATTCGATTATAGATTAATTGAATAATATGTAGTTAAACTAATTTGTGAGAAAACATTTAACAACATAACTAGAGACAAGAATTATTTCCTCTTATTGAACTTATAAGGGGAAACCTTATAAGCTCAATAAGGTGCAATACTCAATAATCTCGGTTTGTTTAGTGTTCTTATTACATAAGGATGAAAAATAAACAAAGATTTACCATCTTCCCTTTTTCAGAAGGAATGATAAACTCACAAACACAAAAAACATTGATTTCGAATGACACTACCAATATTCTTTCACAAGTCTTATTTATTGGCAATAAATGAATTTATATACTTGATATAGCTATATAAGAAACTAAAATGCATGAATAAATAACTTTTGTTATAAATTTAAAAAGTGTTACGTTTAAAGAAAAGTTTTAAACATGTATTTGACAACTGGAAATTACAAATCAAAAATACTTATTAAAATTACATACATACTTGCACAACTATGCAAACTTTTTAAAAAGAAATTTGAATGTTTACCCGTTTGGAACCATCCATCCTCTGCAAATGCCTCTTCAGTAGCTTTTTCTTTGTTCCAATATTCTAGAAAAACATTGGGACCTTTAACAAGCAACTCGCCAGAGGTTTCATTTCCTGATAAAATTTTTATTTCAGAATGATTTCCCACAACTAAATCAGTTACTTCTACACTAGAGTCATCATTTACCTTCCGTAATTTAACCTCCACATCAGGCAGGGGAATTCCAACAGTCCCTAAACAAACATTAAAATAGTAAATAAAACCGAAAGAAGTTAAATTTTAAAACTGGCAGCTACAAACATGGCATAGCAAAAGCAATTTAAAGTTTATACCATAAAATACATAAGTCAATTTTATTATACAGGTTGTTTGAAATTTGAAAAAATATACTGTGTAGATCAGTAATTTACAGAAATACATAAAATATATAAAACACTACCATTCAAATTTACTCATTACATTACATTAATTGCTATGGTACACATCCTCATACATTAAAATTGATTAAAATTAA
Organism: Trichonephila clavipes; assembly: GCA_019973935.1. Taxonomy (NCBI): domain Eukaryota; kingdom Metazoa; phylum Arthropoda; class Arachnida; order Araneae; family Nephilidae; genus Trichonephila; species Trichonephila clavipes. Next base: position 64,829 of record BMAU01001464.1, on the reverse strand, counting down.
AAGCAAACGAATTAGCAAAAAGGGCATGAAAACTGAAGCCTCATTATATATTTTAGCAGATGACTGGGTATTTCACGTCCCCTAAGTTTGACATATATGTGACTATACATATATAAGTGCATACACTTTAGTAAGCAGAATAAGTTCACTGAAGCTAAATAAGGAGCAAAGAGATGAACTTCCTCTGTTTTGAAAACAAATGTTACAATCATGGCTTATTATTACTAGGACATCAGATATAAAACAAATTTTTTTAAATATGAAGCTGTAATGCAATTGAAATGGAACAATTCATCATACTCAAATATCATGTGTCACTTTTCAAAACAAAGTTATTCAGTATTTGAATTTAAATCAGTCAGTGCATCTAAAGAACAATCCGAGCTAAATACTGTCCTGAATATGTTTCTTGAGAGACTAGAGGTCTGGTGTTTGGAGAATAATATGACTATAAACTTAGGTAAGACTAATAGTCAGTATTTCCCCTTAAATAGCCAGCAGACAACAATCCTTAAAATTACTTATAAGACCAATGACCAGCCGGTTTTAAATTATTGTAATGAGATGCTGGTTTCTGCTTTAAATAAAGTCTTGGGAATGCTTGATGTTTTCCAAAACCAGGCCTCATGCTTGATTACTGGAGGTGTTAAAAGTACTCCTGTACTAGCTATGCATTTACTTTGTGACCTACAGCCAATGACTAACTTGGTTTGGAGGAATGCAGCTATCCCTTATAATAGACTTACTAGACTCCCAAATATTTCCTTTCTTGGCGTGAATACGACTTTAACAGATCACATAATCTAAAGACTCAGAAGGGTTTCTTACAGTGCATCCAGGAGATTGCCCAATATAACACTATTAATAACAAGGACTATGATCTCACATAAATCCACTGGAGTTCATGGTTCTTAAAATCAGATTAGATTTGTCTTTGAACGTGAGGAAAAATTACCTTTGCCCAACTGCTCTTTGTACCATCACTGTGGAAACCATTAACACACGCTATACTCCTGATGAATGGCTTCATATCTACACAGATGGTTCTCTTTTAGATTTCACCCAGGGTGCTGGAGTTTTCTGTGATATTTTTTCCTTTTACACTCATGTCGGCTGTCATATGACAGATTATGATGGTGAAATCAAGGCTATTCATTTAGCTCTTCATCAGCTTTCTGCCTGTCTCTCAGGTTGTAATTTCATCAGAATCAAGTTCTGCCCTTCAGGCCTTGGCAAGTAACCCAGACAAACAAAGTTTCAGAGTCCAGGATTGCACGAAGCTGCTGAGCAGAATTCCGACAAAGGTTGTCTTCCAGTGGAAGCCTTCCCATTGTGGCCTTTGGGGAAATGAAATGGCAAACATTTTAGAAAAAAGAGGCACAGATATTCTCCAAAGATCTACTATAGAACTACCTCTTCACTCAGCAAAACTTGAAATTAATAGGATTTATAAAAAATGTTTTTGAGATGCTGCTACCAGAACAGCCAAAAATAAATCAAGGAGGGTGCTAATAAAACCTGGACTCTCCTCATGCTGCTGTTGTGGCTGAGTTCAGATTATTGACTGGACATGACTGCTTTTGTGCTTATTTGAATCATTTTAATCTGACTCACTCCCCTTTTTTGTGTTTGTGTGCTTCTGGACAAGTCATGGACACTTCTCATCAAGACGTGTGCTCTGCACTTAAGAATTTGGACTGTATTGTGAAGAAACATTGGAGTGCTTGTTGTCTAATGACCTGATGCTCAATGGCTAGACATTTGATAAATAAATTTAAATCAGTCATTAAAGATCCTTATAAACAGTTATTCTAAAATTGTGCAAGACATCATCTGATCATCCAAATTAAAGGACAGTGATAGATATAAATGTAACTGATATAATAATAAAAATATTTTTAAAAATTTTTATTAAAAAGCATCAGTTAACATAAATTACAATGTTTGGCAGTTGATTACCCTCAAAATATTGAAATAAAAACCAAAGTTAAGAAAATTGAAAAATGATGGAAAAATTAAGTCACTTCTTATGAAATTTTTTTACTTTCTTCAAAATGGTTCATGATCACGTAGAACAAGTATATCCGGTGGCATAGCTACCTATCCAAAGGCCCTGGTGCAAAAAAATGAGGGCCCTACCTTGGTTGGATTTTATCAAGTAAAAAAATATGAATATTTTAAATATGCAAAGCTACAACTCTAATTTACTATCTTCTCTTTCTTGGCATTAAACGCTCTAATGGGTTTCTTTTTTTTAATTCCTACTATTAGCTCACTCTCTAAATATTTATTTTTGGAATCTTCAATCGTTAATAAAATACATTTTAAAGTGCTCTATTGAGCTGAAATTTTATATACATGATTATTTTGGATGACAATACAGGAATTTAATTATAATTAATAAAAATTAATTTTTTGATTAAAACTAATTATTTAAAAAATTACAAATACAGCCACATTGGCATAATTTTTGGCGACTTGTGTCGAAACTTGAAAAAGTTTTTTTCTCAGATTTTAAAGCATTCAATTGAACTGAAATCTTACATACACGATTGTTTTGGATGACAATACGATACTTTAATGATAATTAATAAAAATTAATTACCACTTAATGTTGTGATTCTGTCACATGTATATACATTTTTATATTAATTGTAACTATTTAATAAAAAGTAGCTAAACTAAAATTTTTCTTCGTTGATCTAAGTAGGAATTGACTTAATTTTTTTTTTATATATTACTTGTTCATCCATAATTTTAGTTTTACAATTTATCCAATACAATTCATATGTGCTCAAAGAATTACTAACGTTAAAAGGAAACAGAAATGTAATGCTATGCTACAAAACATCGTTGGGAATCCCTGGCTACTTATTTATTTATTCGGGAGGATCGAACTCTTCCACCAGAGGGCTTGGCTACAAAATGGTCCACCAGAATAGACAGGAAATGATACAAAAAAATACGCATGAACAAGAAAATAAAATATAATATTATCATAATTATTTTTTAAAAAAAACATCTCTGTAAAAGAGCAGAGGGGAGGGGGGCAAAATTACTGTAGATACAAGAAGATTGTAAAGTATTGAAACTAGCTTATTATGAATCACATTGTTATTAAAAATAGAATGTAACAGGGAAGAAATTGCTCCTTGTGTAGGCTTTTTAAGATACAATAATAAGTATGGTAAGATTTTTCACAGAATTTTCAAGTAACAGTTTATAAAAAAAGAAAAAAATTGAAAATAACTTAAAATTTTTCAAGTAAAGTTTGCAACAGTGAAGAAGGAATGAAAATAATTTAGGGGAATTTTTACAAATATTCGAAATTACTTTCAACTGAATTGCGATGATTATTAATTATGTTGCAATCTTTTATATTTATATCTTAAATTTGGGAGAAATCATTGCAAATTCAGTTTGCTTGATGGTCAGGGTTTGAGGGCCCCCCTGAGCTTGATGGCCTAGCCCATTGGTAGCTACGCCACTGTGTATATCTCCATAACTTAATTTCATAGACTTTAGCAAAGTGTTGATCAAGTCTTGTGTGGCATTGCAAGTCACTTTCGTAAAAGTGCTCGTTTTAGCTCTTGGCGGGTACAGAGAGAAATTTGGTGCATTGAACTTCGGCGACCTAAAACATCTTACACAGGCTCAAGTCAAGCAAGTAAGGTGGCCGATCGAGTGATATCTTCCGTTTGTATATATTCTCACATCACATATGATTGATGAGATCAAGCATTGCTATGCATTAACAAAAACTCTGGACCAGTAGCATCCTTAAATAGTTTTTTTGGAGTTTCAATACCTCGTCCACATATCTCTGAGCTGTTACAGAATCTCCTTGAAAGATATGCAATTCGGTGTGGCCATTAGTCATTATTCCTCTTGAAACCATTAAGCTACGCTCATAAAAACTGAACAACTCCCTGACTAGGAAAGGCAAGTTGTATGTTCCTTTCTCTCTCCAGATCAAAATATATCAAGAATCAGTGTTTACACTATATCTGGACTTGTCAGTAAACAATAATGGGCCCCAATCTGCTTGGCTCCATTAAACAAGACGATCACATCAGTTTAAACGAGTCCCTATGGTAGCTGGATTGGGACACAAACCATTGGCTTTCTAGCATGCAGTCACACCTTCTTAAGCCTTTGTGCAGCAGTAGAATGGCCCATATGAGTTCCTGTGGCCTAAAGTCTAAAACCATATATCTCATGTTGTCACTTCATGGTTTGTTCCAAGTCGAGAACGACAGAAAAAGGTTTTCGGATGCAGTTGCTGCTCTAGGTTTTCTTTGTCCATGCTATTTATCAACTTATGTAGTGTTTGAAAGGCAGCTCCAAATTCTTGATATGACACTTTGAGAGGGGTTTAACTCCTGGGTAACCTGCATTTGTACTTGATCTCCTTCGAATCTACCAATTATTCACCAAGTTTTATCTTTAGTTAAATGATGGCTTTGAGCCATAGCTAATGAATACTAATAGCGGTTGGTCCGTGATTCTTTTAATCATGTTGTGATTTCCGGGAGGAGTTATTGACCAGTACTCCCAAGCATAGCAGCCATCCGGAATTACTCAGACAACTGGCACTTGAAGTAATAAATGACCTACCCGATCAACCCTTGATTGTTTACTCAAGATGGTAGTCGTTCGGATACGGGTAGAGCAGGGAGCGGTATTTTTAGTAACACCCCTGGGAATGATGTTAAAATCAGCATCAGGAATCCTGACCACTGTTCCGTCTTTAGATCGGAACTCATTGCTATTAGTGGTGCTCTCGATCATGCTCTCAACTCTTATAAGGACAGTATCTGGATCATGACAGACAGCAGAAGCTCCATCCAATATTTGAAGAATTGGCCAAAAATTATGGACAGTACTGGTCTAGATATTTTATCCAAATTAGTTAGGCCTGGTCAGAGGAAACAAGTATGTCTCCAGTGGATTCCATCACATGTGGGTGTGCCTGGGAACGAGGCTGCTGATGACCTGGCTGGTAGGGGATGTGATCTCCCTAACCCCAGTTCCACTGCCTTAACCCATTCAGAAATTCATTCCTTCCAAAAAAATAAAATGAATTTGACTTGGCGAAACCCTCCTGCTCAGCACTGGTACTCAGCTAAGAGTCCTGGCCTATCTATACAGTGCAGGAGTTCCAGGGCTCATCATCAGACGGCCTTGGCGTGCTTTAGAAGCGGTCACCTGCGTAGTATGACTTTTGTGCAGGGGGTAAAGTCTTGCTTTACCTGTCCCTGCTCTCTCCTTGCTTCTGCTGCTCATCTTCTGGACTGCTGGGGCATTTCCCTGCGACAGTTGTATGAAGAGAAAGGCCTGGTGTGCGAGACTATTACGCGGAAAGGTCAAATGGACTTGGTGTAGGCTTTCCTGCTCCAAGGGGATTGGAAACAACAACACAACATACTAATAGCTCTCAGAAATCACATTCACTAAAAACAGCACTATATACCAGAATTCTAAAATGCGTTCATTGTCAATCACCGAATTTCCATATTTCCGGCGCTAATGTATGCACGAAAATGCACTTTCCTATTCAATTATATTTAATTACAAGTAACTGCAGCATTAACTTGATGGGCATTTTTTTATATCTATACTATTAAAATTTGAAGGTAAACAGACGTATATGACCGTTCAACTAGGTGAATCTTCTCACGAACCACACGATGCAGAAACTCGCTGAAGGTACCAAAATAACGTGAATGATCCGAGGAATCCATTTCCATTATTTATATTCCGATAGTGCAATTAGTTAAAGAGATAGATATTTTTTTAAAACACGATCTAATTTTTTTTGTATGAGACTCAGACAAAAAATAATTACAGAATCGGAAAGATCATTTACTTCGCCACGATATGGTATAATTTATTTTGCAAAATAATGATCTTTTCTATTTTTTACGATTTTTTCTAAAGTGAGTCAAAATCGATACGTTTTTCTGAAAAGGATTTCTAAATCGTTCCACTTGCATTTTCTTTCGTGTGAATGAAATGATATTTTACACTAAAAAAGTTCATGCTTTTCTCTTTTAGTGTCAGTCAGAAAAAAAAAAAAAATGTCAAAAACTTTTTCTTTTACGATTTTTCAAAAAATACTCAAAGTTATATTTAAATACTTAATAACTTCTTTATTTATAAAAATTATCTCACGAAACTTTTTTCCGTGTGTAGAACGATATCTGTATCACCCATCCGGTATAGTGGTTAGCGACGCTGACTTCTGGGCCGTAGGGACTGGGTTCGAATCCCGGAGAAGACAAGGATGTCTGTAAATGAATAGTGCCTGCGCGGCATGGGGATATTCTAAATAGCAGTCGAGCTGCAAGTCCTCTTGTGAGGTTGGTGAAAGGGGAAGAGAGGTGGGAGGCCTCTGACCACCCCCAGAGTGTTCTCCCTCTAAATTGGGGTGGAATCGAGCCAAATCGTACTGTCACTGTCACCTGTATGGTCCTCAAACCTACGGCTAACGACAGGCGTCACTTAGACCTTTGCCATGATGAATTTCGTGGGCCTCGATCTGGCCTTTGCCGATCAGGTGGCATTAGTAACAGCAACATATTATGCGTAATCTGTACAACGATTGAAAAAATTGCTTAAAAATTACATTTTTTTAAAATTGTTTTTCTCGTTTTTTCCGCTTTTTGCGAGAAATATTTAAGCATTATTTTTGTTTCGTTTATTGTTTCAAAATTACCGTTGATTGCAATCGATGTGCTAAGTTTGAAAGAATTAACTTAAAAAAATCATGCTCTTAAAAAATTCGTTTAAATACTTCATGAAAAGCTCTGTTTTGTGCCAAGAGAGAGGTTATTCGCTTCAACTATACGGGTGAAGGTTTTGCGCAAGCACGATAGAGGTCATTCTTTTCGCGGTTTTTGAAAGGAAGATTTCGATACTGTGTCATCAATTACGTTATTTGATATTTATAGCAGTATTCAATTCATTACAAATTACAGATAACTGTTTTAAAGAGTGCATTTCTTCATTCTTAAAGAATGATTTATTGAAGAACAGTGGAATAAAAAGCTTTAAAAATTTCGAAATGTATTTTTATCACATAGTATATTTTCTTTTTGAATGATTTTATACAGTGAAAGGAAAAAAAATCTCCAGCCCTTTTACCTTTTTATTTGTATACATTTTTAATTCGCCACAATTCTGTATGATGTTTTTTCCCCTTTTTTTTACAAAACAAAGAAACTTTGCAAAAAAAAATAAATTTATTTAAAAAAGGTTTATTGATTATTCAATGATATTTTAGAAAATTACTCTGCATTTTAAAAATAAAATAATTACTGAAATTATATAAATATTATATTATACTTAATAAATATAATTTTTAATAAATAATACTTCTTGTAAATTTTGTTACAATAAACATTAAATGATATTTCATATAAAAATTAGTTACAAAAAGCTTTATAAAATGAAATACAATGTTATAAATAAGATATTATATAAATTATTATAATACATAAAATTATTGTTAAAATAATGAATAAGTTAGTTTTGTATAACATACTTTTTTTTGTTAGATATGTGTTTAAATAATTTACTAAATGCAGTGGAATAAAAAACATTAAAATTAAGATAAAATATCGAAATGTTTTCATCAGATTGATTTTTTTTAATGTTTTTAAACAGTACATATATATATAAATATATATCTAGGCTTTCCCCCATACTGTTTTTTTTATAACTGATATATATATATGTATTTATTATTATATATATGATTATTATATGTATTTATATGTTTAATCAAACATTCAGAAAAAAGCAATCATTTCAATAGCTATCTGTAAATTTTTCTTTTATTTATTACTTATATATATTTATTAAAATCAAATTTCTATGTGTTTTTTAAAAGCATTATTTCTATCATTTTATTACTAAATTAATTCTTCGTTAATTAAAAAGTACATCGTCTATTATTTTGGAACAAAATACATTTTAGAGACATTTTTAAGCCAACTATATGTAACGATTGTTTGATTCATGAAAATCTGAAATCTATTTTATTATTGTAGATTTTTAGAAACGTACTATTATTAAAAAATGATGAAAGTTTTTTTGTTTTACTCTTAGCATCAGAATCGTTTTCTTTTTATTGCTTAACATTAATAATTTTTTAACTGTAACGCAATATTGTTTTTTATAAGTCACACATCGAAATTTAAAAGCTATATCTTATCTGTGAGGGGGAGGGGAAGATAGAACAATAACTTTACACTAAAAAATAGAGGATAAGCAATACAGAGGGAAAAGAAACCTGCCTTAAATAAAAAATAAGTGGAATGGAACAAATTTCGAAAAAGAAATTTTTTGACATAATTTTAGAAATCACTCACATTGTGCGCATACAAACACACACACAGAAATGCTGGTGCCATGAGGGAAAGAGAAAGCCTGTGCAACGCAGGGCCATGCAACTGGTCAGCACTATTAAAATTCGAAGGTTAACAAAAGTATCTATCTATGCGAGCGACTATACGACTAGGTGTATCTTCTCACGAACAGCACGGCACAGAAACTCACCGAAGGTACCAAAAGCTCAGGAATGATCCGAGGAATCTGTTTTCATTATTTATATTCCGATAGTGCAATTAGTTAAAAATATATTAATTAAAAAACCTTAAAACGCAAAATTATTGCCATTTTTTCCCGCCAGGCGGTAAGTTACAATTTTTCGACCCTTTTTTTTATTATCCCAGACGTTTTTAAAAGATCTAATTTTTTTATGAGACTCAGACGAAAAAAAAAACTACAGAATCAGAAAGATCATTTACTTCGCCACGATACGGTATAATTAATTTTACAAAATAAGGATATTTTCTATTTTTTCCGAATTTTTCTAAAATGAGTAAAAATTTATGTTTTTATGAAAATGATTTCTAAACCGTTCCAATTTCATTTTCTTTCGCGTTAATGAAATGATATTTTACACTATATAAAATAGTTCATTCTCTTCTCTTTTAGAACCAGTCATTTTAAAAATAAAACGTCAACAATTTTATTTTTACGATTGTTCAAAATATACACAGTTTTATGTCTGCTAATTTCATGCTTGAATTACAACGCATGATTGTAGCTGATAGTGGATATTTTTAAAACATTGTAATGTAATTTTCATTCATTAAAAGATTTCGAATAATTGTGCTGCTTCTCAATTATTTTTCTGATTTACAGGTTTAATATCTGCAGCACCACCTACTGGAATATTTTTTACCTGTGTCGCGAATCCTCGTTCCGAGCCTTCGCAATTTGTCTGAAATTATTATTTTGTAGTGATTAGTTGCAGTTGTGTGGCAACGCAGTTTGTCTCGCGAGAAGCCACGAGAAATGCCATTTTTTAGTGAGTTAGTAAATAAAGCTTCTATCTATCAACTACGGTCGGCTCGCTCGTTACTTTAAGTGTGGTTTTACTTCTTGGAATTTTTACCTGAACTTTTTTGTTACCTTTTTGAATTCTAGGAACATCTCACGACTGCTCTCTGCCCGATGTGAATTGAGGCAAGCTTGACTATTTTCTTAATCGAAGTTAAGCCTAAGAATTAATTATTGACATAATTAAATGGCATCCCTGCCGGGATCAGAGAGCGTGAGAGTTTAAGAATATTTGAAATTTTTGTGAATCAATAATATAAATTAATAATGACCGAAGACGCAGGAATTGTTACAAAAAAGAAACGAGCCGTACTAAGAACCGCTGTAGCAAAATGCATTTCGCAGTTAGAAAAAGAATTACAAAAAACTGAACCGGATGATATAGCAGTCGAAGAATTGTTAGAACATTTAGAACAAAAATTTGAATGTTTAAAGATTGTAGATAAAGAATGTGAACCCCTGTACTCACCTACAGAGATCGATAAAGAAATAGAAGCCGTAGAACAATATTTTGATAAAATCGTAACTTGGCGATTTCGAGCCAAGAAACAAATAGGAAAGAATAATAAATTTAAGTCAGATTCTGACTCATGCAAAACAACTGAAGAATCGAAATTAATAGAACCAATGAAGGTAAAACTACCAAAATTAATTATTCCCAAATTTTATGGTGAAATTAATCAATGGCTCTCATTTTGGAACTCTTTTAAAACCGCAATTCATGACAATAATTCTCTAAATTCGATTGACAAATTTACCTATTTAAAGGGTTTGTTAGGTTCTTCTGCTTTAGCGACAGTGGAAGGTTTTGCCATCACGGCAGAAAATTATGCGAAAGCTGTAGAAATATTAAAAGATCGATTTGGAAGAAAAGATGCTATAATCAACTCTCATATGCAAAAATTATTGAGTGTAACTCCGTTAAAACGTTCGGATGATACTAAAGTATTGCGCCAATTTTTTGATATGTGTCAAATGCAAATAGGAAGTTTAGAGTCTTTAGATGTTTCATTTGAAAGTTTTAGTAATGTACTCTGTCCATTAATTTTAAATTGCTTACCCTCTGATTTAGTTCTCGAATTCAATAAAGAAACAGACGGCTCAGAGAATAAACTTGACGAATTGTTGAAATTTTTGAATAAACAAATTAGCGCTAGAGAAAACTGAATCTTCAATTTCAACCCAATACATTCCGCAGTCAAAAAATCCAACCTAGCTTCAACCGATTCAAATCTGAAAATTATAAACATAACTCACAAAAAATTAATTCATCGTTTCGAAAGCAACCCTTCCCTGCTGCAACTGCGGCGAATTTTATTGCAAGTTCAAATGAGAAAAATGCGAATGAATCATGCCTTTTCTGTAAACACGAGTCACACCAAACCGCGATTTGTCCTTGGGCGAAACAGAAAACTTTAAATGAACGAAAAGATATTTTGATGAAACTGGGTGCTTGTTTTAAATGTCTCCGAATTGCTCGTCATCTATCTCGAGATTGTAAAGTGAAATTAAACAATTTATGTTCATGTGGAAAAAGACACCACGATATATTATGTTTTTCTAGCGATGACTCATCAAAAGAAAATAATGAAAAAAACTTAACTGATGAAAATACTATACTTTCCAATAATTCTAAATCAAAAGAAGTATTTTTGCAAACATTAATTGTGTGTATAAAAGGGAAAAAAGTAAGAACAATTCTCGATACCGGAAGTCAAAAGAGTTACGTAACTAAATTTATTGCCGAACAACTAAATTTAAAATGTGTGGGACAGGAAACAACAGTTCATGGACTCTTTGGGGGAATAGAACGTAATGAAAAACACAAAAAATATGTTGTGACCTTGAGTGATGTTTTTAATTCCTATTTCTGCGAAGTAGAAGTAATGGATCAAAAAAGAATATGTACACCCATCCCAAAATTAAAGGATTCGGAATTGATTAATGAATTGAAGGAATATGGAATTTTCGTCAGTGACGCTTCCGTGAATGAGAATTGTTGCTTGTTTGAAAGGGAACCAAAAAAAAATGAAATACATGTTATTAGGGGCAGACATAATAGGAAATTTGCTAATAGGAAACGAGGTCAAACATTTAAAGGGAGGATTAGTGGCTATAAACACACATTTGGGCTGGACAGTTATGGGAAAAATGAAAATGGAAAAGGAAAGGCATTCCAATGTGCTTTTGTCTTTACATGTTAGTGACAACTGTATCAAAGATCTTTGGAGTTTAGATGTTCTCAGAATTAAAGATCCTTTTGAGAAAAAGACTAGAATTGAATTAGAAGAGGCGGCTAAAGATAATTTTGCAAGACATGTCACAAGAGATGCAGATGGGAGATATGTTGTTAGTTTACCTTGGATTCAAGGTCATCCATTTCTAACAAACTGTAGAAACTTGGCTGAAAGAAGATTGAAAAATTGTGTTAGATCCTTAGAACGTAGCAAGAATTTAGGAAAATATGAAGCAGTTTTTCACAGTTGGCAGAACGAAGATATTATTGAAGAAGTTCAGAACGTTGCAGATAAGAAGAATGAACACTATCTACCGCACCATCCTGTATATAAAGATAATTCCACTACCAAAATTAGACCGGTGTTTGATGGATCGGCGAAAGAAAAGAATTCTTCTTCGATAAATGAATGTCTCGAAAAAGGACCAAATATGGTAGAACTAATTCCAACAATCGTCAATAAATTTCGGCTCCGCAAGTTTGGCATAACAGCAGATATTGAAAAAGCCTTTTTGCAGATAGGTCTTCAAGAAAAGGATAGACCTTTTCTGAGATTTTTGTGGTGGGAGAATGGCGATAAGGAGAAAACCAAGATTTATCAACATAAGAGAGTTGTGTTCGGGATCACTAGCAGTCCTTTTCTTCTTGGAGCGACTCTGGAATATCATTTGAAACAGGTCTCAGGGCATCTGCAACTTACAGCGCAGAAGTTATTAGAATCGTTTTATGTGGATAACTGTTTGACAAGTGTAGATAATGCAGAAGACATAGAAAGATTTATGCTTGAATCTAAAGAAATTTTGAGCCTCGCCAAATTCAACCTACGTGGTTGGGTACATACAGGTGTTTCTGAAGCAGAAAAAGGTACTCTATTGGAAGAAGAGAAGAAAGTTCCTGTTTTGGGTTTAATTTGGAAGCCTGACAAAGACACATTATCTGTTAATTGGGAAGAAAACTCGAAAACCAATGAAATTCCAGTAACGAAACGCAAAATACTCTCAGCTGTGCACCGTATCTTTGACCCAATCGGGTTCACTTGTCCTGTTACTTTAGAACCAAAAATATTATTGCAAGAATGTTGGAAATTGGGAGTTTCTTGGGACACAGAATTACCTTTATCAATATCAAGAAAATTCGAAAGATGGAAGGAACATTTAAAATGCTTAAATAATTTAGAAATTCCTAGATGCATATCTAAGGAACTTTCCCCTAACAGTGATTTATCACTGCATGTATTTTGCGATGCAAGTAAGGCCGCCTACGCGAGTTGTGTATTTTAAGAACTGAAGTTGGTGGAGCAATAACATGTCAACTTGTACAAGCCCGTGCTAGAGTTGCCTCAATAAAACCAATCACTATACCAAGATTAGAGCTTCTTGCATGTACTATTGGATCTAGACTCATAAATACTACGAAGATTGATTTAGGACTGGAGAATGTAACTATTTATTGCTGGTCGGACTCTGTAAATGCTCTTTATTGGATAAAGCGCAAAGAAAATTGGGGCACCTTTGTGAACAACAGGGTACAAGAAATACGTCGATTGACCAACCCCGAAGATTGGAAACATATTCCAGGAATTCTGAATCCAGCTGACCTCCCTCCTAGAGGATGTGGTGTAGTAGAACTTATTGCATCGTTATGGTGGGAGGGTCCAAGTTGGCTGAACAAACCTCGTGAAGAATGGCCATTATCTGAAGCATGCCCGGATCGTGCAACAATTGATTCGGAAAGAAAGAGAACTGTTGCTTCTACAATCAATCATGAACCAAAAGAAATGGATTATCTTTCTGAAATTTCATCGTTTAAGAAGATAATGAGAGTCACAGCATGGATTTATCGATTTTACCATAATCTTAGAAAACAAAGGAATGACAGAGACTTTGGAGAATTAATCACTCAAGAAACGGATGCAGCTGAAAGAAAAGTATTGAAAATAGTACAAAAACAAAGCTTTTCAAACGATACTAAATCCTTAGTATCACAAATGCAAACTCTAGTAGATTCGGATGGAATAATCAGAATAAAATCGAAGATAATAATGAGAAAAGACGTTGAATCCATACGCTATCCTATAGTTCTTCCTTCCCGACATCCTATTGTGACGAAGTTGATTATACAAAAGCATATAGAACTTTTACATGCTGGAGTACAAACAGTGATGTCTGCGTTGCGTGAAAATTATTGGATTTTAAAAAGCAGAAAAACTGTCAGGAGAGAGTTGAGTGAATGCATCATCTGCAAAAACCTCTCACAACACTTAGTCCACCACTACCTGAGGATAGAGTTAGAGAAGCACAGATTTTTGAAATAACTGGCGTGGACCTATGCGGACCACTTTTTCTAAGAGATCGGACAAAATCCTGGATTGTGCTGTTCACTTGTGCAGTTTTTCGCGCAGTACATATGGAACTCGTTACCTCTTTGTCTACCGAGAGCTTCATACTCAATCTCAGAAGATTTATTTCACGTAGAGGTCGTCCTTTCACTATTTATTCAGATAATGGAAAGAATTTGGTTGGAACATCTAATGAACTTAAGAACATTGATTGGAAGAAAGTGAAAGATTATGGGAGTTTAAAGAAGATTAATTGGAAATTGAACCCACCTTCCTCACCTTGGTGGGGGGGTTTCTGGGAACGGCTTATAGGAATGCTAAAAATTATTCTCAGAAGAGTCCTAGGAAAAGCTTGCCTAACTTACGAAAAAAAAAACTTTATACTGTAGTATGCGACTCTGAAAGTGTGATCAATTCTAGACCATTGACTTATTTGTCAGAAGATCAGGAGGACCTTGTTGCTCTCACACCAGCAATGTTCTTACAAGAAATAAAAGAGAATGGAGTCCCGGATTTAGATCTTATCGATTCGCAGAGAATGAATCGTAGATTTCTTTATCGTCAGAGGATGAGACAAGAATTGAGGAAACGCTTTCGTCTGGAATATCTAGGCCAGTTGAAGAGTTTTTCTAAATCTCGGAAGGAGGACGTTATCAAGGAAGGAGATATTGTACTAATAGGAGATACTAACTCGAAAAGAATTTACTGGCCTCTTGCTAAAGTGATTAAACTTATCCCAGGGAGAGACGGAAGAGTTAGAGTAGTAGAAGTGTCAACAAGTAGTGGATCCTTCTTACGACCAATTCAGAGACTATATCCTCTGGAAGTCAGTGGAACTGATATATCTGATTTGCCAGAGCAAATAAAAGAGACACTGAAGGACCGAGTTTGAGTTCCAGTACCAGTTAAGGGAACTCAAAGGTGGGAGTGTGTCGCGAATCCTCGTTCCGAGCCTTCGCAATTTGTCTGAAATTATTATTTTGTAGTGATTAGTTGCAGTTGTGTGGCAACGCAGTTTGTCTCGCGAGAAGCCACGAGAAATGCCATTTTTTAGTGAGTTAGTAAATAAAGCTTCTATCTATCAACTACGGTCGGCTCGCTCGTTACTTTAAGTGTGGTTTTACTTCTTGGAATTTTTACCTGAACTTTTTTGTTACCTTTTTGAATTCTAGGAACATCTCACGACGGCTCTCTGCCCGATGTGAATTGAGGTAAGCTTGACTATTTTCTTAATCGAAATTAAGCCTAAGAATTAATTATTGACAACCTGAAATCTGGGACTCTGAGAGAAAAAATTTATGACCTGTAACATGGATTCACTGCAAGAATTCTTTTCTTTTTAACTTAAATTGTTTCCTTTTAATAAAATTTAAAAACTGTCATTTTGTCTTATATTATTTTAAATTATTAAGTTCACAATAATCTGAGTTTCTATCTCAGATCTTTGCAATGAATAGAAAGGAGATTTATATTACACAATACATAAGCAATGTGCAGCAGCGCATTTTGGTAAGATAACATTGTAAATAATACACTCATTATACCATAAAAATTTACGCACCAAGAAGATTGTTACAAAATTTGGCATGAATATACGCATCAGACAGATATGTAAATGATTAGAAAAATGTGGAATGATTGCACATTATGAAATGCTGCGAGAAAGTGTTGAACGTTCTCCTAGGATTATAAAATAGGTAAGCAGAACTTGTTTTGCATATATAATCTGGTGCAGAGGGACGTTTTTTAAATAATGCCATTATGCCACCTTCGGAGACAGTATGTGCAGCTTTCAGAGTTAGCAAAGGATGATGGAAACCAGGGGGTCACCTCCAAGAGAAGCTTGCTACCTAGGCCGTTCTGACTTTACTGTGAGGAGGTGTTGGGACTAATAGACAGAAAAGAGATCAGTTACACGGCGACCAAGTTCAGGATGCTCTTGACAGACGAACACTTGAAAAGACTAACACATCATATGACATGCACGCACCAACTCTCTCATAGCCTGCCCTCCCTGCACATGCAGTACCTTCACTATGGGCCTGTGAGTCAGTCCATGTCATTGCAAGCAGGGCCGATCCTAGAAGGTGTACAGCGCGTGAACCGCACGCTGGCGGCCGAAACAAGGGGGAGGTCGCAGACCGCCCATAATTCTTCTGATAAAGAAGATTTTTTTGTGAATTTCTCAAAATAAAATTTATAAGTTGAATAAATAGGCTGAATTTTAAATAGTTATTGAAAAATCAAAATAAGTCCTGATTTCCCGATAGCATAACATAGTTCGAGAAAAATAAAAATGGATTTCAAACTCTGAAGAACATTCCTTCTCATCAGGGGTGTAGCTTGCCTTATCAGGGGGCCAGTATCAATGATACAGGCCCCCCCTAGCTACAGGGGCCCCGGTCGTGTGTAAGCAAAAAGTTGTAAAATGTTTTATTAATGGTCATATTAAAAGTTTCTTCCCCTACGTTTATAAAATAGTATGTCACTGGCTTCAAAGATATAAATTTTCCGTGTGAATTCTGAATCTCATGACCCACTATAAAAAAAGTTTAAAAACTAGTAAAGTTACTCAAAATAATGAGAAAGCAAGGAGCGGTATGTGTTCAGAAAGCAGGAAAAACATCTTATTCAAAGCGGTTCAACAAAAAAATAATTTGAAGTGAAATACAGATAACACTTGGGATGGGAAAAGTACATTCAGTGTTATTTGCTTATAAATGAAAATCGTCTTCGATTCGTCTGTTGATTGACTGCAATAAACGTCGCACTAAGAAGCTACGCGAAGGCTTGGCAGTTGG
Source organism: Trichonephila clavipes (assembly GCA_019973935.1). Classification (NCBI taxonomy): domain Eukaryota; kingdom Metazoa; phylum Arthropoda; class Arachnida; order Araneae; family Nephilidae; genus Trichonephila; species Trichonephila clavipes. Next base: position 48,043 of record BMAU01001464.1, on the reverse strand, counting down.
AATTTTTTCAGAAGTGGTCCAGTGAAAGAAAATATTACATTTTATTTATCACGGTTCTCTTTTATTTCTGTAACAACCAAAAGACCGAATATGCATTCAGTCAGCAAGGGATCTGCTTCCCATTCCGAGAAAGATCTTGCCCATAAGCGCCAGAAGTCTTCTGTCACTCTCCAAGTCTATAGTTAACGAGTATTCGTGAATTCTCAACCCTGATCCCATGAGGGGAGGGGAGGGGGCATTATGGAAGAATTTTGACACATCAAACAACAGTGATGAAAAGCACGATCAAGATTTATGACATGCTTAAGGACGAATGAAAAGAATGGGGCAGAATAACCCTCAGAAAAAAAAGACCCCTTTTCGAAGAAAACGTAGGAAATTCTGCGTCAATTTGACTTTTCCGAACTAATTTCTTTTAGAGAAGACACAAATCCGAACATTTCAAAATTCTCTTTCTGATTTTTAAGATTTAATGCCCAGGTACTTTAATCATTGCATAAGATAAAGTGAAAAAAATATTGTTACGTAGATCCGAGGGTTCCAGGATTTTATGCAAAAACAATCACAACAAAAAAAATCAGTTCTTTAAAAGCGATGCGAATTTATTAGCGAAAATCCAATCCTTTAAATACAGGATTCAGCAGCAATATTCACAGGGTAAATATCCGAAGGTCTTCACACCTTCGACAGCAATCAAACACAAGAACAGTGTTTAAAAATACACGTAAGTAAAGATTATTCACAAGCACAGCCGAGCTAGTCAAAACAATCCTAACTACTCGCTGGCTTAATCAAGACTCTCCGCCGTACCGGCGAGCATCCTTTTTATATGCGCGACAGAAACTTCTAGAAATATAACCGCTCGTGTCATTGAACGTGACACTAGTGGAGAGAGCTACTACTTTCTAGAAGATTCCAGAGGGTTCCGAACTCGCCAACAAGGTCGCCAATGACATCAAAATGGTCGCCAAAGTCACCGCCAACTAGGTCGCCAAAAATGATGCCAACTTGGCTCTACCGCCAAGATTTCGCCAAGTTCTCATTTAATCGCCATTATAACGTAAGGGGCGGCACTGCTTGTGAATAGTACAATTTTAACATGAAATAAATATAACATAGAGTAATATAAATGCATTAAACACTCAAATACAAATTATTTACACTATTTACACAAAATTTGTAACACTGCCCCCTCCTCAAAGACTGCACATCCCGGGCAGTACAACCCTTGAGTAAGAGGCATCTATTTACAGGCAAACTACTCACATAATAATCACATATAAAGTAACGAATGTGTTCCACAGCATATACAATACAAATAAATTCAAAGCACATGAAGAGATGTAAACATAAATTTCAATATTAAAATAAAACTAAAGAATTAGAAAAGAGAAATAATTTACATTATGTACAAAATAATTAATGACCATGGTCTGAACTTAAGGATCTTCTTAATCTTGGCCAAGATAAGAGGATAGCCAATTGTAATGTATTACCTTCGGTTTTGAGTGTGGTGATTTCTGCATCCGCACCACAACGTCATTCAGTCTTTTTAGGACTGTGTAAGGACCTTCCCAGCTCATCTGTAGCTTCGGAGAAAGTCCTTTGCGACTTTTCGGATTCCATAACCACACTTAGTCGCCTTCGTGAAAGTCGTGTCCAGTTGCTCTTGCGTCGTATCGGGTCTTCATCTTCTCGGAAGCCATACCGATTCTTTTCCTAGCAAGATGATGCATTTCCTCCATCCGTGCCTGGAGAGAGAGAGAGTTTCTCGATATACTCCTCAGGCGCCAAGGGTGCATCTGGTGGCCGGCTGAACAGAAGATCTGCAGGCAGACGAAGATCACGTCCAAAGAGCATCTGGGATAGGGAATAACTGGTTGTCTCGTGAACGGCACTCCTGTAGGCAAGCAGGAAAAAAGGGCAGCTTTTTGTCCCAGTCCTGTTGATTACTAGATACCAGGAGAGAGAGGCTGTTCAGAATGGTCCGATTGAACCTCTCTACCATGCCGTCAGAATGAGGATGCAAAGCTGTTGTCCTGGTTTTGTCGATGGCGAGTATTTCACACAGTCTCTTGCAAACTGCAGAATCGAAGTTTCTCTCTTGATCGGAGCGTAGTTGTAGAGGGACCCCGAATCGTGAGATCTAGTGTTGAACTAAAACCTCTGCAACAGTTGAGGCCTCTTGGTCGGGAATAGGATAGGCTTCAGGCCACTTAGTGAAGTAATCCATGGCAACCAGGATGTTGTTGTTGCCATCTGACGATCTTGGAAGTGGACCTAGGATGTCAAAAGCTATTCGTTCGAAAGGCGCTCCCACATTATATAGCTGCAGTCTTCCTCTAGTGCGTTTTCCGGGACCTTCGCGTGCAGCACAGGGATCACATATGCGACAACACTTTTCCACGTCACTCCGCACATAGTTCCAGTAGAAGCGCTCACGAACTCTTTGTAAGGTTTTCATAACACCAAAATGACCTCCAGTTGGACTGCCATGGAGTTCCTTAATGACTGTTGAAACTCTTGTCTTTAAGAGTATTAATTGCCACCTGAATGTTTTTCCGTCGTCAGACTTCCATTTTCGATATAAAACACCATTTTTCTGATGGAGAGAGTCCCAAAGAGCCCAGTAACGCTTCGTTGTAGGATGGAAAGGGGCGATGTCTTGCCAGCTGGGCTTTTCGTCAGACGACTCTTTGAATTCTATGATTGTTTTATCTCGGGATCAGTCCATTGATCTTTACGGACGCCCTCGTCACTCCACGGGTCTGATTCTGATGTTGATGGCGTTGTAACTTGGCGGACTACTGGATACATCACGTCAAATTTCTTTTCGATTCTCCAGCTGTATTTACTGTTCTCTGTACAGGGTCTTCTCGAAGGGGCTTCAATATTTCCATCTGCTGATCCTTTTTGGTGACTACACACTTTCTTTGACTCGATACCATTTGTACGGTGCGGATCTTTCTGATTTACTCGAGGACAGTTATTTCTTAGGTGTCCTGCTCCACCGCACCCCCAGCACTTGGTGCTGCGATCTTTCTTATTGTTTCGGGGGCAGTTACTTCTCAGATGCCCTGATTCACCACATCCCCAGCACGTGATACTACGTCTCTTCTGGTTCTGATGTTCAGCTATTAAAGCTTGCATTTCCTCTTTCAATTTCTCAATTCCCTTTATATAGGGTGTTTTTTTTAGAGGTATAGAACTTTAAATTGCAATAAAACAACGATGTATTATTCGACTAACAAGAATTTTTTTTTATTCGAAAGATAATCTTGTGGCATTACATTTTAAATATGATCAAGCAAGGCGTAGATTCGTCGAATGGGCCTAAAACGAGATTGCCGTTGTTCCCGATTTTCACAAGCGAATTTTGTTTAGCGATGAAGCGCACTTCTGGTTGAATGGCTACGTCAACAAACAAAACTGCCGCATTTGGAGTGAAGCTAATCCACAAGTGTATGTCGAAACACTGTTACATCCAGAAAAACTGACTGTTTGGTGTGCTTTATGGGCTGGTGGAATCATTGGTCCGTACTTCTTCAAAAACGATGAAGGCCACAACGTTACAGTCAATGGTGATCGGTATAGAGCCATGTTTACTAACTTTTTCATTCCTGAATTGAACAATCATGATGTCCAGGAGCTGTGGTTCCAACAAGACGGCGCAACATGTCACACAGCTCGTGCCACAATCGATTTATTGAAAGACACGTTTGGTGACCGCCTAATTTCACGTTTTGGACCTGTGAATTGGCCTCCAAGATCTTGTGATTTAACACCGCTAGACTATTTTCTGTGGGGCTATGTAAAGTCATTGGTCTATGCGGATAAGCCACAAACGCTTGACCATTTGGACGACAACATTCGCTGTGTTATTGCCGATATACGGCCACAAATGTTGGAAAAAGTCATCGAAAATTGGACGTCCAGATTGGACTACATCCGAGCCAGTCATATGCCAGAAATCATATTTAAAATATAATACCACAAGATTATCTTTCAAATAAAAAAAAATTCATGTCAATCGAATAATACATCGTTGTTTTATTGCACAATTTAAAGTTCTATACCTCTAAAAAAACACCCTTTACATCGAGATTCACAGGGCTCTTCTGCCGTCACTCTAGCTTTTTGGATGGAATGGCGGTCTATGCAACTGGCTTGAATGGCGGTCTCAACTTTCAGGGCATATAACAGTGCAGATTTAAGATCTTTGAAATCTGCCATTCTTACAGCCATCTGGATTTCTTCATCCTTTAGCCTGTCCACGAAATACTCGAGACAAATCATTTCTCGCACATTTGCTGAGAAATCAGAAAAGACTAATGTGGTGAGCCTTTGCATTTCAAATGCATACTCCTGCAAACTTTCTTCGGGTTTCTGATTTCTTGTTTTCATCTGCAGGCGGGCAGTCTTTATAGAATTTCTGGCTGAACCGAAGATCCAGAGCATTATAAAGTGAGTTCAAATTCAGCAGCTCTGTGTCGGTAAGAGTCTGCAAAACTTCAGCAGCTTCTCCTCTAAGGGATGCAACTAGCTGACATGCTTTGACCTCTTCAGTCCATTGGTTGGCTTCAGAAATTATACCAAATTGAATCTTGTATACCTCCCAGTTGGTTTTCCCATCATAGGTGTACAGTTTCACTGACACTGGTGAGGCCGGTACAGGTACTAGAGCAGCAGGGACAAACTTGCTTTCGTTCGTTCCATTCCCGCAAGCTAGGAGCTTCTTTTCAAAATCTTCTACTCGTTGTGAAATAAGGCTAAAATTTCCAGCCACTCTTTCATATCTTTCCTCAACTTGCTATATTTTCTTTTCAAGAATATTTCTCAGCTCTTCTTGTCTTTTCTCAACATTTTCAATAATGTTTTTCAAGGTATTGATGCCTTCCAACAAACCCTTCTGTTGTTCATCCATCGCTCCTGTTATTGGCATAAAATCCCACTCCTGATACCAAACTAATACGTAGATCCGAGGGTTCGAGGATTTTATGCAAAAAAAATCAGAAAAAAAAATAATCAGTTCTTTAAGAGCGATGCGAATTTATTAGCGAAAATCCAATCCTTTACACGGAGAAAAAGATTTACTCAAAAATGAGTACGTAGATACACTCAATTTGAAATGACTATGATTGCATCAGATTTGACCGCATGCCTTGATTGAATTTGGTTCCTTACATATACTCAAAATCCCCAAAAATGCTAATTAATGCTTTTGGAAAAATTAAAAAAGATATTCAGGATTGCAGAAACTCTTTTAATATATCGGCTACATATTTTGATAATTGGGGCTTAACAACAAATTTAATTCTCATAAATCTTCCGAACTATTTTTTGTATCTACCACGCTACCCGCGGAAGAACACATGAGTACAAGATTGTTTTGATTTTTGAGTTAATTGTACTCATTTGTATTTCTTAAGTAACTGCCTTTGAACGAAAAATTTAATGGGATAAATATTCACCTTATTTTGGCGGATTAGTGTTATAAATGTAATATAATTTACTTGATTCATAATAAGTCATTTTGTTTAAATTATTCAGGCAAATAATTGTGTTACTTTGGAATACTTTTAAGGTGACCAGATTTTTAAAATGAAAAGGAGAACGAAAAATTTAAGAAAAAGTTACAACGGAAATGTATGAAACATTTTATTAATTCAAACAAAAATGCATTGTTTCGTTTCTCAATATATTTTATAATTTATCAGAAATTTCGGAGCAAAAAAATTACCTTTCATCTTTACTATAAGTACTGCAACTAAAAAATATCAACATTCAATCTTGATTTCTGACTTGTCCATAAATTACGAACTGAAAAGACTCAACTGGTGCATTAGTTCCAGGGCAGCACAATGTAAATTAAAAAAAAGAATAACTAAATTTTCTTATGGGATGTGCTTATTTTTGAAATGGTTAAGTATTTCAATCAATCTTATCAATTTCAGCATGTTGATTTTCCAATTGTTTCAGTTTTATTATAATTTAAGTATACATTCAGTCTGCAAACTGACCATTGTCAATGATTTTAATATCAGGCATTTCTTTTGATAAAAAAATCAACACAGTTTTCTATATCTGCCCAATTTACTTGTGATAAAGTCAAAAAACACCATTGAAAAGTCACCATTTCCTGTGATATTTGTTTCAGACTATTCCTCGACATATTGGAAACATGTTTGGTTCTCTGAATACAAAGATTAACAGATCTGTTTTAAAATATTGAAAAAAGGAGGACACTTTTCGAGGAAGGACAGGATCTATAAAAGGAGAATGGTTGATCATCTTAATAATTTTAACTTTACTTTCATATTGAACTCGAAAATGCCTTGCATGGTTTGAAAAAGGCAAGTTTACAAAATAAATTTTTGTTTTCAATTAGTAATCTTTTTAGACTCTTTTATAAGCTTCACCTGCATGGTACGGAATCCTTGAACTATATTTTTACCCACTCTAAAAGGTCTGATTAATTCGAAATTTTGCACACTTTTCAAGGACTGATGACAATAGAATATTTTTGTTCCATTGTCCTGATAAGGATCATGACGATTAACAATTTCCCATTTCCAGATTTGGTGACTGAAAGATTGTTACAACTCTAAAGCGAAAACACTCATGTCAGTAATTTCTTATTATAATATAAACAATTGCCCACTTTCTTTGAAAATGGAAATAAATAAATGATAATTTAAAAAATTAAAAAAGCATGCTTTTATTGTAGATCGAACTAAAAAATGAAAAATAAATTATAGTTTAAAAAAACCAAAAAACACACTTTTATAGTTAAACTAAAAAGTAAAAAATAATGCATAATGTAAGAATAAAATGATTAACGAAAAATATATATTAATGTCATTGTGGTAAAAGCGTGGGGTGCTTTTGTTCTTCATTTTTACACTAACTCGGCATTTCAGAATAGAACTAGTAAGAAATTATAACAATTGATATTGAGCACCCCACATTTTTATCACAATGACATTGTCTCGCTAATCATTTTATTCTTATATTAAGAATTATTTTTCCTTTTTTAGTTCGATTAACTATAAGTGTTTTTTATTTTTTTAAACTATAATTTTTAGGAGTCTAATTTCTTGTAAGTTTTAAAGAACCTTTTTAGCTTATTAGTAAATTTATGAAAAATGCGTTAAAAGTTCTCATAAAAAATTATTTAAAGAGCTTCAACAATTTTTCAATATACTTTATGATTCCTTTGACTCTCATTTTCGAATATTGAAAGAATCAAAATTTACTGAACAGAAATTACAGAATGAGCAAAATTAGTTAGTAAAATTGAATGTAATCTATATTTCAAGAATGTTTTTTATTTTTAGACATTACATATAAATATTAAATGTTCTTGATTAATAATATTTAACGACTATTTTGTTTTATTAATAATTGATCGACATTGTTTAAATTGGATTTATCAGTACTTACATATCATCACAACCTTTTGGGGACATTATATGAAATGAAGCATATGATTGGCAATTCAGCGCATATGACACATGCGAAATTGGTATTGCCAACAATTATTGCCATGTATGTAAGTACTAACTGCATCACTCATGCGAAAAAAATGGCCTAAAGTTCTTGCGCAGGGTATCTCACACCCCCAAGGATGTTTACGTTCTGATTATACCATAAAATTTGTATAAAAAAGAAAGAAAAGTAGGAAATACATTATGTTTATTACATTTTTCACTCTTAAATTTAGTTTTTCTATTCTTTTTCTAAGGGCATTCAGCACATTGTTTATACACTCCTTTAATCTAGTCGTGAGTGCGATGTTTTCATGTGGGATCTTAATTTTTTTTAAAAATCTTTATCTTATTAAAACTGAAATTTTTCAAAAGAAAGTTGTGGTTAGTTATAAATGTAAAACATGTTTACATAGTCCGAAGTAAAGTTCTGTAGCTCATCCCTTTTTATTGTTGTACAAAGTAAGTCAAAAATTTTCTTTGAATTTTTTTTCTTGTACATAATTTTGTTTGTAGCATTAAGTACTAAATAAGATTTTAAATAAATCCTCTCTCCATGTGGATTTTCTGCAGAAGACATTTTGTATAAAATTACCTAGTCTTGTACCTGGGGCCACATAGTTGCCTTGTACCTAGGTACAATTGCAATTAATATTCTCTATGTTATTATTTTATTGAAAAAGTTTTCATGATAAAAAAGAGGAAAATGGTCTTAATTATCTGAACCATTTTGATTTAGTCAAGTTTTTTATTATTGGATGTGATTAAAATGAGAGGAGTGTATATTTTGTTCTGAAACTTTCAACATGCTTGATTTATAAAAAAATATCTTAGCTACCATTATTGTTATTTTTCAGGATTATTTTATTCATACAAACATAAGAATGCATTTAATTAACAAAAAAACCCCAATTTTTTATAGTTACAAAAATAATATAATTCTAAATCAGATTTTTATAATATTTCAATTAAATTTTTCTCTTAATGAGCAATTATAAATTCCTAACTTTTTTAGATACCTAGAAATCCTGACTGAATAAAATGGTCAAAACCTAATGCAGATAATATAAGAATTATCAGATATTGAAGATTCTCACATTCCACTGATGATGCAAATTCTACAGTAACTGATAGTATTGAAAAGGGGGACTTTTGTTTAACAAAAATACAAGGCAAAAAACTAAACATTTTTATATGGCAGAAGTAATGGATGTTAAAAAAGAACAAAAGAGTGTTAAGTTTCTGAAGAATATTGCACGTTCAAATAAGTTTCTTTATGATAAAGAAGAAACTTATAAAACTGGCAACAGAAATATTCTGTTCAAACTGTCTAAACCCTAATCTGTTGATGCTTCAGAACGACAATGTATGCAGCTCACTTTTGGAACCAGTTTTTAAAATTAAATGTTGGATCAAAATACGTGCAATTCATTAATAATTTGGCACATTGCAATTTAAATGGTTACATGATAAATCAATGTATTAGCTGATATTCTTTTATTAAATTCATGTGTGTATGTTTGTTTTCTATTGATTACAGAGTGAAACCTAACTTTCAGGGAAAGGCCCTATGTACAATGATATTGTACCTAGGGCCGTTTGTGAATTTTTTTAAAACCTTTTATTTCACAGAATTTAATATTTTAAGTTCTTATATTTACAATTGGATGATAGTTAGTATAATGATGAGTGCATATTAGTTTCACATTTTTAAACAGGCCAGGGGCTCTGTTTTTGTGCATTGAAAAAATATGGCCCTAGGTACACAGGTTTCCCCTACTTATATATTATTGCAACCTATTGGCAACGTTATATGAAACGAAGCACCTGGTTGCCAATTCAGCATGTACAACACAGGAAATTGGAGGGTACTTATGAAATATCGCATCAATTGCCAACTCTATTAATAACTCACCAAGTTGGCAACCCCGATGACACCCTGAAAATTGGCAACTAGGTGCTTCATTTCATATGTCGCCAATAAGACGTAAGTACCAATTGAAGTTGTCAATTCAGTGAATTATTAATAGAGTTGGCGATTGTTTTGATAATACATAAGTACTGAAATATGTTCAGTCTGACGTACATGAAACACCATAGTTTTAAAAAAAATGCTTTTATAGTTAATCGTACTAAAAAGTAAATCTTAATATAAGAATGGGTTCAGTCCTAGGAGAGCCCACTCCCTTGGAGCAAATTATTTTGGTTGGTGATAATTGCACCATCTTGGTAACTCTACTTTGATACATTATGTATGGTAAACCTAACTATTTCTGGAATTTTTGTATTTTGTCAGCGGGCATATCGAATTGTGTCATTTTGTTGTTGGGCCTCGGGCTGGAAGTATGCACGTATGTGAGTGGATATACCTTTGAATTTTGTACTTTGTTGAATGCGAAATGTAAGAAAAAATTGAATGGTAAATGAAGGAAGGATTGATTGCTTTGAATTATGAATGTTCTAAATGTAATGAGCGAATGGGATTATACAAACGAAAGTGCTGTTTTGGATGGAGATTTTGAATGGGTATGTTCGACCATTGCCTCGCAGAATATTTATAGCCGCACTTCCATGATTATTCTCTAACAATGAGGCCTTCAAGGCTTTTTGTTAAAATCCGCTGTCATGCTGTAGCCTCCACTGAAAAAGATCAGAAGTAAGAAAGTGCTGTTTTTTTTTCATCTTAAATACGTTTGATTAATTTTTGTATTGTTAACATATATTTTTCATTACGATCCACCTTGTCCCGCTATATTCACTTGCCGCCATCTCATTCTGGCTTGGCGCTTTTTTTGCCAAGGGTGTGGGCTCACACCCTTGGCAACAAACCAAAAAAGCGCCAAGCCAGAATGAGATGGCGGCAAGTGAATATAGCGGGACAAGGTGGATCGTAATGAAAATATATGTAAACAATACAAAAATTAATCAAACGTATTTAAGATGAAAAAAAAAAGCACTTACTTTCTTAGAACAAAATGATTAACGAGAAAATTAATGTCATTGTGGTAAAAGGGTGGGGGACCCTTGTACTACATTTTTACACTAACTTTGTATTACAGAATAGAACTATTAAGAAATTATAACAATTGATATCAAGCACCCCACGCTTTTAAATGCAGTTATTATTTTTCCATTTTCCCCACATTCCAATTTCCATAGTTTTTCCTGGCATTTCCTTATGTTGTTTTTTTTAAATCCTGGCACCCATATTTTTCTAATTGGTTTTCTACAAAAAAGTACTTACATTTTTGCTTCATAATGTAATTCCTCTTTTGTCAGGAATAAGCCATTCTTTTAAACTATTTTCATGTTGAGTTCTTATTGTGAGACCATCATCTTAGATTGAAAACTATTGGATACCAAAATGTTATTTGCAGCAATTTCAAAACCATGCCTAAAAGATATTCGGTGTGTAGTGTACTGATATATATATTGTTCCAATGTGTGGTATTTTTGAACAGTAGTTTTTATACATGTGAACTTCAAAAAAATACATGCCTTCATGTGTAATATTTAGAAAATCATACTTTTTAAACCTGTTATCGTGTTTTTAGATGATGAATGCTTTATTCTTAATTTGCATTAATTTCATTTCTATTAGTAAGCAAATAATTCAATATATATTACATTAAAACATTGAATATAGTATCGATTGTATAGTGTTCATAAAAAATAACTTATAGATGAATGTATGTTGTTTCAAAAATCTCACTTATATTTTTGTTTATTTTTTGAATGTATGATATGTATATGTCCAATTTCCAGAATAAATATTTCAAAAATATGATTTTGGTTTGTTTTATTTTTCTTGTTTACAGTGAATCATTGAAAAAAAAAGAGGCATTCAAAATAAAATGCTGTATATTGGATTATGGTTCTACTGTTTTAGTTGTTTTTACATTCTTCTAAGGACTGAAATTTTTAAGTATTTTAATTTTTGATTATAAAAACATTAACTTAAAAACTATAATATTTGTTTTCTTTGGTGATAGGAGAGTATAAAATCAGTTGATATGAATAAAACACTAGCTTAATTTGTAATATATATTGCAATGGATTTTTCTATATTTCCATCTAGATGAATGTTTCTACTTAAACAAAACAATTCATAAAAAGTACTTGCACACCTGGGCCTAATGAGTGTTATTTTAGTCAAAAGGCTTTTCTTCATTACATAATATGTAAAGAACTATTTCTTTCTTACTTTGTTTTGAAATTTTTACTATATAAAATCTGTTATTCATCCTATCGTTTCCAAGATATTTCTAATAACTTATTATTGAAAGACTGAATTTAAATAAAAGTTAATTTTCTGCTTGTATAGGATTTTAAAAAAAAAAAACAATATAATTCTTTTAGAAACACATAAATATAACTTGTAATAAACCAAAGTGCTTCTGGAACTAGTTCAAATGCTTACAAATTTGTTTAACTATTTCATTGAATCTATTTTTGTTATTTTCAAAGATTTAAATCTGATGTATAAGTTCGAAGACAAAGTTTTTGATCAAATAATATAGTTGTATTTTTTTTCTTAAAGTAAAATTTTTCTTGTATTGGCGACAGCATATAAAATTAAGTACATGGTTGCTAATTCAACGTGTACGAGACATGGCGAATTATCTTGAACGTTGGAATTTTTGCAATGATACTAAAGTACCTTTTTGTAACACAATAAATGCAAAAGGAATTTAGATTTTCGAAGTTAAGTGGTAAAAACTTCATAAAATGTAAATTAAATAATATATAAGATGGAAAAAAATGAAATTTACCAATTTAAGTATCGCAAATTTAGATCCCTTTAAATTTGAGTTGATGTATATTTTTATGTTAAAAATTCGTATTGGATACAACAGTATCGAAAATAAATAACATACAAACTCATATTTGACCCATAAATACTCATAAATAAGTGCATTACACACTCATCTAGCTGTTATTTTCTCAAATTTGATCCAGTAACAGGTTCAAAAATGAGTATGCAATGTTTACAATTTTGAGTACGTAGCCGTTGCCAAAGATGAGTATGGGCTTTTCTCAAATTTGAGTATGTTTGCATCGGAGCTATTTTGAGTATGTGACGTATTCAAAAGTAAGTATTTTGTACTCCGTTCTGAATACCGGTTTTTCGCAGTGTAAATACAGGATTCAGCAGCAATATTCACAGGGTAAATATCCGAAGGTCTTCACACCTACGACAGCAATCAAACACAAGAACAGTGTTTAAAAATACACATACGTAAAGATTATTCACAAGCACAGCCGAGCTAGTCAAAACAATCCTCACTACTCGCTGGCTTAATCAAGACTCTCCGCCGTACTGGCGAGCATCCTTTTTATATGCGCGACAGAAACTTCTAGAAATATAACTGCTCGTGTCATTGAACGTGACACTAGTGGAGAGAGCTACTACTTTCTAGAAAATTCCAGAGGGTTCCGAACTCGCCAACAAGGTCGCCAATGACGCCAAAATGGTCGTCAAATTGACCACCAACTAGGTCGCCAAAAATGATGCCAACTTGGCTCTACCACCAAGATTTCGCCAAGTTCTCATTGAATCGCCATTATAACGTAAATGGGCAGCATTGCTTGTGAATAGTACAATTTTAACTTGAAATAAATATAACAGAGTAATATAAATGCATTAAACACTCAAATACAAATTATTTACACTATTTACAGAAAATTCGTAACAATATATTTTGTTGCATTTGTACTATAACTATTTTATTTATTTATTTATAAAAATATAAATAACTGTTATCAGTTTCTTACAATCCTTTATGTTGATTAACATATTTAAGTGTAAGTTTTAGTAGCTTGAATGTACTGTAATCTTCTTAAAACATTTTCAATTGGCATTGTTATTCAAATGAAAGAATATTATTTGCCTCTCGTATAAAAAGAATTCCTTTAGTCACTTATGAAAAATGGTAGTTCATTTAAAATACAAAACACTAATGAGCCCTTGAGTACATTAATTAATTATTTACCATACTTAAAATGATCCTAACAATAGCCGAAATTGAAATAAAACATAGTTATATTTATTTTGATGATTTTGTTTGTAATCATAACATGTGTATTACAATAATTTTGTTTAGTAATAAATGAAACAATCTATAATTTCTAAATATTTAATTTAAATTGCTTCAAACTGTGAAAAGAATTTTCAAAGAAATAAAGTACGTTTAGTTTACTTAAAGATACAAACATTTTTTGTTCTTTTTATTGAGGTAACATGTGAAATAAGAACATATTTTTTCCTAATATGCTCTAAGACTGCTAAGAGAACCATTATTTTGTAAGATTGAGTTTGAAAAGAACAAATTCTTTTTTCTTTTTGTATTTATTGCTATTTTAATTATTGCTAATTAATTATGTGTGTAATTAATTATAAAAGTACATAAAAATCGTATCATTTCTTTAAAATATTGTATAGCATTCTATATGCATGTAATAAAGTTAATCAAAATTCATCTATAACAATCTATAGCAATAATTAAAATCTTTAAAAAAAGCAACAATAAGTATGTTAGAACTATGGCAGAAATTTCTTATAAAAAGCATTTAATGAAAGGTTTATTTTTACAGAACAATAATAAATGTTGAAAAATATAGGAAATATCTTTTAGTTGCTCCTAGTAGTAATTTAATTAAAGTGATTGCAAAAGGCATTACAGAAACAAAAATATGATAAACACAATTTATAAAGTAGATTTCAAACAAAACAGAAATATGAAAAATTATTCAATAAGTAGAAAGATTGTATAATCTTGAGTATTTTTAATGTAATTAAGATACAAATTTAGTTAAAAAATTTTAGATTTCTTTTTGTGGCTTTTGTCAAAAAGTTTTGAGTTATCTTAAATATTTTAAATTATTCTAGAAATGTTTTATTGTTCTGTTTCAAAGTATTAAGATATTTAAAAAACAAACAAGTATAATACTAATATTAATGTTTTATTAACTTATATTTAGAAACTTTAAAAGGAAACCACAAATTCAGTGTATTGTGATTGTGTTTGTAGTTTTTTTTTTTAAAAAACCTTAGAATTTTTTAAGGCTTACTTTTGGTGGAAATATTTTAATAATTTTGTAATCTGGAAGCCAAGCTAGATTTTGTTCTAGAAATGAGACTAATATGTTTAAACAAACAATTACATAAACAAAATATGCTTGTATTATATCAGAAATTTCATAATTCAGTCAGAAAATTTGAAAAAAAGATAAAATGTAAATTTTTGAGAGTTTGGAAAAAAAAAATTTTAAAGCTTAAGATTATTATTTTAATTTTCTAAATATTTCATGGAAAAAATTTACAGTTTGCAATAATAAATAGAAAACTTAAAAAGTTTGAAAATTTAGATTTTAATTAAAAAAGAATTAAGTTATTTTTTAATCCAAAATTTAGAACTTTATTTTCAAGCATTCACAGAAGTTCTTTCCACATTGCTTCAGAGAAATAAATATGACTCGGAATCGGAAATCGTCCCTCGGGAAGACCCGAAGCTTTGTGCAAGCATCAAAGTTGCAAAAGAAATGGTGAGAAATGAAAACTTTC
The DNA here is from genome assembly GCA_019973935.1 of Trichonephila clavipes. Taxonomy (NCBI): domain Eukaryota; kingdom Metazoa; phylum Arthropoda; class Arachnida; order Araneae; family Nephilidae; genus Trichonephila; species Trichonephila clavipes. The sequence continues at coordinate 32,992 of BMAU01001464.1, read as the reverse complement.
CCTAATGTAGAGATATTTTTAAAAATATTTTTAACTACACCGATATAGAATGCATCAAGTCAGAAATATTTCTCAGCTTTAACCCGGCATTTAAGAATCTATAACAATACTTAAAATCTTTAAAAAAGGGAACAATAAGAATGTCAGAACTATATTGCAGAAATTTCTTATAAAAAGCACTTAATGAAAGGTTTATTTTTACAGAATAATAAATGTTGAAAAATATAGGAAATATTTTTTAGTTGCTCCTAGTAGTATAAAACTATTTAATTGAAGTGATAGCAAAACGCATTACAGAAACAAAAATATGATAAACACAATTTATAAAGTAGATAAGTGATTTCAAACAAAACAGTAATGTGAAAAATTATTCAATAAGTAGTAAGGTTGTATAATCTTGAGTATTTTTAATGTAATTAAGATACAAATTTAGTTAAAAAATTTTAATTTCTTTTGTGACATTGTGGCCTTTGTCAAAAAGTTGAGTTATCTTAGAAATTTCAAATTATTCTAAAAATGCTTTATTGTTCTGTTTGGTCTCAAAATATTAAGATATTTGAAAAACAAAGAAAATAATAATATTAATGTTTTGTTACCTTAAATTTAGAAATTTTAAAAGGAAACTACAGATTCAGAGTATTGACATTGTGTTCCTAGTTTTTTTTAAAAAAAAAAAAACTCTTAGAATTTTTGAAAGCTTACTTTTGGTGGAGATATTTTAATAATTTTGAATAAGTAATCTGGAGGCTAAGCTACGTTTTGTTCTAGAAATGAAACTAATATGTTAAAACGAACAATTAATTAAACAAAATATGTTTGTATTAAATCAGAAATTTCATAATTCAGTCAGAAAATTTGAAAAAAAGATGAAATGTAATTTTTGAGAGTTTGGAAAAAAAAGTTAAAAAGCTTAAGATTATTATTTTAATTTTCTAAATATTTCATGGAGAAAAATGACAGTTTCCAGTAATAAATAGAAAGCTTTAAAAAGTTTGAAAATTTAGATTCAATTAAAAAATAATTTAGTTTTTTTTTTAATCCAAAATTTATAACTTTATTTTCAAGCATTCACAGAAATTCTTTCCCCACTGCTACAGAGAAATAAATTATATGACATGGAATCGGAAATCATCCCTGGAGAAGACCCGAGGCTTTGTGCAAGCATCGAATTTGCAAAAGAAATGGTCTCGACTCACCCTAATGTAGAAAAGCATAGAATTTGCAAAAGAAATGGTCTTGACTCACCCTAATGTAGAAATGCTTTTAAAAATATTTTTAACTATACCGATATCAAGTCAGAGATCTTCTCAGTTTTAACCCGTTACTTCCCGCACAGGGTATGTCATACCCACTGTCTACCTTTTTCAACGCTCCTTCTAAATCTTTTTTGGAAAATTGATAGTTTCTCGTGCAGCTGATTTTAAGGTCATAATATCATTTGAGGGGCCTCAGCTTGTAGGCAAATTCTAAATACATATCTTTGGATACCGCCTCTTCGGGTATGTCATACCTTGCGCATGGACTATAATACGTTCTGCGTTCATGCACGAGCACGTTTTAAATCTTCCTTATACTATGGCGTATTATTGTATTTATGACGAAGAAATGTGATATTTGAGTAATTTAATAGATACAGTAGTTAACAGATATAGTACAACAGTATTTTCGGATTAAAGAATTCTGTTCGTGATTATGATGAGGAAGAATCAAATGATGAAGAGTATAACAGTAAGTATGATTTCTTCACTGAAATTGATCCAGATTTAGAAGAGGGAGACACAGTTAGAAATACATGTTTTATATGTATAGACACATAAACATTTGGGAAGAACGTGACTTTAAAGGAGACAACTGGTACACATCCACTTTCAGATGAATTTTTGAAAAGAAAAAAAACCTATTGCAGGAACATTAAGAGAAAATAAAAAAAATTTCAAAACAAGATATAGACGGTATACAGCTCTTCAATGAAATAACTTCCTTCAAAAATATTTTTCCTGGTAAAAAACAATTAGAAATTATAGTAAAAAATGATCTTATTCCCTATTTTCCCAATTTCGCTCTAGCATTAAGAATTTTTTTAAAATAGCCTGTTTCTGTAGCTTCCGATGAAAGAAGTTTAAGTAAATTAAAAATCATTAAAAATAACTTGAGAAATAATATGACACAAGAAAGGCTTTCAGATTTGGCCATAGTCTCAATTGAATCCGAAATCTCAGAAAAAACTGTGATTTAACCGAAACTATTAACAAATTTGCTTCTCAGAAAGCCAAAAAAGTTACATTACAGTTGCAGTAAAATCTGGCGTATAACGTGTGTGCCCCTACACATATTCGCCGTATAACACGCACACCCTTTTTTACGAAGCAACCTGAAATGCATGTGTGCAATGATCTTGTGTTTGGAAGTCCTTTATTCGAATATTATTCCAAGCTTTAGTAAAAAATAGTATACTTTCAGAATTACAACCCTTTAAAAAAAAAACTCATAAGGAATGTTATTTCTTTCGCAGAAACAGTAATTTGATACATGTAAAAATCTGATCTTTTTATATGCTCACCTTTCCGTATATTTTTAAAGGTCTCATTTTTATACCCGGCGTATAACACGCAACCGTAAACTTCGATCTTATTATTTGAGTTAAAAGTGCGCATTATACACCGGATTTTACAGTATAGTTTATTACTTAGTCTTAGTAGAAGGACTGATTTTTATACTTTTCGTTTCACGAGATTTGTTCCTTAGTATTTATTTTTATTAGATTGTATTTTTTGAGTAAATTCTATTGTTTTGCATTTATAATTACAAAATGTTTATTTTTATTTTAAAGGTTATATTTTTGTTAGTTTATTATTTTGTTAAAGCATTTTGTCACTATTATAACTCATTACCTGGTCAAAAAATAAAGTTCTGCACTTCAAATTTTATGAGTTATTATTAATGTGTTTTACTTCGCGCTCGAAGGAATTGGAGGGCAAATGAATGCACACAATCAGGGCATCTTCAGTGATGAATACAGATTCAATTTGGGTAGTGATGACGATAGTGCACATGCATGGAGATCCCCTGTTGTACATCTCAATCTTGCCTCCGACCATTGTAATTTTTTCGGCAATAAATGATCATTTTGCATTGATTTCATAATCCCTTACTTATTTGATTATCAGATATAGTAAAACTTTTTACTATTAATATTAAATGTTACTTATTGCAATAAATAATTGTGAACAGGGTCTTTCTAAGTCTAAGAAGGGGTAAGGTATACAAAGTTGGAAAATGAGTATTTTTCTTTATAAAAAGGTCTAACTGTGCTGAACAATAGACAAAATGAAAAAATCCACTTCCATATGGAAGAGATTAGTTCCATTAATTTAATAATAATTTTTCATAGATAAAACAATACACAGACAAAATTAAAAACGCTTAAAATCTTTGTGGAATTAGCCTTTAACATAAATCAACAATAAACTCACTCTCAAAGAAGTATTTACATAAAGTCCCTTCGAATCTTTACAATATGCTGCAATAGTTATTCTTACATTAGAATGTCAAAAATATTTTTATATTATCTTAGCAAATGAGACACACTAGTAATTAAAATTTTGATTGATATGTAACCCTTTACAAAATGAATCTTATCTCAACAATATATTTGAAAAATATTAAAAAATGAAAGCAGTGAAGGAAGTTTTACATTGTTACAATGACAACTAATTGACTTGCCAAAGAGGCAAGTTTCTCTTTGGCTTAGAAACTACTTTTAAAGAAAATTTTAATACACTAACAAAACTGAAAATGATTCCAGAGAATTTAAACTGAGTATAATTATTCAGAAAACTGAAAGCAAAAATTGTCTGCACAGAGAATACTGATTTTTGAATATTAGTTATATGAGTGCTGTATCTCTAATGGAATAAAATTGTTCAAAACATTAAAAGTAAAAATATTTTAAATTAACATTATAATATCAATTGCTCATTATCTTGTAGTTAACTTTAAGAATTATAGACTAAAAATTTCAATTAATATTTTTGCCCCATAGGTAACAAGGCAATCTCTAATCATAAGTCTACGTATGAAAATCATGTATAATGACCAGTTACTGAAATAAGCAAACTTATATATTCAACATAAAATTGCAATTTTTAAAATCATATTTAGCTTGTAAAATAAATAATTAAATACCTGCCAGTCTAGGTCCGTCTAATGTAGTAGATAAAGCCATTCCAATTTCAGACATTCCAAAACGCTCTACTATACGATGGCCAGTTATATCTTCCCAACGATAGAAGACTGGTACAGGTAGAGAAGCAGAACCAGAGCACATTAGCCTTAAAAAATGCCAAGTAAAAGAAATAATAAATTTGAAAATAGAATTAATATTCAGCATAAAAACTATTACAAGAAGTTTGTTCAGATGAGCTGTTTCAATATTAAGTAATTAGTCAAAAATATATTTACTAAGAGTCAATTAAATTTCTAATTATACAGGATAATTTGCTACCAGACCAACAAACTGGTAGGGTGTGTAGGGGGTACATAAACGACTCAAAATCACATAAGGATGCAGGGTAGCAAATCCCAGTTACAAGCTATGGTGCAAAGAAACAGAAAAAAAAAAAAAAAAAAAAAACAGAAATAGCACCACATTAATGGGACTGATTGATTGATTGATAGTCTGTACTACAACAGGTGCTTGAAATTAGGGCCAGAAGTCGTTTGGTAGGCCTGACAGCGACGCTGCATGGAATTCCTTACGTTCTGGAAAATTCCTACCATGCCACATATTCTCTCAGCAGCTACAGATATTCGAGCGTTTCTTTTAACTGAAGGAACAGGCGTCTTGTACACCAAACTCTTTATGTGAACCAAGAAGAAGCTGATGCACTTCTGAACACTTGTTGTAGTACAACCTCTCAATAAAATGTGTTTTGTCTCATTAATTCATTGATGTTTCTGTTCCTTTTCTCTCCTTTGTATCATAGCTTGCACCTACATCATTTGCGACCCTGCTTTTCTGTGATTCAGAGTCGTCTCTGTATCCCCCTACCAGTTTATTGGTCATGAAGCAAATCACCCTGAATAGAGTTTTGGCTTTACATTTTATTATAAATCGTATTATCCAGATTAACATAACTGAGAGATAATGATATCTGATTCTAGCCTATTGTTTGGTAGATCGGGGCTCGAGGATTTTATGCTACCAGTCTCAAAAGGCCAGGCAATTCAGGAGCGATGGAAATTTATTGTAGAAAAAAACAATCCTTAGAAATACAGGATACACAGCGAAATTCGCATAATAAATACCAGAAGACCTTCACACATTCTACAGCGCTCAGTAAGGGCGCCGGACCCCTGCCCGGGGCGGCATTTGGATGAGAATTGGAAATTTTTTTTTAATGTTACAAAATATTTTCTGAAATATTATTGGGCATGAATTTGGTATTTTATTTCATAATTTTGTACTCTGTATGTTTAACGTCAGTTTTCTTTTACATTGAAACTTGAAGGGTACGAGACGGGAGTATATGTTAAATTATGAAATTTGATATGTTTACACATCTTTCACGAATAACTTTCTCACCATCTAAGAGTGGGGTCACAACGGACATTCCTTTCACCCATATGATATCCGGTGCCAGCTTTTCTAAAGGGAACAAGGGTAATAAGAGTTTTTAGTAAATAGAGGATCACAGGATATGTTTTATTTTAGTCTTGAGTGTAGTTACTATAAGTTAAAATAAAAACACTTGTGATCCCCACCATCAGTAGCCACTTTTTCGAAGAAAATGGCTATTTCTTCTCTTGCATTTTACTCCTTTGAAATAACAGGGGCGTAGCTGTCACCATATCAATGTTACGGGACCCCAAAATCTGTAAGCAAAACATCGTAATATGTAAAGCCCCCCAAAAAAGTCCCCAAAGAATTGGGATACAGGGCCCACTCAGGATTAGCTACACCAGTGAATCATAACGGGTAATTATGTGTTTAATTTTTAATTATTTTGTATTTTTTAGGATTATCATACATTATAATTTTTTGCTTTGGAGAGAGGGGCGGCATTTTCCTTTTTTTGTCCGGGGCAGCAAAACTGCTAGACCCGGCCCTGCGTTCAGACACAACTATGAGTGTCGAAAAATACAAATACGTAATTATTAGGATTATTCGCAAGCATTCGTTCGATCAGAACAACTAATCGCTAGTCGACTCTTCAGCGGTCAAAACAAAAAAAAAAATATACTGATTCATGTTCAGCGAGTGGCTCCTATTTATAGTCTGCACAAACTTTCTTGAAAGATCCGCTTACATCACAGATCGTGATATTAATAGATTTCTCCAGTAATTTCTAGAAACATCTATTTCAGATTCCCAAAGTGGTCTATATCGACTCCCAGGGTATGTGATGACCTTCGAGGGGTTCACGTCAGCGAAAAAATAATTTGGGGTTCCATGAGGCATAAATGGGGGTCAGTCTAGGATTGTGGCTTTCATTAAACCAGATTGTGACTTTAATTTAAAAAAACATTTAATCAAATGGAAACCAGATTTTACCTATTTAACAGATTTATTCACTAAATTTAATGAGGTTAGTTTACAGTTTCAAGGTGACAAATTTTATTTAAAAAAGGACCATCATTTTAGCGTTTCTTGCCAGATTTAAGATAAAGTACAACTTTGGAAGTCACGAATTTTCTCAAATGACCACAGACAATTTACAGGAAAATTACATCTTACCCTACACTCAACATTTAAATACCCTTTAATTAGATTTTTAAACCAGGTTTCATAACGCTTTGACTACAGGCAATTAATTATCATAGTAGGCAATTAATTCATAAGGTAACATTGAAAAGAAATGTCATATTACATGAGACAACAACGAAATCTTACGGAGTATTGTGAAAAAGTTTTTAATTGTTTTTCCTAGTGAGGAGAAGTTTTAGTGCAGTTGCCAATCTTCAAAATAAAAAAAAAGAAAAGACAGGACACTACTAATGGAGATTTAGGTTTTAACCTCACAAAATTGATGCCAAATGTTGAAAATTTGTTATTGAAGCCCCAGATTCATTTCTTGCATTATAAACATTTGTTTGTTCATCAGTTTTTTTTTATTTAACAGTTATTTTATGGATTAAATAAATTTTAATTCAATTAATATGTACTTATGTTTTAAACACATGTTAGAAATTTAAATCCTTTGAGGCAAGTAGCTCAAAACCAGCATTCAAAAATACATTTAAGTTGATAAATTTGTCAAAATTCAAGATAAGGTAAGCAAAAAGTTTGGGAACCTCTAATCGATATGGCCATCAAGTCGCCAACACGGTTGTCAAAAATGTGATGCTAACTTGGCTCTATCACTAACATTTCGCCGTTTCCATTGAATCGCCATTATTATGTAAGGAACGTCGTTGCTTGCAAACAGTTTTAGCATAAAACAAATACAACAGAAAGTAATAATATCACACATCCAAATATAAATTTACACTATTGTAAGCATTCATTACACAAAATTCGTAAGACTATATTTGGACAGAAGCAGATAAGAAAACGGAGATGACATGAAGTAAATACAAATTTTGATAGTGTAAATAGCTAATTGTGTACCGCTTTGTCCCCTCTAGTAAATATTTGTCCTATTAGACCAACTATCTTGATATTTGGCAAGAATACTCCTTTTAATATGTAGAGATCCGGTTAAAAAAGTTATTTTTGAACTATTCGACCCACAAATTTGAAACATGGTAAACATGTTTCTGTTGGAGAGTAGAAATCTGTTAAGAACATTTTGCGGAAATTGACTCCCAAAGGGAATTGCGAGGGTCTTATAAACAAAGATTTCATACTTTGCAAACCATCCTTAATTTGCTCATTGTTTATTTTCTTTTTGATTAATTTCCTAATGATTTCAGAAATAATTCCAGTAGAAGTCCAGATTTTCAACTGTACTAGAAATTTTTCGGTCAAATCCAAATTCCGGAAGCACTTAGAATCAAACACATCAAAACTAATATTTATTCTACACAAATGGCAGTTATATATAAATGTAAGTGGCAGATGTTAACAAAGTACATAACATGTGAATAGTTTATTTTACATTAGGGATGGGAAGAGATTATTTTACATTCGTATAGATGAAACAAAAAATTGCCATTCCATATACATTTAAAAAACGGACCAAACTCCATATCTTTTAAAGTGATAAATTTCATGAATAACTAGAGTTCCATGAAATCATTTATGTAACTCATTTTATACAAAAAACTAACCAGAAAGTACAAAATAACCAAATGTTTAGATATGAATAAACTAGAGAAAATAAAAGAAAATACAAAGAAAATAAATTTATCTAAACATTATAAAAAATTTGTTTAATATTTTTTTTCAGATATAGTAAATCAAAATTTTTACCCAAATAGAAATTTATTTTAAATATACATATTTTACAATGACATTTAACACTTAAGAAATAACTCAAGTATCCAATTCAGATAATTTTGAAACATGCAGTTCTCTCTCTTAATCAGGCTTGTCAAACACGCAACCCACTGAGACTATTTAAAAAATTTTAAAAATCAAACTTTTAAAAAATTTTCATTTTAAAACTTATTTAAGGTTAACATTTTTTAAAATTTACTATATATTTATCTGAGAATAATCTTGTTTAGAGAAAAATAGAAATAACCTGTATATTAAATCTAATTTGATTATATTTAAAAAATTTTTCATTACTTTTAATAAATTCATTAATTACATTTGCGTATATTTTATACAATAAATGGCCTTCTGATTTACCGTCTCTGTGACTTTTATTTCCCTTCTTCCTTCTGTCTTAGGAATGCCCAATCAACGAGAGCAAACAGTCTGATGTCTTAGGCAATCAGAGAGGTGTTTTTTAAAGTTTAAAAACCAAAAAGATCAAGACAAAGTGCAGTGTTTGAAGATGAAATTGAATTTTGGTTTATATTCATTTTATATTAAAAAGTTATTGAATAAAAATATATTTAAACTTGGAGAACAGTGAGTAGGAAAAGATCAGTTGAAGAGGAACATCATAACTTTCAAGAAAAATGAGAACAGCAATATATTTGTGTCCAAAATAAGAATAAACTTCTGTTCTCTTCTGGGTACCTGGGTTAATTATTGTAAAAAAAAATGTCTTTCAAGTTCTCTCATTAATTGTATAAGTTTGTGTAAATTATTTATGATCTTAATAAAAAAATTTAGAATCTGTTAAGCTTTATATGTTAAACTCTATTTTACTTGCTAAGGAATATAACCTTAAGAGGCAGTATGACACAAGTCATAAACTATGATCAAAACTTCGGGTAGATAAATTGTAGGAATTGAGAAATCAATTCTTCAAAAACATCAAAGCATATTCACTAAATTTGATGAACAATCCAGCTGCATAAAAGTTACCTATATAAAGTGCTGTTTGTAAAAAATGCACACACACACACACAACACCAAGAAGGAATCATCAAAATTAAATGAAATCTAATGCTCAAACAACTTGTATTAGTACAAATAAATGATGAAATTTTCAAAGCAAAAAAACAATATTAAGTATCACAATCAAATCTTAAGTCAAATATTAAGTAAACTTAAGTAATTATAATATTAAGTTTATAATATTAAGTAAGTCTTAAATCAAATATTAAGTAAACAATATCAGTATTTGGTGTAGCCACCATGTGCTGCTATACGAAGTGGCATGGAGTCAAACAAATTTTAAATGTCTGCTTGTGAAAGAGAATTCCATATTGCTTGTAAGCGCAGCAAAAGTTCGTCTTTTGAAGCTGCAGGACGCGGATCACTAGCGAGATAGATGCAACCAAAGCAGGCCAAGGAAGAAGTTGCATGTGTTGGGCTGAACATAAGTCTTGAACAGACTTTGCAACATGTGGGCATACATTATCCTGCTGAAAGATAGCTCCAGGGATGCCTTACAGGACGAGAACAACTTCAAGCTGTAGCAATACACGGACATACCTGTTGCTATTGCAATTACCCTCAATTCATAGCAAATTGGATACGATTGGTCCATGATATGAAATCGCACTCCAAACCAAAACTCTGGGTGTTAGGTTACTATATGTCATTCAATAACGCACTCCAGAAGGCAGCATTCACCGGCATAGCGTGTAACACAAATGTGGATATCATGGTCCCACAAATTGAAGCGTGATTCATCTGAAAAGACAATTTGGTGCCAATCAGCTTGCCCTGCTCTGTGCTCATGAGCCCATTGAAGACGCAGCAGTCGATGGTTTGCCGTGAGGGGGATCCTGTATAAAGGCACCCTTGTACGCAATCCACAGTGCAGCAGACATTGATGAAGCCAACATTAGTACACCTCCTGCCAACTGCCTGGAGGAAGCTGAATGGTTATTCACCGGCACGTGGAGCAAGTGTCGATCATCATTCACTGACGTCTCCTTCCATCGCCCACTGCCAGTGTTTCGAGTTGTTCAGTGCTCGTCGGTCCACTGCTTCCCAGCTCGCATCACTGTGGAACTGTTCCGCTACACATGAGCTCCTATTGTGCCAAAGGAAAATCCTTCTTTTTAAAGACCAATAATCCTACCACGTTCAAACTCTGTAAGTTGTTGGAATTTCTCCTTATTTCGTCATGGAGGCATACTTAGGTCTCACTAAACATTTGCCACTAACAAATAATCATTACCTATTTTCAATGTCCCACTACAACCCTCTATTTATACGCTTTCAACATCAGTTCAGAGGGTGCTCTGCACGCCACGCATGCGCGTTGGCTCTGAAACTTTGCTACTTTACGTAACATCCTATAATTGATATTTGCTGCAAAGTTCATTTAATTCTGATGATTCCTTCATGGTGTTGCATTTTTTTACAAACAGCAGTGCATTATATTCAATTGCAAACAGATCAAACTATTTACTAAAGAGAATTTATTAGTGAAGGCTTAATTAAAGTGGTGAAATTATTAAGTTTAGCACAAATAATAATTTTTTTTTATCCTACACCCATCTTTGGCATTTGTGCCATTAGTCGATGAACAGCCCAATAAAATAATGATGAAGCAATAAAAGAATTAAAATTTGCCTCCATAGGATTGTCAACAAAAAACTTCACAACAGGGCAGTGGCGGTCACCATCCATTTCACCCTGGTGGCACAGAGGACATTACTCCAATACGATGTAAATGCCTCTGCAAATAATCATGTCCAGTAAATAAACAAAAGCATGCAACTCCAACAGATTGAGGCAGGGAACTGGGGATTCTACCAGGTTTGATAAGCAAGATGTTCCACCCTTTTACCAGCAGCTGCATCATCATACCGGGTACCAATAATGAAAAAATTAAAATGTAAATTTAAGTCAAAATACTGCAGCTAGCAAAGTTAATGAAATAGCCGAGAATTTAAGAAATCAATATAGTTCAACAACATTTCAAGCTTAATTAAATTGCAATTGATGAAAGTACAAAATATTGCTCAGCTGACCATTTTTATTTGCAAATGCGATGTGAATTAAAAAAGATAAGGGAAGAACTATTGGAAAATTATTCCTATGCATTATACAGCCACTGGAGTTGATAGTTTGGATGCACTTATAGAAGTTTTGAAGTATAACTTACCATTGGAAAAGTTAGTTTGTCATGCAATTAACTGATGGTGCACTTATAACTAGAGGAGTCATTGCAAGATTTAAAAACACATGCGCATCATCGTAATAATAATTTTGAATATTTTTGTTATATTATTCACCAGTAAGTACTGTGCTTTAAAGTTTTAAATATCTCGCATGTTTTAAAAATAGTCGCGAAATAGTAAATTATTTTCCAGAATATAGATTTAATCATCGTCAATTTGCTTCATTTCTGGAAGATACAGTATGTGTGAATACACTGTTCTTTTATTCATGTGAATTCGATGGCTTTTGAGTCAAAGTGTTGAAACAATTCTTCAAATTGCTGGATGACATCATAGCTTTCTTTGTAACAAAAATTTATGTGCCGAATTAAAAGATGTAGAATCGATAAAGGACCTGATTTTTTCAGTTTATATTATGTCTTTTTAACCAACTAAATCTTAAGCTTCCCAACAAACATTATGTTGTTACAACGTTATTTGATAATATTACCGCCTTTTCAAACAAAAATTATTACTTTAGTGAAAACAGATAGAAAAAGAAAATTAATATCCTTTTGAAAGCTGTCAATATCTTTTGATTAAATTGTCTAAACTGAAATTTACAGAATATGCACATTAAATTAAATTGTTAGACAGAATTTAATGTAAGGTTTTCTGATTTTTTAAGTTGTAAATTTCATTTTTGTCTCAATGTGATCAGTGATTTATTGTTAGAAACTTTATCAAAAATCCACGCTTGAGTGCTGTAAAAGTTTCTACCAAATTAGTGGAAAGATTTTTTACCTCAGTTTCATCTGTAACTGTTCAAAACATACTTGGATCAGCCAGGTTATACAGGCATTGTGCTCGAAGAAAATTTTTTGCAAGTGCGAAAAATTGAAAGCTTTGAACTTTCTTTGCTATATTCATGATAAACAAGCCTGAAACATTTTGGAATGTCTTATTTGCAGATGAGAGCAAGTTCAATATTTTGGGTTCCATTTGGCGTATAATAATAGGGAAAAGAAAAAATGAGAAACTGAATTCTAAGACTTTATTTGGAACAATAGAGGTGGAGGTGTTTTTATGTGGGGGTGTATGTCAGCTTCAGGATTAGGTTATTTGGTATTTATAGATGGTATTGTGAATAATGAAATTCATTTAAATATTTTAAAGGGCAATTTGAAATTATCGGCCCAAAATTTAGGTTTTGGAGACTATTTAATTTTTTTATCAAGATAATGACCTAAACACATTGCTCTCAACGTACACCTCTAGTGTCTCTATAACTGTCCCCAAGTTCTGAAAACACCATCTCAGTCACCTGATTTGAACCAACTAAAACATATTTGGAGAGAACTTGAAGTTAGAGTAAGAAAACATGGCATAAAAACAAACCATGGACTAAAAACTGTATTCACAAAAGAATGGAAGAGCATTGCTGCAGAAATTACCAGAAAACTGGCAAAATCTATTCCAAGACTTTTAAAAGTTGTTGTGGACACTAAATGATATCCTACTAAATTAAGGGGGAAAAATACTTTAGTTAAAATTGTTGAGTTTTTTAAGTATCCAAAGACTTTTGTGGCATAATTTTTTTTTATTAATTCTTCAAAATAAAAGTTATGCTACATTTGAAAAACACACACACACACGATTATGTTATTCCATTAAGAATGCACAAATTGTAAATATTATAAAAAATTACAAATCCAAAAAACTAATTTTTAATAGTCGAAAACTTTAAATTTTACAGAAAATCGCAAGTGTACAAAAAAATTTGATGGCTATTATATGTTTAATATAAAATACATTATACTTGACACATTGATTCTAATACATACATACATACATAATATGATCATTCTAAAAAGCGTATTTTATTATATTTTAGGACACTGAAAACATGCGGCCCCCAACTTCATGTAAAATAGGTCATGCGGACCATCTTGTCTTACAAGTTTAACATGCCTGTTATTACATTATTGTTTATCCTTTTTGCAAAGAAATAGCTCTATTACGCTAGCAGGTTTTCTGGTTCTGCAATTGAATAAGGCAAAATAGCTTTTTAAAAAATCATAACAATTGTTTTTCTTTGAAAACAGATGGCTCGTCAAAAATAGGTTTGGTAACTGGCCAGTTTTCCTCAGTTTGTGGAAGCCCCTCTCACCATCTACTGCATAAGAGTTGGTGAGCAGAACACCTCTTGAAGGTAAGTCAGCAGGATTAAATGCTTCTGGAAGATGCTTCTGCAAAGTTGGATCAGTCAGTTCTCTTATCTCTTGAACTTTATTATTTTCAAAAACTGACCAAAGTTCTTCTTGCTGAATCCAACTTAATACGTAGTGGAATTGGTCAAGTAGTGTTGCTTCACATTGTCCCACTGGAGTGCACTGAGTGCAGATCCGCATAGTCGAGCTCCCACCATTGCAGCCACAACTCAAGACGAGGAATAGTGACGGTTTTAACTAGAGCAACTCTTGATTTTGCAGCCAAAAGATTTACATGGACAACACCAGAATACTTTTTTCGACTGTTCTCTCACTATATTTCAAATTCTTCAGATATTTTTAAGATGATGTTCAAGCACAGCTTCTAGGAGTAAAGGGCTGTTTTTCACACCAAAAACTACACATGTATGCCGCATTGTTTTTGGAGTTACATTTTCTTTTCCATTCCAACAAAAAAATTTAGTAAAATTCCTATACATCTTCTGGTTGCACACTTATTTGTAAAAAAGCGTTCTCTATATCAGCAGCTATGCCATATTTATGCTCTCTAAATCTGAGAAGAAGATTAGGGATGAGTTCCAATAAATTCGGTCCAGATTCTAAACACTGGTTGAGCGACGGGGATCCAACTTGTCTGGCAGAGGCATCAAAAACTGGGCATACCTTAGTTGTTCCATGTTGTTTTACAACAGGTTGGTGTGGCAAATAGTGTTCATGCATGTGAGATGAAGAGTCAACTGTATAATTTTCAATTACAATACCTAATAATTCCCATTCCTTGAAGGACATCATCATAAGCTGTAAAAAAGGTTTCTTGATGGAATTTTTTAGTCAATGATTCTAATCTTTTCATAGCAATCTCTTTATTAGTGGGTATAGGCAAACGATTTTCTTTTGAGGGCAGTGAAACTTCGTATCTCCCTTCTGTATTGATTCAAACAGTTTCTTCAGAATGCAATTTAGTAAGATTTTCTCTTTCCCTTTTGTTTTTCATTTCAACTGGGTAACTTATCCCTAAAACCTCTAAACTAAAAAGATTGGAAATAGTAATTTCTCATACAAACATCAAAATTACCATTATATCTGTATCTTCTTTTTAAGAGAGTAAGTTAGTTTTCCCCATAAGAGGTTTCATGACTACTAATCTACTATACAGAACTCTTCTCTTTCCAGTAAATAGTCTGCCTGCAACATCTGCTCCAACAAGCATATCAATTGGACCTGAATTATCTTCTATGTCAAACATTTGTATACTCATAGATTGCAATTTTTCAATCCACGGTCCGTACAAAACGGAAGGAACATCATTGCAAATAATATCCTGATCAACTATGTCAAAATTATAATTAAAACTTCCCCATCTAAGCTTCCTAGTTCAATTTTATATATATTATGAAACCTCTTTGATCCTTTCTCCTCCAAAAAGTGTGTTGCTGCCGTAAAAATGCTAATCCTATATCAGATACCATTTCTTTTCTAATATAAGATTTTTCAGATCCCAAATCATACATGGTTCATGATTAAACTACAATTTTTACCTTTTAACTTTTAAAGTCTGTAGCAAAACTTGTGGCATTTTCGAAATACTCTCCAAATTTAGTGATTTATCCTGTTCTTTAACCTCTTTTTTCCCAAGTTATTTGATGTAGATTTATCTACATTTTTATTTGACTCTGTGCACATAACTGCATAACGCATCTCATTGCAGATCAAGCAATTAACAAAACACAGAGATTTTCCTACCCTATATCCAGCTTTTAAACATTTGAAACAATATCTTTTAAAATCTTCAATTTTTCATTATAAGACATTTTTCGAGCCTTAAAGCAAGTAGTTGGTTCATGCTTTCTGCTTCAGAAAACGCTAAGTTTCTCTGCAACAAATGAAGAGCTCAACAAACTAGTCGACATAAATATTTAGACTTTCTTTAATTTGCTTCCGCTTTTATATGATGTTGCATCCCTCAAATCAAAACCAGCTATAGCTAAATTAATCCGCTCTTCCAATTCAACTTCAGTTTTCAAAAATTTTAATAAAGCATCTAGTCTCTTTTTGGAATCATCACCAAAATCAAAATTCAAACCTCTCTGAAAAGCTATAAGCAAATCCTCTGGCATGCAAGACTCCACTAAAGGATAAAGTAAACATGCCCACTAGTCAGTTGTGACACCAAGCGTTTCAAGTGGACAAATTTGTTGCTCTAAATTGTCATACAAAGCATGCCATACATATTTGAGGAAAAATTTGAATTGGCATTTTTCAGAACTAATTTAAACAATTCTCTAACATACACTTCCACTTGTAAATCATGGCAACTAAAATGAGTTTTCAAACAGTCAATTGCTTTTGGATAGTTATCACCAGTTGGCAGAAAACTCAATCACTTCTCTCAAGCACGAGACCCTTCAACAGTAGACTGTAATAAATATTGAAATTTATCTGAATCTTCTCTCTCAATACTAGAATCAACAGGAATTTTTTCAAATTAACTCCAAAAATAAAGCCATTCTTTAATATCCCCATCTAATTTTTGTAATTTTAATTTAGGAAATTTAAACTTACTTTTATCAATGAGATCATTTCCAACAGAATTAATTACAACAGTCATTTGTTGAATTTAAAACACTACTCACATTTTGTTGACTGGTAATTACTCTCCCTGCTTTCGTTTGAACTCATATAGCTTTATCCCAAAAATATTCTACAATTTCAAATTCTGTATCATAATCTTTCTCAGGAAGAAGTTCTACGATATTTGAATGGGTGTTTTTTAAATGATCAACTTTCCCTTTGAAAACATTCAGCTCTGCTTCCAGTTTGCAAATTTCCACACCTTCTAGGGCTATCAGCTTTTCAACTCTATTACAAGCTTTAGTAAAAGCGGCTCTTTCAGTTTTTCTTGATTTCTTTAAGGGCTTCAATATTACCCATCTTTACAATTACAGTCCCGCTGAGGGTACCAAAAAATATTATGTTATCCTTTTTGAAAAGAAATAATTATTACGCTAGCAGCATATATGGTTCTGCAATTGAATAAGGCAAAATAGCTTTTAAAAAATCATAACATTCAAAATAATTTCTGGATTCTGAAAATGATAAAATATCCAGCTATTTTTTAAAATCAAAAAACGTTTATTCCCCAAAACAAACAAAAACAAAAAAAAAACTAACAACTGCCTAAATACAGAAACAAAACTTTTGCTTAATACTTACATTAGGTTACAGTGAATACACATAAGTATAGATGCCATGGATTAATCCAAAAATAAACTCTGAAGGCATGACAACTGTTCTAAATTAAGGGAAGACTTATTTCTGTTTATCAGAAATATTTTGATTATAACATTATAAAAATAATTTTGACTTCTCATGTAAGGTATTTTAGTATTTATAAATAAAAATTTTACAATGAGTTTTGAATAAGATTTGCTGTCATATTCAATCTTATAAAATTTATTAAGTAGTTAGTTAATTTAACAGATAATAACATGTATAGAAAACATAACAAAGCAACTTTATTTGAATTCCTGAAGTAAGGTCTAAACATTTTGTTAAAATTTTTACAGCTGATTTAAGAATTTAAGTTGGATTTTGAATTTTCAAAAATTGCTTTGCAAGAAGAATGATTTAAATAAAAAAATAAATTATCTTCTGTATTAAAACAAAATTAAACACAATTATAAAAATCTACTAGTTATTTAAAAAATGTTTCAAATTATTTAAACTTAACATTTATTAAGAAAAATTTTCTAATTTCACTTTTAATAAAAATTTTCTTTAATGTAATTTTATTCCCAAAGAACTTCAAATTTTGTTTTGATATCTCAATGAGATACTTTTAACACTACAATTTACCTCATTGAATTCAAGCACTGTTTTCTTGCCTGGTTTTCACTCATTCCAACCTGCTCAAACACTTGCACTAATTTTGAATACATAGTAGGAACAGCAAAGAACAGGTTGACTGAAGGCCTATTATCCATTTTAAGAAAATGTTTCCATGCCTTTAAGGAAAATAACATATATATAAATAAATTCCAATACTTTTATATTCAGTTCAAGCGAAACCATAAGGGGAAAGAGAGAGAGATAATAACATTAAAATAAGTGGTTTGCAGAAATGTATTATGTAGTTTATATTTCTAACAGATTCATAAAATTGAAAAGATTGTTTAATATAGTATACATAGCCATATTAAGACTTAAACAATCCTTAATTTATAAAAGTATAGTTAAATATTCAAAATACAATCCTCATGCAAGAAAAAATAATTATTTTGAAATATACTATTATTAAATTTTAAAACTAAAGAGCAAATAACAGGAACAAAAATCCTTTTTGTTGCAGAACATTTTCAAAAGAGGGATAATTGAGAACATGGTGTCTGAGATTTGACAAAATTTTTCAAATTTCATGGTGCACAATAAAGGTTTCAATCGTGCGCACGCGCGAGAAAACTATTCAGTTTGGTAATTCTAAAACATTAAAATGCAGAATTAAGACAGATTTAGTCATGTTTTCTGCTCCTGATAATTTATAATTTTAAAAAATCAGATATTTTATTAAAATGACAATTTTCTAGAGAAACCATTGCACAGAGCTTGTTGAAAAGTTTAAAAATTTGATTTATTTGACTTATTAAAAATTTGATTATTGCGCTTGTTAAATAGCCTGATTTGAATTCCTGTATTTTAATTCTTTTAGAAATGTTTCTTCTGTTAATTGTTGTAGAAAGTATAATTGAGAAACGTAATTTTTTTAAGAATTGAAACAAAAAGCAAACATACCTGTGATGAATGGCCAAAGGTTCAATTTCAATTAATATCAAATGTTCGGTTTGCAAGAATGATATGTATTTGATTGAGATGGATTAGACTAATTAATTTGTGATACTACAAGACAGAAATGACTGAAAATAGCAATAAAAAGTCTATGAAATAGATAAGTTAGTTTGAAGAAAGCAAATTAAGTAAGATCCCAATTTTTAATGACAAATATGTAGAATTAATCATGATTTAATTTGAGATTAATATCATGCATAGAAGAATTATGAACACCTTATTTTAATCCATCAAGAAAATTAAATTGCTTACTGAAAAACAAAATTATGAGAATCGATTCAGTTTTAACCAGCAAGAGTTCTTAAGACAAAATACGCACAAAACCAGCAATATGAATGAGTGATTTTGCACCTTTCTTGAGGATCTTAAACAGGCTTATTTCCCTTCAGAAGAATTAGAATTCTAAAAAAGTTTTTTTTTTAGGTGGGGTATTCTTATTTCATAATGTTAACAATTATTAACAAAAATCAATTTTTCCTCAAAAATATTAAAATTTTTGAACATGGCTAGAATTGTTTTGTGATGATGTACAGAAGATTTTCGATGAATATTACTAATTTGGCAACCTGGGAAAATTGCCAATTTTGCTGCAGAGTAGTATATACTTCACTTTAACAAGATGCATGTTTGTAAAAAAAAATCAAAAATGAATAGAAATTTTAAAAATTAAAATAATAGTAAAACACACATTTTCAAACCAAAATGCTTAGTAAAAACAGAAAAATGTTCCTCACTGAAATTGTTCATTTGATTAACATCCAGTGAATAATTATTTGTTGCGAAGTTGAATGGACGGAACTTAGCTTTTAATGACTTAGAAGTGAGGTTACATGATTGTTTTTTACACAATGACGTACAGGGTGTTGCCAATCTAGAAAACAAAATTAAGTGATGCCAGATTACATAAGAATAATATTACATTTACCCCCCTAATTTTAATCTAGTTATTTCAGTCCCTGATGTAGTCCTTCAAGTATGCAGGAGGTTGCCTGTGACGAGATGTAGTACGCAACGCTACTGTGTTCATGTTCTGTTCAGTCGAGTCTTCTAAAGTAATGGCTGAGTCTGAGTTTATTGGCTGCAGATCTGGATAAGCTTGAACATTTTCCTCTGCACCCTTGTTGTCTTCAGATCTGGTAGTTTCCCCTCTTGGAGCCAAGTGTCTTATAGAGACAGTTGTTTCCCTTCCATCACCAAGTTTTACACGCACATAGTCAGGATTTGCTTCAATTAATTCCACTTCTTGAACAATTGGCTCATATTTGTTAGCACGCATCTGATTTTCATAAGAACTGGACCAGGCTTTGTAAGCCAAGTAGGTATGGAACAGCCGTTATGGGATCTTCGAGGATGAGAAAACATTCGTTCATGAGGAGTGGCATTTGTTGCTGTACACAACAAGGAGCGAATGGAATGCAAAGCTGTTTGGATAACTCCTTCCCATTGTTCAGTTTTCAAACTATTAGATCTTAAAGCAAGTTGTATAGTTTTCCAGATTATTCCATTATAATCGTTCAACCTGTCCATTTCCTGCTGGATTATAGGGAGTAGCACGACTTGTTGCAATTCCTTGAGAAGTTAAAAATGATTTTAATTCATGAGACATGAAAGTTGATCCTCTGTCCGAATGAATAAATGATGGCATTCCAAAAATAGAGAATATGTTCTTCAAATGCAATATTACGGTTTTTGCAGAAATGTCACTACAAGGGATCGTGAATGGAAATCTAGAGAATTCATCAACTATTGTTAAAATATAGTGATTTCTTGAGACACTAGGTAAAGGTCCTTTAAAGTCAAGATTCAACCTTTCAAATGGAGCAGTAGCTTTCATAAGTGTTCCAACATTTTTAACAAACCTTGGCTTTAATTCATTACATATTAAACAGGAGTTTGTGACTTTCTTTATATCTAAAGAAAAAGGGGGATTTTTGTAACACACCCAATGGTGTATTCGTGTCACTCCATAATGACAAAGCGAGTTGTGAAGATTGTATAAGTCGACTCTGGGAGTTATAGCACCAGTTATACGTGATAATGTATCAGCAATCACGTTTTGCTTTCCTGGACGATAAATAATGTCAAATTTAAAACTAGCAAGTTCAAGTCTCCAACGGATTAACTTTTCATTTTTAATTTTACTACCATGTCGCTGATTGAATACAAATGCGACTGCTTGTTGATCAGTGAATACTTCAAAATGCTTTCCCATCAAGAAGTGTCTCCAACTACGAAGTGATTCCACTATGGCATATGCTTCTTTTTCTGGGGATGAAAGTCTCAATTCAGATGCATGTAGGGTTCTTGAGAAAAAGGCAACAGGACGTCCAGCTTGGCTCAAGGTAGCTCCAATCGCAAAATCAGATGAATCAGTTTCCACTCTAAATGGTAAGTCATCTTCAATTGTTGCCAAGGCAACATTTGCCACATCATCTTTCAGTGAATTAAAAGTCAATACATCATCTCTAGAAAGAGGAAACTGTTTCTTTCCTAGAAGAGGACGTATTTTCTTAGAAAACCCCGGGATCCATCGGCAATAATGGGCAAACATTCCTAAAGCACGTTGCAATGCAGATGAGCCTTTCGGAACAGGCATATCTCGCAAAGGTTTTAGTTGTTCAGGATCCGGTTTAATTATATCATCCTGAATAATGTAGCCTAGCAAATAGACAGAATTACTTGGTAGGTACACTTATCTTCATTTAGAGTCAAATTATACTTTTTAGCCACAGTCATGAACTTCTCTAAGTTGTCATCATGTTCTTTTTCTGATCTTTTCCGCACACAGTAACATCATCAATGAATGGATATGTAAGGGTGAGTCCTTCATCCTCAATAATTTTGTCAATGACTCTTTGAAAACAAGCTACTCCATTAGTAACCCCAAAAGGAACACGCAAAAACTGGTAGAGCTTTCCACAAGCTTCAAAAGCTGTATGTCTCTCACTGTCCTGGATAGGAATTTGATGGTAGGCGCTTTGGAGATCAATTTTGCTAAAAACTTTATTTTTGAAATTTTCAAAAATACCTCTTCTATTTTAGGCAAAGGGTAGGCATCCAGCAAAGTGTATTTATTAATTGTTTGAGAGTAGTCAACCACCATTCTGGGCTTATGATTTTCTCCTCTAATGACAAAGGCTTGAGCCCTCCATGGTGAGTTACTTGGTTCGATGACTCCTTCCTAGAGAAGTTTCTGAACTTCCAATGCCACAAAAATATTGTCTTCAACAGTGACGTCTCAATTTTGTAACCAAAGGTCTACAGTCTGTATTTAAGTTAGAAAATAACGAAACAGGAGGTACTTGTGCTACAGCCAAAGAACAAATTGTTAGTGGAGGTCTATTACCATCAAATCCAATTTCTACTGATGAATGTGTGTTTAGAATATCATGGCCAATCAAAACATCACTACAAAGATCTTTCATAACTAAAAGTTTCACATTTTGATAAGTGAAGTTTTCAATTTTGAAATTAAATTTACAAACACCCTCTGTTTCAGTCACCACAGAGGAGTTTGCCATGGATATTTTTCCCAAATATGGTTCAACTTTCAATTTACATTTCACCACATGTTTTTCGTTAAGAAAACTAAGAGCTTCCTGTATCGATTAATGCACTGAGCTGAATATTATTAACCAATGCCTTAATTATTGATTTCTGGAGACAGTGAGTAGATCCCGAAAATAGCTACCAGTGTGTTTGAAGAAGCCATCACATTTGAAGAGTTTCTCCCAGGTCTAGATTTGCACACTCGCTGGTAATGTCCCTTTTTTCCACAGTTTCTGCAAGTAACATCTCTAGCTGGACAAAGGGTTCGTGAGTGTAAGTCATTTCCACAAAAGAAGCATTTTTGAGACCTTGAGGAGGAGGAGGAAGCCGCTGATGTTGCAACGGTTTCTTCTGAAAAATCTTCTGTTTTCATAATTGCAGATTGTACAGGGAATGAACTTCCCATATAAGAAGCTGCATGGACTTCAGCTGATTCAAGTGTTCTAGCTTGCTCAAAAGCTTGATCAAGAGTCATCAATGTATTTTTGAGGAGTCGTTGACGAATACGAGAACATTTTAATCCTCGTATGAAAGCATCTCTAATATACTCTTTTTGGTACTCTTCAGCCTTCACATCAGTAAAGTCACAGACTATGCTCAATTGATTTAAAATTTGTAAATATTCACTGACAGTTTCTTCAGTTTGTTGATTTCGCGTTGACAAGCAATGTCTAGCGAATATAACGTTATGTTTCTTTATAAAAAGAGAATCAAGTATCGCAATAGCTTGAGCATAAGTTGTGCAATCATTAATGAACTGATAAACATTTGAGGTTACGTAATTACATAGCAAAGGAAGTTTATTTTCTTCTGTAATGGTTTTTATGCCTCCTAAAAAGTTTTCAAACGTTTTTTTTCCAATGGCGCCATTTTGTTTCTGAATTAGAACACGTAGGATCTATATCAAATCTTTCAGGTTTCAGCAATTACTCCATTATCAAATTTAAAAACAGAAACGATTCAAGAAGATTTCTAAGTCATTAAAATTGTACTATAAATAAAGTAAACGAAGTTGAATGGACGGAACTTAGCTTTTAATGACTTAGAAGTGAGGTTACATGATTGTTGTTTACACAATGACTGTGTGTGTACAGGGTGTTGCTAATCTAGAAAACAAAATTAAGGGATGCCAGATTACATAAGAATAATATTACAGTTGATAAAGAGAAAAGTATAAAAAATTATTTCTCAAACCAAAAGTTTAAAAAAAAATGGGCTCCCGAATACTCTATGCCAGGTTGCCAATACAGGATTTTCCCTCTCAGTGAAAAAGAGGATTTTACTTGTGTTATGGCAGCTGCAACCTATGTCCTATATGGGTCTTATTAATTCTGTGTCCCCAGCCCATATCCAAAGAATTATTTATTAATACATGGAAAGAATTAATATTTAATTATTAAATTTATATATAATCAAAATTATTCATTTATTATTTACTTGGTTAAAACACAAGTATGAATGATTTAAACTTGCTTTAATACCAAGAAGTGTTAACATTACAAAATGGTTGTGTTTATATTCATCATTTCACACTGTAGTTGCCATTGTTATTAAGCAAATTAGTTCTTTTTCATTGGTTTATTTTTATGGTGGTAACCCTATTAACTTGAGACAATGTTAAAGAATTTTTTTTTTTTTTTACAAATTTAACCAATTCCATACTTTATGTTGTCTATATTGCAGCTTATATCATGTCGTTTTTTTTTTTTTTTTTTTTTTTTTTTTTTTTTTAACATGGACATTTTAAACATTATTGGTGTACTAGGTTTCTTTTTCAAAGGAATATGAGGGCTTTGCTTTCAATTTTTATGGATCAGAAGGATTGCCGAATTCATCCTTTTTGCCTTTTTTCTTTTCAAAGTGTGAAATTTTTTTTCTTCTTATCCTGGATTAAGTTTTTGTTCAATATGGTTGTTATAATTTCGATAATTTATTTATTTATATAAATGCCAGACATTTTGGCCAACTAGGCCATTAGTCTCAATCTAGCTTTCCAATACTTAAGAAAAATAGGATTAAAAGATAAAAGTGCAGTGCATTCATGAATATGGTCCTTATCCATGGACTGTCCAGAGTTACAAAGAGTACAGACTGAAGTGTCCTTCGGTTGAATTTTAAAAAGATGGGCATTTAAACAATCATAGACAGTCAAAAGATGAAATAATGGCATGGCTACAGGATGAGGAAAATCAGAAATGATTGGCTTTGAACTAGTGAGGCACTCCCAGGCCTTTCCCTTAGCTTCATTTGATAGGTAGGAGGCAAACCTCTTCTTAAATTCTAATTTAAGTCATATGGTTATTAGCAGTTTGTAGAAGAGTCGTACCCTTCTTTGCAGGAAATCAGCTTTTTCGTTTTTCTCGATGCCATAATGAGCAGGAATCCACTGCAAGACAATTGAGTCAGCTAGAGTGTTGAAAATCTTTCTACATTCCTAAATTTGTTTGGAAGAGCAAACTTAATTGTTTTTTAGATGTCTATCAGGCAAAATAAAAAATTTTGCTATCGGGCAAAATAACAGCTTGAGGAAAATTACTCCTCCAAGCACCTAACTGACTCAAAGCAATAAGTATAGCCACAATTTCACTGTCAAAATTGGTAGTATCTCTTTCCACTACCTTATAGAATGCAAAATATTACAAGACTCCTGCACCAGCTCCAGTACCTCGCTTAATCATGGATCCAGAGGTTAGTGGAATATATTCTCACAATGATTTCATAAGCAATGGCTCTGATCTGGGCAAACGGCATCTCACTCTTATCCCTTTTCTCATCAAGTTCAAGATATACACAGGAGTCAATGTATTCAAGAGGTCACAAAGGCAGTCATCACATTCATTTTTTGAACAAGGTTAAAGTATACTGATAATTGATAACTAATTTGACTGAAACCCAATTGTGACTTTAAATTTACATCATTGTTAAAATTGTAATTCCTCCAATATTCATTATTTGGGAGCCTTCAAAGCTTTTGAAACAAAATTACGGCATTTTTACGAATGTCATGCAAGACAGGAGGAATATCGGTTAAAGCTTCCATAGCCGCTATGGGAGGGATTTAACTGCACCTGTAATTAAGTGAAGAGATTGGTTTTGTAATCTTGTCAAAACATTGATTCTACCGATAGAAGTAGTCACCAAAACTTCATTACAGAAAAAAAAAGAGATGAATGTACATTTTATATGTATTTATTAAAGTTTCTCTGTTACAACCCCATTTGCAGCCAATCAGCAGTTTCAAAATTGGAAGTCTCTTTTCTGTTTTTTCCTTTATATAAGAAATATGAACTGCACCATGAGACAGAAGGTGGGGTAAAAAGAACTGTCTATCCAAGGAAAAAAATTGGTAATTAGTTTTGGTGCTAGTTTGATAACAAGGGGCATAGCGCCAAGTTGTTGTT
Source organism: Trichonephila clavipes (assembly GCA_019973935.1). Taxonomy (NCBI): domain Eukaryota; kingdom Metazoa; phylum Arthropoda; class Arachnida; order Araneae; family Nephilidae; genus Trichonephila; species Trichonephila clavipes. The sequence continues at coordinate 7,350 of BMAU01001464.1, read as the reverse complement.
TATGTTTGCCAAGATGGGCGATAAAATTACCTTGAAATTTCTTTTGTATGGTGATGTGGTTGCCATAGAGATGTTTCTTAAAGTTCATTCGAATTGTTTTTTTTTGGGGGGCACTAATCCTCTTTAATTTCAGACAATTTTAATTCTAAATACTTCATTCTTATTGGTTTCTTTTATTTGTGCAGTAATACACTACATTTCAGACGATTTTTATTCGAATTCTTTAAAAATTTAACCATTTTCAATCCCTTTCTTCTTAACTTGCTGCTTTACTCTGCGGAAAATAGATATTTACACTGTTATTGGTGAGTACCAGGATTTTTTTTTCCAAAGGAAAATAAGGGCTGTTATTTCAATTTTTTCGGACCAAAAGGCGTTCCAAATTCCCACTTTTAGTCCCCTTTATTTTTAAAAACAAATGATTTTCTTTTCTCATTCCTTTGCAAGATTTTGCTGATTTCGACCATCATTCAATGCGAAAAATGTGGCCGTGACATGAAGGTTATTTCCAATAAGTCCTTGAAATTTGACGGTAGAATATTTTACTGCGGATCTTCAGGTGCAAAAATTCCCGCTGCAGAAATAAAAAATCCATCTGCTTTAATTCATTCTTCTCAGGCAGCAAATTGCTAATTTTCACCATTCTTCTTCTAATGTATGAGTTCTTTAGATGTTCCTAGTTCGCTCAGATTCATAAGGAACTCAGAATTTTTTCACAGGCTGTTGCTGACTGGCACAACTATGCATCCAATGTGTTAATAGATCATGTTGTTAACACAGAAGCTTGGGGATGAAGGGGGTAAACAGTTGAAATTGACAAAAGCAAAATTGGGAAAAGAAAATATAATAGGAGTCATTTCATAGAGGGGCAGTAGGGTTTTGGCGGTCCAGAATGTGAGACAGGATGCTGTTTTCTGATTGCAGTTCACGACAGGATGGCAGAAACACTTCTCCGCCTTATGGAATCATGGATTGAAGCAGGAACAACTGTTTTATCTGACTGTTGGAAATCTTACGAAAGGTTGAGTGAAAGAGGCTATCATCACCTTACGGTTAACCATTTGCTCAAATTCGTTGATTCTGAGACAGGTGCACATACAAATACTGTCAAAGTTACCTGGTGTCAGTTCATAGCTTCCTTGCCTGAATACAACTGATCAGGAAGATTTGAAGGATATATCGCCTGGTACATATTCAGGAAAATTTGTTTCATTCTCAAAGAGGACCCATTCATCAAATTTTTTGACCTTATTCGAAATATTAATTGGGCTGAATGCAGAATCGTTTCGGGAGGGGGAGTCGAGGAATCGAATCCATAACCTTTCGTAACACTTACAGCTTCAACCATTCTGCTTTTTCCCACTTATTACTTTTTTTTTGTTGTTGTTTTTAACACTTCCTTTTTTAACATTTATCTAGTTCCACAAATGCATTTAATTATGTTTAACTTCACTCACCAAACTTTCAATCTTACAATATCCCTCATATTACTTTTTTAAAAAAAAAATCCTGGTATTCATTATTTCCGATACTGTTTTCCACATCCAGAAAAGTAAGTACACTATTTCAATAGTAATTTTTTCAATTTTCATTGACATTATTCTTTGGTAAAATAAACTATCATCGGAAATCATGTATTTTGCATTATTTTCCATTCTGATTAATCGAACGGATGCCATCATGTTGGATTCCATTCCAGCAACAGCAACTGCTGCTTGGCGCCATGCCTCGGAATATCAAACTAGTTCCTAAGTTTTGCCTAGATTTAAAATCATGTTATTATTGCACCAAAGATCTAATTGCCTCAAGGCATCATTGAGATGAGCATTCAGACTATGGCACACAGTTCCAGACTAGATCATCAGCAAACAGTGTAGACTTAACTGCAGGGTCAGACAAAAGAGTATCAGGTAAATCATTTATACAAATATTAAATAATAAGGGGCTCATTACAGCACCCTGGGGGAAACCAGTTTTTGTCCAAAAAAGGACATGTTCTGGTCATAACAAAACCTAATGAACCTTTGATTGATGAAATTTTTTATCCAGGCCAGCATTTTGCTCTCTTCACCAAGGGAGTGGAATTTTTCATTGAGCTTTAAGCTACATGAGGAAGTGAGGCAATGCTGTGACAGATTTAGCTTTAACGAGAGAGCACCATGAGGAAGCCTGTCACGTTACACCTGACATGTGATAGGCATGGCAGAAAAATGAAAATTGTTCACAAAACAGAATAAGAAATTAGACTGCCATAAGTTTCATTCATGATCTTATGGTACAAATTCGCTTCTGTATTTTCTTCTTTTTTCTGGCATTTCTAAATTACTCATATTTTTTTCTGGTACTCATATTTTACCATGTTTCTTTCCACAAAAAAGTAAGTTAATTTTTGCTTTTTTCCCCATCTTTTTTACTTCTTTTAAAATCTACTTAATTTTTCTATGTTAAATGCTTTCATCAGGCTTGGATACCAGCTAGGATTGTAAACTACAGGGTGTCAAAATCTTACTTGATACGACTTCAAAACCAGGCCAAAAAAGCATTTAGCATGTAGCGTACTGATAACAAATTAGTTCCACAATTCTTTTGTCTATCTAATCTAAAAATCAATTGAAATCCTGAATAATTAAAAAATATACACATATTTGCTTAAAATTCTCATAATTTAATATTTGAATGCCTTACCTCTACAGTATTGAACTTCTGCTGCATCACAACAGTACCTCCAGCTTTTAAAAGACAAAGTAATGCATTCATAATCCCATGTATGTGATGCAGTGGTAACGAATGAAGAATAGAATCTTTCTCTGTAATATTCCACATTTTTAAAACTGCTGATGTCTATAAAATTTTAAAAATTTATCGTTTTAAAAAATACATAATAGTACAATTATAATATAATTGGTTGATTTGTAAAATTAACACCAAACATTTAAATATAGTTTTAGAATTACTTTATAAATCTGGGTTTTAAAAGGGAATTTACTTGATCTTGACAAAAGGTAAGTTATGTATAGTACCTTCTTTAACTCTCCATTTAATCTAAATGGAAAAGCTTTTTTTATCATGCAAAATGACACTAACCTGAGAAAAAAGAGTTCCATGATTTAGAACAACACCTTTAGGTCGACCAGTCGTTCCACTTGTATAAATTATCAGTGCTCTTTCATTTTCAAGGCAGGAATTCGAAGAAAAAAAATCAGATTCTAATAACTGATGTTGACTAATTGTAGATGGACTAGTTAAAATATCATGGTCAATCAAAAAAAAGGGTAAGTTTGACTTTGATGCTATATTTTTAATCGGTTCCAAATATTTTTCAGTTGAAATTAAAAGTTTACTTTGTGAATCTGTGATATAATACTCCAGCATTGACTCTGGGTGGCTACTACACAAAGGTACAGCAACATTACCAGTGAGCCAACAAGCTAAAAGCACAGAAACATATGTGGCATCACTAGAACATAAGAAAGAAATTCTTTCTCTCGAATTTGGAACAAAGCTTCTAATTTTTTCAGCAACAGTGTAGCTAGAATGCATTATATCTTTATATTTAAAAGAACCATGGTTATCTATTACAGCTATGTTGTTCGAATACTTAAAAAAATTATCATGAAATGGTTTATAATCTTTTGAACAAAAAAATTTAGAGAAGGAAAAAGTCAACTGATTCTTAAAGCAGTTTTTCCGTAAATAAATGCGGAAAATTCTATTCATATTTTAACTAATAAAATCAAGACAAATTTCTAATGTATATGATTCACGAAACGCCCTTCAGTCATAAGTATCTTTCCTCTTAGGTTTTAAGATAAGCAAACGCAAAATTTCAAAAGAAAATAATTGCAAACATAAGTTCGGTTCAGTTCAGTTCAGGTTTTGTGGGATATGGAGCAACAAAGGCTATGATCCCCTAAAAGACAGATGTTTCTTAAGAATTAGTAGATGTCAAAATATTTCAGTTTCTGGATAAAAAATCTGAATGTTAATCTGTTAGACATAGCTTTCTCCAATAATTCTTTGAAAGTCAGGTTGTGATGTGGATCGATTTTGAGAAAATGTTTTAGATGATTTCGAGAGAGAGAGAGAGAGAGAGAGGATGAATATATCTATTGCAGTTTAACAAGATGTGGTCCAAATCGTTTAAGCAATTACAAGATCTACAATTTGCGTTATCCGATAAATTGAATTTATGCACAAGTCCTGGAGTGATGATCATTTTGCTGAAGATTCGAGTACATAGGATTTCTTCTCTTCTGTTTCTTGTCCATTTAGAGATAGTGCTTATGTTACAAATATTTCCCAAGTTTACAAAATTATTTGCTTGAATAGAAATTATCATTGGCTTTTTTAAAACTCTCTTGATATATTTTTTTATTGATGTCTTCTGAGGAAATCCAGTCGATGTAAACATTAGACTATGTGACAGTTCTTGCGAGATTATCCGCCTGTTCATTCCACAATATATTTGAGTGTCCCGGAGTCCAAAGTAAAATCAACTGGTTATTATAAAGTGATAGAATGTAAATATCTTGCTAGCTAATTTATGGATGACACTATGGGATTTAATTGAGTAATTTTGAAGAGCAGAGAGAACAGAGAGACTATCAGACAAAATTAACAAATTCTTGTTTATAATAGATAGATCATCTAGAGCTTGGCAAATAGCCAGAGCTTCAGCTGTAAAAATAAATTATTGTGATTTATTCTATAAGCAAAATGGGAATTTGCCGTAATACCTGCAATAGATGTAATTTGCTCATTTTTGAGGCATCAGTAGCTATTATATAAAAGTCCTGGAAGTTACGGTTTACCGTTTCATCAAATAAGCCCCTTATAATTTGAACTGGTAAGCTTTTATCCTGAAATGCGAAATTATTGATATATATATTGCATGGGAGAATTGAAAACGATGTTATTCTGGGGATTGAGATAATGTGACTACTAACGGCATTCAAAGGGTTTAGTATATTTATAATAGAATTTTTATCTTCCATAATATTGAGATTCAGAAACTCAGGGTTATTGCTATATAATGGAGAAAAGGTTTGGCTAGAAATTTGAGAAAGGAAAAACTTATTTGCCAATCTTCGTATTTTGTCCGACAGAATTTCTTGTCCAGCCAATTTTAAAAGTACGATGTTTGGGGTCCATTGTGGAAGTCCCAGTGCAATTCGAAGTGCTTTGGTGTGAATAATATTAAAAGGTTTCAGTTGGTTATCAGACCATTTATTTATTATATGACTAAAGTAGTAGAAAATACTGCATATACTATTATTTACTATTTTGATTAGATCTGCCGTTCTTGGTCCATGATGCTTATATGCCATAGCCTTAAGGCTATTAATTTTTTTCAAGGCTTTGTTATTTAATTGGTTTCTTAATGAAATATTCTGGCTCCGCTTGGAAAAATGAACTCCTAAATATTTGATAGAGGATTGCCAAGGGAGAGAATGTCCCTCCAAAAAAATATTAGGAAACGTAGTAATTCTTTTGTTTGATAACTCTGATATTGTACTTTTATCTGGACTAAGAGAAAGCTTCCAATATTTACACCATTGAGAAATTCTGTCCAGCGTGTTTTGCATTTTTTGCAAATATAATCAAGAGAATGATGAGAAGAGTAAAGAAAAACGTCGTCCGCATAAACAGAGCATTCGATGTCATTTTCCAGAGTTTCAAAAAAAAATCATACATATAAATAGTATATAAAATGGGGGATAGAACACTGCCTTGTGGCAGACCTTGGGAAATATCCTTATGGAGGAAAGATAGCCCCTCCATTTGATTTGAAAAGATCGATAAGTGAGAAATTTGTGGATCCAAATAGCTGTTTTTCCTGTAATACCGATTTGTAGGCATTTATAAAGAAGACCATCTACATAAACTGAATCGTATGCATTTTTATATCAAACTTACTCCAACAAAGTATTTCTTTTTTAATTTTGCATCCATTATTGCTTTATGAATGAGATAGGTAGCACTTCTGCTATCTTTAAAGGGGACGAAACCGTAATGTTGAGGGATGAAGTTTTCGTTCTGTGGTTAGAAAATAGCTTAATCTATTGGTGAGAACTCTTTCAAATGTTTTGAAAAGATGGAAGTCAGTGTTATTGGTCTATAGGAGGATATGCGAGTTTTATCTTTACATTGTTTAGGAATCGGGAGAATGACTGCATGTTTCCAAGAGTTTGGAACTATTGCATTATCAAATAAATCTTGAAAATATCTTAATATTATTTCACAACCATTACGATACAGATTTTTAAAAAGATGCTGTAATATGATCAGCTCCAGGAGTTGAATTTTTAGAAAGTTTGATTGCTCTATGGATTTCAAAAATATGAAAAGGTTTATTAAGATTGTTGTCCTCTTTGTGGAAAAAGTCCAAAGGAATTGGTTCATGATAAGCGTTTTTAGATGCAAAGTCCGCAAAAATATTTGCTTGAATTTGAGGTTGTGTAATATATCTATTATTAACTTGTAGAATATTATACTTGGGTTCTATTTTCTTAGTATTAGAGAGCTTTTTCAGAATATTAAAAAATATCTTTGGATTAGAAACATTATTGCAAATATTATCCCAATACAATCTTTTGGCATTTTTTATATGAAATCTGAGTTTACTAGCGTATTGTTTGTATTTGATCCATAATTGCGGAGAAATGCTACGGATAGCCTTTTTTCTGAACTTCTTTTTTAATTTATAAAAATTATGGCAAGTACCATTCCACCATGGAGGGAAAGATTTGTTAGAAATTTGAACAACTCTGGTATTACTGTAAATAATTTTTGAAATTGTATCAGTAAAATTATCTATATTCTTCTCTGGGTTGCTTAATATAATCTGCACTTCATTTTCACCCTTTGCCAGTCAATTTTTTTGATTAACCTTTTACTGGGTCTTATTAATGGAAACTCGGTAATTACTGGAGAATGGTCACTGTCAAAGAAACAATCTGAAACTTCACAGTTAGTATGTCCATAGAGACTCGAGGGAGCAAATTGTGAGATCAATTAAAAGTTTTTACCCGTGGAATTTCTATAAGTAGGAACAGTTGTGTTTAGAAGTATTGAATTAGAATCAGTCAACCAGTCGGTTAAAATATTACTATTCCTTAGAGCTGTGATCCGATCCCACATCGGGTGTGTGTGTGTGTGATGCAGGTTAAAATCACCAAAAATGAAGAAAGGATCTGTTTAATGATTCAAAAAAAGATTTTATTAAGTTAATATTTAGTCCACGTGGTGCGTAGATATTTATAACACAAAAGAAATATCTTCAATATGTATTTTGACAATAAGTATTTCTAAATCGTCTATTTGTGATATCTGTAGAGGGATTTGTTGAGC